>OZ007597.1:215663051-216863051 GCA_963931845.1 Maratus michaelseni | reverse complement strand
TTGTTTTTATAAATGAAATGAAAGGTTTTCCTCCAATTAGTGTTGCCACAAAAAATAAAATACCGCAACAATGATTATAAAAAAAAAATTTCAATGAAGATAAAGTGCTACCTGGGTTTATTTTATATTTATGATTAAAAAGCAACAAAATTTTAATTCAAATGCTCGACTTATTTTTCTTTATCCCATGTTTGTTTTTGTTTTCTGAAACAGATGATGTCACCCTCTAATGCAGTTAAAATATGATTGATTTTTTTTTTTTTTTTGTGCGTGTGTGTTTGCTGTCTTCAGTCAGTTTTTACTGTAACACTGATGGAATAAATCAGATGATATTCTGGTTTGACTAATGTTTACAGATATTTTTAGTCCTGTAACATCTTCACTATGTTCCAGCGAAGAGAAAGAATGCACTCTGAGGTTAAAGACCCCTCGCTTCCTGTCACCACCCCTGCTAGCTGTGAGGGGGGCTAGAAGAAAAAGCGCGGAGTCGGCAGTTGTTGTTTAGAACAGGGAGAGAAAGGTCTCTCTCTTAAATTGTTGTTCTGAGAACTGGTGATTACGAAGCAAGGTAGCTTCGATGTGTAATTAAGCTCTGGCAACTTACCTGAAAGAGCAGATTATAAGGAGCCCCCCTGTTCCTTGGTAGTTGTGTCAAAAAATACAAATCAATTGCATTTATGAGAACTTTTCAGTATTTAAAGGATTTTAACTATTCTTAAGAGACTGACATGGTGCCGCACTGAACAACAGTTTAACGAAGACTTTCCAACTTAGTTCCTGCTGCCACCACATATTATATCTGTTCATATTATAATCCTAATCCTATTATAATAATTATAATCCTATTATAGTCCTAAATTATATCTGTCCATATCCCCATATTATAACCATACATTATATCTGTCCACACTCTAAGAACTCAAACTTACAAATACAATTATTATCTTATAGAGTGTTTATTCTCATATATTTTTTGTGAATAAAATATAACTTTGTAAGAAATAAGATCCTGTGCTTCTCTTCGGTAAATAACCAGTCAACTACCAAAAACATCTTAATTCCCGCCGAATCAGCACAGTCCTTATTTTTTCATAAGTTTAAATCTGCATTTAAAAAGTATTAGACTGTAGTGCAAAACCTTCGCACTGGTATTATTATTGTTGTTACATCAAATGATTTTTATTAATTATTAATAATCCTAATTGTTCAATTTATTTGAAAATGATTACTTGAAATTGAGTCTCTCCCATAATTTTTGAATTGTTACACCATTATAAGGGAGAAGCTTAAAATTAAGAATAATATTTAAAGAAGCTTTACTTATATACAGAAGACTAAGATATGCCAATTATAATTTATTGGTACAGTCTCAAAAAAAGATAAATCCTTGCAGAAATATTTTTAGGGAACCAGCTTATTACAGTACAAGTTTTTTTAAAATATCAGAGAAAAAAATTACAAAAGTTTAACGTGTATAATTAATAAATTATTAATAAGAAATTCAGTTATATAAATGTGACAAAAAAAGGCATAGTTTTTACCTCATCGTAGTTGTCAACTGTGAAGAAAATGTTCGGATAACTAATTTCTTCCATTTCACCTTTACAATCCATACTCCGCCGACTAGGAGAAGCATATACTTTCTGGAAAAAAAAAAGTCTATCAAATATTAAGATCTTAAAATACATATTATATGTATAGGTCATTCAACAAAAAATGTTATTTTTTGAGTATAAAAATTTCAATAAAAAATTTAATCCAAAAATGTTTATAGTAAAATCTATAATTTATATTTCGAGAAAAGATGAAAGGGATCATAAGTCATAGGTTTTAAGGTCATCTAGTATTTTCATTACTGGGCCTTCCAATTCAGGCAAATTTTAGAGATGAAAATAATAATAATAATGTTCAATATAATTCAGGGACTAACAATATATATTTTAAGTGCATAGGGAAAAGTAAATGCTTCAGTCAAAGAAAAAACATAAAACAAAATAATTCATAACAAATTTAAAAGAAAAAGAGCCTTTCAAGAACTACCTGAGAGTTCTTTTTTAAAACCTGTAGATCTTTTGGGCTGGTTCTTGTACATACAGCACATGTCAGTGTATAGTCAAACTGAAAAAAAATCAATATAATATTATAAAGCACTGAAAAGATATTTATTAAGAGATTATTATTTTTGCGAAAAAATCATTTCAAATTCATCACTGTTTTTATATGCAGAGAAATTAACATTTTTATGTGTCTAAATCTAAGCAAATGTATAAATAATATAAATTTTAAAATGCCAGACTAAATTACACAATAATAAAAGTCTTCAGCTAATGTGCTTCAAGTAATGTGAATAATATGTAGAAATAAGATACATTTAATACTAACAGACCTGCCCAGCATTGCCCGGGATAATAACCTTAAATATACCTAAAAGTTCAATAAAGTTTTCTGGGATTACTTTAAACATATCTCACTAAGCTGGTTGGTCTTTCCAAATGAACCTTTTTTCATGTGTGGAATAAAATAATAAAAAATCCCTGACGGCTCGGCCTACAGGCACAGGTAGATTTCGAAGACGCAGACCGTGGGGCGCCTGTTTGTCGGGAATTGCGGAAGAAATGACCTTTTTTACGATGATGCGGCAGTTTGAACCGCCTACTTCGAAACCTAACTTGTTTGCAGGCGGATCCGGCAGGGATTTTTTTGTTTTTAATTTTTTTTTTTGGTATAACGGTTGGTCCTATAAAAAACTTGTCAATATAAAAGTTTTAGATAATATTAAGAGGATTTATAATAAATTTAAGCGGATTTGAAATCTTGGGAATTGACGAAGTTCTGAATTTTTTTCTTCTAAAACCCCCCTTCCCCCCCTCTTAAGGCAATTTTTAATTATATCAAAAATCTGTCATACATAAATTTTCGGCCCTTCTCCTAGAAGTAATAATAACTTCAAACGGATTCGATACGTATCATAATTAAGAAATTATGTTTTTTTTCTGTTTTCACAAAAAGGCCCCCCATCCCCCCCCCCCTGGTTCGATTTTGCCCATTAACGAACTTGACCGAGATTTTATGCCTCTTGATTTTATGTATCAGTTTCGAACAGATGTGGGAGTTGGAACCGCTTACTTCGAAAAATAACTTGTTTGCAGGCGGAGCCGGCAGGGGTTTTTTTTGTTTTTAATTTTTTTTTGCTATAACGGTTGGTCCTATAAAAAACTTGTCAATATAAAAGTTTTAGATAATATTAAGAGGATTTATAATAAATTTAAGCGAATTTGAAATCTTGGGAATTGATGAAGTTATGAATTTTTTTCTTCTAACCCCCCCCCCTTCCCCCGCTTAAGGCAATTTTTAATTATATCAAAAATCTGTCATACATAAATTTTCGGCCCTTCTCCTAGAAGTAATAATAACGTCAAACGGATTCGATACGTATCATAATTAAGAAATTATGTTTTTTTTTTCTGTTTTCACAAAAAGCCCCTCCCATCCCCCCCCCCCCCCCCTTGGTTCGATTTTGCCCATTAACGAACTTGACCGAGATTTTATGCCCCTTGATTTTATGTATCAGTTTCGAAAAGATGCGGGAGTTGGAACTGCCTACTTCGAAAAGTAACTTGTTTGCAGGCGGAGCCTGCAGGGATTTTTTTTTGTTTTTAATTTTTTTTTTGCTATAACGGTTGGTCCTATAAAAAACTTGTCAATATGAAAGTTTTAGATAATAATAAGAGGATTAATAATAAATTTACGCGGATTTGATATCTTGTGAATTGACGAAGCTATGATTTTTTTTTCTTCTAAAACCCCCCTTTTTTCCCCCCCTTGGAGCCATTTTTAATTATATCAAAAATCTGTCATACATAAATTTTCGGCCCTTCTCCTAGAAGTATTAATAACTTTAAATGGATTCGATACTTATAATAATTAAGAAATTATGGGGTTTTTTCTGTTTTCACAAAAAGCCCCCCCACCCTCCCCCCCTTGGTTCGATTTTGCCCATTAACGAACTTGACCGAGATTTTATGCCCCTTGATTTTATGTATCAGTTTGTAAAAGATTAATGCAGAATTTTTCCAGTTATCGTGGTCAGAAAAAAGTGACATAGATAGATAGATAGATAGATAGATAGATAGATAGATAGATAGATATAAAGTTTTGAACTGGGGGTGGTTTTGGGTTCTGGGAGTCATGATCGGCGTAGATCTGCAAAAATTTTTCAAAATTTCCAACTTAGGTGAGAATGTAATAGGTAGCATTTCTTACGAAATCTACCTAAAAAAAGCTCCTGACCACGAGTTCTCTCAGGTCATGGTAGCAACAGTTTTGGCAATAAGAGAGTTAGGAAGCCAATGCTGAAGCTTTTTCCTAATTCAAATTTACCTGCCTTTTAGAAAAAAAGATCGATGGCCTTGCTTTCTTTAATAATTAATTTAAAAAAAACTATTTCATATTATTTTTTTTTTTTTTAAAGTCTGTTCTGTATAAGGTATAAAACGTAAGATTTGTTGGATAAAATGTCAAACAAATGTTGGTTGATAAAAAATAAACTTATCATTTTCAGCAAAAGGATCTTAAAATTGCCAGCAAACTTGGAAATTCAGAAAAAATAGGGGAATTGTTCCGTTCAATATAAAATTTTAAAAAAAAAACTAATAAAAAAATCTAAAATCTGAGCTTCAAGTACTAATAGAGTAGTGGAAAGGTAAAAAACACCTGAACTCTGAACCAATTCAAACAAAAGTTACTGACTTTTCTGTATTAAGGCATAAGGCATTTTCTGCAAAGAACATATTCTATAAAATATACATTCAATATCTTGCTACAAAAAATAGTTATAGAAGATTTATGACATAAGTGCTAAAATAATGTTTTAATAGGTAACCCTGACATTTTCTCCATAATTTTTCATACTTTATTATAAACTCTGTTTGTGTTATATTATATTCATGCAGTGGCGTAGCTACGTTTTTTGGTGCCCGGGGCAGGAAGAAATTTTGTGCCCCCCCCCCCATAACAAAATAACCAATTTTTTTTCTCAAGACGGAAGGAAAGTCCTTCCGGCTTGTACTGGAGGAAAAGGTAGCTTCCCTCTTCCTTGTTTTTAAGAATTACACGAATTTTACTCAAACACACGAAGGTAAAATGCGTGGAACACGATTATAGAAGATTACTAATTTTTGTCAATATTTGGGAATTTTGAAAAATTGTCAGCTATCGCGAATTTATGACAACATTTTCATTTATGGTGACCTACTTTTATCTCCAAGATGTTTAGCTATGTAGTTTTAAGAGTATGCCCGATTACAGAAAAAAAAATCTGCTGCCTTGTTTCATTTGCAAGATGCATACACTCTTTAAAAATTACAAGGAGTTTCATGTATCAATTGACTTCTGGATTTTTTTTTTTTTTTGGGGGGGGGAATTCTTAAGGTGCATTTTGTAAAATTCAAAATACGATATAATTTTTTTTTTCTAAAAACAAAAAGGTTAAGTAAAATGTCTTTTGTATTTTATTTTAAAATTTGTCATGACATTTTAACTAATTGAAAATGTGATCCTTACAGTTATAGAGTAAATTTGTAAGGAAAGTATGAAAGAAAAAAGTTGCGAAAAGTTTATAATTATACAAAAGTGTGGTTTTGAAATTTACTTAAGATTTTCAATGAAATATTTTTAACACAAAATGAATTTTACTTAAATAATTACTTTTTACTTGATTAAATCATAAAACTTTCACAAAACCATTTTATAATATCAATAAAAACTGCATCTTAAAAGTTACATCGGTGCACCTTATTTGCAAACATTTATTACCATAAAATTTTTACTTTGATTAGCCCAAAGAAAAAGAGATATATATTTGTCCATTCAGATTTAATTATGTTATTTTATGTCTCTTTTGCTTTCTTTTAATCATGATGGATAATCCTGGTTTTAAAAGCAATCTAAAAAACTATTTACAAACTTTATGAGCTTGTTTAAAAGTAGCGGCGTAATTTCAGTTGCGTCCCCGAAACTTATAATATTGTGACTTAGCCATAAAAAGTATGCAAATGATCTCTGTAATAGCATATCTGACTTATAATAAATCCCGAATACAACGAGCGAGGAATTTGATTTCCAATATACTAAATCTCTAAAAGTTTAGCATATGGACCAGGGCTTAATTTGCGCCGGAGCCTGGCTCCGGTACTTCTCTATTTTTAGTAAAAATTTAAATATTGGCCAGAATTCACCGGAACTCAAACAATGTGTTCCCTAGCCCAGTGCATTAACACTGGGCTAGGGAAATTCCGCAAATCGAATCCTAAATTACCCTTTCCTTTCCCTTCCATCTCCAATCCTTTGCCCTCTTTTGTATCATCAAAACACTTATAAGTAACGTAATGTGTCGCTCACGTAAGAGATGGATATGAAACGGGCTCAATTTTTATATCAGTCTTTGGGTTTGGGCAGGCTCGAGCTCAATCTGTCTTAAATTCAAAATTTTATTTATTTTAATTTCAAATCATTTTAATGCTATTTTGATAAGAATAAAGAGTAAACAGGAATAGTCTTTTTCTATTCTGCATAGCTGCGAACTATTATTATTATTTTTTTTTTTTTGTGTGTGTTAACACTATTTCCGAATCATAATCCTGAGCTTATTTAATCACAGAATTCTGCGATTAATTAACATTAAGGTTAGGCAAAGGTTTCTATTTGGAAGTAGTAATAACTAAAAAGTGGAATAGCTGATAGCTAAAAATGCAGATAGATGTATTTAAATTTTTTATTGTGCTAAATAAAAAAACAATGCTTTAAAATTTAAAAATAATGTATGAAATATAAATATGCAGATTGGAGTGACGGTGGAGGGGGGGGGGAGGTACGCTACGGGTGCTAGTACTGCAGAATATTATGGCTCCGGTACTTTTTTGTTAGAAATTAAGCCCTGATATGGACTGCCCATTTTCTGAAAGTTTTAATGAATTTTTATTTATTTTATAAAATTTTGCTCTTTTCAAAAAATATATATCTAAAGATCTAATAAAACATTTTAGTTAAAAAATTATCTATGATTAGCGTTATCACGTTATCATTAAATTTGGAATTCATCTATTATATTTGTGTCTTTACTCAATAAATAAAGATTTCATTAATAAAACATGAAATCATTTTTATTTATTTCCTTTTCACTTAATTCCATTTTTACATTACAAAAAACAAGTTTTGTAATTGATTTTTCACCCACTTCCTGATAGACTAGAATTATAAAAATTATGTACGCAGGTGTATATCAGAAGACAATACTGAATTTAATTTTAAAAAAATTGATTATAAATTAATAATTTTAAGGCATTTTAGACAATTTTTAAGCATCAGAAGACAATACAGCATTTTAATATTTTAAGAACTTAATTATCTATACTAATAAAGGAAAGTTGTTTGTCTGTGTCCGATGGCTAGTGAAATCTAATGCACGCAGAAGTCTGAAAATTTGGGTGTGGATAGTCAAAGGCAGGTCCTGATGTACCTGAGGCTCAGATTTTTAATTTTTTAAGACCTGGGCCCCTTTATGTTTTTGTGTTCTAAATTCTTAATAACTTGTCCCCCTTTTAATCCAATCTTCCACATTTTGGGGCGTTTTCTCCATTTAGTTATTCTCCCATTTCAACATCCCAGTTAAGACCCTGGGGCCCAATCCGGGACCCCTTGAACTTTTTTTCACTGTGCATTTTCACCTCTTTAATTGTGTCACCCTCTCAATGCATAACTTTAAAGTTTTGTATTAATTCCTCTCCTCGGGCCACAATCCTCATATTTTTGTTAGGGTTCTAGGGTCCTTTTTAAACATTTCCCAAAATTTTTGGCGCATTTCTTTAAAATTTTATTATAATGATTAATTCATAACCTATGCTTAATTTCGACTAACTGAAGATCTAAAGCGCTAAGTAATAGGACTTTTTAAAATGTTTTCATCTTAGGGCACTGCTCAAAACTATCGCTTGGACCGTTTTGGTCTCCATACAAGATTTAATTTAATGCATCTCTCCATTGGGCGCCCCTCCCTCGTTTATTTAATCATTTTGCGCCTCCTTTCAGGTACGTAATCATGTAAAGTACGAAGTGTGTTGAGCCATCCCTAGAAACATTTACAGAAGCTTTTTCTTTCATTATTTGAATATACTAAAGAAAACATTCACACACACACACCCAAAAAAGGTCAACAATTTTTATTTATTGTCAAAATATGAGAGATAATTTCGGTTAAAAATCCCTCTCAATTTGGCGCCCCTTGGCAGCGGCACCCGGGGCGGCCGCCCCCCTTGCCCCCCCTTAGCTACGCTACTGTATTCATGTTACTTTACATTGTTGTATTAAACAAATGTTTATTGTTATGTAACGTGTGGATAGTTACATATAGTTGTTGATATAGATTAAAAATTTACATATCTGAAAATTATTTTTAAAATCAGCAAAAACCGGTAATTTAAGTTACAATTTCCAACCATATTTTGTTTGAAAGTACAATTAAGATCTATTTGGTAAACTAAATATTGACATTATGAAATATTTAGAAACAAAAACTTAGAAACAAATATTTAGAATATACAATCAAAAACAATCACAGAACATGACAATTAGTGTTAATTTTGAACTTAATAATAATGACAAATACCCTAGTGTTTTATAATATAGACATAACTTTGTTATGTGTCAACACAATTTTAATTTTCTTTTTGTATGTATGTATTTACCATGCAGTCTCACAAAAATATTTACCAATGTAAGGTCACATACTAACCATTAATTTTAAAATTTAGCATAAGTTTATATTTCTGAATATGAAAATAAAACAATAAAAAATAAAAAAAAACACAAATTATAAAACTCTTAGCGACCCTTTATAAAATTAGAAGAAGATTAACCCTCTGGATGCTTATCCTGTGACTTCCACTGGGAAGACATCTATCATAGAAAAATTTATCAAATACAGAATTTTTGAAACAATTTTTTTTTTTAAACTCCATAATAAAAAGGTAAAAATGCAAATGATAAATGTACATATATCAAACACATGATGATTTGAAATATGTAATAATAAAAATACATATTGGTCAAAAGGATTTTGAAAAAAAAAAAAAAAAAAAAAAAAATTAGCAGTTAGGTGGTTAAATACTTTTATCTTGTTTCATTCCTAAATCATAGAAGTCAGCATGAGTTCTGGCAAATTTAGATTTGTACTGTGCTAAAGCTAGATCTTATTTATTCCGAGCCTTGTCAAGCTGGCTTCCTTTTGAAAAAATAATTGCGATATTGCATATTTGGCTAACAGAACCTTTTGAAATTTACTTTAGTTTTATTATGTATTTAGTTTTAACCAGGGTTGTAAAAAAAACAGGTAAAAAGCCGAGGCAGGTACCTGGGTAGATACCCGGGCAACTACCCACTACAACCCTGAAAATAACAAACAAATATTTTTTTAAATCTACCTATTTCTTTTATGGAGCTTTAAAATTATGATTTTCTTTAACAATCTTTTTTGGTATAGAACTTTGCCTGTACAATCAATTTGAAAAATATGAAGGGTAAAAAACACACCTGTTGTAAAATTAAGTTTAAATAAACTGTTTCTTCCCAGTCTACCTCAGCATCACCAATGGGTAACTTCTTTGAATCTTTTCTAAAAACTTCAATAGCAGTCTGAAAAGAAAGAAAAATAATCATTTTAAATATTTTATACTTTGTATTATTTATACATAAATACATTTTAAATTAATGTAACTTTACATTTACAGTACTGCCAATCTGCAAATGCCTGTCATCCACACTGCATATTGTTGTAAACAAAGAGACTTAATTCTTTGAAAATAATTTCTCAATGGCAATATTTTTTAAATCCCCTCCCCCTTTAATTTTATTTCTGGTACATATTTATCATACATCATTTAACCTTTTTTTATAATTTAAAATGATAGTACATAGGAACACATTTTATTTATTTAATCATTCACATGGTAAATTAAAAAAATTCTTTCCTTAAAAAAAATATTTTGAAGTATTTATTTTTGTATTAATGAAAGATGGTTACTTAGACATTATATTTAATCTTTCATCTAGAAATAACTAAAGTTTACATAATTGAAAACAGAAGTCCTTTTTCAAAAGCCAAGCAAATAATCCTTTAAATCAATATTATTATACAGGGTGTTTATAAAGTCCCGGACCCATTTTGATGTTTAATAACTCATAAAATAATAAAGATAGATTAAAATTAATAACATAAATGGTTAGATAGACTCAAAAAGTTTCATGACCCTTGTCAATGAACTTCCACGTGTGCCTCCTTCGTCGCACGGAGAATATCAAGTCGATAGTCAATTTCACGCCAGGTAGCGGCAAGCATGTCGGCATCCACAGAGGCTATTGCGGTTGTAATTCTGGCTTTTAAGTCATCAATGTTCGACACTCTCCTCCTGTAAACATTGTCCTTTACAAATCCCCAAAGGAAAAAGTCCAGCGGCGTTATATCACGTGATCTGGGTGGCCAAGGAATTGGACCTCCTCGCCCAATCCATCTTCCTGGAAAATGGTCCTTCAAAGAAGTATGAACGATGGTACCCCAATGAGGTGGTGCACCATCTTGTTAGACATGTTGGAAAACTTCGTATTTCCACAACTAGAAGAGCTTCAGCCACATGTCTTTTTGCAACAAGATGGTGCACCACCTCATTGGGGTACCATCGTTCGTACTTCTTTGAATGACCATTTTCCAGGAAGATGGATTGGTGCTCCAACAGCCTCTTTAATAAAAAGCTATGCGATGCTGAAGACTGGGTTTTTCACTAATTGTTGTTACAGATTAATCTCGGAAAATGAAACCTTTGAAGTTAGTGAAAAAAATAATAGCTCGAAAAGTATTTGTCAGAAAATAGTTAGAGAAACTGTGTTTGAAAGGTAAAAAATTGCATTTTTCTTGATATAAATTTCAAATCTAATGATTATGCCATTTTTCAAATATTGAATTTCAAAAATTACAAAATTTCAAAATGGAGTACTATAGCGAAACCTTCATGCGTAAAAAGATAATGATAAGGGCGACGTGTCCTGGCGTGTATATTGGCACGAGTCACAAATTATAGTAGCCTTATTATTCTGTTAAAATATAAGAGTGAATTATGAAATATCAATATTTTGTTTGATTAAAAGTTCATTAAGAGAAATTGTCCAGCGTAGCTTGCTAGTATATATATACACACACACATACATACACATATATATATATATATATATATATACACACACACACATACATATATGTATATATATATTTCACTGGTGCCAGGCTAACCAAAAAGTACCTAAATTTTTGTAGGTAAAAGAATAGGTCTCTTATTTTTTTTTTTTATTATTCTACTCTTACAAATAAACATTTGACAACAAATTGGTACTAAAGGAGAATGTGACCATTGGCCAGGCCCACAGAAAGGTACCATCATTTATCTGTGAATATTTTTTTTTTGTATTTTCATCCAGGGAATGTGGAATACAACTGTAAACTGAAACTAGTCGGATGTGCCAATCCCAAAACTTTCTTCTATCTCAGTCATGTTAATACTTCAAAATTCGCTATCACATCGCCAATAAAATCAATATTTTTCATCACTCTGTGGTATGTCAGCTGCTTGCGAATTGTCGGGTTACAGGGATGTGAACAACCGATGTATACTAAACTACGAAAAGTCCTTCTGGCCTGAACCAACAGGAACAGATAGCCTCCCTATTCCTTGGTTTTACGATTTTAGCTAATTTTACTGGAAAACACAAAAGTAAAATGAGTGGAACCTAAATAAAGAAGATTCAATCACAGTTCTCGTCAACATTGAATTTGAAAGAGAATATTGCCAAATTAGTCCTCTACAGCCAAGTTGGCTTCATTTATGGCAACTTATTTTGGTCGCCAAATTTGGCGAGAATTTGACGTTGGCGAATATAAATATGTAGTGATAAGCATATAATAGGATTAATAGTTACAACAATGAAAGAAAATTTGCCGAAACCATGTTAACTAAAAAACTCATAAATTAAACCTGTTTATGGATGAATTCTGCTGTCTTGTTTGAAAATGTCAGTCACCCTAAAATTTCAAACCGCTATATCTCAGCCATTTTTTAAGATAGAGCAAAACAAAAATTGCTCCGGATTCTCTGGATCAAGGCCGAACATTTAACGAAGAAAAGTTTTAGGATTTCTAATTTTTTTGAATTTGCACATCTTTTTGAATTTGAAATCTTTAAATGGCTATCACAGCGCCCCCTTTCGTCGAAATATCCCCAAATTCTAATAGAACCTGCTTGCCATAGCCAAAAACATAAAAAAAAAAAATGTGGTTCAATTTGAAGCACAACTTCATACACTTTTCCATGATACAATGGTGAAAATGGAACAAAAATATCGATCACAGCGCCCCCTTTCGTCGAAATATCCCCAAATTCTAATAGAACCTGCTTGCCATAGCCAAAAACATAAAAAAAAAAAAGGAAGTTCAATTTGAAGCATAACTTCATACACTTTTCGATGATACAATGAAGACGCAGACAGACAGACAGATATTTTGTAAAAACATGTTTTTCGGAATCTCTGACCCCTAAAACGTGTAGATCCGTCGAAAAAAATTTTGATTACAATACTTTCTTCTATTATAGATAGAAGAAAGTAAAAAATATAAAAACAGCTCCCAAAAAAAAAAAAATAATAATAAAAAAAAAAAAATAAACATGAAAAAAGTGAATATTTACATTTTTTAATGTAAAATACTGTTGAGAGCAGAAAATAATCTTCTATGCATGGGTACTTTTTTTTTTTTTTTTTTTTTTTTGGGGGGGTGGGGGGTACTACCATCCAAGCTGAGGCAATTTAAAACTGCAGAAAAAAAAACAGTAAATATGAAAATGACCTTTAGAGAAAATATATTTTTTTTAAATAATACACATCCGTATTCTTTTTTTTTTTTTAATGAAAGGTATTGTTGAGAGTAGATAAAGACCTTCTATATGCAGATATTTTTTATTTTTATTTATTTTTTTTAGATTTCCATCTGGGCCATGGAGATGGCAATTTAAAACTGCAGAAAACAGAAAACATGAAAACAACCTACACAAAATATATTTTTTGAAATAGTAAATATTCATATTTACTACTTCATACTACTATTCATATTTACTAGTAAACATTTCACTGGTGATATAATATATATATTTTTTAAATGTTACACTGATTTTATAATACAGTAAATTCTGTCTAAAGCAGACTCTATGCAAGACAGAAATCTATGAGCTCTGAAAGATTTTCAAGCTCCAGCGAATCCATAGAGATAAACTTAACTTTGTCTCAGGTGGAATACTGTCTATGATGAAAAATTTTCTCAGTCCTGATTGATTCTGTCTTGGACAGAGTTTATTGTAAATGAACAAAATTTAATAACATTCTATAAATATGTATAAGAAGGGGAAAGAAGAATTTAAAATTTTAAATAATGTGTTGGGTCATTCCATGGTAACTTACGTTACATTTAGAATAATTTTCTTTAGTAATTTTCATAATATAACACCAAAAAACATTGAAAATGTAATGTTGATATGATTTGTTAATTAAACCTATCCAAAGCAAAATTTAGACGAAAATTACCTACCTTTAGTGCTATTTTTTTAACACTGGCCATTATATTTATTATGGTAACTTACGTTCTTTTTGTCAGAAACGTAAGTTACCATAGTAAATATAATTTTTAGCGTTCAAGAAATAATACTAAATTTAAGTAATTTTTATCCAAATTTAGCTTTGTATAGGTTTAATTAACAAATCATATAAACATTAACCTTTTGAATATTTTTTAGTGTTATATTACTAAAATTACTGAAGTCAATTATTCTAAATGTAACGTAAGTTACCATGGAATGACCCTGTTATGTAATTATTTCCATAATATTAGTATTTTTAATCCATAATATTAGTATTTTGTTATTTTTAAAAAATTACATTTTTTTCTACCTTTTAACATAATTTTTGACATAACAGCTTATATATATACTAACCTCAAACTTTGGAATGTAGCGAGCCGATGTTCTTTTCTGATGTTTTCTCACAAAAAATAATAAATCATCCCTCATTTTATCATCACAATGGTAAACAAAATGACGAACAAATAAATCTGTCCAAAAAGTAGTAGGATTCAGCAAAACAAATCCTGACTCTAGAAAATAAAAGAAAAAATTGGGGTACAATTATTTTAATTAGTAAAACAAAATAAAATAGGTAATTGAAATTTTGGTACTTCTCCATTATCCCGTCGACCACTTTCCATAAAAAAAAAACTACCGCCAAACTATAAGATTTAAAGCCAAAAATGCATGATCTGGTGTTTCCCCTAGGCGTTTTCGAGAGGGCACAGTGCCCTGCTCATTTTTTTTTATAGTTGTAAATGCTATATATTTTAATTTATTTTTATATAATGCCCATTTTTATATAGCTGGAAATGTGCCCTGATTATTTTGGGTTTGTAAAATTTTGCTGTCGCCAATTTCACCAAAAGGTTGCAGGAAAATATTGCAAAATACATCTATCGGTTCCGAAAAAAATATCGAAAAATTAGTCTGTCGGTCGTGAGAAAATATCACAAAATTCGTCTATCAGTCGCGAGAAAATGTCGCAAAATTCATCTATGGGTCGTGGGAAAATATCGCAAAATTTGGCACTCGGTCACAAGAAAAAAACCCATGAAATTCATCAAACAGTCGCGTGTAAAAAATCACAAAATCCAGCAGTTGATTGTAGGGGAAAAAAATAATAAATCGCGAAATTCATCTACTATTGCATGAAAAAAAAAAACGCAAGTTTTGCCATTAAGATGCGGAAAACATCGGGAATTTGCCTATTGGTCGCAAGACCCCCCCCCCGATAAAGTTTTTTATGGAAAGTGGTCGATGGGATAATGGAGAAGTACCGAAATTTCTAAGATTATAAAAATACAGTATGCATTACAGTAGACCTTTATAACGCAAAGTTCAAAAAACAAGGTTGTGCGTTATATAGATCAAATTTCACACATCATTAGATGACTTAGTAAACATAGCAAAATATGTCTGAAACATATCAAAATACAGTAGAGCATCTTTATATTCCATTCCTTGTTACCAGGAGTTGTGTAGATTATAAATTTTTGCATAATATAGATCACTCCACACATTGTTAAATTTACTTTATGGCATGGTCCAAATAATTCATTATGTTAACCATTTTCAAAAATTTTTATTGTAATAATCGCAATTTTTTCATAATAAAGCACTGAATTAAGGAGATAAAGTTGAACTAATGTATAAAATTTAGTCCTCTAGAGAGTAGCAATTTTTTATAATGTGAGAATGCAGGTGCATCCTAACTGCAAAATTCACTGTTTACATCTAAGAAGTTGAGTGAGAATTGCATTATAAAGATCTTCTACTCTATTATTATTGTCCTACCAACAGCAGAATTTTATGTGTAAAGCAGCGAACCAAAATATATCTGCAACCCAAAAATGCTGTGCCAAGTCAACTATCATAAGAAATAACAGTATGGTAACTAGGTATGCACCGAATAGTGATTTTGGCCGAATATCGAATATTCAGCATACAGGCAAGCCAATTACTGAATATTCAGCTAGTCGAACAGTACCTGTTAAGCCAAATATCGAATATTTGTCACGGAAACTGTGCATGTGCACGTGCAGGTTCATTATAAAGTGTCATCAGAGGTGCAAAAGATGATTCTCTCCCCTACAAAGCTGAAGAATGGATATGGTTGCCAATAAAGAGAGATTTGGCAGTTTATGGCCGGGTTACCGGAAATAAAAGTGTATCGCCAAAGTAGGCGAGATTTTTTTCACATGTATATTTTACAGACCACAGCAGCCTCTATACCTTAATATTAAATTTGATAAAGTTTTGATGATAAGGGGGAATTACCTTATAAGTAGAGATGCAAAATTTGCGGAAATTTTGAAGTGGCGAAAAAAAAAAGTTTTTTTCTGGAAAAATTGATTTCTTACAAATGTTTCTCAAAAATAAGTTACAATTTCTTAAAAAATCTAAAATAATAAACATTTTTTTAATTTCTGCATATTAATTTTTTTTTTTTTTTTTACTTTGAATGAATATATTACAAAAAACAAAAAAAGAAGTCAGCTTTTAAAAGTTTAGCCTTTCAGTCTCAGAATTTTCACAGTAGCTTTTCTTCCTTAATTTAACACCATTGTTTGTAATAGTATATCATATGTCTCTGTTGAAATGATTTTTCAGTTGCATTTCTTCAATTACCAGTAGAGGAAATTTAAAAAATAACAAAAATAATTTTTTTTATAAGTTTCAAGTTTCAACCAATATTACTGCAATTTGAAAGCAAATTAAAATTGTATTAAATATCACCTCAAGTCAGTATTGCTTAAGTATATAAATGATGCCATTTTAAAGAAACAAATTATTGTAGTTGTGACATTATAAATACTATTATCATTTTTAAATCTTCCATTCCTTAAAAATTTATACTAATTTACAATATCACAAAAAAAAATTCTCACAATTAGAATTTCCATTTCACATGTATTTAGTTTTGGTACAGCTTTCCAGTCTAAACCTAAACCAACCCTATATGTTTTGGTTTTAGTTTTAGATTCTTAATATCAAAGTAATATATATAAGTATGTATATTTCTTTAATGAAAGTTATAAAACAAGTGGATTTTTGAATAGGAGAGACTGGTACACAGTGGACCACTTTTTCAGTTAAAATTTTTTTTCTCTTTAATGGACAAACCGATATGCATGAAAATATTTTTGAATATTCCTTAAACCTTTATACATTCATCATAATTTTCTCATAACATACTTTTCAATACATTTTTCAAAAAAAAAATTTTTTTATATGCACCCGTAAAGTGGACCAGTGTTCCCCACTTCTGGGGCACAGTGGACCGCTATTATGCATTACCTGAAATACAATATAAATCTATTTTTCATTAATCTAATTCTTTTTTAATTTCCCTTTACCTGCAAAATAACATAGTAATATAAATTTACAAGTAACATTTTGAAACAAAAACAAAACAATTTTTGAAAATAACAGATTAATACAGGAACAATCACAATTTAGTTGAAGTTATTACTTAAGTACGAAAAAATCAGTACACATTAAAATTTGCAAATGAAACTCCAAAATACTTATGAGTAAGATCGAGCTTGGAATTTTCCTGAAATACTTTTGGGTCTGGGAGCAATATTATGAAATCATTGACATCAACAATAGATTCATCTACAGTTTCGGGAAAAATAAACTGATTTCCATTCAATTTGTGTCTCATGAATCTTACTTGAAGAGAATCATCACCAATTAGACTACAGTTATATTTATCAAAGGCAGTAAATACAAAACAGAATATTTCTAACTATGTTAAATAAATTGTTATTTTTCTTTGTTTACTTTATTTTACAGTTAAATAACTATACTTTTAAACAATATTTCTTTATAGTAAATAAGCAATTATTAAATATTTTGAACATTCTGCATTACAGGAACAGAGTGGATTGTGGACCACTGTGCCTCATGTTGAAGTTCAATAAATAATCATATTAATATTGTTTATAGCTCTCTTTTAAACATATTAACTTTAAATTTAAATAAAAACAAGTATCTTAGTTTTTCAAAAAAGCTGTTTTATCAGATTTATCTACAACCTTTAATTACTAAAAAAATTAAAATATGATAATGAAAAATCTTACTTTTAGAAGCTCAAAACAACCAATCAGGATAAAATAGTTCAATCTGAGCTAAACATATTTTCTGAAGGCTATAAATAATCAGTGCAGTGCTGTTGTCTATTAGGATAGAAGAGAAGTTACGACGGAGTTTGGCTCTTTCGACTGGATTTCAATAGCTTTACAGATTTGGGTTATGTTCGTATAGAACAGATTGCGCCTCCTGGTGGTAGGTGTAATTAAAGAATTTTGCTGCTAACTCAGGTTCTATGGGTCACATCACGACATGGTTTGGCTCATTCGACTCGGCATTGATAGAGCTTATCGATTTTAGTTTTTTTTCACCACCAGGAGGCGTTTTCTTATCTTTGTTTCTATGGGCCGGATCATGACCAGGTATGGCTCATTCGACTCGGCATCAATAAAGGATACTAGAGCTTATCGATTTTTGTTCTGAGTTTCACCACCAGGGGGCGTTTTCCTATCTCTGTTTCTATGGGCCGGATCACGACGGGGTATGGCTCATTCGACTCGACATCGATAGAGCTTACCGATTTTAGTTCTTTTTTCACCACCAGGTGGCGCTTTCCTACCTCTGGTTCTATGAGATGGCTAACGAAGGGATATAGCTCATTCGATTCGACATATATAGCCTCAACGATTTCAGTGACAAAAGTTCGTATAGAACAGATTGCACCACCTGGTGGTGGAAGCTGGAACTAACGCACATCGCAGTGTGTGCGCAGTATGACTGCTATACGGTGGCGAAGGCAGCGGGGACCCGGGTGTGAGGTTCGTTCGGTTAGAGGTTTATACTATTCAATGTGCAAATTAAGAGATTATCCGGTGCCGAAGGCAGCGGGGACCCGGGACGGAAGTCCGTTTGGTTCGAGGTTTACCTTATTAGAGGTTTTACAAGATTCGAGGCACCGATGTAAATTAGGGGCCCGCTAGCAGGCGAAGCCAGCTAGTTTTTAATAAGGTTCTTCATACATATATACAGCTAGATAACAGATTCATTGATGATTTCAGCTGTTATGTGACAGGTTGTGTTATTCTAAAATCGGCACATTTCGAGAGGATTCAGGATGAAGATTGAAAAATTTTTCGAATTTTGTGAAGGGTCCTATGTTTTAAGGTGAAAAAATTGCGAAGGGTCTTTTAAAGGACTGAAGTTCTTCCTAAACTGCTTACAGATCATATTTTTCATGGTTAACATTTTCATGCGAGACACTGAACATGAAAAAACATCAGAATGCAGCCCTAATAACATTTTGAAGGTATTATTTATAAATTAAATTTCAATTTTTCTAATTCGGAAAAATTTAAAAATATACCTTTGGGAAAAAAAACGTTTTTTTCCCAAAGTTTCTGGTTTTTTTCCGAGCATTCCCATCTCCACTTATAAGTCTACCAGCCAAAGATTTATTTTTATCAGCTAGCAATGTACAGTCGCAAAATTGCTGTGACAAAATTTACACCACTGCAAAAATATTTCATTACTACAATTGCATTGCCATATTAACATTTAAAAAATTAAGAAAGATTTTCAAGAGAGGAAAGTTTAGTGTAGGATAAAACTTAGTGCCCTGTTTACATTGCAGCAATTTGAAAAAGAAAAAAAAAAAAAACAGGAAATATAGCCAACGAATAAAAATACATAAAAGTTTTGGTATATTTTTATAGTCTGCAGTATTTAAAATGCCTAAATTATGTTCACTCGCCTGATCAAAAAACCCACTCGCCACTGACAAGTGGATTTATGTAATTCTCTGCCCCTGCATGGTCTTCATTTTTTCAGAAGCACTGTTCTAGTGGTCTTCTGCACACAGTATTTATGAGCTCCAATGTGTTCTGGCTAACATTTAAATAATCACTAAAAAAAAAAGAAATATTGAAGCTGAGCTTTGGCACAAACAAAGTACTCATTTTTTTAAAACCCCCACAAGTTTTCTTTTTACTTCGAAGTTATATTAAGACATGGCATACAAATCTCAGGTGTCAGATATTGACATTTTTAAATGAATAAGATATATGCTGCCTACTGAGTCCATGTTTGCAGTGGTGAACAGTGCTCATGTTGAGATTTACAAAAAAATATATATATTATTTTCCCATCATTATAACGTAAATTTCACTCATATATCTTTAAAAACTTTAAGAGTTATGAATTCTTGCAATGGGGTAAAAAAATTCATGAACAAACATTAGGTGTGATATACAAATTTAATGCATAAACGAATGTAAAATGTTTAGTTAATACTCCATGGCATTTAAAAATTAGTATAAGTTTGACAGATTTACGTATTTATTTTAGATTTCTATTCCTCGTATTCATAATATTTTCCTCATATGTATTCAACGTTAATTAATTTTAAATAAACTGGAGAAATACGGAAAGGATATTGTATAAAATGCAGAAATATAAGTTAACACGTAAATATAAGTACACAGCATAAATATCAACATACAGGAAAAAAAAAAAGAGAGAGAGAGAGATAATCCCATGAATCATCCCTTCATTCTTATGATTCATCCAAACGAAAAAGTAAACAAACCAATTTTTCTGCATAAAACATTGACTTTTTAATGCAGAGAAACAAATTATTTACCTTCTCGAGAATACTGGGCGATTTCTCTAGTCCGATGATACGATATTTCTTGTAACATCTGTTCAAGAATACTTGGCATATGACCAGCATAACTGCCAGCGAACGCCATTGTTATTATTGACACTGTGGTTTGTGTGTTTATGAGGAGCACCCTTCAGCCCTTTACCTTTAACAGTTTTCCCTCCCCTTTTCCCTTTTTCTTTCCCTTGGATTGGGTCGTCAGCAGAGCTTGCGCGCTGGGGGACTGGTATAAAACGCAACTAAGAGGGAGATATAAATGGGGAAAAATACTTAAGATACGGTTTTCGGCCTAGACCAACATTTTCGGCATTGACTTTTCAAAAATAATTCGGAGGAATTGAGGGTGAATGGGGAAAAAATTGCGTTCTGATACATAGCAAATTTTGGAGGAGGTACGCTCGGAATTAAAAGTGGACGATCACACCGTCTCTCTAGCAACGCCACATATCTGTAAGGTAGGGTAGTCTTGTCTCCAGAGACAAGGGGAAGAAAATTCTTATTTGCAGAATATTACTGCTATTTATTACTTAGATTATTAATAATCTAGGAGGCGCTGAGTAGAGACCTGCACAGGCCCGAACCTGGCCTGCAGCCCGAAACCGGCCTTAACATCATTCTTTTCCGGCCGGGGTGGGACACAAAATAAATATATATGTATATTTAATCTGTGGGGTGGGACAGGGCCTAACTCTTTTATGCAGGCTCGGGCATCACTCTTTCCTGCCGGGACTGGTACTTATCTTTACTACAGATTCGGACCGGGTCGACCAAGCCATATTTTTCCGGGTCAAGCCGGGACTGGACTTCCTTCTTCCTAGAGAAACACGCTGTACTGGTCGAAATTTTCAGGTCAGATCCGTTCAAAAAATTAGTAAAAGGAATCCCAGCCCAACTTCTCCCCCGTACAGAGTTTCATATCTTTAAAACTATTTTTAATCTGCCGTGTTTGTTTCTCACTAATAATAATAAATAATTATTTATTTAAATAATCATCTAAATTACCCCCCACCTCCAACCTCTTAAATTTATGCTTTTCCCCTAGCATACAAAGAATTTTAAAATCTTTGTTTTAATTATTACTGATATAAATTATCTCCCCTATTCCCCTCCACCATATTAAAAAGTTTAAAATCTTTTATTTTTACATAAAATATAAATTCTGCCCTATTTATTTTTCTCTGGTAACAATAAAGAATGAATTTTGTAAGTTAACCTTCTGCCACCAAAATTTTCGATTACCCCTTTCAGCATACAAAGTTTCAAATACATTTAAAACTATTAAAAATAAATAAAAAGCCTCATTCGTTGCTCACTAGTAGCAATAAATAAATAATATCATCTAAATTACCCCCTAACCCAGCGTAATTTACACTTCTCCCCCTCCTTCAGCATAAAAATAACTTTGATAACTATTTTTTTTTATGTAAAAAAATCTTATGCCCCATTTGTGGCTTTTTAGTGAGAATAAATAAATAATTAATCATATAAGTTATTCCCCCTTCTCTGAAAATTTCCGTCGCTCCCCTTCCTCTTTCCAGAATGCAAATTGCATTCGTACATTCGTTGCTGTCTAGTAACAATAAATAAATTATCTAAAATATTCCCTCCCCCCTTCTGCCTGTTCCGCCTTAGAATGCTGTTTAAAATCTTTAAAACTAAATTAAAATCAAAAAATCAAAAAACACTGAGAAAAAACAAGTAAAGTAGAGAAAAATGCACTGTTTCTGCCACCCAAATAATCCAGCAACTGAGGCATGACGTCACATATTATGACGCCGAGGCTAACGAAAAAGAAAGGCTACCGCGGTGCTTTACGCTTATCTTTTTTTACAGACCGCGGGAGTCACGTGATGTTCGAATCCACCAATGCAGGTGTACAAAAAGAGCATCACGTCACTCCAGCGGTCTGTAAAAAAAGATAAGTGGAATGAACCGCGGTAGCCTGTCTTTTTCGTTAGCCTCGTTATGACGCGAGGCTAACGAAAAAGAAAGGCTACCGCGGTGCTTTACACGTACCTTTTTTTTACAGACCGCCGGAGTCACGTGATACTCGAATGCACCAATAAAGGTGTACAAAAAGAGCACACGTCACTCTAGCGGTCGGTAAAAAAAGATAAGTGGAATGCACCGCGGTAGCCTGTCTTTTTCGTTAGCCTCGTTATGACGTATGACGCGAGGCCCACGTTATGACCACTGAGCTAAGATAACTTAAATGTCTTTGATTATGACGCGAGGCTATAACGTTCTCTGATTGGCGCATTTCCAAAAAGCACTAAAGAAAAAAATTGGTTGATTGGAGAACTGGGAGATGGAATTTTGAGATGAATCATTCACCAACTCAACTCATTCACAGAAATGAGAAATCATCTCGTCTTCGTCTCGTTGTTTTGTTTTGTTTGAGTTTTGCATTTGTTCTGTGTACGTATCACATTTTGGCAGTTTGGATATCTTGAAACTGAAACATCGACTAATTTTCGAATATCAAAATATTTGTTAAAGATGCTCCAAATATATTGAAGCAATTGTCTGGTTTCGACGCATTTTATTTCTTTTAAGTAAACGTTAAACACACAGGTTATAAAATTTATAATTATAGGAGATAAAGATTTATTATTTGTAGTCTTTTTTAATAATCTGCTTTGTCGGTGCCCATGCATTATAATGTAGTACATCTAAAAATAAATCGTAATGTTACTATCGTCATAAGTTTATGTTTAAATTTTTTATTTTTTTTTTTTCCAGCCATCTATTTTTTTGGAGCAAGCTTTAGTTATCACAAGGTCCCATATCCTGTGCTGGAAAATTTGGTGATAAATGTTTCGATGTAGTTGTGGCGATCTTTTGACTTTTAGGAAAAAGATTTGGTAATTTTATAAATAAAATAAAGTAATATTAAAAATAATTATATAAATAATAATAAATATATAAATACTCCGTTGTTTTAAATATCAGCATTATGGCCATACCACAACAACCTGTTGTGGTTCTGTTACCTGTGCACAGTGTGCAGAAGTCAGCCACGAATGTAAATCTTGAAAAAACTCTGAATGCTGCACAAACTGTAAGGGTGACCATACAGCATACTCCTGTTCGTGTCCAAACTGGATCCGTGAAAAGGAAATTCTTGTTAAAATTACTCAGAAACTTTCATATCCTGAAGCTCGCAAACTTGTTGAATCCAGAACCCTATTTGTCTGGGTGGGTTTCTTATTCTAGTAACTCAAGCAACAATCAAAATGTGTAAGACACATAAGCACCCAAACTGATTGCTCTTTTCCTTTAAAAGATTCATCTTTGACACAATCAAGTGCTGTAAAGATGAAAACCCATAATGTGTACTTTGACACTACTAAAAGAGTTACATCTGCACTAGAACTTTGGCCAGCATCATCAAAACCTGTGAAAACAGAATACTCTAATCATCAGTCTACCTTCTAGTCAATCTAAAAAGTCAGCCGAACATGAATCTGATCAAATTTCAGTTTCATCTGCAAACAAATTAGAAAAACCTGATGCTTCCCCAACACAGATAGGAAAAAAAAAATTTGCACATAACGAAAAATCTCAACTGAAGCCTCTTTACAGTGGAAAACTGTGAAAAAGAAAAATAAGCTTGCTAATATGAAGGATTCCAAGCTGCTGCTCAACTATGTGGAAGAGGCTATAGAATCTGACTCTTACAGTTATGACTCGGAAGCAGATGAACAAATTACAGTTTTTGAGGAGTTTGAGCCTATGTGATTTTACATTCTTTTTTTTACCGATCTAGGGTTTAAATAAACCTGTTTTTATGCTTTTTTTTTTTTTTAACGTTTTATACTTTTTTTTTTTTATCAACTGTTTTTATAGATTGTACATATTTTAACTGCAAAGATTTTCTCTGTGTTTTTTAAACATCACAGTATGAGTTCATTTAAATAAAATAAATGATTTTAATACATCTATCATCACATCACTTTTTTTACTAAACTGTGTTATTTTTATTCATCTAGTTCATTTGACAAAGTTTTAGATAATTTGGTATTTTTCGGTTAGCCGGGCGCCAGTGAAATATATATATACAGTAGACTCTCTCAAATCCACACAGCTAGGGACTAGAGGTTGTGTGGATTTTAGAATTTTGCAGATTTCTGATCACTGTTTTGTTTACATTTTTTAAACAGTAATTTAAATGTAATAATGCACTCAAAATTATCATGAATGCTTACAATAAAGTAAAATATTAAAATAATTATGGAAAATAGTAAAGTTAAGGTTACATAAACAAGGCCGTAGCCAGAAAAATACTTCGGAGGGGGATTTGGTGCCCATAATTTTACTCTTCTCTTATTTTAGATTTGTGTTTTACTAAATGAATAGAGGCGGTTTTTAAAAGCCTTATTACACTTTATTGCGAATTCAAATAACTTAGTTTAATAGAAGTAGAGAAGAAAATTTAAGACTTTTTCACTGAAAATAAAATTATAATCTCATTTAGATACTTATTCGGTGACGTATTAAGACATTACTGTCAATCAAATTAATGTTGAAATTTTGTAAATATGTTTTTAAATATTATCTAAAGCTATTTCTGAAATTTTTTATAGAACTTATGTTAGTTATCATATGGTCTAAGGCCAGAATGCCTGATCTAATACTACTACATTTCACTAGAAAAGGTGAAATTAATCAATGACTCTCAGTTACCCTTTATGTCTTGTTCAATGGAAAAAATGATAAATGGAAAAATGAATCACTCAAAGTCAAAGATTAGACATACTATGGCATTTCACAGAGAAATAAAGAGGGAAAGACGAGTACTTTCCCTGACGTACCATACTAGCCCAGTGGCAGAACTATCTTCAAGTGTCTGCAACGCTAATAATGTTTTCAAAAATAGTCTGCAATACGTAATATATCATATAAATCTATTCTTGCTGCTGTTGTAGTTGTAGTGCTAATTAATTAAATCATCAGCATTTATCTGCCTTTCTGAGTAAAAAAAAATCTGAAATTAACAGCAAATATTCTGAAAGGTTACAGCAGAAGGGGGAGGGGAGAAAATCCCCTCTTGGCAATAATTTTTCTTGTTGCAAGTCGGATTAACTCTGCTTTTGATTCGAGTCGATTTCAGTCTGAGTGTAGATTCTTGCAAATTGGGTTCGGGTTAACTCGATTTTTCAAAAGTTAGTTCAGCATATTGTTTCAGATTAAAAACTATGCCTATATTAATAATCATAGAACTTTGTGTGTCTGCTGTTTTCTAAAGGAATGCTGCATCTTTTCCGGGATTATTTCACAAAATTCACGTTTTTTTTTTCGTGAACCTTTGACGAAATTTGCCGTTTTTTCGAGATCCTTTGACGAAATTTTCTGTTTTTTTTTTCGAGTTCCTTCGACAAAATTTTACGTTTTCGACGAAGTTGGTGTTTTCTCCATAGTCTTTCGGCAAAATTTGCATTTTTCTGTGATCCTTCAAAGAAACTCATGTTTTTTTTTACTCCCTTTTGATGAAATTCACGTTTTTTCACGGCTTTTTGACTAAATTTGCGTTTTTTCCACGATCTGTCAACGAAATTAGCCATTTTTTGCTAACTTTTAATGAATTTTGCGTTTTTTCCGCGATTCTTCGACGAAATTCGCCGTTTTATTTGCGATCCTTCGACGAAGTTTGTCGTATTTTTTGCGTACTTTACGCACTATAGTGCGTCCACGGCATCGCTGTATGTTTTTAGTCTGTATCTGCAGGTGCCCTAAAAAGTCTGTGACGCCCGTCGTGTACATTCTGCCACGGGGCATACTGATACTAGCATTCTAAAAATAAAAGATAGGTAAAGAATTTTTGAAAGTACAATGCAAATAAGGCGGGATTCTACCCAGGAATAAAAGGAGGGTAGAAATCTACCTAGAAAAAGGGCAAGGAGGGTAGAATTCTACCTGGAAAAAGGACAAGGAGGGTGGGATTTTATCTAAACATGAGGGTAGGCTGCCCCTCTGAAACTCTCTAGAGTGATCCCTGTTACTAAGTTAGCTATTTTAGTGACTACAACTAGCTAATTTTATGTTTTTTTTTCTGAATTTGGAATTGTATTTTGTAATTTAGAAGACATGATATTTTTTATAAAAACTTGCACATGCCAAGGTGAAGTCTATTTTGAAAAAAAAAACGCTCAGTTGCATGCCTGAAGATGGAGACTAGTTAGTGGTTAAACAGAAGATTTTTATTTCTTACATAATGATTTTAATAGCCAAATTTTGAATTTATTTTATTTTATCAATTTGAAATGTGATAAAATGAAAAACCTGAAGCAGGGCCTGTCCTACAGATCATGAGTCTAATTTATTAATGACGGTTTGACCAAATATTTCGATATTCGGTCAAACCAAATATTCGGTGCATCCCTGATGTCAAATATTTGGCCAGTTGAATAGTAACTATTTGGCTGAATACTGAATATTCGGCAAACTGAATAGTAACAATTTAGCCGCTGGCTGAATACTTCTATACTTCAGTGTTTAAAGGTATTAAATAGGTAAATTTCAAATCAATTTTACATAATATTTAACATAAATACTTCCATTTTGATGAACAAGATCTTTTCACAAGTAAACTTTACACACACATACAACAACAACAACAACAAAAAAATGCTTAAAGTTATTAAAGACATTCTTAAAACTTTAAAATTTCATGGTTTTTCTCGGAATTAAAATAAATTAGTAAAATTTTCTTGTATTCTAAAACAAATATTTTAAAATGGAACAGAAATTTTTAAGGAATTAGAAGAAAAAATTTTAAGTCATATAGTCTTTGTCAAGAAGGGACTAAAGTAAGTAAATAAATAAAAAATCCAATTTATTCAAAAGGTGACAACTCAGCAAGACTAACTTCCCTGCTCCTTTTGATTTAGCAAGGAAGTTTTTAAATACATCAGAGAGCAGTGTCTGAAATGGGTGATCATTTTCGCAGGTTCTAAACATACAGGATGTTCATAATATCTTGGAGCAAACTTTCAAAGAGAGATGCTGTCAACATTTTTTATACAGTAAAGCAACATTGCAATTCATTTGTTCAATAAAAAAATACAGGGTGTAATCGAATATTTATCTACAAGCTGAAATCGAATTTTCATTCACATATTTAACTATAATAACATATATTTTAGTGAGATTTTCATCATATTAACTTTGCTTATATGAAATGTGGTGACATCATTGGAAATGACTTTGAATTTTGAGCAGTGATACAGAATATATATTGTAAGCTGCAGGATCATTCTAGAACATAAAAAAGGGCAGAGAGCACATTATAGGATAAGGGAAATTTTGTTGAAAAGGGCATTTTTTGTAATAAGTGCATACACCAATATACTGACAACTGGGGGAGGTGAGTTGGACAACTACCCGGGGTGCAGAAAAAACCTGTAGCTACTAAAGTCTTCCTTGGTTATAACAATACAATAACAAAACATTTATAATGTACATAACTTCAAAGTATGAAAGTATAGAAAATAGTAAAATAAATCTTAATTCTTGATTTTTCTTGTAAAATAGCCTGTCATTTTAATGCATTTTTGACCTTGTTTATTATTCACCGTAGATTTCACTTTTTCTCTCTAAAACTTTTATTCACCAGATTTGTTTTTCCCTGGTTTTAGCTAAACATGTTGAAAAGACTACAAAATAAAAGTTCTGAAGTTATTTCTATATTTATAGAAATTGTGTAATGTATTACATGATTAAATGCCAGAACAAATGGTCAGAACACCTGGTCTAATACTATTTCACTATAGAAGGTGAAATGAATCAATGACCCTTATTCCTTAGTTACCCATTATGTCTTGTTCAATGGAAAGAATGAATCATTCAAAGGCCAAGATTAGCAACAGACCAGGGCATTTCACATAGAAATAAAGAGGGTGGGAAGAAAAGAGATTCACTTCTGGCGTACCATACTAGCCTTCTAAAAAGAAAAGATAGGTAAAAAAAATTTTGAAACTACAACGCAAACAAGGGAATATAAGAAGGGTAGGATTCTACCTGGAAAAAGGGCAAGGAGGGCAAAATTATCTGAAAAGGGCATGAGGATGGGTCAGCCCTCTGAAACTCTTAGAGTGATCCCTGCAGCTGCATTCTGTATAATGGAATGTCTAGCTCAGTGTTGTTTATATATGAATGATGGTTCTCACTTCTTGTCATGTCATATTTCACAGAAATCAAAGTAAGTTTGCTGAAAATATCATTACAATATCTCCATTTTTAAGTAACAAACAACATCCAACTTTGGCCTGGAGTGTGATATACTCTATTGTTGACTGAATAAGTGAATTGCAATCCTGGTTTCCTGTACAAAAATTGTCTGCCTTGATGCCTATTATCATCCCTGAAAGTTTGTTCCACTTTGTTTAACGTTGCCAAACGTTTCTGAAAAAGCAGGAACAGATAGTAAGCCACACAATATTCAGGAACTTGCATTAGTGCATCATTAATTACTATGAAAGTTGTTATTAATAGTTAATTTTCTTAAGTGTCACCTTTCAAACAGCAAATAAATAACGTAAAAACAATATAATAAAGATGAAAATTTTACTTTTTTCGGAAATAATTCGGGTTCAGTGAATTCGAAAGAAAAGGTTACAATTTTATATTTTCGGCATTAATTTTATAATTTCGGGTCTAATGTTAATTTCACTATTTGATAATTATTTCAGATACTGCAGACTCAGGAAAAAAATTACAATTTCACATTTTTGGGAGATTTCATGCACACGAAAAAAAAAAGAGAAGAAAATTTACAATTTCGGCATTATTCCTGGTGTCCCACAGATCCAAAGAATCTGAGGGAAACAAGAAAAAAAAAAAGGGGGGGGGGGAAAGGTTTCTATCACAATGATATTTCGGATTCTGTAGACTCAAAAAATAGCAGAAATTTCTAATTTTCACATTACCTTGGGGTCTGCAAACTAAAAAAAACAAGTTGGAAATTGTACGTCAAACGTTACAAACGAGGTGCGTTCGTACGCACGTTTTAGAATTAAATTCATGATATCCCGTGTGTAGAACGGGTTAAACAGCTAGTTAAGTATATATTTTATGACACTGTTCATACAAATATCTTAACTAGTTATATAAATATTCAGATATATATGTATCAGCTAGTTATATAAATATTCAGATCTTGATGATTTTTAATTCTGTGAAATGAATTCTATCGTCTGCAGATTAATTTCTGTCATAAAATAAGTATCTCGGTCGCTTGACGATTAAACTTCGGAAGCTCCTATAACAAAAAAGCACCGATTTAAAAAAAAAAATTTCACATTTCTTAATAAATATTTTTATTAATATCACCTAAAGTTTTGATTCGATTTTAATAAAATTTGAAATGTCTCGACAAAATTCTGCAAAGATAATATATCTTAAATTGCAAACCATTTGGTTGGGTAGTTTTTGCGTTGTTATATGCGGACAGACAGACAGACGGACGGACCAAACGACGACTATAGGTGCTACGTATTTATATAATTACGAACGCACCTAAAAACGAGAGAAAGGACTATATACTAAGTGTAAAATATAAACTAGTTTTTTCATATATGCTGTACAATGGTCAGTATATTGGGCCTCTTTAACCTGGTTTGTCTGGTATATATAGTTCAAAAATAAAAATAATGAGTTTAGAAATTTAAAATTACATAGAATTAGTTTAATTTCACTTCAGATTGTCCAAAAAAACAAGCTGGAGTCGGAGTTGACCTATTTCTTAGTGACTCCAACTCCACAGCCCTGGCAGAAATGGAATGACTTATCACCTGATGAAAAACCGAACAAACTTATTTGCGAACCCAATACAACTTGATCAAAATCTTTAAGATCATCTTCTTATGCGATTAATTGTAAATAATCTGTATTTTTTAAAATTAAGATATTTTATGCTAAATATGGAATGCTTTTTATCTATTTCATCTTTGTTAGTTTCACTTGTTTATTGTGTTGACCATGTTTCAAGATATTTATCTAGGTTGTAAAGAAGAACTTGTTTGCACGATGAATTTCAAATGGTAGCGTTGAAACAAACTAGGTCATTAGTTGACCTTAGAATAAATTTTTATTCTATTAAGATATAAAACACAGAAAATAATTATGGGTTACACTTTTGGAGTCGCGAGTTCAATCAATTTCAATTAAAGGGGCCGTAAGAGTTCTTTGTGATTAAAGTCCCAACTCGGAGCAGAGTTCCGTTCATGTTTTGGGATCTATACTTCCCTTCCTGATAGGAGTCAGAAATTGTATAAACGAGAGACAGGGTGTCATTGTTTTGCCCACATGATAGCAATTTGCAAAACCTTTAGCACAGGGCATGCTGTACTTCAGATGAACTTCTCCGTCATCTCAGATCAAGGGTTTTCCCCTTCTCGTTCTCAGGTCCGAAGAACTTTGACTCTCTTCCACTGCCTCTCAAATCTATAGTCCACAATAAACCTTTTTCTCTGGCTGTCCTCAAGTCGGGAGGGGGGGGGGGGGAAGAATTGGGTGTTTACTGTTTATCTAAGAGTTCCAATGAAGTTGCTCGCTTGTCCTGATTGGAAAACCTCCACTTCATGTGTTTCGAGAGGAGAAACTAATTATTCACCTCCCTGCCGTAACGAATTTTTCCTGTCACACACCTTTGAATGTATGCAATGCCGAGTCTGCCTCATTGTCTGTGAAGGGAGATGACACTTTCTAAAAACGAGAAAAAATAATGTTTAAGATGAAAAGTCTCATTTAGTATCCACAAATAATTCAATGGAGACGTTACAAGGTCATTAGCCCCCTGACCGCCGAGCAAAAGGGCAAATTTGTAATGTTGTTTTCTCTGTAATTTTTTTTAAAATGTTTAAAAAATCTGAATTTTCAAACTTGAGATAAAAAACTTAATTACGTATATAAGTATAATCCTTGAGAGTATCAATCATTACTTGATGTTTTAAAAATGCATTATATTTGTAGAATTATATTAATTTAAACAAACCTTTTATTGCTGTGAAACCTACAGCATAGTGAACGGATATATCAGGTCGTGGCGGTGAGAAGGTTAGGTATGTTCATCAACACATGTTAATTTTCATCCTACATGCATACATACATACAAACATGGCTTAGTCTCACTATGTCTCATGTTGACTGCTGAAATGAGTTGTTAAAACTTAAAATTATTTATATCCAATAATTCGAAATATTTAAATTACAAAAAAAGAAAATATATTTGAGTTGTTCTAAAAAAACTACATAGTTTTTTCAAGAAAAAAAAATGGTTAAAACTGCTTGGTTTAAACCATGCTAGCTCTACTTTCTACTAAATAAATTTTAATGCTTTCTTTAAATGAAAAATATTTATTTGTAGATGTGTCAGTCCTAACACTTTTAAAATATTTATATATTAAAAAAAAAAAAAATTCAAATGGTGACAATTGGGTTACTTTATTGTTGTAAAAAATAAAGAAGGGGAAATAATCTATCTATATTATAAAGGACAAAAGTATCTGTGCATAACGCTGACATCATTTTGCGAATGGCAACAGTTGACGACGAAATTTTGATTTTGCAATTTTTTTTTAAATTTCTGAACCTCTCACATTTTTTATTTTTACCCTGTTATATAGGGGAAAAAATCTACTTTCAAATGCAATTTGTTTGAAAACTGTATCTCAATTGACTGATTTATTATGGCTTTTAAAATAAAAAAATTGATATTTTTCACTTTTTTTGAGCTTAATGGTTGCCATTGTCAATATGTTTTCCCTCTTGGCGACTGCATATCATCGTTGATTAAAGAATTAAAATGGCTATTATTAGTTAGAAATTAATACAGACACTTTGGAAAGTAAAAGAAAAAACTGTTACTGATTTTACATAATAATAATAATAATAAATGTTTTGATGAGCGATAATTTCATAAATAGAAATTATTTAATTCAAAAATCCAAGGAATGTTTGTGAAACATAAAAATATTTTTCAATGTAAAAATTGTGACTCAAATAATATTTGGCTATTTATCGTTTGCGTGAGGATTATCACATTCAAAAATCAATTTATGATAAAGTTTCGCTTGCTGTTTTAAATGAAAATTCTAAGATTTATTTTATTGACGTGTTAGGACTGGCAAAACATTTTTACTTACTGCAGTTTTAAAAATGGTGAGATCATATAATATGGTTGCGTTAGCTGTTTCATCTTCTGGAATCGCAGCTTTGTTATTAGATCAAGGTAGAACAGCACCTTCAAGATTAAAAATACTGCTGAATTTGATTTAATTTCACTAGACAAATTTAAATTCTTTTATTTTTGTTGTTGTTGTTTTGTTTTAAACTGAAATCCATTCATTTGCAGACACTAGCTCTTTTTTTTTTTAAATATTTACATCATATAATTTAATTAAAAGAAAAAAGTAATGAAATTTCTTCAAAATGGTAGCAATTTGATTACTCCATTGTTGTGGATAATAAAATAAGGAGAAATAATGGGGATTATTTATATCTTTATTAATGTCATTTTCTCATAAAAGGAAATAATTAATTTTGATAAGAAAATGACACCAATAAAAAAATAAAGGTATTTTCAATTTGAATACAGGGTGGTTTAAGACCACCAAAGTCTTCTTAAAAGTGAAATGATGTTATTCTTAAAAGATAATATAAATTTTAATTCATAAAACTAACACTTTCCTATGATTGTGTAAAAGTGACATTTTGGAAGATTTTTCATTCCACAACAGGGTTTGCATTTACACTAATTTAAAAATACAGCATGTCCGAGAAAGGTCTTTATCATTCTAAATATTAATAACAAAAATACTAACATGTGAAATGAAATGCAGTTCACTGCAAAAGAATGAAGAAATCTAACAAGGAGACCGCCAAACATGATGCGCACAGATTTTGATGATTTTAAAGTAGGTTGTAGGGATCATACCCCTAACTATTCAGGTCAAAGGTTTCCTTCAAATGGGCTTTAGTTTTCGAGAAATTTCGTTTTAAAGTTAAGCATGCATTTCAACTGCCATTACTTCGCAACCTTGGACAAGGTCTCAGTGGTTCCGTGGTAGCGTTCGCGATTTGAGAGCCGCAGATGGGTGTTCTGCCCTCTCCTGTGACTTTTACCTTTTTTAACAAATTTTATATATTTGTCGCGTTATAAGTTGTATGCAGAATTATGAATTCTGCATCTTTGAACTTTTTGATATTTTCCTAATAAATTCCATTTACATTTTCGAATATTTCGTAAAAATTTACGTTTTTTTTTTTTTTTTTTCCCTTGTGCAGTTTTGAAATTAATATTTCTATTGACGAAATTCCAAACTAATTCCAAAAACATATCTTGAAAGGAGTAATAAAATATTAAAGCAATAACGATTATATCCAAGTTTTAGCCAGTTATATATATATTTTTTTATGTTATTTAAATACATTTAACTGTAAAGTTCAAACTCACCATCAATTTTGATTTGCACAAATAAAAAATAATGTATTACAATTAATTTTTTTAAGTCTAAGAAGTCGATGCCATACAGAAAAATTCAACAGGAAATAAAAAATCGTTTGTAAATTACAATACATATAAAAAATATCTGAAAAAAAAAATCGTCTGCAACGACTTTTACGGTAATATCAGAATAAATAAAATTTTCTTTTTATCAATTTCGTTTCGCTTCCTTTGCAGACAAATACCACGTTTGAAATAATTTCTTTTTCAAATTTAATGCATTTTTAAATATATTTATCACAATTTAAGTATTTAAAGAATATATAATATGCTAATTTATACATTCTTCCAATATTGTTAAAACAATTATTTAAAGGCGATTTTTAATGCGAAATTTGTTTAGAATATTTTTGCGATAGGTATAACACAATTAGTTCCGTATTTAATAAACTAAAAATGTCGATGTCGGTGATGATAAATATTTTAGTATTTCAGCAGTTAACATATTTCAATATATTTAGAACAAATCAAATATTAAAAGGATATATTATTTTGTTAATTTTTTCTTAATCATTTTTTTTTTTTTGTAATAGAAAATGTAAATTTAAAAAAATGTATTATTTCATAAATACAATAAATAAATAAGTAAATATACATAAATGTAAACAATAATCATTTTAAAAAGACGAGATATCAAGACATAAATTAGTTTGGATTTTCGTCAGCAGAAATATTCGAATAAAAATTGCGCAAAAACTATAAATTTTCACGCAATATTCGAAAATGTAAATGGAATTTATTAGGAAAATATCAAAAAGTTCAAAGATGCAGAATTCATAATTCTGCATACAACTTATAACGCGACAAATATATAAAATTTGTTAAAAAGGGTAAAAGTCACAGGAGAGGGCAGAACACCCATCTGCGGCTCTCAAATCGCGAACGCTACCACGGCACCAAGGAGACCATGTCCAGGATCGCGAAGTAATGGCATTGAAATGCATGCTGAACTTTAACCCGAAATTTCTCGAAAACTAAAGCCCATTTGAAGGAAACCTTTGACCTGAATAGTTAGGGGTATGATCCCTACAACATACTTTAAAATCATCAAAATCTGTGCGCATCATGTTTGGCGGTCTCCTTGTAAGTTTTTTTTTTACAGTACCTTCAATGTAGCTGCATCTGAGCTCCGTTAGTAGCATAAAGAATGTCGAGCCTGTACTCGATTTCCTCCCCAAGTGTTTTTTAACATTTGCAGTGTAACAGCAAGGATTGCTAATTGTATATATATTTTTTAAACGGGTATATCAAAAACAGGTGTTTGATAAACCCAGTCTTTGACATAGCCACACAAAAAGAAATCCAATGGAGTTATGTCAGTCGATCGCAGAGGCCAAGGTATGGGTCCTCCACGACCAATTCATCGTTCGGGAAGTAACTAAGTAAGAAGACTATTAAGTAATTTACGTACAGAACATGTCCAGTGAGGCAGAGCAGGAAAAAACTCTTAGATTTCTTCATTCTTTTGCAGCAAACTGCATTTAATTTCACCTGTTAGTATTTTTGTTATTAATTTTTAGAATGATAAAGACCTTTATCAGATATATATATATATGCTGTATATCTTACTGCCCTTCAAGAGGGTTAAGGAATGTCTCAGGAAATAGCAAATACGAATTTGAGAACAACCTTAATTACAACACATCTGTGTATCTGATTGATTCCTTAGGGTTCCATAAAGTTACTGATAAATTTTGTTTGGTGCTAATACACCTTATGAAAATTAAAAAACTGAATAATTAAAAAAACTGCAGAATCTACATATGTATGTATTCATACAATTTGAAATTAATCAAATTTATTAGCTGATAACTTGAAAAAAAAATTAGTTAAAACTTTTCTGCCGAGGTTGGTGCAATTTGCACAAAATGCTATAGTCTGTCTCAAAAGTTTAAGCACTCTGCAAATCTGGTTTAAAAAAATGCATAAAGCCAATTTACAATAAATACTCGACATTTAATCAAAATCAAATAAAATAAGCAATTTTTGTTGGTTAAAATAAAAACATTAATTTTTATTTAATTTACTTTTTTTTTTTTGAAGAAACAATCTCAAAAGTTTAAGCACTTAATGCAAATTTTTTTAGAAACACTGGATTGGAGGGTGTAATGACATTGTACGATGTCGTATTCCAGTTTTATAAAAGTATAAGAGTGGAAAAATCATTTCCACTCATTTTAATAATGTCGAAGGGTAAAGAATTCATAAAAAGTAAGATTTTTAAATTGAAATCACAAAACAAAACTGTTTCTGAAATTGCAAAAATTTTAAATCGATCAAAGCAATATATCAAGTACTCTCTAGAAATGATAATTTTATCCAGAAACCAAGATGTGGACAACCACGTATGACGATAGTTCAGACGCATTGGAGAATATGGAGACTGGTGTCTAAACAATATTTGTCCATATGGCAAATTAAAAATAATCTCAGTGTACAGGTATCCAAAAACACTGTACATAGATGTATTAAAGAATGTGATTACAACATACTAAAGAAAATGGCTCACAAATTACACCACAAACAAGCAAGAATGAATTGGGCTAAAAGACATGCTCTACGGGGACAAGTGGCTTACTGTTTTATTCAGTGATGAGAAAAAATGGACTTAGACTCCACCCTGATGGGTAGAACACATATTTGCATGATCTATGAAAGGAACCAAAGATTTTTTTCAGCAGGCAGAAAGTCTGTTACGGTTTGGAGGGCATTCAGCTTCAACGGCCAGACATCTCTGGCTTTTCTAAAAGGAAGACAAAATCCCCAAAAATATCAAGACACTGAACCAACATTTGCTTCCATTTGGTGACATTTTGAGAAGTCCTGAATGGATCTTTTGACAATATAATGCATCAATCCACATATCACATTCTACAAAACTGTGGCTTTCACAGAAAAAGTTAAAATTCTTGACTGGGCAGCTATAATTCCAGACAAAAACCCGACTGAGAATGTCTGGGGCATTTTAACCCGTCAGGTTTACAGTAATGGAAAGCAGTATGACTCTCTTGAAGAACTCCAAGAGGCCATTGAGAAAGCACGATACTCTTTGCCACAAGAAAACATATAAGAACTAATAATTTCAATGGATTCATGTTTAATCGAACTATTCAGAAATCATGAAAAAATAATTTGTATGCAACAGTTTTGTAAAAATCATAAATGCAGTTGTTTTTGCTATTGTGCATAAACTTTTGAGAGAGTTTTGTTTGAACATATTTTGAATTACATTTTTTACAATTATGTAATTTATTTTTTTCTACTTTTGATATTTATTGAAATGAAGTTGTGAAATGTGCAAATAAAAAAATATTATTACTTTTTATTATTCTTTAAAAATCGACATTTTATGCTTGTGCTTAAACTTTTGGGAAATGTTAGTGAATATAATGAACTTTAAAATTGTTTATTAAAGAATTTTTTTTTTTTAATTAAAATTTAATTTAGGTGTTACTGTTATTTTAACTATAAGTAACATACACAGTTCAGAGACAGCCTTTTTGTCTTTCAACCACAAACTTTAATGCTTTTTTTTTTTTTTGAGTGTAAGTGTATAAGCAAATGTATATAATATCTTTGTTATTAAAAGAATATAGAGAAAGAACTGGAACTAATGAATGTTATAGAAAAAGAAATTACAGTAAAACAATTCTGCACAAATTTTAAAACAATATGAATATCCAAAACACATTAAGGTGTATGAAGAATGTGAGAAAAGTTTTAGAGTCGATAGTTCAAATATAACTATATACAGTGAAACCTCCCTGAAAGACCACCTCTCATAAAGACCGTTTATTTATGGTCTATAATTTTTTGCTATAGGCTCAATGTTAATTTTCCTCCATTAAAGGACCACTATTTCCCGTCTCCCTCCCTGAAAGACCACTTTTCAACTTTTCAGTCATATAGTAGGATTAATTTCCTTCAAACAGGAAAATCTTCTCTCTGGAAAATACGCTCAGCAAAGTCTACTTTCTTAGACCTGGTAAATCAAGGTTGAAGAAAAAGCTGGTTCCCGTGCATTATCGCGTTTAATGTCACTATAGTTACGGAGGGATAGTTGGTGTTGGTGGGAGAAGGGCTATTGTCCACCTGTAAAGTGCAGGAGTATTTTTCAAGAGGGAGAGTGGGGGTGGCCAATATTCCAGTTTATCTTAATTCTGTTGCTTTTCTGGGAAAGATTTCCATTTGTTGTTATCATCTCAGTTTTGTTTAACAGTGGAAGTTTTAACACAGTGCATATTCGCATCGAAGTGCATATCCTGTTTTTCTTGCTTTCTGCTTAGTATACCAATTTAGATGATGTTTAAGAGAATTGTGTTAACTTTGGAAGACAAAGTGAAAGTTTTAAGAGCACACGAGAATGGGACATCAATGAGGAAAATTGGCGGCACGTTAATTGTTTAATTTAATCATTTCATTTAATTGTTTAATTTAATTTAAACAGTTTAATTATCTATTTCATGTCAAGAAACACTTGTTGAAATCAATAGATTGATAGAAAGTTCGATACCTGTTAGAGATGATACTAAAATAAATAATTTGTTTAAAGAGATGAAAAAATGTTTAGAAATAAAAATTGTTAATGAGAAGTTGTTAAAATCAAAGCAAACGACAATTAATTCCTTCTTTAAAGCTGTATAGACATAAAATATAATAAACTAATTCAACAATATATTTTTTTGTAGTATGTATTTCATGAAACTTTGTTTTAGCCATCACCTCTATTCAGAGACCACCTCTCAGAAAGACCGATTTTTTATGGTCTAATGGGTGGTCTCCTTAGAGAGGTTTCACTGTATGTATTTTTACTAACATTAATCTCTTATATATTTATTCCTTAACTAGTATATAACCCCCATCAAAAATGATGGAAGGTTGCATTTAATTTTCATAAGACTTCATACAAATAAACAGCATGAAGATGTTATGAAATAATCTGCAATCCTTTGATACGTATAAACAATGACAGTCCCAAAGGAAATACTGTTTTGATTCAACTTCAATAGTTTAAAGATTTCACTATAAAAGAATTCTGTAAAGACTAAGATCGATAAAACTTCAAAACAATGTTCAGATTAACAAAGATGTTAAAACACCCATTGTCGGATTAACACCTCCTGGGCTTGCTTGTGGACCCCGAATTCATACGAACATCGTAAAAAACTGCTCAAATACTTCGTTAACAACAGGCAGTGCTGCAAAGCATATTTATAAGCGAAAAAAAAAACAACGCAAAATATGTATTTTACAACACAAACTTCAAGTAATTTGGGCAATCTACATCATTTTGATCTTTTAAAGTGCCCTTCTATATGAGAGTAAACATTTCATATTATTCAAATTCAGATTTCACAACTGTATAAGTTTCTATTATTAAAAAAACTTTTCTTTTATTTCTTAATTAAATGGCATCTGTTAATTTGATTAATATGACTGATATTTTTCTTTTTTTTTTCACTACAAAGTTACTATGTTTAAATTCAAAATTTTATCTGCTTTGATATAAATACTTTTGTACCACAGTATTACATTATATTCCTTATATTTTAATTATATGATATAAAATATTAATTTTATTTACAATGCAGGCAAAATCGATAAAATGCAGAACAAAGTGAAATTTCAACATAAAGTTTATTTGTTTATATTAATCGCCGATAGCTGGTGCCAAAATAATAATTATATAACTTAAATTTTAAAAGGTTTATCTCAAATTAAATCCTGATTTTTTAAAAACTCGCCTAAAGAAACCTGTAATAAATTTTGATCATAAAAAATAATCTTTTATTTAATAAGTTTTTTTTTTTTTTCAAATTCTCTTACTAAATTACAAATTCATTTTCACTACAAAGTTTTTAGCATGTTAAAATACAAAATTTTATTTGCATTGATATAATTAATACTGTAGTTATACGGCATTACATGTTATAAGAAATATTGATTCAGAATTCAAACTACAATTTCAAATGAAAACTTGGTTTATATTAATCACCGATTACACACGTCAAAGGCTCACAACGAATGAACGAAGTATTTTAGTGAGTATGGTTTGTGATGACTTTGCGTTCTCTTATATTTTAAATGTTTACAGCGAATGAATCTTTTGTTTGTTTACTTTCATGGAGCAGGATTTGAGCTGCCAACCTAATTTCAACTGAAGTTATCTCAGAATATATACATATTTGAATGTAAGTCATATCTCAAACATTATTTTAAACGATCTTTTTAAAAATGTAACTTTTATGCAGTTTTATTTGTAAAAAAAATATTTTTAATAAAAATGGCCGCTTGGAATATGAAAAAGCGAAGTGGTTGCACCCGGCATGCATGTTCACAAAACCTACTCGTTTGGGAATGAAAACCCTTGTGATTGGTCACTGGTGCATTTGTTAATATAGGTTACATTTAGATAGAGTTTAAAATAAATTAGTCAAAGGCTACTTACCATTGCAGATTCTTTATCGCGTACATTTTTTATACGAAAAATGATGTTTTCTTCATTATTTTCAATAATCTTGTAATCATACTCATCAGGAAAATCTTCCGCCATTTCTGATCATTAAAACTAAAGTGTAAAAATTTTGCTTGCAAAGAAAACTAACGCCAACACTATGGTAACCTAACTCTGATGTCTCGTGACTACCAGAATCCAATCACAAGGGATTTTATTCCCAAACGAGTAAGTTTTGTGAACATGCACCCGGCATGGTTATCAACCCTTTCCTGCTCTTGGATTTTATTATAAGTAGATATTAGTAATACTTGCATGCTAGCAGTATTTTCAAGTGATAAATATGGCTGCAGAAACTTTTTCTGTGCTAGCTTTAGCTTCAGAATTCTCTCATTTTTAACATTTTTCAACATAGTTGAAAAATGTTTGATTTCAGTTTGTCTGCTGTCGGACTGTGTTTTAACACTCGTAAATATACTCGAGTTGTCCTGTGATTTTCATATGCTATTGGTTTTATTACAACATGTTCACTATTGAAAATAAAGTGTGTGGCATTTACAGAGACACTTAAAAGAATTCCGATACATTATGATCTAAGTAAAGAAAGTAGTCTGCAGTGCATTTTACTTCAAATGCAGTGAAATTGATATGCTTATGCATAACTACATGCTTTCTGCAATATATAGAATAAATAGCATTTATAGTTCATTTGCAGGGAAGCACAGAAGATTTCCATTACATTATAATTTATGGGAGGGGGGGGGAAATGTTTGTGGTGCATTTTAATGACATTACGCACTTCAAACATAATGGAATTGATATGATCATTGAGGTGTACTACAACATGATTTACATAGATTATGGAATGCATAACATAAATTGGTAAAAAAAAAAATTGGTTACAGGACTGACTATGATCGATAATTGCTGGAAGTGCATTTTGAGCTATAGAATCCCTTTTAAACACACTTTTTAGTATATTACTTGGTGTGCATAAATTCTATACATCATATGTAGAACTGCATAAAAAAAATCATATTAACAGCTATAGCAGGGGTCTTCCAGACTTTTTTAACAGGGTCCTGTTTTTGTGAAATTGTGAACAGTTGTTTATATTTGTGAAAAATCTAGTCATAATTTTGTGAATTTGAAATAATCATTATATTCAGTCTCCATGTTTATCTATTTTTAACAAGATCCTTTATTTATATAAAAAAAAAGGCTACGTAATAGGTTTGTTGCAATTTCAGCTATTATGCGACAAGTCAGATTTTATGTTTAAAGTGGTTCTCAAATTCCCCACTCAACAACATGATTTTTTTTTTACACATTTTTAAGCGTAAAGCATAAAATGGGCAAGCTTGACTATTGAAGCAATTTGGAATAGAATAGTTTTCCATTTTTTGATAAATTACTTATCGAGTTTTAAGAGATTCTTATCACGTGACAAGTTTTTCCCCTTTCTCATGTCACGTTGAAAATTCAGTTCAAAGTGCAGACTTGACACTTTTGTCTGAAAGATCTTCTGTCTTTATCAAAAAATGAAAAACGTCTTTCAATTACAATTTCTGAATAAGAACATCTGCCAATTTCATGCGTTTCCAAATAAAAATGAATTTAGAAATGTGTCAGAAAGTAGCTCTTTTGTATTTGAGAGCAGCTCAGGTTTTTCCTAAACAGATTCTTATAGGCAGCACTTACTGAAAATGGATTTTTAACTGTGTTGTGTTTAAATAAAAGTACAAAGTATTATATTATAAATCTAAATGACAAGCTACCATTATCATTTAAAGCTGTCTGTTCTCAAATCCAAACGGGCTACTTTATGACAAAATTCATTTTTGTTCGGAAACACATGAAATCGGCAGGTGTTCTTATTCAGAAACTTTGTAATTGAAACACATTTTCCATTTTTGTTAAAGACAGATCTTTCAAAAAATACTGTCAAAGTCTGCATTTGAACCAAATTCTGCCGAAAAATGTATTGTCACGTGACACGAATCGCTTATAACTCAATAAGTAATTTATTTATCAAAAAATGGAAAACTCATTTTGATTCCAAATCGCTTCAACAGTCAGGCCTGCCAATTTTATGCCTTTGCATTTAATAATGAGTCAGAAAGTTTCACGTTGTTGAGCAAGTCATTTGAGAACCACCATAACTTATGAAACAGTGTATCAAAAAAATTCATTGTGTCAAGTTTACTTAATCATCAATGATTTAACATGTTCACAACCGAGGATACATGTATGGTGTCGCTTAGCCACTCATTTGATATTCCATTTTTAATCCAAAATTACGAATTCGTACCGGAAATTTCAAAAGAAGAATTTATTTTATGTAATCGCGAAATGTCTCATTAAATAAAGTAAATATTGCCATTAGTATTTTCTGGTATGAGCTTGAAATTTCTGATTAAAATAAAATTCCGGTAATTTTAACCCGGTAGTGAGTATGTTAACTGACATAAGATAGTTTCTGCCAAAATTATTTTTATAATTATGTATTACAATTCTGCATGTGCAGTATCTTAAATATATATATATATTTAAAATTTTGTGCTTATGGGGACTTTTCTTGTAAAGGATTAAACATATATATATATATATATAAAGTAAACATAAGAGACAAAACAGAAGAAACAACATTATTTACTTGATCATAAAATTATTTTACAGTTTTTAAAAGAACAAATATCAGACAATGCATATCTGATGCATAATCTACGAAATGATTATTTTGACAACATAGATTAAATGTTTATTCATGTGATCAAGCAAAATACATAATAGACCTACTGAAATAGAATGAATGTTATAAAAACATGGCAGTCAACAACAATATACTGCTGGAAAAGAAAAAAAGAAAAGAAAAACCGACATTTAGTGCCATTTAATTACAGGTTAAACTCTACAACAAACTATTCTTCAGCATAAAAAAAAATTCATTCTATCATATTTTTTAAATAGAAATCTTTTTGTTTTAATTTAATAGAATGAAATTTAAGGAATTAAAAATATTTCAAAACTATTTTTAAAATCTAATAAAATCTAATTATTTATAATTTAAGGATTTACAGCATCATTCACCCTTTAAAGGCAAAACAATGTTTATAATCACTTTAACAGTGAATGATGATGTTTTGTTACAAGTTTCAGAAAGCTCTGTTTGTAAAGAACAAACTGGGATTTATAACAGAACTGTTACTTCATAAATATTTTCATAAAACTAGATATAAGATGTTGTTAATGAATTTCTTAACAAGGAATAAAACATTGGAAAGACAACTTTAAAATCATGTTAAAAACATTATTCTTGGAAAAGCCATTTTTCATACTATAAAAGTAATATTTTTAAAATTAAAAAAAAATTATGTTATATGCAGGGATGAAATCAGCAAGCATAAAAAAAAGTAAAAATACATAAAGATAAAAAAAATAATAATAAAAAGGTGAAGATGAAAATATACATAGCTAATTTTATTTACTGATATTTTATTAAGATGACAGAATAAACAACTAGCAAAATAAATTTATTATCAACACTTTCAAGAATCTGGAGGGGCAACTGCCCTATAAGATTTGTAAATGAAGGGGAACACAAATAATTGACAGGAAGACAAAGTAAGAATACTAAAAATAATGATAAATGTGATTTTTCTTAAGTGATGCAGCAATTTAAATTTAATGAGATTTAGAACAATTTATTAAAGAATTAGTGACATCATTTAGCTAGGAATTCAACCATTCATTTATCATGTTAGAAAGTGCATAAAAAATAAAAAGAAATTGGCAAGAAATATAGCAGTTTTATTTTCTTTTAGATTTTAATAAAATAAACAAGTGTAACAAATTGGACAATCATGTTGTGAATGGAGAATGATTGAACAGTGTAAACTTTAGTTTGACCTAGTTGCCTAAATCAAAGACTTTTTAAATTTCATATTCCTATTGATAAAAATCATGACCAATAGACACACTGTCTCCAGAGGCAGATTACCAAATAGGCTGAAGCCTACGGGCCCGACAAACTAAGGGTCCAGCGTTAAGTTTGTGACTTTTTTTTTTTGGTCCTAAAAAAATATGTATATGTGTGTGGGCATGCGTGTGTATATTTGTATATATATATATATATGTTGTATGTCAATGTGTATACATATAGAGCAGGAGGAGGGCCTCCAATGTGTTTCTAACACTGACATTTTTCAACGGAGGGATTTTGCAATTTTTAGCAGAAATCCCTTTTAAACCCGCTCTGTTTAGCCTCCTGCTTTAGCCTGACCTGGCCAATAAAAGCAGATTGAAGGTAGTCAGCGATGAGTTTTATTGTTCATTTCAGACAGCACCTAAAATTAACAAGTAAAACTGATATATGTGAAATATTGTAGGATTATTGAACAAAGAAAGTCAAAATTTGAAATAATTTCTGAAAACTAAATATCTTTTTAAAACTAACAAACAATTAAGGGTACTCTTCACTCACTTAAAACCACCCGCTCGCTAATGTTAATCCTATGGGGCATTATTTTTTTAATATCTCGTTTGCACTTTTTTTTTTTTTTTTGCATTGGATATCAAAGATCAATCTCTATTTCTGCCGTTGATTACTTTTTCGATTTTCTTTATGAAGATACATACTTTCACTTTCAAAACCTGTTCCGAAAGTGAAAGTATCTTCTGCAAAGAAAATCAAAAAAGTAATCAACGGCGGAAATAGAAATTGATCTCTGCTATCCAATGCAAAAAAAAAGTTTAAAAATATTAAAATGCACATGAGATATTAGAAAAATAATGCCCCATAGGATTAACATTAGCGAGCGGATGTTTTCAAATGAGTGAAGAAGACTCTTAAGAAAAATATGTTACACAAGGAACCTCTTGTTGAAGTCTGTAGAGTTGACAACTCTGTTTCTGCTATTTTATTTCACTGGTGTAAGCTAGCAGAAAAATTCTAAAAATGCTTGAAAATAGGAAATAAATTAGAAAAATATTAAGAAGAAAACTGAAGAAGATTTTCATTCGTATATATATATTACTGAATTTAACACTTTTTGAAAACATATTGTATAAATTTCTAATACAGTCAAAACCTCGTTAACACGAACACACTTAACATGAATTACTTTTAGCACGAACTGTTCCCGATTGCCCCGTTTAGTTGATGTAATGTATTTAAGCTCGGATAACACGAACTACTTTTAACACGAACAAAAAATGTTTCCCCTTGAGTGTTCGCGTTAACAAGGTTTGACTGTACTGCCTTTTTTAATCCTGAAGGTATAAAATAGTTCCTGAAACATACATTTGACAGCAAATGACACTAAAAACATATGCTGATAGTTATGGCTACATGGAAGGAAGATGGCAAAATTTTATAAACTGCGATATTCATAATTAAAACTTATAATTTTTAAGAGATGTATGTAGAGATCACCTGTATTTAAGAACACAACATACATACTGCCATATAACTAGATCTGGGAAGTGCAAAAAGGAAATACTACAACATACAAAATTTATAATATAATGGCCCCACCAAAAATAATAAACAGACATAATTTTTTTAATAACAACAAAGCTTTTTCAGTATTGCACATTAACATCACCAGAGTATTTTAAAGAAGCATTAAAATGTATAGTACACACAAAAAAGATATATCCACACAACCATATTCTTTCTTATTATAGCACCTTACTGCTTTAGAATTCGATAAGTAAAATTATTTCAGTAGAGAGCCTGAAATCAATCTTTAATTATTTTTTAACACTCAAAATGAAAACTCACAAATAAAATCACGCTTAATATAGAGTCACTACCCCAAAATAAATCTCCAAGTGAAGTTGCAGTATTTGTGTTAATGATTTTACATTCTACTTAGAAACTGTTTTTTGTTAAAGAAAAAGGAGTGGGCGTGGGGCAGATGGTTCCACATTCAACAATTTTACATAGTAGTAAAGATAGAAAAGAAAAGAAAATGACAGTTGAAAACAAAGGCTTCATTTTTGCTAACACATTAAAATTGATTGGTTATATTGCAGTCAGCAAATAAGAAGCAATATAGGAATTGAAAACTAAAACTGATTTAAAATTTAATAAAGATAAAATGCTATTTCTACTGATGTCAAGTGAAAACTTTTTTTTTGAATGATTTCTTTTTGGAAAAATAAACTTTGATAATATAACAACACTCTTCCGAGAAAAGCACCATGTTCACATACCACATGCATGCACATTTCTCGACGTTATTCTGAATCCCGATTTAGCGCTAACACAGCATCTGGCATTTTCAAAAGTCTCTTGCATTTTCTTACTAGCATATGGATTTTTAAAATTTTTACAAATGCTTTTTTCTGAGGTGGTGTGTGTGTATTCTAATGAGACTTCAACTGATATGTTGTAGTAGTTTAAATTCAATTGATTGAGAATTGAAAAAAATTGAAATACAACTTATTGATTTCCTATCTAATTCAGTATGGGTTCAAAAATTTATCAAATTAAGAGACAATCAAACAGAAAAGATTATCATGCATTAGAAGCAAAAATGCAGGTGTTAAAATTATAGAAATCACATATAGATAAAGATTGTGTTTGCTATTCTTTATTTTATACTCTATTCCTGCCTGAATCACTATTTTTAGAAATTAACAATATTAAAAACTTAAATAGAGATCAACTGCTTGTCAAGACCCCAAATTTAGCTTATATTCTGTTAAAGTATGTGCCTGATATCAAGTAAATGGCATTCAAGAAGGAACAAGAGATCAGATTATTTTTTTTTTTTACTTTCTAATATATAACTGTTACTGTATTTATTACAGTGCAATTGTTATGTACATTATTTAATACTAAAGAACATTTTCAAGAAATTTCATTTTATATTCTGATCCTATATATGTAGGATTATACATATATTGGCACATTATGACCAGGTAATATATATATATTTTTTTAATTGGCATGTGAATATGAAAAAGCTCACTCCTACTGCAGTAGGATGATTTTGCCAACTCGGTTACTTTGCTATTATAATAATTTCAGTTTTTACAGATTTAATAAAAATTATGCCATTTTGCACAGTTATAAAGTAAAACCTTTATTTACGAAACTAAAATTTCCACGACACTGAGTTAACAGAAATGTTTCATAATACTTCGATTAAAATCCTTTTTTGAATTTTGAAAAACAGAATTTGTACCGATTTTAGTGATAGCAGAGAAAAATATACTTTTAGTTAACAGGACACAAGTTGTAATCGCCCAAAGTGTCAAAAAGTGAAAAATTGTTTATTTCATGTCAACAAGTGTAGTAATCTGATTATTTCAATTCATGCTGGTGCAAAATGATGCCCCATCTGCACATTTTTTTAAAGACTCCTTTAATATTATCATCATTTATCAGCAGGTCATTTATTATTATTTTTAGTAAAAATTTAAAATGGATTAGCACATAATTGGATTAATTCCAAAAAATGAATCAAGGGACTATTCATATTGAGAGATTTATTAAGAAAAAATAATGAAATTATATATTCTTGATTCTGAGACACGAAAATAGTGCAATGAACAAAGATCTTGCCTTAAATGGGGGGAAAAATGCAGTTAGGCATAAAACAGTAAATAACGTATTTCCGTAGATGTCAATTTATGTGTTTATATTTTATATTTAATGAAACATTTATTCTTTTCAATAAACTATAAATATAAATCATGAGTCTTATAATAGCTATTTTTAATTAGTTTTTATATACATCTTTCCTAACATCTGTACATAGTGCTTTGGCAGCAACATTTGCATTTATTTGGCATCTTGCTAACTAAAAAGTATTAAAAAAAAGGTAATAAAAAATAAAATTAAGTAGTATAATTAGAAATTTCATTGCAGTATTTAACCAAATCAAATATTTAGTGAAATTCTACTTAAAAATACTGTTTTTATGGCTTCAAATAACCCCCTGTCACTTTTATATAAATAAATAAAAGTAAAAAAATAAACTAAGCTTAAACCTATTTTTAAAATAAAAATATTAATCACATAAAATATATTCGCTGAAATTACTTTAAAGTATTATTTAAATAATGCTAAATAAAACTTTTTTTTAAATGCACAACAATAACTATCTAAAAATAAATAAATAAATACATGCGTTAAATTGACAGCATTCGTTAAAAATAAAAATGACAAACATATGAAAATTTAAATTTTTTATACTTTACATAAATAAATATCTTATTAATGAAGAAGTGAGGGAGATCTTAAAAAATTATAATAGATTATATATATAAAATAATGAGATAAAATATATCATACACAATTTAAAGGGATTTCAAAATGATATCCAATATAGAAGGTGCCCTCGCCATGGTAACCCTGTCATTTTCTAGTTGGTTTTGCATAATTCATTGAAGTACTACATTTATTTATGTTACAGAAAATGCTACTTTACATTATTGCAGCGTATAAATATTTACTATTATGTAAAATTTCATGCTTGAAAATTACTTTAAAGGCTGAAATTAAAATCGAAGATATTCAGTGATATCACTAGTCTTTTTTAATCCTGAATGCCAGTCACTTTCAAAGAACAGGTTTTTTTTTTTTTTTTTTTTTTTTTTTTTAAACAAAAGTGGGTCCTCATTTAAGAAATAAGACCCATTCAATGTATTTAATACAAAATATGCCTCCTTTTGAGATTTTTCAAGGAAAAAACAATGAATCCTAAAGGACCCATAACAATATTTTTATGAATCACTTCTCTAATTTTATGCTTAAATAACTTGCTATAGTGCATTTCCTGCATCATTGTAACATGCAATACAGTGAAAGTAGCAGAACATGTTGTGATATCCTGTCTTAAATTTGAACATAGCGTTACTGAGAAAAAGATTGACATGGCATGTTTGTGCTTTATATAAAAGAGTATATCATTTGATCATTAAATTAAGAATTTAACAAGAACTTAATTGCAAGTTGCAAATACACTGGTGGAAAAAATTAAAGAAACAAGTATAAAAACTCATGTAACTTGAATGAATTTGCAGGTCAAAACATAGAACTTTCAGAAAATCTTGTCATGCCTGACATATCTTCAAAACACAGAATATCCTATTTCTGAAAATAAATTTTAATACAAATATAGGAAATGAGATATACAGAGAGGTTGAAAAAAGTTTGTTATTTTTTACAACTATCTAGAGATACATAGAAAAAATTCATGAGATGTGTTGACTTTTCAGACCAAAATGAAAGCCCCTTTTCCAGTCTCCCACTTAAACAGCAATTCTTAAAATCCATCAGATGCTTTCTCAGCGACATGTTGCACCTTCCACGTGCAAAAATTTTATCAAATTTGCATATTTCTATGTAGTTAAGGGGGAACCAATGGACAACATGATGACGTTGACCTTGAGATAATACCTTACCTTTCACTGGATCACTTAAAAGAATTAAACGTTTTTTTTTTTTTTAAGTTGTTCCTTTAATTTTTCACCCAAATTTTTATTATTGATTTTAACCCAAAAAGTCAAGTTGCATTTCAAGTCTTCATCTAAAAAATTAAGATGCTATCTTAGTTTTCTTCTTAAATCATGGTTATAGCTGTGGGAATAGAAATATACAACATTATGTGGCTATTATTGGTAGAATATACAGGGAGCGGGGAAAGGGGGGGGGGTGGAAATGAAGGACTAATGAATATTACAGAAGAAAAAATAAAATCCATAATTTTGAAATTAAAGACAACATAAATGTCTAAAATGCATGAAGTGTATGAATTACTTTTTCATTAAAAATTATTTAATAAGGTTAAAAAAAAAAGTATATTTGATATTTTTTTTCTGACTGTAAATTTACCATTATTCTTAAATGTAATGAAACAGTATTTTTTGAAATTCCATTATGTCTCCAAGCAGTAATCATGACAATCAAGTTAACTGAAATCTAAGCAATTTGAGATAAGACTTCATGTTAAAGCTATCAGCATTTTCATATTTCAAATAGTATCTATCTTAAAGTTTTATAAAGATTTAACATCATATAAATTATTTAATTTTAAAAATCTGTTTCAAAATCAATAAATTTTTTTTTTCTAATTTGATATTAACTTTTCCGAAAAGAACATTAAATGTATATATATACAGTAACCACCACTTAGTGATTTCTGGTTATAAGAATCCATCATTTATATTTATAAGAATCAAAATTCAAACATGATACTTATAAGCAAAAATTAAGGCTATCAATCTCGGTTATAAGAATCAAACAAAATTCTTATGAGTGCGATTTAATGTATATAGATGAGAACATGAGGTTCAAAGCTTGCCTTATCCAAAATTTTAAAAAAGTGTTTTCTCTATCAATCTATTGTACTGGTAAATCTGCAAACACAAAAAAAAAAAACTAATTTTAGCATGTATTTCTGGCATTATAAAATCTTGGTTTACAATGAAAACCAATGGATGTAGATGGACAGGTTTTCCGCAGTTTCCCAAAATTTGATTTTCTGAATAAGGCGAGTTTTGAAATTCACATCCCCATATACATATATAATATTGCCCAAGTCAAAGAGAGAGAGAGAAAATTTGTAGAAATATACAAAAATGTTTAAAAGAAAGAAATTCTAGTTATTTCAAGTTCTTTAAATAACTGGAATACAAAAATCAATGAAAAATATTTTATAATTGAATATATACATATATTTATTAAGACACCGGGAAAAATAGTGCAAAAAATACATAAATAAGCAATAAATTGAAAGATCAAAAATATTAATAATAAGTAAATAAAAATACCAGCAAAACCAAAATTTTAATTACAATATTTCATTCTTTCATTTCTCAAAAAGTAATCTGCAAAAATACTAAAAAAGGAAAAACACATTTCCACATTAATGCCAAATTGTCCGATTAAAAAAAAAAAAAAAAAAAACACATACCCAGAATACAACATGAAGGACATAAAAATACACTCTTTACTGAAAATTTTAGTACTTGTTCACATTTTTCTTGTTTTGCAATTGCAACATGTGAAATAGAAACTTTATAGTTAATTTAAATTTGAAAATTGTTAAGAACATTTAAAATGTTCATCTGACAGTTTTTTCATCCAAACAAGAAATATTTATGTAAATACATTCTTTTTTTTTTCAATATTTATTTATTCAGAAAAGAATATTTTAACTAGTGAAGTTTTCTGGACAAGATCCATAGTCAATTTTGTAAATAAAATACCACGGTCCCATATTTATTTTAACCAGTCACTTAAATTAACCACAATAAGGTTATCACGTGAAGGCTAATGGTACTAAATGCTTTAATTAGAAAAAAAAATCAAGCTTTCACTATGTCTATCTTTCAATTTTAACCAAGTATTATGTGTTGTTAATAATTGCATTCAGCTTGTCTGGGTCTTAATTTCATAGTTTGCAATTGCATGACTTCTCCCAATTATAAGAAAAACAAATTCTATGGAAATTGGGAAAATTTCCAACATTTGAAATTCTCTCGTGTTAGATCTTAAAAATTTTGGGAGTGAATTCATAGGTTCCTGCCACCCCACCCTAAATTGCAGGCACCAAGCATAATAAATAATAAAAACTCACAAGTTAATATATATTTATATATATATTGGAACATTTTATTCCATTTGATCTTGATATTTCTTTATTTCCGCATTAATTTTCAGATATGTAATTGTCTTCATATGCCATTTTTACTTTGTATACTTATATATTGATTTCAGACTTCCTACTACACATAGGATTAATCTTATTAAAAAAACAAGAAAACGTCTACATGTATATGAAAACCTCATGCAGAAATGTAAATGTTTAAAAGTGTGTCTTTTTAAAAAAAATTAAGCTAAAATGCAATTGGAGATGAAACATTTCAACGTGAAATAAATTCGACGAAGAAAAGTTTTTGAAAGCTAATAAATAACGGATCTAATTAACTTTTCAGACTGAATATTCTAAAAATTAGTATTATCAACAGTACTATTTCCATGAAGTGATTAAAATTATAGGTTAATCTTTTTTTGTTGTTGTTTTGTGAAAACTAAAGTCTCAGTCTAAATGTCTAAGTAAGTTCACATGAAGAGAAACATGCTAAATGCTAAGAGCCAGTCAAAGTTAAAAGTGAAACAATGAACGAAAATTAAGTATATACATGTGCGTTGTAAAGATCAAAAACTGTATAACATTACTGAAGTTCATTTTACAAATTATCATGGAATATAATCCTGATAAAACTCATTTAGACATTCTGAAATTTGCAAATATTTATAACAAAATGTGAATATTATTTTGAGCTTTTCCCATCATCAACTTCATTAATAGTTACACAGACATTTCAGACTTAATAATGACCTTTACTGATTATGTGAGAATTAAAATCATATTTATCTTTGCAGTTTTTGCCACATAGATTGCATTTCCATGGACTTGCTTCAGAATGCAAACTGCGATGCAACAAATACAAAGTTTGGTCAGGAAAGACAATTCCACAGTATGGACAAGTAAGAGTACAACTCTCGATATCACGTATAACAATGGTATTTTTACGACCGAAATAATTAGGTTCTGTATGAGACTCGGATGTACATGAACCATCGTTATGTACAGATGTATGATGTATCACACGGGGAACTGGAATTTCAGCTTGATTAAATGAATTAGTTGATGTAGCACGATTATAAAAAACTTTACGCTCTTCATTATCTGAATGATCATGGCTATGCCTATCAGTACTTCCTTCAGATAAACGAGGTCTTTTTTCAGGAGGATGACGATGTGCCACACAGGTATGCCTAGAAAAATCTCTACACCTCTGATTGCTACTTTCTTCACACTGACGCACTCGATAACAAGTGTGAACTGACCTAGAACTATGCGATGTGCTTTGCACGTCTAGAGGTCTACTAGGAGGGGAATTGTGGCTTTCAGAGCCCGTTTCATCACTTGATGAATGTTTGTGAGATTTTCGCCTGCATGGGGTTTCTGATGAACCTGAAGCCTCATTCGTAACACAAGTAGTTTCTACAACATCTACAGCAGAGAGATCCATAGTGCTAGTTGGCTGAACACTATTTTGGCTGTCATCTACTGTCAGTTCAGGTGGTTCAGGTTTTACACAAACTCTTTCTCTAGGAGGTACATCATGATTTTGAGGTCTACAACAAGTTCGATCTTGACAGGTGACCGGACTCGCCATAGTAGTGGAGCCTGCAAGTGCACTTACACAAGCATGTCTATTGTCTTCTTCTGGCAGTGGCATGACCATATTTTGCTCAACATTATGGGGTATAAAGTGCCTATGACCTGGGGCAGCAGTTAGATGCTGAACTTTAGATGAATGGCTTAAATCAGAAGGTCCAGGAATAACTGCATGGTTATCACTTATAGATGCAGAATAAGGTGAATAATGAGCTGCTTGAACAAAAGAAAAATTTTGAGATACCGTAGCTAAATCAATGGCACCATTATCAGAAGGAGTAGCATGGACCTGAGAGCTTCCTATAAGATCACGAGGTCGGTCATCAGCTTCAGAACCATCTAATGTTTGCTTTAAATGGCACATGGCAAAATGAACTTTAGCACCATTTGGTGAAGATGATTTAAAATCACAAATTCGACAAGTTTTATCAATAATAATATTAGGATGATCTGAAGTTAAGTGTGCTTTTAAATGAGGCCGAAATCCAAAACTTCTACTGCAAAATGGACAACGATAAGGTCGCTGCTTCGAATGTCGTAAAACATGTTCCATAAATTGATCTTTACGTAAAAAGCGTTTAGCACACATTTGACACTCAAAAGGACGAACACCAAGATGAATCAAACGATGACGCCTCATGCTGGCATAAGATGGAAACTGTTGATTACAAACATCACATTCAACGGAACCACCATCAATATGGGAGTCTTCATGTTTCAGATATATTTCAACATCAGTTGAAGTAAAATTACATCCTGGATATTTACAAGAGAAAGCAGATCCATTTTCCTGGGATGCTATAGCTGCATTTAACAGTGCTCGTCTCTGCATCATTACTTCTTCAGGATCTAAAAATCCATCAGGAATATTATCTCTATTAACGGGTCTTTCTTCATCATTAATTATAGGTTCTGCATTCAATGCACGTGAATCTATGTTCTGCTCATTTAGAACTGGAGATGTGACAATTTCACTATCTGCTGCAGGTCTCTCGGGTGACACTGAATGAGAAGGCCCATCTTCCTTGTTTTCAACATGATTGACAGGACTTTCTTCAGAATTCGGAGATTCTTTATTTAAAGCCGATTCATCCATAACTAAAAAACAAAAAATGATACACCATTAATTCTTGGAAATAATTTTAAGTTCTTTTCTAACTTTGTTTTAATGCCATGTACACTTACAGACAAAATAACTGATTCGATTTAAGTTCATTTTATGCTAAATTAGTAATTTTGGTACTTCTCTATTATCCCGTCGACCAATTTTCATAACAAAAAGCTATCGCCAAACTGTAATGTTAAATAAACGGGAGAACATTGCCATTGGAATATCAAAATAAATAAATAAATAAAATAAGAATTTAAGGACACAATTGTTATTTTAATTAATGAAATAACTAATAAATCAGTAAAACATAATGAAAAATACACGCAAATGTCAAATTAAAAACCACTTGATGACATAACAAACACGTATAATGCTTCTGACATCAAGTAAATGGGACTGCATTTCTGGCGTTTAATCTTACAGTTTGACGATAGTTTTTTGTTATGAAAAGTGGTCGACGGGATAATAGAGAAGTACCGTAATTTCTCACTAAAACATAAGATTCAATTTACCAGATCACAATTCACCAAACAGAAGTATGCTTCCATCAATTTAACTGAAAATTATGTTATTTACATATTATTAACTATTTATAATAAGTATACAATCAGGGATCTGTTTAGGAAAAAATTGGGTCCTTTAAAGGACTCCACAAAATTTTTCATTTCAAAACACTTCACAAAATTATTTTCCATAAAACAGGACCCTTCACAAAATTATTTTTCCTAAAACAGGACCCTTCACAAAATTCTTTGTCTTAAAAATAGGTTTTTCACAAAATTTTTTTATTTTAAACCAAACATTTCACAAATTAATCATTTAAAAGTAAAATCTGACCTGTCACTTTTACATATAAAGAAAATATATGTATTTTATATCCATATATCTTCTTAAAAATGCATAAACAAGAACCTGAATATAACGGCTATATCAAATTCACAAAATTATGATTAGATTTTTCACAAATATAAAAAGCTGTTCACAATTTCACAAAAACAGGACCCTGTGAAAAAAGTCTGGACAGACCCCCCGAGAATAAAATTGGAATATTTTTAAATAATTGCAGTAAAAGATGTCTTAATCTCGGAAGCATTGAATAGTCCCAATGATATAAATAATTGTCATTCTCAAAAAAAAAAACGGCAAGCATTGAATAGTCCCAATGATATAAATAATTGTCATTCTTAAAAAAACGGCAAGCATTAAATAGTCCCAATGATATAAATAATTGTCATTCTCAAAAGAAAAGATTGATTTTCATCCATGAAAATAAAATATTTCACTATGATGTGACAACACTATGTTTTATTCACTGGACTCAGGGTTTGGTTTTAGCCGTCAAAAACTAGTTTTTGATGTGACATAGGTTTAAACTGAGTTTTAACCCGTTTAAACAGTAAAAAACATCAATATTTAAGTAACATCCAGAACAAAAAAGAAAAAATGCTGTTAATATAGCAAGATCTAGTGTTGCTTTTGTTTAATGATAGTGCACTTAGTTTTAGTATGAATTGAACTGTAATCAAATATGAAATTATAAATTTTTTCTTTGTTTATTACTAAATTCCCAAGTTTTTTATTTGGATTTCTAGTGTGACTTTTTTTATTTTTTCATATTATTTACTTGATTGAGTGCATTATTAAAAAAAGATTTTTATCACACATGTCATATATACACCACATTGGTGCAATTATTTTCTCCAGACAATTTGGCAAAAACTTTGTTTTTAAATATTAGTTACAAATAGCATGCAATAATAGCACATGATTTTTATTTCAATATAAAAATAAAATAATGTTGATATTCAAAAACTAAGTTTTCAGCAAATTGGCAGGGAAAAAAAATCACACCAATGTGATGCGTATATGACATCTACATCTGTGCTGATTTTTTTAACACTAAATTTTAGTAATATAAATAGTTTATTTTTTGTACTTTTATGTTTGCTGGGTGCCAGTAATAACTCGCCAGGCATCATTTGAATGTTAAACAACTGATGATCCATTGAACAACGATACATTTTTACAAATTCTAAGTGATATTGAAAGATTTTGGGATCTTATATAATGTAAGTTTCTATTTTTGTGTATATAAAATTAGATACGATGCTTTCATTATGAAATGTTCATTATGTTTCTAGTTTCTAGTTTATGTTATATCTTATTTTAACATTTTTATAATGCACTAAGCCTAATCATTAATAGATCCAATTAATTAGATTTTGTTATTTGTATTGATATGTTAATTTTTATGTATCTTATGATTATAGTTTAGCTATTTTTAAGCAAGATTTTTAAGATGGAATTTTAAAATGTTGGCTAGTTTTTATTAGCTAACATTAAAATATTGACGAGAATAAAACGGTTGGCAAGATTAAAAAAATTTTGCCGATCACTGGTGCCCAGCTAACATAAAAGTACCTTTTTTTTAAATACCAAAGTGGTACTTTTATGTTAGCTGGGCGCCAGTGATCGCCAACATTTTTTTAATCTCGCCAACCCTTTTTTTCTTGTCAATCTTTTAACACTAGCTAATAACAAATAGCCAATATTTTAACATTACAATATAAATAAAAATAGCTAAATTTTAATCATGATAAACACAAACACATCATACAAATAATAAAATCTCAAAGATTGAACTGAAATCAAAATTCAAAATCATTTAAATTTAAAGAGTTGCAATTCAAATGATACCGATTAACACAAGATTTGGCGAGTTATCACTGGCACCCAGCTAACATAAAAGTACCCAGAATTTTAAGTAAACAATCATTTTAACTGCATTTTCTATATATGCAATGACATTTTACTTATTTTTCTTAAATTAATAAACTTTTTGGAAATAAACTCCCCAGCACTACAGAACACACATGTAAGAAAATCATAAAGTTTCAAATATTTTATGAGAAGTAAGGTTTTAAAATGTTCTTAATTTTTTCAAATTTTACTAAAAGAATTGGACGTTTTCTTGATTAAATCATTTTCCTTCATAAAACAATATGGAACAGATGTCGCAGATGCACAAGGATTGGTGCAATTTGTTTTTGGCGAGAAAACCTCCTTTTCATTTAACTTTATTTAATACACATTTTTCTTTCACACACGCATTTAATTTCATTATAAAAACCATGGTGCCAAACAAAGCAAAAATCGCCAGGTTACTATGCCAAGCAAAAAATCCCTGACAGCTCGGCCTACAGGCACAGGTAGATTTCGAAGACGCAGACCGTGGGGCGTCTGTTTGTTGGGAATTGCATGAGAAATGACCTTTTTGCCATCATGTAGCAGTTGGAATCGCCTATTTCAAAACCTAACTTATTTGCAGGCGGAGCCGTCGGGGATTTTTTTTTTTGCTATAAGGGTTGGTCCTATAAAAAAACTTGTCAATATAAAAGTTTTAGATAATATTAAGAGGATTTATAATAAATTTAAGCGGATTTGATATATTTTGAATTGACGAAGTTATGAATTTTTTTTCTTCTAAAATCCTTTCCCCCCCCCCCCCCCTACCCTTGGGGCCATTTTTAATATCATCAAAAATCTGTCATACATAAATTTCCAGCCTTTTTCCTAGAAGTAATAATAACTTTAAACGGATTCGATATGTATCATAATTAAGAAATTATGGTTTTTTTTTCTGTTTTTACAAAAAGCCCTCCCCCCCCCCCCCCCTCCCCAGGTTCGATTTTGCCCATTAACGAACTTGACCAAGATTTTATGCCCCTTGATTTTATGTATCAGTTTGGAAGAGATTTGTACAGAATTATTGCAGTTATCGTGTCCATAAAAAAACGACATAGATAGATAAAGTTTTGAACTGTTGGTGGTTTTGGGTGTCATGATCGGTGTAGATCAGCAAAAATTTTTCCAAAATTCCAACTTAGGGGAGAATATAACAATACAATTTAGTAGTATTTCTTACAAAATCTACTAAAATAGCCATTTTGGCACCAAAAAGAAACCCTGGTGCATCTGCAACATCTGTACCAACCAATTTATGTTTAAAAGGTATTATAAAACACTGAAATAATAAAAAAAAAAATGTTGAAAAGGGTATAGCGAGTTCCCTCCTGATTTTGTATAAAAGCCAAATATTTTGGGACCAATATTATCAGTAAAGCCTAAAACAGTAAACATCTTTTCTGTTTCTTTTATAGACACCCTTTTAGGATATTTTGATAATTTCTGAAAAATTTTCAAGCGACAATATGCAGTTCTTCTGGAAATAATAGGGTCGTGAAAACAAACTGCCTCAAAAATTCAATACAAAAGGAATACTTTTGAATTTAAGCACAAAAGGTCATAACTGTCCATTTAAGAACCCTGATAGGTGAATCTGACATTCGAGATAGCAAGGATTTCAAGGAAACTATTTTTATATGATTACGAGAAAATAAATTGCATTTATTAAAACACGAAGAATATTTACTAATTTTGAGATATCGAATGATTCTTTATAAAGAATTGAGATTTTAAAGTAATGCTGCACAACCTTCTTGTATAAAAATCATTTGCCACTACTATCTTCGAAAGACAAGCTTTGATATATTTAATAGCACGGTTTCCATCATTAACCTAAGGTAAATTTTTTTGTGTAAAAACAGTGGTAATGTTGGTGGCCCGCGGGCCACAGGTTGTGCATCCCTATTTTAAAGTATATTATTGTATACAGAAACTTATTCATTGAGCAGAGTACAAACATGATACAGATTATTTTAATTATAGTATATAGATTTGAATTTCATAACTTAAATCTTTAACAATTTTAAATACTTTTCAGTTTCACAAAAAATTAAATAAACAATAACAGAAGAGAAAGTTTTGCATAGAGTTTACTATTATTTAATAAATGTTAAAAATAGTTGTGAAAGTAGCGAGTACACAGTTACAAAAATGAGTACAGTTAACCCCTCTGTCGCTTTATGCTTCGTTGGTGAAATTGTTATTAACGTAAAACAACAGTGAATTTCTAAAAGATTTAATTTAAATACTCATACTTTTTTGCATCGTAAAAAAGCCAATGCATTAGTATTATACAATTAAAAAAAGTATAACTATTGTTATTGGATTTTTTTCAAAAAAAGAAATGAGTACACAAGATATCCTTCACAGAATACACATATAAATATAAATACATACAACATATACCGTCGCGTACCCTCCACCACAACACTAATTTAAGCCGAAATCTGTTTAATTTTCATAACAATAAACCGAGGATTAAAATGCATATTGTAAGTCTTAATTCCTTAAGCGGGATGAATGATTACATTCAATAAAAAATAGAGTCATTTTTACAGGAAAACACTTATTACATTAGCAAATTCAGCGAACAAAATAGTTTATGCGAGTATGTTTAGTCCAAATTCTAAGATGCAATATAAAAAATAAATAAAATGACTTTTGAATATTAATACTTACTTAAAATATTACTGCGGAAGCAATGTAATGAAGTTTGGCGTAACAATTAAATCGAAATCAAATGGTTAACACTTCACATAAACAACAACACATAAACAATTACCATAGTTTCGAATTAATAAATAGGAGCCATTTTGCGTGACAAGATACATTTTCCCAGGGGGCGCTATTAAGAAATTCAGAAAGATAATCGATAACGTTAAAACTGCTGATGAAAATTATTAATGAATTGCTCTTCTTCTATCTTTGCATCATCGCCTTTATTATTATTAATAATTTTGTTATTTATTATTATTCAAAACAATTTAATAATACCTACTTGTTCTAAAAATCTTCAGGAAGACGAAAAATGTCTTTTGGTGAAGATTTCTTCAGTTATCAAGGTGCACATATTTTTAAAAAAAATCGTCATTTTTAATATCTTTGCAAAATTATGTGTTTTAGATTTATTAAAATTTTTATATACAATATCTGTAGCGAGAATCAACTTATAAAATTGTCTCAAATGAGAAAATTTCAGAACTTGCACGCAAACATCTTCTTGCTCCACTCAGCTCAGTTGTTTTGCTCGATGCCTTTTAATTTTTTTTTTCTCTGGTTTCCTCTTCTGCGCTTTTTTATTCGGAACACAGATTTTGATCTAATTTATGATGGCAGCGAACTATGAATCCAATCATGTTCATGATATAAATTTGAATGCCACAGGTTATTTTTCTTTTAAACTTTTTATTAAAAATTCATTTACATTTTTCATTTGTGTAGTTTCAAAATTATTGATCTTTTTCTTCGTATACTTTTTGACAATGTAAGCTGTGAATCTTAATTTCTAAATCCACGTATGGTTAGCAACGTATTTGTTTGCCAGTCTTATTTAATTGAATGTAAAGTAAAATTTACTTAAAACATGCCTCTAATAGTTCAGAAAATATTGTGTGAAAAATTAAATATACTTATCAAAAATTAATAAATGAAAATCTAAGTGGTAATTTCATTATAATTAATGATAAAATATAATAAATTGAATTTTTTGAAAGTTTCTAATGTGGAAGTTTCTAATATTCAATTGAAAGTTTCTTAATATGGTCACTTTTATTTTGAAATTATTTATGTAGTAGTATGTTCTATAAATCTTTCATAAAGTTTTTTTTAAAGCTCTTCCAGATATTTTGATATTTTATATGGATCCTTTTAATAGGAGAATCCTTTCACTACAATACCTACAAAAATTTTGCTAAGGGGTAGAATTAATTTTAATAATTTGTAAACAAGCTCTTATAAATTGTGACTTTTTAAAAATTGCACAGAGCCCTATTCTTCTGTAGGCCCTTAGATCATAATCTTCTTGATTCATTCTTTAAATATTTTATTTCAAATAATCTAATAATAATGAATCTTGCATCATTAACCCATTTGTAATTTTTACTAGGTGTGTTCGTAATTATATAAATATGTAGCACCTATAATCGTTATCTGGTCCATCCATCTGTCCACATATAATAGAACAAAAACTGGCTTAGATGCTTTACACACACGCTAAAAAAAAAAAAAAAAAATTAATCGGTTAAAAAAAAAGAAAAAAGCCGCCAAACTTTGGGGACTGTTTTTTCTTTTATGGCAACCTGGCTATTAAGCTTGTATTTAGTTACTGGTGTTGAAATTTGTTATTGTAATCCGTATTTGCGTGGATGTTAAGGGAAATGTTTGTACATGTCTGTATTACGTCATTGATGATAAAAAGTAGAGAACACGTGATTGGTTGTAGAAGAACGTTCTATTGCACGTTATTGGTTGCAGAGTCGCGTATTATAGAACTATATATGGAAGGGAAATAAATTTGCATAACTGTTGAGTTAATGATTGGTTTTTAATTGTCATGTGAATTATTACGTATTGGCGGTTACAGTGGCGGTTATTACAGTGGCAGAATTGAATTTATCATTCTATTTTGTTTATCAAAATTGTTTTGACGTTTGTAGTTGCTGGTAGAAGTTGGAAAATGTCCGTGGCTATGGATACTATTTTTCGAGAGTACCAGGTAAGTTTTTATGAGGAAGCAGAAAGGCAAGTTCAGCACTTCAAAACTGAAATAACGCGATGATTTTATCTAATAGTTTGTGTTAAATTAGAATTTGAATTACCGAATGATTAACCTGATATAGTAGTGCTCTTTAAAAGATTGAAATGACGTAATTTTATCTAAAGGGTTGTGCGAAATTACAAAATCAGTTATCGAATGATTATTCGGATTGTAGCAGTCCACTTTAGAAGAATGACGTAGGTAATGTATTTTCTATTAAAGTTATGTTAAAAAAATTTATTTTTCGTTTATTTTGATATTTATTTTCTGGTTTTACTAATACGTCATTATTTATAAATGTTGTGTTCGTCATGAAATTAGAAACTAAATAATCGAATGTTTACACTGATATATGAGGGCACTTTAAAAGATTGAAATGACGTAATGATTTTAACTAAAAGTTTGTGTGAAATTAAAATTAGCATCAGCGAAGGATTACTGTAATATAGTAGTGCACTTTAAAAGATTGAAATGACGTAATTAACATTTTCCATTAAATTTATGTTGTAAAAAATGTATTTTTTGGTTTATTTTAATTGTTGTGTAGATATAGGATTTTCTGTGTTTTCGAATACATTATTTATAAATGTTCTGTTTTTTATGTTTCCAAAATGGCAACGGAAAATAGTAGCTTGGCACAGTCTTGGAAATCGCGCCAACCAAACAGTCGCCAATCTTTTGTTTACATTTTAGCGTGAGTGTAACACATCTGTTCCCAAAAACTACCCAACTGAATGGTTTGAAATTTAATATATATAATCAGGGGTAGGGAAATGCGTGATTTTACTCGCCACTAGCGAGTGGATTTTCTGATAGGGCAAATGAATTTTTAGGCAGTCTTTGAGAAACTGCAGGTTATAGAAGCTATGCCAAAAACTTTTTTAACATAGTTATATTTTGCAACTTTCCAAATTATTGCAATGTAAACATTGTATTAAGTTTTATCCTGTACTAAACTTTCCTCTGTTGTATGTGTTTCTTAATTTCATTGAAGAAAAATAATTATGAAGATTCATTATAGTAATTAAATATTTTTGCAGTCATGTACATTTTGTCATAAATTGCATCTTGCTGGCTGGTAAGATTTTCTGAAAATTCTTCATCCCTGTGTTGCAGAATTTTGTCGAGTCATTTCAAATTTTATGAAAATCGAATCAAAACTTAAAAAAGATATGGTACTTCTCTATTATCTCGTCGACCACTTTTCATAACAAAAAACTATCGCCAAACTGTAACGCCAAATAAACGGGAGAACGTTGCCGTTGGAATATCAAAATAAATAAATAAATAAATAAAATATAAGAATTTCAGAACACAATTGTTATTTTAATTAATGAACTAACTAATAATTCAGTAAAACATAATGAAAAATACACGCAAATGTTGATGACATACCACTTGATCTCATAACAAACACGTATAATGCTTCTGACATCAATTAAATGGGACTGCAATTTTGGCGTTTAATCTTAGTTTGGCGATAATTTTTGTTATGAAAAGTGGTCGACGGGATAATAGAGAAGTACCAAAGATATTAATAAAAAAATTTCTTCATTCTATTAAATCCTATCATACTTAATTAATTCAATGATATCCCATCATAGGTAATGATTCTAGGTTACCATGGTGATTACGTCATATCTAAGATGGAATCATCTTATTTCCATATTACTGAATTTAAAAACCGAATTTGTATACTGAAATTCTTTAATTTATTGCAATTATTTAATCTACCAACAGTTTTTTGGCTAAATGTTTCTGGAGAAATAGATATTAAATGGAAAACGTTTCAAGTTCTGAAAATTTCAAAGCTAGGCTTAAATTTCCCATTTCAATTTTCAGTCAATGTCAACAAAAGATAAAATTTTGACAACTTAAAATGTACTTATTTTATTACAGAAATTAATCATATCATGCAGGGTGTCTAACAAAGGAAACCCTGATTTTAAAATTAAATAACTCATAAGAAGAGATTGATAGAAGAATGAAACTATGTTTATTTTGAAAGCCGTAAAAATCTGATACCAGAAGTTTAAAATCAGTTACAAATTTTGTCAATAGGTGGTGCTGTATGCTGTAGTTACAGTACAGAATCCAAGAATTTGGCTTCAAACTGTCCTTTGGGAGCAGAGGTTGCAATGATATCATAATCAATTCAAAATGTGCACTTTTTGCATCACTAAGATGACTCAAACAAAGAATGAAACTTTCAGTCACCCTCTTCGTCGCCTTCAGTCACCCCTCTTTCATTCTTCTATTTTAAAATCAGGGTTCTTTGTTGGACATTGATCTGCAAAGACTAAAATTGCTGCTGCCGTGCTGCACTGTTTCTGCTACTTGGTGTATAAGCATTTTTTTATAATAATAGATACCATTATAAATAAACGATTGCATAAATTAGTTCTCCAACTCCATGATTGTTATATTTTTTCACTAAAAAGTGGATGTCCCTGGCTTTTGTAACCTGTTACCAGATATAATTTATTTCTGTTCTTGTCAAAAGAATATTTTACAGGATACAGATGAAGCATATACTAAGTAATCAAGTTGTCACAACAGTCATTTTGGAAAATTTCTTATGAATATCAGATACAGTGGACTGATTTGCATTTTTCTCGGGAGGTTTTTTTTTTTCCCCCCTCTCTGTTACCAATTATTCATCACCCTTTATGTTGTGATTTTAGAACAGCTACAAATAAAATCAATTCACATTTTGTACCACTATCGAATAATTAGACTGGTGGGTAAAACAAATAAAGTGGACATCTTTTTTTCTTTCTGAATGTAAACCTCTGTTAGCAGATGACAGAGGTTACAGGTGTTATTTTTCAAAATTACCTATTGATTCATTTAATTAAGAAAAATTTTGGAGTAGTAAACTATAAACATCATTTGTAACATGAGAAGAACAAAATCACCAAATTAAGTTGGTAATTTCTGTTACCTTATCTTATGGAACTTCTGTTACCAGGTCACATAGGTTACAGTATGTTATTCTTCAAAATTAGCTAAATTATTTAATTGAGAAAATTGTTCATGTAGTAAACTATCAACACCATTCTTAACTTACGAGAACAAAATCATTAAATTAAGTTGGTGTTGGTAACTTTTCTGTTACCTCATGTAATCTCTGTCATGAAAGAGTAATTAATTTCTGTAAATTTTCTATTTTGATTATTATATAATCTATCAATCTATTATTTATCCAGTAAGTGGCCACACAATCACTAAATGACCTAATCAACAACGCAAAACTTTCTGACACATTTTCTGATTCATTTTTAAATGTAAAGGCATAAAATTGGCAGGATTGGCTATTGAAGCAATTTCAAATTGAAATGTGTTTTTAATTTTTTGATAAATAAATTACTTATTGAGTTAAAGCAATACTTGTCAGTCATGTGGCAGCAAGTTTTTCTCCTTTCTCACGCTGCCGTGTTGAGAATTGGGTTCAAAACGGTGACTTTGGCAGTATTTTTTGAAGGATTTTCAGCCTTTACCGAAAAATGGAAAATGTCTTTTGATTATATAGTTTCTGAATAAGAACACCTGCCAATTTCATGTGTTTCCAAACAAAAATGAATTCAGAAATTAGCTCCTTTGGCATTTGAGAACAGCCTTAAGTTGGCTCTCAAATGAGTTGCTCAACAATGCGAAACTTTCTGACTCATTTTTAAACGTAAAGGCATAAAATTGGCAGGCTATGGTAGCGACTTTGAATCAAAATTAAAAATGAGTTTTCCATTTTTTGATAAATTACTTAAGTTATAATCAATTTATGTCATGTGATAATATGTTTTTTGCCTTGCTCTTGGTACCTTGGCTGGAATTTTGTCCAAAATATAGACTTTGACAGTATTTTTTGAAAAAATTTCCGTCTTTACAAAAAATGGAAAACGTGTTTAGATTTCAACGTTTCTGAATTTGAACACCTGCGAATTTCATGCATTTCTGAATAAAAAGGAATTAAAAAAGGTACTTTTCCATTATACGGACACAATTGTCACCAAGCATACATTTACATACCTTTACATACATATATACATTATGCATTAGCATACATTTTGACCTGGTGTCCGTATAACGGAAAAGTACCTTAAAAAATATGTCATAAAGTAGCCGTTTGGATTTGAGAACAGCCTGAAGGCTGCTTTTAAAATAATTTATACTACTGAACAGTGCTAATCTGACACATTAACAAGCCATTTTTTAAATATATATGTGCATGAAATTTGCAAACATTAATATTCAAGTACTTTAGAATTGAATAGTATTTTTTGTAAATGTATTATATTTATAATTGTTTCTGAATAGTTGTTCTCTAAAGTCAACTTAAATCTCTTATTTTCGACATCATTTTCTAAATTCTTAGCCCTTAAAGGAAACAGAGAAATGCTATTCAACTTTTTAATATATGAATCAGACTACCTGCAAATTTTGTGCATTTAAGCATGAAATTACTGTATGAATGTATCAAAGTAGCAGGTTTGGATTGAGAAAAGCATTGCCTAAAGATAAATTATTTTTATCTGGAATGTATTCGGCTAAATATCTGAAAGTATTCGTCCAACTGTCATTCAGTATTTGATAAGAGAGCCAAATATTTATTACATCCCTAATTCAGACCTCCATAAGAAACATTGCATAAGAAAGCCAATACTGTAAGTATTGGCAATAATCACTAATAAGTAGCTTATTTTTAGAGCCTGTTAAAGATTATTATAACTGTTTTAAACAAACATGGCTCATGGTCTGAAATATTTCTTTAAAAAGTATTTCATTACTTCATAAAATGTTTCAAAATTACTGTTAATTTAGTATATTTATAAACATGAAATATTTCATTCTATATTAAATGGTTGGAGTATCGTAGTTGAGATTTATTCCAACAGAGCGAAAAATGTCAGCGCCAAGGCTCGAACCTGGATATTTTGGCTTGCCATGCCAATGCTATATTTCATTCCATTTCTAGATAATAATGTATGATATTAATAGGGAAAAAAATTAACTATAATTATGTATATTACAGGTCATTTTATGCTTCTCTTAAAAAATATCTATTTATTAATTTTATCTTTTTTTTTTTAAAACAGGAAAAAAAGATTTTAATCCTGCAACACAAAGCACAAAGAAGGCAATTTCAATATTAGTGAGCATATTTTTGCTGTCTGTTGCTGGATTGTTCTATTTATATAAATCTTTCCCAGAGCTAGAAGAGTAAGTGAATACTTTTTATTTTTATCTTTTAATTGAAAGAAATTATGTATATATATATATGTGTGTCAGTGGTGTAGTCAAGGAAAATGTCTGTGGACTAGACAGAAACCAACAAAAGAGGACAGGCTGCAGTATTTCACTGAACTTGGCTGCTTTTCAGCCTACTTTGATCACATTGCAGTTTGACGATTGGTCGAAACCAGCCTATCTTGATCATGTAACAGACAAGAGGGATGGAGGTATCACAGCCTGTCTTCTTTCGTTGGCTTCATCCAGATCGCCTCTGAAAAGAAAGTGAAATAAATTCTCTTCTTTTACAAAAATTTTAAAACAATCATTTTTATTTGTTTTATCTCTATCTGTAAATAAATTATTCATACCAAGCTCTTAAAGCAAAAATTGTAATAGACTATGTTTATTTGAGCTATGAAAAGTCTACTTTCTTCATCTTTCAGTCTTAAGTGTAGTCTTTTTATGTATCATTATTATTACTACAAAAATCACCTGTAATCATATGGTTTGGAATTTCTACACTATATTGCCAAGGGTGATTGGTCACTTGCAATTTTAGACGTTTTGTTAACTATCTAGAAAAATACATGAGGAATTAACCTGAAACTGCAGGCGTGTAAACAGTATAATATAGGTTATATATTTTCACGAAGATTTTTTCAGGAAACCCCATAGGGGAGGTCAACAAATTGAAAAAGAACGAATATCTTTTGGATAACCCTGTAAAAACTAATGTAGCAAAGGTGTTCAAACTCGAGATTATTAATAAGTGGCTTATTGTGATATACTGTGTTCATTTTTATGAGGATAGCATGTATACTCGAAGAGAAATTAAGGTTTTTATAAAAACAGTCCCAAATTTCATCTAGTTTTTTGCTTATAATTTGCAGAGTTCTTAATATAAAAAAAAGTTCTTTTCAGAAAATATGACAAACAACATTGTACACAATACTCTGCAATCAGAATTAAAAAACAATAAAAATTGGATGAAAAATGAGCAGGTTTACTAAAAAATGTTTCACTGTGCATGCGCAAATGCAATCAAAATATAATATGCATAATGTATTAGCTAAGTATATAGAGCAACTTATGTGAAAGTCTCAAAATCATACCTTGAAAATTCTGAAAATTATCGTCGATAGAATAAGCTCGAAATCCGTTGCTCCCAAAAAGATGAGGGGTTGTATCCAAATATAGTAGTACATGCAATATTGTGTACGCTATCTTGGCACTAATCAACAGGTATTTGATACAACCCCTCATATTTTTGCTTTTTGGGAACAACGGATTTCGAGCTTATTCTATCGACGATAATTTTCAAAATTTTCAAGCTATGATTTTGAGACTTTCACAAAAGTTGCTCTATATACTTAGCTAATACATTATGCATATTATATTTTGATTGCATTCGCGCATGCGCAGTGAAACATTTTTTAGTAAACCTGTTCATTTTTCATCCAATTTTTATTATTTTTAAATTTTGATTGCAGAGTATTGTGTACAATGTTGTTTGTCATATTTTCTGAAAAGAATTTTTTTTTATATTAAGAACTCTGCAAATTATAAGCAAAAAACTCGGCAAAATTTGGAACTGTTTTTATAAAAACCTTAATTTTTCTACGAGTATACATGCTATCCTCATAAAAATTAACACAGTATATCACAATAAGCCACTTATTAACAATCTCGAGTTTGAACGCCTTTGCTACATTAGTTTTTACAGGGTTATACAAAAGATATTCGTTCTTTTTCAATTTGTTGACCGTCCCTTATGGGGTTTCGTGAAAAAATCTTCGCGGAAATATATAACCTATATTATACTGTTTACACGCCTGCAGTTTCAGGTTAATTCCTCATGTATTTTTCTAGATAGTTAACAAAACGTCTAAAATCGCTAGTGACCAATCTCCTTTGGCAATATAGTGTACTACTTGTCATGTGAAATCAAACACTTTTCCTTTACCTGTATGTCACCAATGATTCGATTCTTGCCAACAATAAATTAATGTTAACATATTTATTTGGGGCTATTCCATGCAATAACGGAAGGCCATTTTACAAAAATTATGCTTATATGTTATTCTGCATTCAATTAATTTATGTGAAATCGACAAATCTTTTTTCAACTTTAAAGATCTTAATTCATAAAATACTAAGTGTTGCTCCAAAAATATACTTATTTATTTAAAATGAATTTTGCAATGTGGTAACAAAAAGATGTTTTACAACATGCATTTTGATAATGCTGCATTCTGTTTAATAATTCAGTTAGTGTATTTATGGAAGTGAAATTTCACATATTTAAACATAATTTTTAAATGCTTAGGGAGATATTCTGATCAGTTATATAAACAAAAAGGTGTTTTTTAGTATAAATTTGTTATAAAATTTCATATCTTGGTAACAAAAAGGAAAAAAGGATGCATAATTCAATTCAAAAAATTCTATCTACTTTAGGAAGTATATTTAAAAATCCATTGTATTATGCTTAAACAAGCATATTATTAACTCACACTAGGAAAGAAAACTGTTTAATTTCAACTATATGTAGTTGAATACAATACAACTGAAACAGGATTTGGATATATGTGCAAGTCATATTTTAGTCAAATTTTTTTATGCAGAACATTTTTCTTAGATTTGACATTTATTGGCTGAGCTTCTGTCTTCTTTTTATTAGAAATGTATCTATTTTCATAAAATATGGAACATTCAATCAATTCCGAAATTTTTGAATATAACACTTAAAAGGGGGGGGGGGGGAAACTATTCAATTTTAGGTAGCTTCCATTACAAAAAGTAAAAAACTACTAATTGCAGTTGTCCAGAAGAAAGCAATTATGGAAAATTTCAGTATATTTTTGCCGATCATGGCCCCCAGACCCCAAAACCATCCGCTATATTCCCGTTCAAATGTTGATTGATATATGTATACCTCGTGGCAGAAGCGCAACAACATAGCAACATTGTCACAGAAAGGGAATGGCCCTTTGTAGAAAACTTTCATACTCCAGCCACTAAACGTAACTGATAGTTTCCCAATGGCACAGAAATACTTTTGAAATGCTTGCAGATGTGATCAACAAATAAATTACTTCGAATCGTCAAGAGTGCTGCAGATTTGCTGTAAAAGGGATATAACTTCATGTTCCAGAAAAGCACAGATAAGCTTTCTTTTGCCCTTTCATGCTGCGATAACTCATTTAAAAATCTTCAGCAATTTTACTCATTTCATTCTTTTGCATTGTTTCCTCTCTTAAATATAGCACTAATTGTGTAAAAAAAAAATTCTGAGAGATTTAAAAGGCACTTTTCGGAGCCAAATCTTTTATTTTGCACATGTATTAGAGTGATCTGTTATGTGGTATATAAATTTAATATTTTATTTTGTGCACTGATTATATGCTGTACCCTAAAAGCAATGTTAGTGTTAGCATAAGCCAAGCTGATATAAGAGTCATATACACACCATGTTGGCGCGATTTTTTTCCTCCCGCCAATTTGGCGAAAACTTTGTTCTGTAAATTGTTGTTTATTTACTTTTATTTTTTTATTTTAATTCTATAAATTATTTTTATTATGTATATCAATATTTATTTATATCAAACTGTCATTATTTATTTTTATTTCCTTTTTACTTACCCATCATACGTAATATAGGGTAAGTCTTGTAATCGTTTTGAAAATCGAAAAAATTTTTTTTAACGGATTTACACGTTTCAGACACTAGAGATTCCGAAAAACATATTTTTAGGAAAAAAATTTTGCCGTCCGTCTGTGTGTGTGTGTCTGTGTGTCTGTTAATGCTCTATCTCCCGAAAAAATTGAGATAGAGACTTGCAATTTGGTATGTACTTAGTATGTAATAATGGGAAGAAGCCTATTTCATTTCAATAACCTCGATTAACCGGAACTATTTTTTTCGGACTCTCGAAATATTCGTTCTGATAAAAGGTATATAAAAATTTTCGAAATTGGTTATTTTAAGAAATGAATATAAAAGACAATAAAAAAACATAAATTTTGCATAAAGCATGAAGTCGATCGGATAATGAGTTGCCGAGATATTTGGAATCCTATTTTCCACACTCTTCGATTTTTCATGACCCTGTATTTCATCCAAATTTCACTTCAAAGATATATTTTAATTGGAAATTTGACGCTATTAAGATGCAATAAACCGCTAGTTAATAGGATTATTATTTTTGGAGTTATAAGGAGGTTTCTTTCAAGCAATTCAGTAATCGAGCCTTTAAAGTTTGTGACGTCATCAAGTCTCGATTTTATTTGAATTGCAATGCATTTTATAAGTAGTTTACACAATTTTTATTTTAATATTTTACATTATGCATATCCATGATGGGTAAGTATTACGGTGGCCCCCAGCGACTAGTTTAAAATAATAGAAGCTATTTCATTTATAATGTTATTTTATTTTTATATTGAAATAAAAAATCACGTGCTATTATTGCATGCTATTTGTAACTAATATTAAAAAACAAAGTTTTCGCCAAATTGGCGGAAGAAAAAAAAAATCGTGCCAACGTGGTGCCTATATGACATCTGTGCCTGATAAAGTTCTGAATGAAGATCAGTCCAATTAAATTCTGGATGATATTCCTTGTGCTACTACAAATGCAGAAATCACATGTACTCTCTGGTTTGAATACCATATTTATATTTAATAAATGGATGCAAAACAATTAAATATTTACATTTATATATCTGATGGAAATATATGCTCACAAAAGTTTTTATTTAAAGCAGCTTTTCATGAGCTGAAAAGCTCAATACCCACATTTATTAAATTTTGGTCTTCAGCTCTTACTCTGCCTGTTTCAGAAGCTATCTGTGACACATGGGGATCCATAATTGATCAAATTAATCAGCAGAGATTGAGATCTGAAGATGGAAATGAAGAAGTTGTATGGACAAATGAAAAAAGAGTATTCATTTTCATTCTCATAAATGGTCTAACGTCTGGTTACAGAAATACAAGAAGGTTTTTAAAGCAGCATTAATTTCAATGTATGGATCCAATTATGCAGTTCACTTTAAAAACCAATTCAGATCACAAACTTTAGGAAAGTATGCAACTCCTAAAGTGGTTGACAAAGTAAACAAACAAGGAAAGTGTTTACCTTGTTTCAAATAGACAGTGGAACACTTTAATAATAATGATCAGTAAATTTCAAAATTTTTCTTGTGTATCTGAAACTAAAGTTGTGATTTTTACATTCTTGGACAAGTACCTCTCTAAATTTCTATTTTTTAATAAATTTTGCATATTTATTATTATTTTAAATTTAATATTACATTTAATATTTAAAGAAAAAAAAATATTTTTATTTAAAGTTAGTAAAGTTCCATTGGAAGTTTCTAGAAGAAAAAAATTGTTATGCATGCAACTAAATAACTCCTTATTTAGTTATGTTTTGAAAATGTAATAACATATGTTTTTAAAAAATTGGCTTTAAATTAACTTGGGGAAAAAAGATAAATTTAATATTTTTATTTATGCCAAGGATAAAAATTGACCTTATCTCGAACATCTAGCAAGAAGAAAAGTTAGATATGTATATTAATTATTCCCCATTCGTTTAATTTTAGTTTTCAATATTTCCCCAGAAATATATATATATATATATATATATATAAACTTATTGCAAAAATTAACCTATATATATATTTTTTTTTTAACTATAATCTGTATTTAACATAATTTTGTTTTGTATAAGTTTCCCTTCAAAAAAGTGGCAGGCAAGTATTGCATTTATCCAAGTAATTCCTTTTCCATTTCAAAACAATAAGACATCAGTAAGAACTTTCTGTTGAAAGAAATAACAACAAGAACAAAAACTAGTCGTTGGGGGCCACCGTAATACTTACCCATCATGGATATGCATAATGTAAAATATTAAAATAAAAATGTGTAAACTACTTATAAAATGCATTGCAATTCAAATAAAATCGTGGCTTGATGACGTCATAAACTTTAAAGGCTCGATTACTGAATTGCTTGAAAGAGGTTTTTCCTTATTACTCCAAAAATAATAATCCTATTAACTAGCGGTTTATTGCATCTGATTAAGCGTCAAATTTCCAATTAAAAGATATCTTTAAAGTGAAATTTGGATGAAATACAGGGTCATGAAAAATCGAAGAGTGTGGAAAATAGGATTCCAAATATCTCGGCAACTAATTATCCGATCGACTTCATGCTTTATGCAAAATTTATGTTTTTTTATTGTCTTTTATATTCATTTCTTAAAATAAACAATTTCGAAAATTTTTATATACCTTTTATCAGAACGAATATTTCGAGAGTCCGAAAAAAATAGTTCCGGTTAATCGAGGTTATTGAAATGAAATAGGCTTCTTCCCATTATTACATACTAAGTACATACAAAATTGCAAGTCTCTATCTCATTTTTTTCGGGAGATAGAGCGTTTACAGACACACAGACGGACGGCAAATTTTTTTTTCTAAAAATATGTTTTTCGGAATCTCCAGTGTCTGAAACGTGTAAATCCGTCAAAAAAAAAATTTTGATTTTCAAAACGATTACAAGACTTACCCTATACTACGTATGATGGGTAAGTAATAATAAATTACATCCTTCAATAAATTTGTTAAAGCATGAGTCATTAAAAAGTATTCTAAAAGATTTATTATTTAATTTTCTGAACATAAATAACTCTATGTACTTCTTTTTAATTGCTATAAGGTGTAAAATAAAAAGATTATAAACAGTAAAATAGGTTTTATTAGACAGTTGATATATGTTTCAGCTCAATCTGAGCCAAATGTTTATTTCCATATTTGTAACCATGTTGTAATTTAACAATCTGATTATCAATAAATTTGTGGAATAAGGAGATTAAATATATAAATATAATATTAAAACACCTTCATTAATTTTTCTTCAAAATAAATTCTTTTGTCCATAAATCTTATAACAAAAATTATTCAGCAATAAATCATGAAATTATCTGTTTAATGACTGACAGGCACTTTTATTTCTTACTTTTGCTTAATTAAAAACTTTGTTTCATTACAAAAAAAAAAAAAAAAAAAAAAAAAAAATCCTTTGTAGTAATTCATATTGAAATCTTAACTTAAATAAAACATGTAAAAAAGAAAAAAAGGTGGGGTGGGGAGGGGGATAAAAATATGCTTTAATATTATGTTTTTATATTTAATCTGTATATTTCATTCTTAAATTTATTATTATTTATTGTTAGAATGTTAAATTATTATAGGAAATGTTTAATGTTAGTATAAATGAGAGTATATTTTAATGAGTTATTTATGGTCTGAAAATTAGATAATAAATCATTCAGAATACTTTTTATGACTTTTTTGAACGAGAAAGTTTGAGAGCATGTTTTTTCACTTTCTCTAATGGAAGGCTGTTGTTATTTCTTTCAATTTTGCATATTTATTATTATTATTTTACATTTAATATTATTAAAAAAAAAGTCATTTTTATTTAAAGTTAGTAAAGTTCCATTAGAAGTTTCTAGAAGAAAAAAAATGTTATGCATGCAACTAAATAACTCCTTATTTAGTTATGTTTTGAAAATGTAATAACATATGTTTTTGAAAAATTGGCTTTAAATTAACTTAGTGAAAAGAGATAAATTTAGTATTCTTATTTATGCCAAGGATAAAAATTGACCTTATCTCCAACATCTAGCAAGAAGAAAAGTTAGATATGTATATTAATTATTCCCCATTCGTTTAATTTTAGTTTTCAAAATTTCTCCTTAAATATATATATATATTTTTTAAACTATAATCTGTATTTAACATAATTTTGTTTTGTGTAAGTTTCCCTTCAAAAAAGTGGCAAGTATTGCATTTATCCAAGTAATTCCTTTTCCATTTGAAAACAATAAGACATCAGTAAGAACTTTCTGTTGAAAGAAATAACAACAACAACAAAAAATAATAAACTACATCTTTGAATGGATTTGAGAAAGCATGAGTCATTAAAAAGTATTCTGAAAGATTTATTATCTAATTTTCTTAACATAAATAACTCTGTATACTTCTTTTTAATTGCTAAAAGGTGTAAAATAAAAAGATTATAAACAGTAAAATAGGTTTTATTAGACTGTTGATATATGTTTCAGCTCAATCTCAGCCAAATGTTTCTTTCCATATTTGTAACCAAGGCTTTACAAATTTCATAAAATCTGGTAGCCAGAAAAAAATTCTAGTAGCCAGTAAAAAATATTTACCACCCCCTCCTTCCTCGTCATTAATTTTCAAAAAGCACAAAAGTTTTTGTGAATTAAATTGAGGAAAAATAATAACAGGCATTGTTTAGAATTATTAGTTTACATAGTTTAGAAAGATAATATAAACTAAGTTTTCTAATGAAACTTATCAAAATCATATATCTTTCAAAAAAAAAAAAAAAACTGTAAACAGTGAATTAACCAGCATATTCGGAAAATGCTGATTGCCGAATGCTTCAACTGTCCGGATGCTACAAAATCTATATCTGCTGAGCATCGACGAAATAGTGAAGCAGGAAAACAAGTTTTCGTCTATTTTTCTGTCGAAGTCTCAAATAATTCTGATTTATTTTAAAATTTACATTTGATGAACTTATTTTTGCCACATTAAAAACAAAAGTTAAAAATACTTTTTGTGTGAACATAGTTTAAAAGTTTTTATTTTTTAATATTGGGAAAGGGGGAGGGGGATGGCATTTGTGCTCATTTCAAGAAAGCTGAAGTCAATTTTTGTACAAAAAAAGAAACAACAACAAGAACCCCTTTAGAGTAAATAACTTGGTCACCAGATAAAAATATTTGGTCGCCAGTGGCGACCTGGCGACCGTATTTGTCAAGCCCTGTTTGTAACCATGTAGTAATTTAACATTCTAATGATGAATAAATTTGTAGAATAAGGAGATTAAATATAATATTAAAACACCATTAATTTTTCTTCAAAATAAAATATTTTGTCCATAAATCTTATAACAAAAATTATTTATCACTAAATCATGAAATTATCTGTTTAATGAAAGACAAGCACTTTTATTTCTTACTTTTGCTTAATTAACAACTTTTTTAAAATATTTTCCTTTGTAGTAATTCATATTAAAATCTTAACTTAAATAAAACATGTAAAAAAAAAGGAGGGGGGGGTGCTAGATAAAAATGTGCTTTAATATTATGTTTTTATATTTAATCTTTATATTTCATTCTCAAATTTATTATTATTTATTGTTATAATGTTAAATTATTATAGGAAATGTTTAATGTTAGTATAAATGAGAGTATATTTTAATGAGTTATTTATGGTCTGAAAATTAGATAATAAATCATTCAGAATACATTTTATGACTTTTGAACAAGAAAGTTTGGAAGCATGTTTTCTCACTTTCTCTAATGGAAGGCTGTTGTTATTTCTTTCAACAGATAGTTCTTACTGATGGCTTATTGTTTGCAACTGGAAAAGGAATTAATCAGATAAATGCAATACATGCACTTTTTTCTTTTTTTTTTAAGGGAAGTGTATATAAAACAAAATTATGTTAAATAGGGATTATAGTTTAAAAAAATATATGTATTATTTTATGAGAAATTTTGAAAATTAAAATTAAGGGAATGGGGAATAATTAATATATGATAATCAATATCATAATGTGTACAATCCCTCTCTCTCTCTCCTCCCCCACACATAGTTTTCAAATCTGTGGTGCATTGCTACATATTGCAGCTGTTTAATCTCATACTCAATCAACAAATCTTGAGAAAAGTATTGGGACAAATTATTTATTTAAAATTACTGTAAGTATGCAGTATGCTAAAATACTAAATTCCTTTAATACTAATTCATTAAATTTAGATTTTTACATGCAGTTTAAAACAGATAAGACCATTACACATAAAAAACATAATACCTAGTTCATGATATATTAGTTCTTCAATGATTTTTTTTTCTAATTGTGTTATGTATAAACTTGTCATTCATTTCTACTTTTAAATAATATTGTATTGCAGAGAAATTTTGCTGTTAATGAGGCTAGTCACAGAAAGCTTTTAAAAAAATCTGCCACAAGGTATATATATTATATATCTGATTTTTGTCATTCTATAACTCTCGTATTTATGAACAGATTTGGATGTGACTGAGCATGTGTACAGTACTTACCAAGTTGATTGGCCAGCTTCATCTGCCATCTTGTTTCAAAATGGCATCCATTTAAAAATTTCAAATTCAAAAAATTGTACATAAAAAATTATAAGTTCAAAAAGTTTTTCCTTAAAGTGTTTGGTCTTGATACAAGGATTCCGGAGCATTTTTGTTTTGCTTCTATCCTAAAAAATGGCTAAGATATAGCTCATTTGAAATTCAAAAATAAACTGTCCTAAATGAAGCCAACTTGGATATAGCTGACTAATTTGCTAAAATTCTCATTCAAAATCAGTATTGATGAAAACTGGGATTGAATCTTCTATAATCAGGTTCCACACATTTTAGTTGTGAATGTTTGAATCTAATTAGCTGAGTTTTTATAAACAAGGTATATGGAAGCTATCTTTTCCTCTTGATACAGGCCAGAATGACTTTTAGGAAGTCACAGCTCACTTAAACAGGGAATTGTCTTTTGGACTATTTAAGTTTAGATTAATACTAACGGAAAAATTTTATTGTTTAGCATTTTTGGCTTTTAAAAAGGGCCATTTGCTACTATTAGCCACTGGCTACAAGTGGAATTTCCCAGTTTTGCCTTTTTTACATAGTTACAAACCTTCCAGTTTTTCAAGTCAAATAAACATTTTTTGAATCAGAAAATTCATTAATGTGTCTTGTTTTTATATGGAACTTATTTGATTTAATTTATTAAATAAAATTTCTGGTTCAAAAAATGTTTATTTGACTTAAAGAAAATCTTAAAGGTTGGCAGCTGTATAATATACAATGTTTTTTAAAACTTCTGAGACATATCATCCCATTACTTATACTCCTCAATGCACTAATCCCCTACTTCAGAATGTCTTACCTACTCGAGGTTACTACTATGATCATGCTGAGATGAAAGCGCTGCATCACAAATGGCCAATTGCCACCAATAAATTTAAATAGTACTTGTCATGTTATTTAATGATAGAATTTAATTTCTGATATTTAATAAATTGACCAATACTATTAAAATTTAGTGGTGACAATTGTTTATTTGTGACGCAACACTTTCATATTTTGAACAAAGAACTAAAACATAAAGTATAAATTTTACTTTATAACTTAAATGGTCAAATTATACATCTATAATTCTTATATAATTTATAATGTACTAATTATAAATTTTATTTCAGAAATGAGTATCAGTACATCAAATTGCCGGTTGATATTGATGATGCTAAAAATTTAGGAAGGGTGCTGGCACGTTATCAAGAGCGCTACTATTATACTGTTTTTGTGGCTTTTTTTCTTATCTATATATTGTATCCTTTTGCTTTGTTTAAAATTCTTATCACTGTAAAAATTACTTAACTGTGAGATATTCTAATACAGTTGAATTCACTTTGCTAAAACTAGAACACAATTAAAATATACAATCTGAACAGAATGTTTAAATGTTTCATCAAACTATACATTTTTACTCTTTTTATGATGTACAAAATGAGCACCATGGTCATGGATAATACGGGCAAAATGTTTTTTTTTTTAATAGTATTCTTTGTAAAAGTGTACCAAATTTGAACTATCCTCATTAATATTAAACATTTTGGGAAAATGGAGAAATCACTCAATTAACTTCAACTTAACTTTCCGAAAAGAAAATATCTTCAGAATACTAAAAAGTTACAAAATGTGAAAAAGGAGGCATTATTATGCTGATTTCGATTTTCTTTTTAGTGTGACCTATTATAAAAGTTCAAGCTAGAAATTTTGTTGAGAATTTAGGTTATACTGATTTCCCATGCTGTAATGAGTGGCTATATATTTTCTAAAAAAAACACAGCATTATTTTTGCTCAGTTATCTAGAGAAAAAATGTCTTAGACTTAAAAACCTCAAATCACTGAGTAAAAAATCAGTGATCAAAATTGATATATCTTTACAATAATATTTTTTTAATGCAAATCAAAATTGGAGTTTTTTTTACAAATAACACATAGCAAAACTTTTAAATTTATGGGTGAAATTGCTCAGATAGAAAATTGTCTAAAGAAGGAATAGTGAGAGTTAACAGAAAAAGAAAAGCGGAAATTACTAGTTATGAAAAAAATCACTTTTTAAACCTTGATGTTTTAAACAGTAAATCTTCTAGTTGCTTACACAGCAAATTATTATCTTCATGAGTGTCATGAGTAACGTCAAAAACGAGGAATTTTATAATATTCTTGCATCTCATTTCATATTAACAGAATTAAACTGAATTTCTAACATATTGAGTTAACATTTGAGTTCTAACATTTGAGTTATTAAAGTAAAATGAAAAGAAAAAGTATGTCTTATTATTTTTTTTTTAATATACCAGAGGATCCAACCCAGGCTTCCTGGGTATACAGCAAATTATTCTCTTCATGAGTGTTATGAGTAATATCAAAGCGAGGAATTTTATAATATCCTTGCATCTCATATTAACAGAATTCAATTGAATTTCTAACATCCTTGGATCTCATATTTAACAGAATTCAACTGAATTTCTAACATATTGAGTTAACATTTGAGTTATTAAACTAAAATCATAAAAATATTTGTGTTTAGATGTAAAAAAAAATATATATGTATACATATCTTATTATTATTATTTTAAAATATACCAGAGTATCCAACCCAGGCTTCCTGGGTACACAGCAAATTATTATCTTCGTGAGTGCTATCAGTAACATCAAAAACAAGGAATTTTATAATATCCTTGCATCTCATATTAACAGAATTCAACTGAATTTCTAACATATTGAATTAACATTTGAGTTATTAAAGTAAAATCATTAAAATATTTGTTTGTTTGGATGTAAAAATTAAAGTATATGTCTTATTATTATTTTTTAAATATACCAGAGGATCTAACCCAGGCTTCTGGCTGTTTACAGAACATACTGTTTTCTGGCTATACAGAAAATATGTTAAAACTGTTTTTTAATTGAAAACTGTAATAGGTTTATTACATTTAATATATTTTTTAAATTACCTACTAACAACACCAAAAAGTATTCTTATATGAAAAATACCAATTATGTTTTCAAATAAAGTTTTGAACAATATAATAAATTATAACACCTTGTAATAATATATTCCTTTTAAATGCTAAAGGTCTAAATTAACAACATAATACAAATTAAAATCACTTTTATTAGTTGTTTTACATGTTTCGACTCTTTCCGAGTCATTTTCAAAAACAAAATGAGAATATTCTCCATGGTATCTCTGGTCTCCATGAGAATATTCTCCACATGTACCATAGAGAATATTCTCATTTTGTTTTTGAAAATGACTTGGAAAGAGTCGAAACATGTAAAACAACTAATAAAAGTTATTTTAATTTATATTAACTTGTTAATTTTACACTTTTAGCATTTAAAAGTAATATAAAGTTTTGAAGTTTATTAAATATGATACTTACTTATTAGCCACATGCAGGGATTAATAGCTGATATAATCGCCACAGCTTTTGCCACTTACAGCAGCCTTTTTCATTCTGATAAATTTCAGTATTTAAACGCGTAATTCTATTACATATGTGTTAAATTTGTATTTTTACTTTCTTCTATCTTTACAAGAAGAAAGTATTGGATTCATGAAAATTTTCTTCCGGTTTTCAACGAATTTATACGTTTTTAGAAGATCCTGAACATGATTTGACTGTTTTTAGAAAATGTCTATCTGTGAGTCTGTGACTGTCGTTTGTAATAAATTTCAAAACTTTATTTGAATACAATATTGATATAATCAATTGTAACACCTTGTAATAATATATTTCTTTTAAATGCTAAAAGCTGTAAATTAACAACATAACATACAGTAAAATAACTTTTATTAGATTGTTGACATGTTTCGGCTCACTCTGAGCCATTTTCAAAAACAAATGAGAATATTCTATAATTGCATGGTCTTTGAAGTTATTATTTGAAATGCTATCATTTAATTTTCATGTACTTTTTTTAAATTACACACGTTATCTTTTATTTTTACTTGGTTGTTTATTTTCATATTTGTAACCATGGAGTGACTTGAGCCACAATTTCGGTAAGTTGAAAGATGCTGCATTGAGATAGTAATACACAAAAATACAATATGTACGACGCGGCATCTTTCAACTTACCGAAATTGTGGCTTGAGTTACTCCATGGTTACAAATATGAAAACAACCAAGTAAAAATAAAAGATAACGTGCATAATTTAATATTGAAGATGCTTCATTTTCAAAATTAATAGTTTGTTATTGTGTGCTTTTAAATTTAAAGCAGTTTTTCTAAACATTTCAATTTTGCTTAACTGTGTGTGTAGTTTACAGTCATTTGCCATTCCTGGATCCATATTTTTAAGTATCCTGTCAGGATTTCTTTTTCCATTTCCTTTAGCATTACTGCTGGTATGCACTGTAAGTATAGTTGTGTGTATATCTTATACATTAAAATCTAAGTATATATGTTATGTATTTAATATCAATTTCTTGGTCTTGGAGAATATGGTGAATTGTGAGTTGAAATGAGCATGAAATATTCATAAGAATTCAAGGATGTTAATATCTCTTTGAAATTTAAATTTCTAAAAAATATTTTTTTTAAATTAAAATTTCTGTAATGATATCAAATGGCTCCATTCGTGTGTGTGTGGAAGGGGGGGGGGGATAATAATTGGGATTTTTTAAACTTTATTGATGTCATTTTCTCATTAAAATGAAAAAGAAAAAATATTTTTAATTTGAATAAATAACATTAAATTATTTTCAAGAGTCATAAAAGTACATAACACATTTGTGGTGAGGGTGACATCATCTTTAAAAAGAAGCATGCATTTTAATCTATAAAACTGAAATAGTTTTCTGTAATTGCATCAAAATGATGTCATTTTCAGACTATTCATGCCACATTTCATTCCACTGTATTATGAGGTTTTTTAAATACTTATGAGTAAAATATTTACTTTTATTTTTGTCCTAAATTGAATGCAGTAGTTCTTTGATTTTTATTGTTAAATATATTGTTGTGAGCTCGGGGTTCGAAAGGACTGATGCCAATATATAAGAACAATCAAAAGGCTTTATTCACTATAAACAGTGCAATACGAACACCAATATCTTCTGAAAATTACAAGATATTCAGTAATCTTCAAATCCAATAAAAGCCCAGCAAAATTTCACACAGAAACAATGTGTTCAATACGACGTATCAACGACAAAATCAATCCGAGAAACACAGTTCTCAATGCAAAGCCTCTCGTATGAATTCAATCGCAGTTGACAGACAACTAACTAACTGGACTGGTGGAGGTCCCTTATATAGGCTTCAGAGATCTTTCCAGATTATTCCAGAGCTTTCAGATGCTAGAAATTACCAGAAAGTGCTTTAACTTTCGATAGAGAACCAAAGCGAGAAAGGATCCCAATGTACAGGTATAAGGGGTGGTGGTTGCACAAAAAGTCGCCAAATCCGTCTCCAACTTGGCAACATTTGGCGATATATCGCCAAATTTGGCGACAAAAATAAGTCTCCAAAACCATCGCCAACTTGGCGATAAACCCATTCCTTGACGATTTTACCATAGACTTCCATTATAAAGATGAGGGTGTAAGGTTGTTTTCCTTGCAAACCATCTGAGGCCTTTAGCATTGAGTTACATGATGCTCAATAGGAAATACATTAATAATACTGCAATTTTCACAATAATAAAATAAAATAAATTTAAACAAATGGAATATTTACAGATATATACAAAATTCATAACATTGCCCCCCTCTCGAGGACTGCACGTCCCGGGCAGTTCAACCTTTGATCAGAAAGCAAACCCGTTACCAACAAATGCTATACTACTCAAAACACTTAAAGCAAACATGGAAAATAACAATTAAACGCATTCATAATGCTGAATTATACAAAATATACACTTATTTAAAAAAAAAAAATTGAATTAAATTAAAGCATAGACATCATTACATACAAGTATTTAAATAATAACATTAATAATGATAATGCTAAGCAAAAGAAATTATTACATTAACTTATATACAAGACCATGGTCACACTAATTTACAGGATTTACATCACACTATTTACAATCAATGAACTAAGTACTATAGCCATAGTATGGAGCTAGCCTGTCGTAATGAACGACTCTAGGCTTCGAATTTGGTGACTTTCGGATCCGAATTACGACATCGTTCAGTCTGTTTAGGACTGTATAAGGACCGTCCCAGTGCGATTGCAGTTTGGGAGAAAGTCCTTTTCGTCGAGTCGGATTATAAAACCAAACCTTGTCACCTTCTTTGAATTGATGTCCCGTGGCTTTCGTGTCGTACCTGGTCTTCATCTTCTCCGTCTGTATATTGATCCGCTCTCGAGCCAAGTTGTGGACGTCTTCAAATCGTGCCTGGAGATTCTGCACGTATCCCTCTGGCGATGAAGGCGCATCTGGATTGCGACCAAAAATCAGATCACAAGGTAGACGAAGATCACGACCGAAAAGCATCTGAGACGAGGAATATCCGGTTGTTTCATGGATGGCGCTGCGATAGGCGAGAAGAAACAAGGGAAGTTTTTGGTCCCAGTCTTGTTGGTTTCTTGAGACTAGCAGTGAGAGATTGTTGAGGATGGTACGATTAAATCTCTCAACCATGCCATCCGATTGTGGATGTAAAGGCGTCGTCCTAGTTTTGTCCATTCTGAGAAGTTGACAGAGACCCTCAATCACAGCAGATATGAAATTTCTCCCTTGGTCAGAATGCATTTGAAGGGGAACTCCATACCTTGATATCCACTGGTGTACCAAGGCATCCGCAACCGTAGAAGCTTCTTGATCAGGGATGGCATAAACTTCAGACCATTTCGTGAAATAGTCCATGACAACAAGGAGGTATTTGTTGCCATCAGCACTTCTTGGCAGAGGGCCTAGGATGTCAAGGGCGATGCGTTCGAAAGGTGCTCCTACATTGTAGAGATGTAGTCTTCCTCGGCTACATTTCTTTGGTCCTTTCCGAGCTGCACATGCATTGCAAGATTTGCACCATCGTTCGATGTCAGCTCTCGCTTTTCCCCAGAAGAAGCGCTCTCGGACTCTGTGTAATGTTTTCATGACTCCAAAATGGCCACCAGTAGAACTGCCATGTAATTCCTTGAGGACCTCTGGGATTCGGGATCGAGGAAGTACCAACTGCCACCGAGATGTCTTCCCATCTTCCGATTCGAATTTTCAGAACAGGACACCATTCCTGACGTGGAGAGAGTTCCAAAGAGCCCAATATTGCTTCGTCGTAGGACTGTAAGTCGAGATGTCTTTCCAACTGGGCTTCGTGCTAGAAGATTCTAATAACTCCAAGATTGGTTTGATCTCAGAGTCTGCCATTTGATCTTCTCGAATCTTCTCATCACTCCAGGGATCTGGTGGCGTCAATAGTGAAGTCTTCGTCTGGCGTATGACATATTCGGGATTATACTTGCTCTCCGCTCTGGAACAATAGCGACAGCTCTCGGGACATGGTCTTCTTGATAGGGCATCGGCGTTTCCATGCGATGAGCCTTTGCGATGCCTGATGTCAAAGTCGTATTCCTGGAGTCGTTGTATCCATCTGGCTACTTGGCCCTCTGGGTTCTTAAAATTCATCAGCCATGTTAGGGATGCGTGGTCAATGCGAAGGAGAAATTTCCTGCCATAGAGGTAGTGATGGAAGTGTTCTATGGCTTTCACTATAGCTAATAACTCCTTACGAGTGACGCAATAATTCCGCTCTGGTTTCGATAAACATTTGCTCCAGTATGCTACGACTCGTTCTTGGCCATCTATTTCTTGGGAAAATACAGCGCCGACACTTTCCTGACTGGCATCCGTGTCCACAATGAATTGTTTGTCGGGGTCTGGATAGGTAAGGACTGGAGAGGATGTGAGAGCTTCTTTCAGCCGCTGGAATGAATTGTCGCATTCTTGTGTCCATAGAAACTTCTGTTTGCTTTCAGTGAGCCTATGCAAGGGTCTTGCGATGTTGGAGAACCCCTGTACAAACTTTCTGTAATAAGTGCATAGTCCCAGAAAGCTTCGCAACTGATGGACATTTTCCGGACGTTTCCAGTGCTTTACTGCAGACACTTTTTCAGGATCTGTTCGAACACCTTCAGCTGAGATGATGTGTCCTAAATAGTTTACTTCTCGTTGGAAGAACTTGCATTTCAAAGGGTTCAGCTTTAAATTCGCCGCTCTTAGTTTCGTTAACACTTTTCGAATATTCTCTAGATGTTCTTCAAACGTACGGCCACCAATGATGACGTCATCTAGGTAGATGAGACAAGCTTCAAAAGTCAGACCTTTTAACACTGTCTCCATGAGGCGCTCGAACGTTGCTGGAGCATTGCAGAGCCCGAACGGCATAACTTTAAATTGCCAAAGTCCTTGTCCAGTAGTAAATGCGGTCTTCTCTTTGTCATCAGGATGGATCTCTACTTGCCAATATCCACTCTTCAAATCCAGTGTGGAAAACCATTTATGTCCTGAAAGAGTATCTAGCGTGTCGTCTATTCTTGGTAGAGGATAGCTGTCTTTCTTCGTGATATCGTTAAGTTTACGATAATCCACACAAAATCTTGTGGAGCCATCTTTCTTTCGGACCAACACGATGGGAGAGGCCCACGGACTTGATGACGGTTCGATGATGTCACTATCCTGCATCTCTCGTAAGAGCTTAGAAACCTCTTCTTGTTTTGCAAACGGCAAGCGTCTTGGATGCTGTTTAATCGGTGGATGGTCGGCAGTATCAATTCTATAACGTGTCAGAGAAGTGCGACCTATATCATTCTCGTTTTGTGAAAACACATCCGTAAATTCCTGGAACAGTCTTTCTGCGGCATGTCTCTGCTCAGGAGATAAATTCTCATTTCGCCCAATTTCAGGTGTTAAACTTGTAGGCGGCTCCGACAAGGTCAAGCTCGGGTCTTTGCAAACACAGGTGACTAGAGCACAGGTAGCAAGCATTTCACCCTTCTGGATAGTTCTAGACTTTTCACTTACATTCGTCATCCTCACAGGGATCACATCTCTCGACAGATCTACCAGCGCTGATGCTATTAGCACTCCCTTTGGGCTCTTCTCAGGATATCCAGTCAAGCCATACTGGAAAATTCTTTCGTTTCCAGTTAATCCAGGTATCATCATTTCGGTCCGAGGAGGGATGATAACATCTGCCTTGGCTGTGATCCGTTGAATAGACCCGGACTCATTTCCAAGTTTGAAAATAGTGACATCTTCTTGAGCAGAGCGTAACTCATTATTCTTAAAGTTCAGTGTAAATCCATGCTCTTTTAAAAAGTCCAGTCCGAGTATGAAAGGGTCTGAAATATCGGCCACGTAGACTGTATGGCGATAAGCGACGTTCCCAAACTTTATTTCAAGTGTCATTCTTCCAAATATATCGATCTTATCTCCTGTCACCGTTTGAAGGATTACACGTGGCGGGGTCCAGGAGAGTTTTTCTTTCAGCCGCTGAGCTAGATCTTTCCGAATGATGGTCACATTGGCTCCTGTATCGATGATCATATTACAGGGCAAATCATTCACACTTCCGACTAGAAAAACTCCGTTCTCGCCGCAACTTCTTGCAGAAATTTCACATACTTGAAAATGAGGCTTCTTAAGATCTGGAAACCTCCGCCACGCAAGATGGTCAATAATCAGTTTTCTTGCTCCTCCGTTAGCGGGTGAGCTATTACCTTCGGTGCTGGGTCGTCTTGGGCAGTCGATTTGGATATGGCCTTCTCCACCGCATTTCCAGCATTTGATCTTCCTGTAAGGTTTGTTGGCCATTAAGGAGTTCATCTTTCTCATTATGTCATTCATCTGCTGCTGTAAGCACTCCACAGCTCTATCCGATGTCTCAGGCAGGTTGGCTGCTCGCACAAAGTGTCGCTCTGTCCTAGTAGCTTGCTGGGCTGCCTCGGATTTCAGAGCGTAAACCAAAGCCCCTTTTAAATCGCTGAGATCTGCAATCCGGAGTGCTTTCTGGATCTCAGAGTCACGCACACCATCAATAAAATGCTGCAGAGCCAAGCTTTCTCTAATTTCAGTCGGACAGTCAGGATAAGCAAGATGTGAAAGTCTCTCGACATCCGTAGCAAGCTCTTGCAGGGATTCAGTGGATTTCTGCTGTCGAGATTTGAGCTGGAGTCTGCTATATTCCTTCATGCATTTCTCTCCAAAGCGCAATTCTAAGGCACTGACGAGCGTTTCAAAATCCAGCGGTTCATTTGCAGGCAAAGTCTGTAGGACATCAGCAGCATCAGCTCGTAGAGAAGCAGCTAACTGGCAAGCCTTTGTCTGGGAATCCCATCCATTGGCGTCCGCTACGATCCCAAATTGTGTCTTAAAAACTGGCCCTGAGGATTTTCCGTCATAGGTCGAGAGTTTAATAGAGGCCCGTGGAAGCATAGCTTGATACTTGACATCTTCGGGATAGTTTTCGGCAGTTATCTTTTGTTTCTTCACATTTTCCAAATCTTTTTTTACGTTCTCTATGCTTTCTTCAACGGTCTTGGCGATCTTTTGAACTTTTTCTTCTACTCTTTCTTCTACGGTTTTGGCTGTCAATTGAACATTTTCTTCTATTTCTTGAAATCTTCCTTCAAATTTGTTTTCCACGCTGTCAATTCTTTCATTTAAAGATGTTATTTTATTATCTATTAATTCTTTCAACTCGCCAAGGTTGGTTGACATATCCTTTTTCATTTCTTCCGACATCTCCTTCATTTCAGCCTGGTTTGCAGTCATTTTCTCGTCTATCGCTGACATTTCCTTCTTCATTTCTTCCGACATTTCCTTCATTTCAGCCTGATTCTCAGTCATTTCCTTCTTCATTTCTTCTTTCAACTCGCCAAGGTTGGCAGTCATTTTCTCATCCATCGCTGACATATCCTTCTTCATTTCAGCCTGATTCGCAGTCATTTTCTCATCCATCTCTCCTAATTTCTCCAATAATTTAGTCAGTTGTGCCTCCATTGCTCTGGTAATCGGCATTCAACCCCACTTCTGACACCAAATGTTGTGAGCTCGAGGTTCGAAAGGACTGATGCCAATATATAAGAACAATCAAAAGGCTTTATTCACTATAAACAGTGCAATACGAACACCAATATCTTCTGAAAATTACAAGATATTCAGTAATCTTCAAATCCAATAAAAGCCCAGCAAAATTTCACACAGAAACAATGCGTTCAATACGACGTATCAACGACAAAATCAATCCGAGAAACACAGTTCTCAATGCAAAGCCTCTCGTATGAATTCAATCGCAGTTGACAGACAACTAACTAACTGGACTGGTGGAGGTCCCTTATATAGGCTTCAGAGATCTTTCCAGATTATTCCAGAGCTTTCAGATGCTAGAAATTACCAGAAAGTGCTTTAACTTTCGATAGAGAACCAAAGCGAGAAAGGATCCCAATGTACAGGTATAAGGGGGGTGGTTGCACAAAAAGTCGCCAACTTGGCGACATTTGGCGATATATCGCCAAATTTGGCGACAAAAATAAGTCGCCAAAACCATCGCCAACTTGGCGATAAACCCATTCCTTGGCGATTTTACCATAGACTTCCATTATAAAGATGAGGGTGTAAGGTTGTTTTCCTTGCAAACCATCTGAGGCCTTTAGCATTGAGTTACATGATGCTCAATAGGAAATACATTAATAATACTGCAATTTTCACAATAATAAAATAAAATAAATTTAAACGAATGGAATATTTACAGATATATACAAAATTCATAACAATATATATATGAAATGATATAATAAAAGAAATTACTCATCATAAAAATCTTAAAGATGACTAATGTTGTTGAAGTGATTTCCCCCAATAGGAGTTGATTGTCATGTTTATTTTAGATGATTACTCAAAGCCATAAATTCTAGGCAGTTTTTCTTAATATTACAGTTATCAGATTCAGATCATAAAATCAAATTAAATATTTTTTTTTTTAAGATAAATTCAAATTATTGTCAAAATAAGCTATTGATAATTACAGTGGAACTTCCCTTTAACAAAGTCCCTATTTAACGAAGTTCTCTACTTAACGAAATTTTCTGCAGAACTTTGACTTTGAACACCATTAGCATATAAATTAATCTCCATATTACGAAAAATATATTCTATATAACGAAGTTTATTCCACTTTTGTATGTGTACAGAATTTAAACTAAGAGGTTGATGTTGCGATGGATATGCGAATTTATTTCAGCGGATTGCATGAAAATGAAAACATTTAAATAATTTCCATTCTGTTTGGTACTAAATAAAACATTCTTTTTTCACACTAAGAAAAACACTTGTTATCATTACTCTCCCACACCGAGACTCCAGCGCTGACAATTGGGGGAAGTCAAAATCCCCTTTTTATATTAAATGATGTAGAAGATGCAGTGACACAATGGCAGCAAAAGCAGTGACGTCATATGCATTGTAGCAAAAAATATCAATTAGAGGCAGACAGTTCCATTGCTGATAGACAATTGCTTTGTCCATCCACAAGAATGTGCTTTAAAATGCAAATCAAAGAACATCAAAGCTATTTTTGTTCCTGCTGATACAACTTCTAAACTTCAGCCATTAGTTTAAGAGTAAAAAAAAATCTTGAAGTACATTATCGAATAAGACAGAAAAAGACAATGTAGTGAAAACATTAGTTTGAGAACCTGTGTATGAGAGCTGATGGAAGCTTGAGCCAAAGTTTGGAAATGGGACGTGATTTCATCGACCTTACACAACTGTTTTGTAAAAGACGGCTTTATAATTAAAACTGAATCAAATGCTTCTGAATCCAATGCCTGTTTGTCATATCAGAAGAAAAAATTTCATGAATTTAAGTTGATTTCTATTTAACGAATTTTCTTCATAATGAAGTTTTTAAGTGTAACGATGAGACTTCGTTAAATGGAAGTTTCACTGTACATTACATTTTAGGTTGTAAATCATAATTAACTTTTCTAGCTGACATTTATTATTATATTTAAGTCATAAATATCAATTAGCATAAAATTTAGAATTGACTGTTGGGGGATACAATCACCCCCCCTCCCCCCAAAAAAAAATAAATAAAATAAATAAATTAAATAAATAAATTAAATTAAAATTAAATAAATAAATAAAATAAAAAAGTAAATAATTAAAAATAAAATAAATTAAATAAGTAAATAAATAAAAATAAAATTAATTAAATAAATAAAAATTAAATTAAATGCATAAATAAATAAAATAAAATAAATAATAAATAAATAAAGGTAATAAAGAACTAATTGTCCCTTATCCTCTCCTCAACCCCGGCTTTTCTTTATAAACTAACAGAAAAAGAAAAAAAAAACACTGCTACTAAGTTAAGTTTAAATCAGGATTTTTATGTCACAATTTTAATAGAAGAAATAAAAATGTTATTTTTTCTTCTTTTACTTATTACAATGCATAGTATTTTATCTAGTTCATTAGAGTGTATTTCTAAAAAAAAGTCTTGTATCTTTATGTATACTATCTTTGAAAGAACATTCTAAACCCACACAATGCTTTTGATTAGTTTTGATTTTTTATGCAGTTTTTATTGTTTATTTATTTTTCTTTCTTGTGTTGTATTAAAAAATGCACTTAAAGCTACATAAAACAGTTTAAATATTTCTTCTGAGTCTTGGAGAGTCTCATGTAAAATTAAAAAAAAAAATTTAAAACGTTGTATTTTTAATCTTTTTTAGATGAAAGACTTTTAAAAGTATTATGGCTTTTATGTTACAATAATTTTTCTTGTATACTCAGTTCCATCACTAGCTAGGTTCTTGTGTATTGTGTTCATACATGCCAATTGCTAAGATTCTTTGTCACTAATAATTAAGAACAAAATTCATCTCCTTTTTAAATTGTAGAATTCTGCAATACATTAAGCTGAAGAATTTTTTTAAAAATAGTGATGCCAAAAAATCATAGAAGTTGGCAGCTATGATTGTATTATACAAATAGTGATCTCTGCACTGAAAAAATTTCCATGTCTTATAAATGAGGTAGTAAAATTAATCACAAAATATATCAATACTATCATTATTTAATGCCAAATCTGAGAGTTTTTTAAGCTAAAAATACAGACCTTAAAATACTTTTTTTGTTTCACACCGAGGTAAAGATAAAAAACAACAAAACTCGTCTAGAAATAAATGCAAATATGAGTGGCTCATTTCATTTATAAAGTTACACTAAAAACATATTTGTGACAAGAATATTACCTGTTTTATAAGCTTAAAAATATGTGATGTGACTTGTCATTTGTGACTTTCCTTTTAGGCTTCCTCCATGTGAAAAAGAGTTCATTTCAATAAAAATTATATGTTACAGAGGGAGGGAGTGCATCATCAATTTTCAAATGCTTTCGTTGGGCATGGCCAAAAAAAGATTGGGAAACATTAAATGCTACTTTACATGACATGCTGAAAAATGTCTTTTAAAAAAAGGCATTTTAAGGTTTTGCTAAATCATTATATTTAGTAACTTATTTTTAATCTACGATTCCTGGGTTTATACCTACAAAGCAAAGCATTCAGCACGCATGTAGCTGTGTTCCACCGGGTCCAGTATGCCTGTTTTTCAGCCAGTCCACACTTGCTTTCAATTGACTGTAACTTCTTAAATATTTCTAATTTCGCTAACTGTTCTGAGGGCTTATTCTACACTTTGTCGGAATAAAATATATTTGCAATGTGTGTGTAGTATGGTTGGTGATATGTAGGGTTTAATCTAGCGCTAGCCAAATAGCCAAAAAACTAACTGAAAGCACTTTTTGTTTCCAAAACATTTTGTGGATTCGCCAAATAGCGACAGCCAAAAATATATATATAATTTCCATTTTGTTGTTCTGCATTTTGTAAACCTGCTGCTGACTGACAATCAAAAATTTAAGTAACTTAATTATGATTAATTTGGAAAGGGAAGTTTGAAAAGAATTTCCATATAAAAAAGCATTTGATGATAATGTATGGCCAAATCTCCAGAGGGTCAATCTTACAGAGTGGTGTACTGTTTGTATATTGTATAATCAAAAATACTACTCATTTATATAGAAATTTTGCATAAATAAAAGTTTTTTTTTTCTTGGCTAAAGCTATTTTTATTTGGCTAACAGTTATTAGCTGCAATTAGCCAAAAAGCTACAAATCTCTTTTTCCTAGATTAAACTCTAGATATGTAAAATGCAAAAATTGTTAATAATGTTTAAATAATTACAAGTTGATGAAATGATATAAACTGAAAATTAATTCTTGGACTGCCTGTAATAATTTTACATTCCGCTATACTTAGTCTTTCAAATATATCAAGATAAATAGTTAGAATATATATATATATACAGAGCTTTATGAATTTGAAAAAATCTGGTATCCAGGTATAAATTCTAGTCACCAGTAAAAAAAAAAAAAAAAAAAAAAAAAAAAGAAAGAAAAAAAATACTCCCCTCCCCCTTACCCCACACCGCTATTGATTTTCAAAAGCACAAATGGGTTTTTTTGTGAATTAAGTGAGAAAAAATAACAAACATAGTTTAGAATTATTAGTTACATAGCTCAGAATAGTACTTAATTAAAAAAGATAATAAAACTGAGTTTTATAAGAAAACTTATCCAAAATTATATATCTCTGAAAAAAACAAAACGGAAATATTGTAAACTCTGACTAACCGACACGTTCGGGAAATGCTGATTGCCGAATGCTTCAGAAGTCCGAATAGTTGAGTGCTACAAAATCTATATCTGATGAGAGAGCATTGATAAAATAGTGAAACCGGAAAACGATTTTTTGCCTATTTAACCTATCGAATTCAGTCAAATAATTCTGATTTTATTATTTCAAAATTTGCATTTAATGAACTCTCTTAGTTTTGCCAAATTAAAAAATGTTTTTTTAATGTAATTTCAAGTTTATTTCTTAATATTTTGTAACTTTGCAGCATCTATAATGAGACATCTTTCAAGAAATTTAATTAAACATTGTGACGCTTGCAGTAATATACATTGCTAAAACAAAAAAAAATAAAAGACAAACATTTTCCCACACTGGGATTACATAATCAGAATGAGTAGCCAGCTGAGATTTATTTTGATCCAACGATCTACAATAGGAATGTAAGAATTAAAAAAAAAAAAAAAAAAAACTTCTAAAGTGCATTTAATGATTTTTTATTTCCATTTACTGCAAATAATAATCCAAACAATGTAATTATAAAATATTCTTGAGTAACAACCCAGTACCAGACACTTGTCTCCAAGACAGAGTGACGACATACATGTGTGATGAAAACAGGTGCTAGGCGCCAAATATTTTAAGTGAGGATGAAATATTTAAAAGATGCATATTATTTTTATCAAAATGAATTATTCTTGGAATGTTAATTAAGTTTATAGATTAATTGAATGAATTACTTATAATCACTTATTTGTTATTATTCTTTAAAATGAATGTGAAAGATTAATCAGTTTTAATTCTGAACACAAAAATCTAATTTGAAAGTTACAAAAAAGCGTTAAGCCTTTTTAATCATTGCATCCAATTTTTAGATGTCGCATAGATTGGATTGACAATTTGAAACTTTCCCCCTTCTCCCTACATTCTAATCACATGACATGCTCAGTCGACTAGAATGGAAAAGAATGGCGTTTTATGTCCATGAAATGGAAATTGCCTTTTAAACTTGGCTTGTCCATTAAAAGTACGAGAGAAGAGGGAGATTACTGCACTTGCTGCCTGCATGAGTAGGGGTGTTGGAGAGACAAAATGTCATTTGTGCTTATTATTTAGTTAAATGTTTGTAAAAAAGAAAATAAATAAATAACAAAAAAGTCAGACTAAAAAATTTAGTAGCCAGATAGAAAAAGTTGGTCGCCAGAGGCGACCACATTTGTCAAAAGCTCTGTATATATATATATATATATATGAGGGTTTTGATTTGATAGCTTAAGAGGGACTGCTCAGACTAGTACAAATCTGTAGAGCATGGTGTCCCACCCGGTCCCCTTTATTAAGGTCTTAAAAAAAAATTACAATCTTCAGCCGAAGCTGGACTTGCCGTTAAACGCGACAAGGGGCGGTATTGAAAGTTTAGGAAAAATATAAACTATGGTCAAAGACCAGATCATATGTAAGCCAGCCCTGCCAGGGAAGAACCCTTTACATGACAGTTAGCAGAGACTGAGTAGGAGTTGTGCATTGGGAGTGGCAGCTGATGACTACAAGGTGAGGTTAAAGAGTTCTGTCAGAAAAATATAGATTTTATGTAGCTTTCTGTTAACGGTGTGCCTGTTTTAGAATATTAGGAAGCCATTCCTTGGAAGGAGTTGCAGGCTTCTTACTATGCCACTGTGCTGTTAGCGGGCAGGTGAAATAATAATGGGGAGCCAATGCTTCTGCACCACACTCACAAAGGAATGTGTCTGCACATTTAAATTTGTAGAGGTATGTTCAGAAAGGACTGTGCCTCATGAGAAATGCTGTTGTGTATGCGGAGAGGTTGTAGTGTATTATTGAGACTTTCGGTATTAAATTATATGTGTGTCGGCCTTTGCTGCTGTTATCCCAGATTGATTGCCATTCCGTGAGTATTTTTGCTTTTAGTAAACGTTTTATGTATGTGGCTGGAATTGGGAGATGAATGTCAATGTGTGGTTTAGCTGTTGCTTCCTTTGCGAGTGCATCTGCAATTTCATTACCTTGAATGCCAGTGTGCGCTGAAACGTGGCCAAGAGCTACTCTATTTAGAGGGGACTTTAACCTAAGTTTGATTTCTAGGATTAGCGGATGTTTGGCTCTATGGGCATAGATAGCCTGCAGACCCGAAAGACTGTTGCTATAAATTTGGATGAAGGGGTGTGTAGTGATTGTCTGGATCCAGTCCAGGGCTTTTAGGATGGCATAGAGTTCTGCCTGATAAAAAGAATTGTGGTCATCTAGTTTGCAAGCCCACTGATGGGTGACGACACTCCTTTCATTGGCACAGAATGCCACTGCCATGCCTGTGGCTGTTCCGAACCCATCAGTGAAGAGAGTAATCCTAGAGGATGGGGAGAAGGAATTAAGATTGGTGTTTACTTGGAAGTGAGATGTCTCATCGGAGGGGTGTATCTGCCATCCTGGAACTTTGTGGTGTTTGGAAGGAGTTTGCTTGCAGAAGGTTCATGTTTGAGGTGGAGAATACGTATCTTGGTGTATTCATATGTGCATATTGTATTGATTGGTGGTATGCCTGTTATGATATTTAGCTCATCCGTGGAGATTGTTTTATAACCTCGTGAGATTTGTAAGAGAAACATCTGCTGAGATGAAATCAATTTTGTTATTGCTTGTTTTGTTAAGTGTCCCCCCCCCCCCCATATGCTTGCCCCGTATGTTATTATTTTCTCTACTATAGTGTGATACCATATTTTAAGCTTTAAGTTGCTAATACCTCATGTTTTTTACGTCAGTTTTAGTGAGTTGTGGTGAAAAGTTATGAGTTTTATTTTAAGTTGATGCAGGTGTGCTAACCAATTTTGATGCTTATCGATAGTTATACCTAAAAGTTTGAGGTATGGGACATGGTGGACACTGGTCCCATTCACACGAATGATTGAGTTCCTGCCACACAGGGTGGTTTTGCAAATGTAAAAGACCATCAAAATCTGTGCAGTAGAACTTTTTAATCAGGTTATAGAACTTTATAGAACAATTGTAGAACTTTCCTCCATAATTATATAACGAAGCAATGTAGAATATGTTATATAACTAAAATCTTCCCTGAAAAATTGTCTAACTAACAGTGCAAGTCCAATCAAAATCCATTCAGTAGAGCTCAAATTATAAGCTGCGAGAACGAAATTTCCATTTCCATTTTATATATATATATATATAGTAGATATATTTACTTAGGTATAGTTAATATATTTTTTTTCTTCTTCTTTCTCACATGTTATTTATTTTTAGTGTTCTGCATTGGGAGCATCTTTTTGCTACCTCCTTTCATCTCAGCTTGGGAGAAAGATAGTACATCATTATTTTCCTGAAAAGGCAGATGAATGGTCTCAAAAAGTATGTAATTTTAATTTCTTTTCAAGTTTCCTTTTTTTTTTTTCGTGCCAATTTTGCATTTATTAATAGTGTATAAATTTTGTGTTTCATTGATTTCTTTAAATGAATGTTAATCCAGAAGAATGCCCATCACCTTTTCTTATGTGGAAGCACACGTTAGGTCTTTTAGGCCTGAGACTTATTTTCTTCACAAAATATGCAGGAAATTATACATTTTTAGAAAAATATGGTGTGCAAGAGTTTGCACATTCAATCTTGGTACCTTTTTACCTATTTAGTAATTCCATTATTGCTGAGATAGTTTTTCTTTAACAATTATTTCTGAATACTCTTCATTGAGTGATTCCTCATCAATTCACACTTCAATTAATAAGATCTATTTTCACTTCACTTCATCTTTATAATTCAAATTATGAGGCATTTTCAATTTATGTATTTTATTCTAAATAAAAGCAAAAGCATGCACACAGGTCTAATAGATCTGAAAAGTTTATTTTCTCTCGTAATAAAAGGAATAAAAATCGAAAATGCTTATTATGGAAAAGAAGATAACCTTTTATGTAGTAGCTAATGAGCAAATGGAGTACGAGACGATACTTTTAAGTGTTTTTGTGATCGTAGGAAAAATCTGAAGAATAGTGGAGAATTTCATAATATTGCATTCATCGAAATAACTATAGGCACCCCTCCTGACAGGAAAAATCAGTCACAATTCAAACAGAGACATATTTCACGTGAAACTTTTTTATTAGAGAAACATTGACAGGTTGAAAAGGAGAGAGGGTGGTTTTTTTAACATATCTAGAAATTATAACCTTCTTGTGCAAAGGCTAGAGAGATCTGATAAAAATTTTGCACTGAGAATGCGCCAACATTTTTGACATTCAAATCTGTCAATCGATGCAGATGTGCCAGATAACATATGCCTTTTTTTTTTTACAGTTACGAATAAATGTGTATTAACATTTTTGAACGACAGATCGCCAATAGTATGGCGATTTATAAATTAAGCCACATTAGAAAGATAACCTTGTAATTATTTTGGGAGAAGCAATAGATGTGTTATGAGAGTATTAAAATTGTTGATCTAGCATTATTATGCAGCTGGAAGTTAGAAAGAATTGAGCATTTGCTTTTAACACAAGATGTGAAAGACGGAAAGGGAAGATGATTAAATGCATCTGGACAAGACATTAATATTTAGAATTGAAACCGCATAAAACTGAATGAAAGAATGAACTGAATGTATTGTCGCAAGTTAAAAAAAATTAAATATAAGAAATAAACACGTACTCATTGGAGAAAATTTTGTATTTTACTTTCTACAAAAGAAATTACAGTACGGAAGGGGGGGGGGGGGGAGAAGAGAATACTCCATTTATATTATTGGCCTAATTGTTGCAGAGAAAACAAATAATCTTTTGATTGGGAAAAATATCTTCTTTCTATTAAGTTTTAAAATAGGGGTGCACAACCTGTGGCCCGCGGGCCAAAAGTGGCCCGCGATCGCATTACTGGTGGCCCGCGGATCAATTTCGCCGATCGGACGCAAAAAATCGCGAATTTCGCCGATAATTTTGCCGATCAGGTGCGTATAAATCATAAATTACGCCGATCGTATGCGTACAAATCGTGAATTTTGCCGATCGGACCCGTAAAAAATCACGAATTTTGCCGATTGGGTGCGTAAAAATCATGAATTTTGCCGATCGGGCCCGTAAAAATCGAGAATTTTGCCGATCGGGTGCATGTAAATTGTAAATTTCGCCGATCGTCTGCGTAAAAATCATGAATTTTGCTGTTCGGGTACGTAAAAATTGCGAATTTTGCCGATCGGGTGCGTATAAATCGTAAATTTTGCCTATCGCCTGCGTAAAAATCGTGAATTTTGCCGATCGAGCCCGTAAAAATCGTGAATTTTGCCGATTGGGCCCGTAAAAATCACAAATTTTGCCGATCGGGCCCGTAAAAATCACAAATTTTGCCGATCGGGCCCGTAAAAATCGCGAATTTTGCCGATCGAGCCCGTAAAAATCGAGAATTTTGCCGATCGAGCGCGTAAAAATCATACATTTCACCGATCGTATGCGTACAAATCGTGAATTTTGCCGATCGGGCACATATAAATCGTGAATTTTGCCAATTGGGCCCGTAAAAAATCGCGAATTTTGCCGATCGGGTGCGTAAAAATCATAAATTTTGCCAATCGGGCCCGTAAAAATCGCGATTTTGCCGATCGGGTGCGTATAAATCGTTACTTTTGCCAAGTGGGTGCGTGTAAATTGTAAATTTCGCCGATCATATGCATAAAAATCATGAATTTAGCCGTTCGGGTACGTAAAAATCGCGAATTTTGCCGATCGGGCCCGTAAAAATCGTGAATTTTGCCGATCGAGCGCGTAAAAATCAGGAATTTCGCCGATCGGATGCGTAAAAATCATGAATTTTGCCGCTCGGGCACGTAAAAATAGCGAATTTTGCCGATCGGTTACGAAAAAAAATCGCAAATTTCGCCGATCGGCCGCGCAAAAATCGCGAGTTTTACCGATTGGATGCGCAAAAATCGCGAATTTTACCGATCGGATGCGTATAAATCACAAATTTCGCCGAACAGGCGCGTAAAAATTGTGAATTTTGTCAATCACTAAGAAAAAAACTATGAATATTGTCAGTCGCGTATGGAAAATAAGTGCAAGATTTTTCTATCCTTGCCAACTGAAATGGGTTATACTGACTAAGGAGGTGGTTGAGTATAGGGAGCTAACTCTCCTTTTAAAATTAGCATTTTTGTGAACTTTTAGGCCGATCCTCCCCCTCCTTCCCTGAAACAAAATTTTTTTCACCCTATGGACAATCCAGTCATTTTTGTGACTGACTTTCCTCTTATAAAAGTTGTGCACCCCTTCTTGATATCCACATTTTATGACTGAATATGTTAAGAAGTACAATTTAGAATAATATATGTTTCTCCTTCTCCCCACCTTCATTCATGAGAGCAGAATTTTTTTTCGGCACTGGCAATCTTTAAAGCTAAATTTACTCCCTCAAATAAAGTTAAGGAGTATTTTCATTCTTTGAAAATAACTTAGCTATATCTCTTGTATAAATACAAACGTAAACTGTTGATATATCCTTGCCAACAGAACTGAATACGTTGACTGGGAAGGAAGGAACCTAGGAACCTTACCCCCCCCGTCACACCTCCTGTAAACAAAATTCTACTGATGGTGGCCCTCGACAATCCAGTCATTTTTGTAAGTGGCCCTTCGCTTAAAAAGGTTGTGCACCCCTATTTTAAAATATATATTTAGAGAGCCGTCTGTATATTGCAATTGTAATAAATTTTCAAATTTTCAATACATAAAACCTAATTTTTACGTAGTTGGAATCCTCTTAAATTTTTATATTAGAATATCAAACGGAAAGTCCTTTGATGTACTAGTTTAGTAATTTTGCCTATGTAAAATTTTGAGCTCTTATTGCTAAATTCATTTTTAATAGCTGGAAAACAAACTAAAATACGTTTGAGAACATTTCAAGCATATCAAAACATTTTGACAACTAAAAATAAGAAACATCCTTTGAGAAGAATACACAGAATAAAGAAATTAAAAATATTAATTCCCTTATGAAATATTTTGAAAATAAGAATGCATTCCATTCCCAAAGGTAGCGAGGGACTTTGAAATCTGACTGACCAATCCCCTTTAAATAATATTAAATAATGTAATTTCAATTTTTCTTTTCATTGACAGTGTTGAAAAATGCAATTACTTTAGTACTCAAACACTAATTTTAGTATGTGTCATCTTAACTGTATACAACTAATTCTTAACAGAATAATATCTATGAAAAGCAAAATGAATAAACAGATTAATAATTAGTTTAAAATAAACTATCCGAACATTGAAAATAAAGGGAGAAATTGAACAAACATGAAAGAAACTGACAAAAAAGCAACGTCCTGCACATTACAGACTGTGCGAATGACATGATAGGAATGATGCATTCTCCTCACATACGTCTGCCAGCTTTCATCCGCATAAAGTTGTTTTGAAGAGCATATCTTCGGTAGCACGTGCGAGCGGGCGAGCTCTCGGCTGAAAACTGTTAATTTTTGCACTATTACTGTGACGTTCTGTCTTTGTCATGTATAATAGAGAGGGGGGGGGGGGAGGAGTGAAAGAAGTTTATTCTGCAAATAGGAAAAAATAGATATGTGTTCTTTAATTATTTAATTTAACTTGCTAATATATATTTTTTTCATATTTCTTTGGGGGTTCACATACTCATGTTCGCCAATAGACGAGTCGCCATTGGTATAAAGTTAGAGTAGGTGTTTGGGATATGTCCTGACTTTATACAGTAACACTTGACAAACAAATTAACTTAAATTTTGTCAAGCCATGCAAGGATCAATGAATATATTTTTAATTATAGGCATTCGAATACTGACAAATGTCCATGTGACTTAAGTGAAATTGTAACAATATAACATGTGCTTTACTTTTGTCTACCATTTCTGAATTCATTTTTGTTCAGAAACATATGAAATTGACAGGTGTTCTTATTCAGAAACTATGTAATTGAATGATATTTTAGCTTTTTTAGTAAAGGCAGATGACCTTTCAGAAAATACTGTTAATGTTGGCATTTTGAATGAAATTCCCAGATGTGACAGCACAGAAAAGAAGAAAAACATGTCATGACATCAATAAGTAATTCATTTATCAAAAAATGAAAAACATCATTCAATTCCATAATAATCCTTTAGAATATAGATTTTTAGAACAGGCTTTTCAAATGGACATTCCAGGCCACTTAGTCTCAATATTCTGTTAACAAATGATTATTTTGACCTTTTTTGTCATAACTTTTCTATCACATGTTTAAATTCTAGGGAATGTTTTTCTTTTATTTATGCATGTAGTGTGACATTGTCACGGAATATGCTGTAAAGAAATTTTAATTAAAAATAAAGGTAACACTTGTATGTTATCTGAACATGGAATCTTTGACATGGCTACCCTAAGGTATAACATTTACTTTTGTAACAGTGAATGCTTCAAATTATAAAGGTTTTTTGAGACACGTGGTATTTCAGATATATTTTTATTTAATTTTATGACAATTATTTGGAAAAGTAATGACAGGTTCTCTGTGCATAATTTAATTGTGTTAATTTAATATTGTGTTGTTTATTTCATTTATAATTAACATGATACATTTTATTTAATTTCTCATTTCATTTGAAAAAAATTACCACCACTTTCTCAATGTCAGATTTAAAAAAAATATATTTATATTAAAGCCATTAACAGAAATTTTAATATCTGATTATCCCCCCCCCCCTTCTGATAATATCTGTTTACTTGTGAAATCTCTTTAACCCCTTCCTTCTCGCTCCCGTCAAAATGACAGGGTGAGGTTTTGCCCTCTTTTTCTCGTGCCCATGATACTTCCAGGCTGGAATGTTCAAAAGCATCAAAAAGATTAACTACTTCCATTTCTTAAATACTAAAAAAAATTTATTTCTTATTTTACTTAACAGATGGCAATACCAGACTATTTATAATGTAATTAGAGATAGTTTGTTTATTTTAAACTAGATGTCAGCATTACTCAAATATTCTTGAATTAAAAAAATAGGCACCTTTTTTACTGTTTTCTTGAAAATTATGCAATCGTTTAAAAGACTCTTGGAAAGAACACTTTCAACACAGGAGTTACAGCACTCCCTTTTGTCAGTGTCCCCAAAATAAATTGAAAAATGTGCGATTTCTTTTACATTAGTGTCTATACTGTATTTAAAAAGTAATACATACATGCAATAAAAAATATTCTGGGACTCATGTTCACAATGTAAGATATTATTCTAGCTTCAGCAATGATTTTTTATTATTATTATTAAAGTAAATTAGATTTAGATTAAAAATTTCTTTCATTATTTTTATCTTTATATCATCTGCAATTTTTAAGATAAAAATAACTTTCTTTGATTTACGCATTATTAAAAACATCTGCGACTCTGTTGATAAGAGTGGGTGTGCATGATGAATATCTGTTGATTGGGAGTGATTTTAGTTGTACTGTTAAGGAAAAAAAAAATAGCACGTGTTTAACATATTTTCTCTTTTACTTTTGTTAATCAATAAAGTTTCCTTTTTATATATATATTTCTTTTTTTTCTTGGTCGCCATCACTGTAAGTTATCTTAAGAAAATCCTAGTCCTTTCCAGTTTCTGCATGCGATCAAATGTTTTTTTGTAAAATTGACTTCACCTGCAGCTTTTCTTATGCATGCGCAAGTTTTTAGCAAAACTTTCATTTCTCCTAAATTATACAAAATATATTTCCATGTTCAGAATGAATCCTAAAATTAACTAGTTATAGACTTTTTGTAGTAACTAAAATTGTCTATTTAGTCATAAAAATGAGACTGTTAAATGATTAAATTTTGTTTAAGAATGCTTTATAAAGGCATTTTAGCATGCAGTTATTTGTTTATTAATATTGCTATTCATTTATATTTTCTCAATTTAATAAACACTAAATATTTTCTAGATTAAAAAGCACAATTCCAACTTGTTGAATTATATAATATTTTTAAGAATTACACCTATTCTGCCTAACTGGTTTATAAATATTTCATCACCTGTGGTTGGAGTTCCTGCTAATCCATTTATTCTGGGCACATTTATTGGTAAGTAATGACTTTAAATTTTCATATATTGTTAGTTAATGTTACAAATTCATTTTTGTGTGAATAAGCACTGTCAAGATAAACAAATATCCTCTTTTGTATGGTAAACTTACAAGAAAGAGAAAATACTTTATAATCTGCTTCCTTTATGAATTTTATTTATTTAGATTAAAAGTTAATCTTTCCGTCTTAATATTATTTGCTGTATTATTTGTTTTACTTTTGTTTAATTTTAATATTTTATTTGCACTTCAAATTTCATTACCTCCTTGGTTGGTCCATTCCTAGACTGGAACAAATTATATTTTGTTTTATATACTTTTAAGCCGTTTTATCCTTTAAACTTTTTTATACCTTAGTGCAATGGTATTCATTATATGACTTGTGTGCCACATGTGGCCCTCTAGTTTATTTCATGCTGCCCTGCAAGTGGGGTACATAATTAAAATTTTTGAAGAAAAAAATAAAACAGACAGTTATACATATTTTTTGGAATTTACAGTACCACTCAAATTATTTAGAACACTCAATGAAAAATAGCAAATTTCTTTTAATACACAATTTATATTATAAAGAGTGCAGACTTAGTTTATTTTAATAGTTAATATGTCCCCCTTGTTCTTTATTACCTCCTGACAATGTTTAGTCCTTGATTCAACTAGTTTTTCTCATGTTTTTTAATTTCATTGTTTTATAACCATATCTTGATTAACAAAAAAAAAAAAAAAAAAAAAAAAAAAAAAAAATTTTGTTTAGAGTTTTTTTTGGCAAGTTTTTGCTTTCAATTGATCAGAGATTTTCGATCAGTTTTAAATCTAGTGAGTTACCAAGCCATTGAAGAAAATTTATACAACTTTGAGTGTAGAAGTTTTTATATTTTTAGATGTATGGCACGCTGCAAGATCTTGCTGGAAACAATTTTTTATTCAAAACGTCCCCTCCAAAAAAATGTTTTGGGGCTGTATAACCTTCATAGACCAGGACCATTGGTTCCCGTAGAAGGAATGATTAATTCTGATAAGTGTACATAACTTTACTCCAGAGAAAAGTGCTTCACTCTTTAAAAAAAAATTTCCAGTTGGTGATGGGATTTTCCAGCAAGATCTTGCATCTTGCCATACATCTAAAAAAATGTAAAAACTTCTTTGTTCAAAGTGGTATAAATGTTCTTCAATGGCCTGGTAGCTTATCAGACTTACACCCGATCAAAAATCTCTGGTCAAGTTTTAAGCAAAAACTTGCCAAAGAAGACTGTACAACTAAAAGTCTATGATTTCTTCACTAATTAAGGTATGGTTTCATGACAATGAGCTGAAACAAACATGTGGAAAACTAGTTGAATCAATGCCTAAACGTTGTCAGTGGATAATAAAGAACAAGGGAGGACATATCAACTATTAAAATAAACTAAGCCCTACTCTTTATTATAAATTGTGTATTATTAAGAGAAATTTGCTGTTTTTCATTGGATGTTCAATTAATTTGAGCAGTACTGTAGCTATACAATACATTCTAAATTTAGCATTCCTGTGCTAAAAATATTTTGAGTCTCAACATATTTAAGTGGTGAGATAGCATTATTAATAATTACAGACTGATAAAATTATAGAAAAAGGTCACAGATTTCAACAATCTACCTCAAATATCGAATAGCCAAAATCCAGAAATGTTATGTTGGTTTAAATTTCTAATAATTATGTATACTCATGTTAAATATAGCATCTAATGAACATTTCAATAATTGCATTTAAATTGTTAACATTGGTTAAACTTAATAATTACAGCGAGTATTATAGATGTTTTTTTTTATTCTTGGTTAGAGAAGCATTCTTTCACTTTCAACAGCTTTTTACAATAAATTTTTGCAATAAAAAAAAATAATTTTTAAAAAATGTACGGTGGCTTCTTCAACTTTAAGTAAATCCCAAATTTTTATCATCGTTAAACATGTTTCATTCAATCCCACTGAAATAAAATGTTTTGATTATTAGAATTATGCGAGGTGCATGACGAGAAAGGGTTGCAATTCAAATGATGCCAATTGAGACAAGATTTGGCGAGTTATCACTGGTGTCCAGCTAATAGAAAAGTACCAATACGAGTTACTAAGAATCTAATGAACTTTAATATAAGCCACCCTGTGGCAGAATATATGCAAGGCTGCGACGGACGTCGCAGACTTTTTAGGGCACCTGCAGACATACAGTGATGCCGCAGACGTGCTATAGCGCGTAAATTATGCAAAAAAATGGCAAACTTCGTCGAAGGATTGCGAAAAAAACAGTGAATTTCACCGAAGAATCGCAGAAAAGACGTGAAATTCAGTTAATGATTGCGAAAAACGGCTAATTTTGTTGACAGATCGCGAAAAAAATGTGAATTTTGTCAAAAGGCCGTCAAAAACCATGAGTTTCGTTGAAGGATAAAAAAAAAACAGAGAATTCTGCCGACAGATCGCGAAAAAACGGAAAATTTCGTTGAAGGAGCGCCAAAAAACGGTAAATTTTGTCGAAGGATCTCGAAAAAATGGAAATATTCTTCAAATATCGTATTTGGCCGAAGGGCTACGGAGAAAGCACCAACTTCATCAAAGGATCGTAGAAAAACTGTTAATTTCGTCGAAGGGTCACGAAAAAACTGTCAATTTCGTTGAAGAAACGGCAAATTTCTTCATCGGATTGCAAAAAAAAGCCGACAGATCTCGAAAAAACGGCAAATTTCGTCGAAGGATCTCGAAAAAACGGAAAAATTATTCAAATATCTTGAAAAAACGGCAAATTTCATCAGAAGATTGCAGAAAAAACGCGAATTTTGTTAAAAGGCAAAAGAAAAAAAAGCGAAATTAATCAAAGGATCTGGGAAAATGACTAATTTCGTTGACAGATTGCGATAAAAACACAAATTTCGTCAAAGGGCCGCGGAAAAACTTTGTCAAAAGACTGTAAAAAAAAAAAAAAAAAGAGTTTCATTGAAGGATTGTGAAAAAAAATGCAAATTTCATCAAAGGGCCACAGAGAAAACGCAAATTTCGTTAAATGGCCGCAGAAAAAAAATGTCAATTTCATCAAAGAATCGTGGAAAAAACTGCTAATTTCGTCAAAGGATCACGGAAAAAGTGCGAATTTCGTCAAAGGGCCACGAAAAAAAAAAAACGTGAATTTAGCCAAAGGATTGCGGGGGAAAAAAGAAATGCTAATTTCATCAAAGGTTCACGAAAAAAAAACGTGAATTTTGTGAAATGATCCCGGAAAAGATGCAGCATTCCTTTAGAAAACAGCAGACACACAAAGTTCTATGCTTATTAATATAGGCATAGTTTTAAATCTGAAACAATGTACTGAACTAACTTTAATAAAATCGGGTTAACCCGAACTCAATTTGCAAGAATCTACACTCAGCCTGAAATCGACTTGAATCAAAAGCATAGTTAATCCGACCTGCAACAAGAATAATTATTGCTGAGAGGGGATTTTCTCTCCTTCCCCCTCTGCTGTTACCTTTCAGAATATTTGCTGTGAATTTCAGAATTTTTTTTTACTCAGAAAGGCTGATAAATGCTGATGCCTTAATTAATTAGCACTACAACCACAACAGCAGTAAGAATAGATTTATATGATATAGTGCATATTGCAGACAATTTTTGAAAACATTATTAGCGTTGCAGACACTTGAAGATAGTTCTGCCACTGGGATAAGACATAAAATAAAAACTTACATAGATATATATACCCATTTAAATTATCACTTTGATGATTTTTCATTTATTTTCTCTTTGCCAATTTATAAAAATAAACTGAAATTTCAGGAAATTCTTACATATTTAAAACTGATAATTCATTGCACTCACAGCATCGCATAAATTGTAGGCGATCAGTTTCATATAAATACTATCGTGATTTTTGAAGCTATATTTTTTGTAACTGATTTTTTATTAAAATAATATTTTTCAGAAAACTCGTTTAAAGTTTTCATTTCAGGAAATCTATTGGCAATATTCACCCTAAGTTCTTAAAACTCTCCAGATTTTTATGTTTTATTTTCCTTAATCTCAGTATTAGAATTTTTTTTCGTTCTTTCTTGAATCCCTTTAACCAACAGCAATTTTCAATTAACTAAATATGCATTTGTAGTTTGAGAACTGTACCAAAAACAGCCATAACTATTTTTCTGATGATCATATTACTATTTTGGATAGCTTATAGCTTTTAAAGTGCAATAATAATAATTTATATACTACATATTAAAAAAAAGGTTCTTAAAATTTAAGTAAATATTTTTACAGTGCAGTATGTATGTAAAGAGAAAACACAAATTTTAATGATTGTATTAGATTAGGTAATGAGTTGCCATCTTTCTAAATTTCCCAGGGAATTTCACAATTGGTATGAATCACTGAAGTGTCTCCTTAAGGCACCTCAAATCCAAACAGGCTACTTTCTGACTCATTTTTAAATTCATTTTTGTTCTGAAATGCATGAAATTAGCAGGTGTTCTTATTGAGAAACTATGTAATCAAAAGATGTTTCCATTTTTTGGTAGAGGCAGAAGATCGTTCAAAAAATACTGTCAAAGTTGGCATTTTGAATCAAATTCCCGATACAGCAATGCTAGAAATGGGAAAAACTTGTCACATGATAAAAATTGCTTATAATTGAAATAAGTAATTTATTTATCAAAAAATGGAAAATGCTATTTGATTCCAAATTGCTTCAATAGTCAGGCCTACCAATTTTATACCTTTATGTTTAAAAATGAGTCGGGAAATTTGAGAGAGACATTACATTTATGGGTAAATTAAGGGGTGGAGAAAGAAAACTCAAACTTATTTAGAATGTGCAAAATTTTATTCATGTGTAGATGAAAATTAATTTTTGTGTTTTGATTTTAGGATAAACTGAATAAATAAAATAACCTATTTAAATGAAAAATTTTCTTAATTTTTAGTTTTTAATAAATTACTGCATTTTATTAATAATAATTTCTATTTTCAGGTGTTGCGCCTCCATCCGTCTTTATGATACAGGCTGGCAAAACGCTGCATCAACTCACCTCTTCATCAGATGCCATTTCTTTAACTTCAGTTGTTGTTTTAAGTGCACTTGCTATTATATCTCTACTTCCTGTATTGTTCAAGAAGAAAATACAAGAAAAATTAGATTAATGTAAATTATAACATAAGTGTATATTACCTGTAAATTGAGTAGCATTCCTTTTTAGTTAGATTTATATGAAGCACAGTCAGGGAACAATTTACTATTTATAAGGACAGTGTTGTATAGTGTGTGGTTGTGTGTATAGATTATTTGATGTGATGCCAGTGGTTCTTGAACTCTAAAGCATGAATGCTGCTTATGAAAGGCTTGGCTCTCTTTTAAGGAATAATAACTAAAGTATTTTCTTAAAACACCATCAAAATTTTTAAAATGCGCTAGGCCTTTCGAAAGATCTGAGTCTTTCTTCGTCAGGCGCAAAAAGACGTGCTTCTACTATAAAAGCAGCAGCAAGACTGCTTTCATAGTAGAAGCATGTCTTTTTGCGCCTGACGAAGAAAGACTCAGATCTTTCGAAAGGCCTAGCGCATTTTAAAAATTTTGATGGTGTTTTAAGAAGATACTTTAGTTATTATTGTTTCACACCAGTTTCAACTTATTTTATTTTCTCTTATAAGGGTTTTTTTTTTCCTTCTAAGTAAGAATTTTATATCTAATTAACTTTAAATTGCTTATTGGCTGCAATTTTGTGCTTCATTTTTGTAGCTGCCAACTTAACAATATTTTCCACAGCACTGTGTCTATTTTATTTCGACACATACTAATAAATGCTACATATTCATTCATGTGGCATGGATTTAAATGAAACTGACTTTGCTCCAGATCGGAAGTAATTAGACATTGGCACTAGTTATGTCTCACTCAATGGTTACTAATTATTACATTTTGTAAAATATATATATATATATATATATATATATATATATATATATATTTTAAAGTATCTTTTTAATATATATTCCTTATTAGTTTGTTTATGCTTTGTGCCACATTTAGCACAAATGATAAAATTCAAAATTTTGACTTAAAAGTTGGAGTACAATCGACTTTCAAAAATCTGCACTTCTAAAATCAGCATATCATTCACATTGTAAACAATTAAATTTTCTGTTAAGGTTTAGCAAATAAATTAAGATAGTCATGTTTTGATTGGTTGACTCTAAGCTTGTTGACTTGTATTAATGAAACACCAGTCACTAAAAATCTCACAGTTGAAGAAATTATAAGTGACGTAATTCAGTCTTCAGAGCACTCATCAGATACTGAATCAGAAGAAGAAGGAGAAAAACTTATTTTTAATGATGCTCATGAAGACAAATTTTCTAAGTTGAACAGCTGGCTATCTGCAGGTTCTCAGAAAAGATTTTTAAAACATAAAAATTAATACTCTTAAACTTAATAAAGTGTTTAAAAAGTTTAATTAATAATTTTTATTAGTTATTATAATTTATCAAAACTATTCATTAAATAACTGGTTTATAAAGATACAATTGTTCTGATGAAGTTTTAAAATGTAAAAGAAACTATCTAAAACCAACGTAGCTCTTGGTACCAAGTTGGTGCAAATTTTTGAGAGTGTACTGTAATATTTTAAAAATTGTTTCTTTTTTCACCCCTCAAAGAGTTTTAAATAATTTTTTTATCATTAGAAAAAGGCATGCAGTAAAGTGTTAGTTATAAATTTTAACAGATGCATCAGTTATAATCAGAGATATATAAAATTTCTAGGAGCCACCATCATTTTTCCAGACGCCAATATTTTATGGATTAAGTAGGAAATAGAGTAGCTAGTCTCTAGTTTTTATACATTTTCATATAAATAACATTATACTGAAAAAGAACTACTTTAAAATAAAATTTACTACCGAATATTATTTAACTAAAAATGTATGGTATACAAGTGTGACATTGTAAGTTTCTTATTTCACTATTTTACATACACATGCAACAAATCAACAAGACAGGCTAAAATAGTTGTATTTTACATTACACAATATTTTTGTTAATAATATAAATACATTACCTTTGAATGATAATTATACAAAATTTAGATGGATGTGCATCGAATTCCAATGCTTTGTCCTATAGTTTTTCCAGACAAATACCAACCTTTAACAAGTTTTTCTGGTTCAAAGTCTTTAACTAATACCATGTCCTTAATTTATATTAAATACAAATACTAAAAATTCAGACGTCCATTACAAATTTTTAACTAGCATTTATCTATTCCTGGTTATAGTTGGATTATATTTGAATATTTTAAAAAGTTTGCATAAAATTCCAGATTAAGAAAAAGTTTAAAAGGTCTCTTTAAAATTAGTATTAAAATTGAAAACTAAATATAAATAATATCTCTCTGTTATTTTCAAAAATATACTATAAATATGTTTAGATATCGCTAAAAGAAAAATATACCCGAGTTCGAGTATGAATTGTTTAATTTTCTCCCTCTCCCTGTAAATCCTTTTCCAAGAAAGTTAGTATGTAATCTGTCCATAAATAAAAGTTTAAGAACCATTGGTCCAGTGCAATTTTTCAGTTGATATGTCTGTGTTTTTGATACTTTGTTACTATCTGGTGGATGTTATGCTTTTTTTTTTTTTTAATGATATTTGAGTTTTAAGCACCTGTTTTTTCACATGTTCAGATCATAAAATTGTATACTTCTGTGTGCTATTTTCTAATGTCCAAGAATTCTCCACTAACTGCACAAAAATTAACTTTGTCTGTTAAGTGAAACCTTGTGTAATGTAGGATATAAAAATATTGAAGTATGTATAAATTTTGTTGAAAATACATTCAAAGTTTGTATGCAGCTATTTGTTTATTTTAGCTTAGAAAAGATTTTCCAAAATTATTGGTTTTCAGAATAGGGCTGTATAGTTTAGATTAAATTAGCTATTTTCTTCTCTGTTTAATAATCCTGTTTTTAACTGGTAAAAAAATAATAATAAAAATTTGAAGTTATTTTTTATCAAGGGGATTGATTGCCTGTAGTTAATACATTTTATCCTTTTACAAATAAAAATCCATACATATTTCATGAGCTCATTTTCAAATAACAATAATTTATTTAAAAGAGAAAATTCTAGCCACATTGCACATTAATCATAATTTGTTACTTTTAAAATTGTTGCGTTTGTAGAAATTTAAATTTTTGACTTGGTTGCAAATTCAGTAATAAAGAGGAAATAACACCGGGTAATTGAGCCCACTCTGGACCAATATTTCCCATGATTGTGTTTTTGTGGTCACATATCAACAACAACAAAACCTATAAACACAAGTTTTTCTGGAAAAGTATATAGATTTTATATTGCTATAATTGATTTCTCCATTTCAGTTATGCAGTATCTGTATTTAAAACAAACCAGTCTTCTTAAGAGTCTGGGTTCAATAAAATTTTTAGGGCTCTAAATTATTTTCAAAGATAAAACAAGTCTCATTAAGGTGGTTCTCAAATGTCTTGCCCAACAACGGGAAACTTTTTGATACAATTTGTGACTCATTTTTAAATACAAAGGCATGAAGCTGGCGAGCCTGACTGTTGAAGTAATTTGGAATCTAGATGAGTTTTCCATTTTTTGATAAATAAATTACTTATCAAGTTAGAAGCGATTCAATATGTTAGAAGCGTGACAATACATTTTTCGCTTTGCTCACGGCAGGAAATCTGTTGAAAACATCGACTTAGTCTTTTCTGAAAGATCTTCTGCCTTTACTAAAAAAATAAGAAACGTGTTTCGATTACAAAGTTTCTAAATAAGAACACCTGCCAATTTCATGTGTTTCTGAACAAAAATGAATTAAAAAATATGTCATAAAAGTAGCCCGTTTGGATTTGAGAACAGCCTTAAGGGATCCAATAAGCATAAGGACCAAGTGCTGGCATAAGTGCAAAACTTTCTGGGACCCTAATATTTTCAAATAAAGACTGAAATGAATAGATCTTTTAGTCTTGTTAAAGTGTCGTATAAACACGGGACCCAGGTACATTGCACTTGTCGCACCCTGTTTGTGGTGGACATAATCTGAAGTAATTGCACCATACTTAAATTTGGTTATTTAATTCATCATGTTATGTTCTTTACATTTGAGCATTATTTTTTGGACAAGTCATTTAAGAAAAGGCACAAAACTAATATTAAAAACCAGAAAATTGAGACCTACTCAAACTCTGGTCAGGAAACGAGACTTGGCTTGTCTGCTTTTCATTTTAATATTATGCATTTGCATCATTAGTACATAGGTATATGTGTGCATTTAGCCTGACCATTTTTCGCCAGAGCTCATTTATGTGAGAATTTGGCATACCCATTGAATAAGAATTCCCTATGGTATTATTTTGTTTTTACTTTTTCATATGTTTTTGAAACATTTTTATGTAGAATACAAAACAAAGAAAAAAAAAATGGTGATAAGAAAGAACTTTTTACTTTTTTATTTGATGCAATTGAGTTGTGACTTTGTAATAAGAACATAATGATTGGAGAAAAATTGTGTTTAATATCGTAAAAGTTACGATTAAAAATGTCGTACAACAGGATGATTAAATATAGATTTGTTAAATGATGAGTTCAAAGTTAGAAGTAGAAGTAATTTAGTATTAACATCATGAAATTCTGGAAAACTTAAAGAAACTATGAGTATTGTTTCAAGAAAATTCAACCCTCTTTGTCAAATGGAGCGGAACATATTACACCCTTTAAGATGGAAGCAAATATGCAAAAAAAGCATTGCTTCTTCTTCTTTTTTTTTTTTTTTTTTTTTAACCTTTTTCAAGGAAAATAATTGTGTTGCTGTAATGTTGAATTCATACCAGAAATTTTGAAAAGAAATTTCATTTGGAAATAAATTAATGCAGTTTCAAATATTTTTTCACGTAAACGGCAAAAGCAAAATTTTATCCAAAATTCTGGTATGAATTTCGCATAAAATTAAGTGGTGTAATTAAAATAAAACTGCACTTTAAGGGTTTAATTCAGTCAGATCTCAAATTCCCCTTTCCAATGTACCTCTAGGGGTATGGAATGCTTTTGTATTTTTTAAAAATCTCCTAAAAAAAAAAAAAAAAAAAAAAAAAAAAATATTTTAAACTTTTTTTTATTTGTATGCTTTTCTTGAAAAATGTTTCTTTTGTATTTGACCAAATAATTCTAAAATACATGCTTAATTTTATTTGAAGTATTAGAATCATACTCACAACTCATCAGCTTCACTAAGATTTAAACATGTAAAATATAAAATTAAGGTTGTTCTCAAATGACTTTCTTAACAACACAAAACTTTCTGACTCATTTTTAAACAGAAAGGCATAAAACTGGCAGGCCTGACTCTTGAAACAAATTTGAATCAAAATGAGTTTTTAATTTTTGATAAATTACTTATTGAATTACAAGAAATGTATGTCACGTGACAATATGTTTTTCGCCTTGCTTACTGTACCTTGATGGTAATTTGGTTTAAAATGCAGACATTGACATTATTTTCTGAAAGATTTTCTGTCTTTACCAAAAAATGGAAAACATGTTTCAATTAGAAAGTCTCTGAATAAGAACGCCTACCAATTTCATGCATTTCCGAACAAAAATAAATTAAAAAATATGTCATAAAGTAGCCCGTTTGGATTTGAGAACAGCCTTAAGCATATATTTTAGAAGTATTTGTCAAACAGAGAAATAAGAAACATCCTTTAAGAAGAGTTTCCAAAAAAAAAAAAAAGAGTTAAGAATATATATATATATATATATATATTTTTTTTTTATAATAAATTCATAAGAACACATTTCAAGCCCATTCATTTAACATTGGAGAAGGAAATTTGCTCTCTGACTGACCAACACCCTTAAGGTGTATCCATATTTTGGACAGTTAGGCTAACTTGTTTCTAATTTTTTAAATGTTCTGCTCCATTTCATAAATGAAGAAAATTTTTATGTAAATCACTTGAGTGATTTCTAGTATTCTTATAAGCAGAAAATTCATACATAAAAAAAAAAAGTTAAAAGGTCTGCTAGCTTTTTTGAAAATTCACACAAATGTTGCATGAAAAATTGATGTTGAATTTTTATTCTCTGCTCAAAATAACATAAAGTTATATAGTGAAAACTTTAAGAGAATATAGTACTCAAATACTTAAAATAAAGTATCTACAGGTTATATGGCCACCCTAAAGTTAGAAATTTTTAAACAGTAATAGTAACTGGTTTTAAAAATGTATACAAATCGAATAACAAAGAAGACTCTTTTTAGCACTGGAAAAATATATTAAAAATTTACCAGTCAAAATTTGTACCTGTAGCAGTTTGTTTTAAAAAAAAAAAGGTGTGTTGATGAATGTAATATGGCCACATGAAGGTAATATGCCCATAGGTGAAATAAAATTGAAAGACTTATATTAAATGTTTAAAAAACAACAATTATTACAAAACCAAACTTATTATTTGAAAATTTATTAAAAAAAAAAAAATAAATAACCATGAAGAAAATTTAGAAAAAATTCGGAAGCAATTTTGAAAATTTTATGGTGAAAAATGTTTTTAATTTAATTTTAACCACACATGCAGGGCAAATAAATTTTTTTTGTATTTTTACTGGGAAGTTTGACACTTTCCTCATGCACATAATTATGAGAGACAATACATAATCTCGTATCTATAGCTTTTTCCACCTGCCTGGCCATACTGCTAACAAAAACCAATTTTATAAAAGTACTCATTATTCTGTCAGCACACTCCAATAATGAAATTCATTTATGCAGTTAAAAACAGCATTAAACAAGCTAAAATATAATGTATACAAATAACCATAAACACTTTGTTTAAATAAGATAAATAACAAAGCGACCAGAGACAAATTTATAACATGGCAACGTGACTAAGAGCAAAAAACTATGTCTGCTCTCCTCGTGCATGTGGTCCATGAATGTGGCCAAAGCGGGACTAAACCAACTCTTTTGACTTCTCGCGACTGGATTAAAGTGTCATTTAAAAATATATAAAAAAATCATGCAAACTATTAACAGTATTACGAATTGGTCATATTACCATCAGATACCGTATAACTTAGTTTCATATTTTTAAAAATTAGTGCTACTTATATTTTTTATAAAAGGCTCACTCCTCACTTAACAACTTTAGTCTTTGTTATTCTATTTTTGAACCTTTACCTCAAGAATTATATAAATCTAGTTTTGAAAATAAAATACAGGGTAAGTCAAAATGATTGTCCTGATTACAAATGACAATAACTTCATTGTAAACAATGATCGTTAGAAGCACTCTGAGCACGTCATAGAAAGAAGCTCAAAGTTTTGTTTGCATACTTCATAACTATTCCATGGGGCTCCTTTAACCTGTTAATTGGGTATGATGAAATATTTCGTCATACACGAACCTACTACTGCAATGGGCATGACGACATTTTTCGTCATGGAAATTTGCCCTAATATTTTGAACACTTCCACCAGTGAAATGTAATAGAAATTTTTTTATTATTATTAAAACACCCTATTCATGCAAAATTACTGCCATGAATAAGGAAAAAATTTCTATTCTCTTTTACTGGTGGAAGTGCGCCCCGTTGGTAATCAGGCCCTGGTGATATTATTTATCACTATGAAGAAAAAAGTACCCATGGTGAAACAAGTTGAACAAAAGTTTATTCCTTGGTTAACAGATTAAGTCATACACAAAACATCCATGAAATCGGCCCATCAATCAATTAATCCATTTTGCACCAGATACTGTATAGATACCCATGTCAGTGCATTTTCTAAGTGCACTTTCAGTTGGATCACTTTTATAGGCAAAGAAGGAATATTTCCATAAACAGGAGTCATTCACAATGTCTGGTGAATCACTTATATTTTCTATGGGACTAAAAAACTCCACATAGATAACAGCTATGAAGTTTGCAAACAAAACGTTGTCCTTTTTACATGCTTTCTTTTAACTTACATTTCCATATGTACATGGCATTCAAATCTTGTTACTCATTTTTCACTCACTTCCTGTTGACATAGAGCTTTGAAATTTGGAATATATATGTATTCCCTAAGGCAATACATTAATTGGACATTGTTTTTTTTTTTTTATTATTTGATCCCTATGGAAGGGGGAGGGGCAACATCGGCCCAAAACGTGCATTTTCCCCATAGAAATAACATGATTGTTTAATATTAAGAGAAAAAATAGTTCCATTGTTGCAACATTCATCCATTTTAACCACATTGTTGCCAGCATCATTATGACGTCAGGATTGAGCAAAGCACACATTTGTGCTTTGTAATATAAGTTGACATTTTTATGAATTTTAATGAAAGTATGTTTTTTTTCTTTTCTTTTTTTACATTTAATTTATTCTGTAATATACTTAAGGCGTTTCTTCCAATTATTTTTTACAATAAGTTATTGTCATATGTAATCAGGCAATCATTTTGACTTAACCTGTACAACATTCTTAATCACTCATTTAATCTAATTTTGATATTTTTTATTTTTACTTGTTTATTTATAGTTATGCATAAATCTTTCTCATCTTTCTTTTATCTGTTATTCTTTCTGTTATAATTTAACAACATATCCTTTTTGTTATGCTTTTTGAGTATTTAAAATTTTGTTGTATACATCATTAGCTTTGCTTAAAATCTTATGCATTTTAAAAAATAGATATCTAAAATCTTACTCTTTGCAGTTTAATTTTTGAAGTATTGTTATTTATTTTCTTCCAGCGATGTGTTAATATAAAATTTATTAAAGAAAGTAAAATATAAAATAATTGTTGCATTTTTTATTGGGATAAAATGCTTTTATTTCCAAATTATTTTTCTTAAAAAAAAAAAAAGATGGAAGCAGTGAATGAATTATGTTTTTCATTTCCATACCTCGTTATTTGTATATTGCATTTATTTATTTAATATTTTCTTAATTTTATAGGAGTAAAACTATTCACAATGTGTCTAAGCTTTTAGTTATTGCAAAAGGAGATATTAAAATTATTATAAGGTTACTTAAGCGTATTTTGTTTATTACAAATGCATATTTATTTATTTTGTATAATGCAATAAAATTTTTAATTTTTCAGCACTTAAATTAATTATTTATTTGTTACTTTATATAAATGAATGAACTTTTGTATAAATATTTCTAAAATGTATTTATTGCATATGTGCAATATTGGAACTTTTCAAAAGAAGTAAGGAAAAGTTTTGCAACAATTAATCCTTTCACTTATCTGAACCAACCTTATATGGGGCTCCTAATTTAAGAGGCTACTTCACTCATATGAAACACCCGCTCACTAATGTTAATCCTATCGGTCAGTTCTTTTAAAATATCTCATTTGCATTTCAATATTTTTATATTTTTTAAATGTTTTTTGCATGGTATAGCTGAGGTTTGAATTGCCTTTTTTTACTTTTTTGATTTTGAGGGGATTTTTTTTAATGAGAATGCTTTTATTTTCTGAAGTACAAAGAAAAAAAATAGTTTAAAAATATTGAGAAGGCAACAAAATATTTAAAAAAATTATTCCCATAAGATTACATTAGCGAGTGGGTGTTTTTGCATGAGTGAAGTTTCTTCAATGATAAAAAACAGCACTTTAAATATCAACTTGACTAAAATTTATTTTAAGTGGCATCTCTTAAACATCTACGTCATAACTGTTTTTTTTTTTTTTTTTTTTTTTTTTTAAACACAGTCTAGCATAACATTTTATCTATGCCAATTGAAAAAAAAAAAATAAATTCCTTCCATTTTACTCAAAATTTGTGAGTCAGAGGGTTAATGTAAAAACAAAATTGAAATAAGATTACATGCCTTTAAATAAAGTTTTTTAAAAATATGTGTTCTGTATTTTTTTTTAATTTATTTATTGCAATGGAACTTCAATGATATCTTTCTGCCCAATTACAAAATTTTCTGTGTCAATCTGCAGTAAACCAAAATTTATCTGTGACCTTGGCAATGTCAACAAGTCTACTAGCATAGGAAATCATAGTAACCTATAAAATAAATGCAAATTTAGCATTACAAAGAAATGTATGTGTAAGTATAGTAATCTAGAAACGTAAAATAAAAATTTTAACTAAAAAAACATTACTGTTTAATTTAAGGTGGTTCTCAATGACTGGTTCAACAACACGAAACTTACTAACACAATTTCTGACTCATTTTTAAACGCAAAGGCATAAAATTGGCAGGCCTGACTATGGAAGCAATTTGGAATCAAAATGAGTTGTTTTTCATTTTTTTGATAAATAAATTACTTATCCAGTTATAAGCGATTCGTGTTACATGACAATGTTTTTCGCCTTGCTCGCGGCAATTCGGTTCAAAAAGTCGTTTTTGACAGTATTTTCTGAAAGATCTTCTGTCTTTACCAAAAAATGGAAAACGTGTTTAGATTACAAAGTTTCTGAATAAGAATACTTGCCAATTGTATGTGTTTCAGAACAAAAATGAATTTAAAAATATGTCATAAAGTAGCCTGTTTGTATTTGAGAACAGCCTTAAGATATAAAATATAATCTGCAGCACCTGCTGCTGTGCTGCACTGTTTCTGCTACTGGGTATACGAGTATACTCATTATTCATCTCTCTCATAATTGCTAATTAATTTTTCATGATTCATGACAAATAAACTTCAATACTTATATCATTTCATTTATGTGCTGCATTTAAAATTTTAGCTAGAAAATTTGAAATAATTTAACAAAGGGAAAAATTATAACTTTTTAAATCCAGTTTTAGGGATTTGTTTTACCTCTTCCTACCTCAGATAATAGTCCTTTTTTTTTTTTTTTTTTTTTTTTTTTAATGAGAGTTTTGTCAAAAGTTTTGACTCATGCCCTTGATATGTTCTTAGACTCATTTTTAAATATAAATGTATTAAATTTGCAGGCATGACTGTTGAAGTGATTTGGAAACAAATGGCATTTTTCAATAAATATATACATCTTCAGTTATAAGTGATTGCTATCTTATGGCAATTTTTTTGAGGATGTCGTGCTCCACAATTTGATTCAAAATGCCAACTTTGACAGCATTTTCTGAAAGATCCTTTTTTATCAAAAAATTGAAAATGCTATTCAATTTCTTAGTTTCTGAGCTGGAACACCTTTTAATTTCATGCTTTTAAAAAATAGAAATGACTTTGTGAATATGTCAGAAAATAGCCATTTTGGATTTGAGTATGCCTTAAAGCTTTACTATTACTAACATTTTTACATATAATTTGTGCAACTTTTTTTTATATATAAAGTGGACCCTCATTAATGTGTCTCTGGTTCATGAGGACAATTTTGTTTCCCCCATCATCTTCTATTTGCAATTAATGTTAAGACCATCTTTTAATGCATACAATTCATTGGATAATGTGGACAAATTTGCTGGGCAGAGTCTAAACTAGCTTTGTACATTATTTCTTCAAAAAGAAACTTTGGTTATTGAAATATCAAAAAATTGTCGGCGACAATAGTGAAAAGAAAGGAAGCATTCAAGACGAAAATATGAGATTCAATAACTGCTAACAGTTAATATTGCGAATCAAAATGTAACAGACCAATTTTTGCAAAACTTTAAAAATGATGCGCTGACAGATCAACTATCAAAAGAAAAGTGAGAAATTACTTTAATTAAAATTAAATTATGTAAGTGCAACAATTTCTTTGTATTTTTTGTTTGTCCTGAGCAATTTACTCTTTTGTATTAACAGATTGTCATTACAGTAGATTAATTTTTAACACAATTGTTTAAATTGCTAAAGAAATCATACGAGTTATAATTTTCCAACTGGACGAAAAATGTCCGGGCCCGGATTCGAACCTGGGATCTCTTGGCTGAAGCCGCCACGCTCTTCCAACTGAGCCATCCCGGTCGAATCTGGTATCTCAGACCAGATGCTATGATCAATAAGGTTAACTGGATGAATTATGCCCTCCAGATTCGACCGGGATGTAATGTTACTGCACGGGAACATGAATGAAATAATAAATGGGATAAATGATAATGAATGGGATGTTTGGCTTCAGCCAAGAGATCCCAGGTTCGAATCCGGCCCGGACATTTTTCGTCCAGTTGGAAAATTATAACTCGTATAGATTGTCATTAATTTGCTTTTTTGATAAAATTACCAAATTAAAGAATTTTTTTTTTCTCTTAGCATAAAATTGGTAAACTGTTTAATTTCTGGTGAAAATTGTATTCAATGCAAGGAATAACACCAATAAAATGTTTAATGTGGACTTCTGTTACTGTGGTGAAAAATGGCACATTTAGAAACAACATAAACTTTCTTTTTATTTGTAATTTAATATTTTTCTACCCTGGAACTTCATTGATTTTCATTGGCTATCATTGATTTTTATATATATAACATTGTGATATTTTTTATTTTTGCACATAATTTTGGTAGTATTTTGAACAAAAATATGTCATTACTTTCAATAATCTTCCTGGTAGTGGAGAGGTTGATTTTATTTTAAACTACATTCACAAATTATAAAATTATATTTTCGCGTCTTGTATTTTATCTTGAATTCTTTTAGAGTTAGTCTGGCTACATGAATGCCAAGTCAGAATTCCTAGTGTTGTTATAATTCTAAGATAATTCCAATATAGTTTAACATGCTTTATCGTGAGGTTTAAAAATTCAGTGTTAACATTTTGTGAAATACTACATGAACAAGGTAGTAAAAAATAAATTCCCCCTTTTTTAATAGATGTGACTGTGTTCCTAAACACCGATAAATTTAATAAATTTTTGTCAACTTTTCATTTATTTAATTATGTTTACGAGTTATTTTTCTAAATAGTCTATTTCTTAAGGGGCATCAATACTTGAAAACAGCTGATAATGAAGCACTCTTTTTCTCAGTAACTATTGAAGTGATTTCAATATTTTTTTGTTGAATATTTATGGTAGTAGCTAAGCTATACATATACTGCTCAGAAAGAATTAAAAATTAAAATAGTTATGTGATTTTTCAAATGATTTTTTTTTTAATTAACGGTACTAAAAATGATTTTATTTTTGAACAAAACAAAACTATCAAAATATAGTTAATTATTATACCCCAATATATTTTTTTAATTCTTGAAATCATTTCAGTACTTACCAAGAAAAAGGTGTGTGAATATCAGCTGTTTCTATTCAAATAGGATTTCACAATCACAACTGTTATTGCCCTCTTAAAAAATAAAACAAACACGTTCTTTTAATTGAATCAGCAGTTCTGTTAATTTTCCACCCGTTTTTATACATATTCAGTATGAATTTTGGAAAAGACGGACGTTTGCTTACTTATTAGTTGAATGTTTTTATAGTTTGTGTTAATTTATATTATTTTTATTGGTTATTATTTTTCTCAAAGAATACAATTTTTTTGTTCATTTTAACTTGTGAAAAGAAGAGAGTAAAATCATGAATTTACTTTTTAAGATTTCTTAAGAAGTTACACACATTCTAAACCTTTTTATTTTATTTTTATTTTTTTTTGGCGGAAATTAAAAATCTTTATAGTGCGTAGATTATGAGCAAAAAGATTTAAAGTGATGTCTCAATTATTAAGAAAGATATGTACAAAAATGAGAGTGTGTGCACGATTAATAAAACCGACCTCGCCGAAAAGATTCTACTCCCTTATTGAAGCTGATTAAGGCACAGAAGGGTCTACAGTATGGTGCAGGAATATCAAATTAAGTGCAAGTTGAAAAATTTATCAGCATATTTTTTTCTTCTATAACTTTAAACGTGATTTTCTGCAAACTACATACGTATTTCAACATAAGCAGCATGATAACTTTAACAATTTTTAACATTTTTGTATAAAATTTGCACTTGTCTACGCATAATTAAACTGTCCAAGAGCCATCGAGCCATTTTTTTTTTTTATTTGAGCCGATGTCCCTTAGCTACAATCTTATTTTACAAGAAACTGGGATTTTAATAATTTTTGTTTCTACAGGAAATTAGGATGCTTCCCATCAAGCCCGAATATTTTGGTACAGGTCAACATGGCTGCAGGTTTCCGACATATGTGACCAAATTTAACAACAACAAAAAATTTCTTAAATACTTGAAGCTATAAAAAACGTGGAATAATTAGTTTTTCAATTCCTAAAAAAAAAAAAATTCCAAAATTTGTCAATTTTTCTTATGTTACCCCTTAAGATGAATGAAGTGAATTCATATACCCCCCCCCCCCCGAACTAGTCTTGGTCTGTCATAAAGAGTAATTAAATTAAATGAAAAATCATAGATCGGAAAATAACAAATACAAAATAAGTATTTTCATTTCAAAAATAAATTGGTATTTTTCTCATAGCTGAGTGCAAGCCAAATAGGGTTTCAGCCACCATCATTGACATTGCAATCATTTCCCATCAGATTTCTAACAACTTGTACTTGACCATTTTATCAGAATCCCAGTACACTTATACAATTTGCCCACTTTCACACATTTAATATTAGTCATAAGTCTAAACTATGGTGTGCAAGAATGTTGCAATAAATCACCAGCCAAAGAGAAAATAAAAGATATTTGTAACACTTGTACTAAATTAAGGGAAAAATACCAATAAATTCACATGTTAATTTTCCTGTTGCTTTTTTTCAGACAGTATCCATGTTTAATGAGACTTAAATTGTTTGTTATGCTATTTATTATAGAACTACTAGATTATTCCTTTAAGAATTTTTTATTCTGCTGTTGAATTTTTTCAAAAGGCTATCATTAATTTCCTAAAATTTTAATCACGGCTCTCAGACCATTCCCTCATATAATACGTTCCTATTGGTCATTAACATTAGCTAGGTAACAGGTGATCTAAATACTTCCAGCCCAGACATGAAAAACAATGAACTACACAGTTGTAAACACCAGGATGTTCAAATAAAATTGGCTAGTGCCATTCTGTAGTTAAATTCACACAGCTTTTTTTTTTTCTTCCTCCTCCCAAAAAACGTCGCATTGATTTTCATGTCTGGACCAGTTTTGTTTAGACCACCCTGAATTAAATGCACATGTTTCCATTGTAATTTTAGTATATTTAACTTTTATCTTTTATATATAGAATATATAACAGAATAATGATAGGCTGGTACTTTTTTTTGCGTGAACTTTGAATATTCCCAGTTTAATGATTCTCATAATTATCATTTAAATTGAGATCACACTTCATTTTGTTGATTGGCATTTTTTTAATTGCTTTTATATTAAAAATTATTTTTTTTTAAATAATTTTATATATTTAAATTATTTCCCATCTGGGATTACTATTTATATCTAATAATATTGCTAAACTTGCGTATAGTTTATTTTATGTCAAAATACTTCTTATGTTTACCAACAGATGGCAGCACCAAAAGTGTAGGAGTGAAAGTTTCATTTATATTTTCCAATTTGCTGTGGAAATGTGACAAATTGCCAAACTAAGATTTTATGCAATCTGTAGAAGTAAATCGGAGCTCATTTCTAGGTTAAATTAATCCGAAATTGATTAAACATCCCTTTATAACCATAATATAAGAGCTGTTAATACTGTTCTCAAAAATATTTTTCCCTGCTCAATAACGCGAAACCGTCTGATATAATTTGACTCATTTTTTAAACTTAAAAACATGACACTTGCAGGCATTAAGATTGAAGTAATAAATTTCTTCATTTTTTGATAAATTAATAATTACAAATTGAGTTATAAGTGATTGTTGTCAGAGGACGGCAGTTTTTTTCCCCTTTCCAGTGTTGTCATGTCTATGCATACATATTTATGAAAACTTGTGGGTAAGTGAAGAGAATCGAATCAGTTGTTGAGAATGGAATTTTATTTTATGAATTTAATATGATGGTCTGAATGGATTAGGATTTATCCCAGCAGCTGAAATAGTTCAATACAGCAGCAAGTGCTGCAGATTATTAAAATATTTACTAAAATTATCTCTAGATTCTTTGTAGATGCAAATTTTATGGGTTGTATTTCTTATGGTAGTAAGCTTGACCCAGCATTGTTGAGCCATAGATTAAATTTTGGCTTGCTGGCGATATTGACACAGAAAATTCTGCTACTGGGGGATTTCTAAAGACATTTTTATATACAGAGTATTCTACAGCTGTATCTTATTTTTAGGTTTCCAAAATTTGAATTTTCCTTGCAGTTGATAGTTGTTTCCCATATATATGTTTTTCTAGATTTATTTTTTCTCTTGTTTACATTATGGTCTCTGTAAAAATAAGATTCTGCTGTGTTATTAACCTTTAAATTTTTAAAACTGAGGACTATTAAGAGAAATGATAAAATAAATGAAAACCTTATACAGTGAATTCTGTCTAAGGCGGACTCTGTGTAAGCCGGAATTTTGTCATCCGCGGAAAATTTTTCAAGTCCCGGCGAACACATAGGGAATAACATTAATTCATGCTCCATAAGCCGGAATTTGCCTAACGCGGAAACGGAAAAGTCCCATCGAAATCAAAATTTTGAATAAGACGGAAAAAAGGTTAAAAAATGAAAGGCATTTGGTTTATGAAACTTCAAAACTGATATACATACATCAAATGCTCAACATTCGTAATAGATTAATAAAGTTGATTCATCAGAACGGAAAATGTTTAAATATTTAAGGAATAATTTTTTATTCTATTATTTCTCATATATAAGCAAAATGTTTTTCCTCTTAAAAAAAAAGAAAGAAAAAGCATCATACCAAGTACATTTTTTACATTTATCTCAATTAATTATTCAAAAAAAGAAATTGATAAAATAAAATCCCTATACATTAACATTTCTCTCTTTTTCATTGTATTAACGAAAGAATATCACTTTTTTTTGCTTGCTTCGGATTTTGAGTTCTGATCATTGTGCAATCAGTCATTTGGTCGCCATAACTCTTTGTCTAATGTGAGAGGGAGAGGGCGGGGAGGGGGAAGCTACAATCATTTACATTCTGTATGAGGTGTGGGGAGGGGATGGAAGATGAATTCGAAGTGATGTATGTTTTATTTCAATAAATCACATGGTCAGAAAACGAGGTCGTTGCACGTGTTATTTGTTCTTCCTCATTTTATATTGTCTACTGATATTACTAAGTGATAGTAAAAAATGGCTTCAAAATCTAAACTCAATACGCTATCTCTGCGGGATAAAATAGAAGTTATTAAATTAAAAGAAAAAAATTATTCTGTAAAAGATCTTTGTATTAAATTTAAATGCGGTAAAACACAAATTTTTGATGCTATAAAAAGAAGAACAGAGTTGGAAAAGGAATTGGAAAGCAAATCATCCAACAGAAAGCGAAAAGGTGCTGTGAAAAAACTTGAATGGTTTTCTAACGCTGGAGCTAAAAATTTGCCCATACCTGGAACACTGTTGCGTGAAAAGGCTAAAGAGATAGCCGAAAAATTAGGTACAGCGGATTTCAAGGCTTCTACTAGATGGTTAATGAGTTTCCTTAATCGACACAATATTGCCATGAAGCAAGTTTGCGGAGAGTCGAAAGACGTCCCAGACCAAGAAATTCAGGAATGGAAAATAAATTTTCCTCTACTGATTGAAGGATATCAAGCTAAGGATATATACAATTGCGACGAAACGGGACTATTTTATCGTGCGTTGCCCACTAAGTCCCTTGCAAAAAGAGGAAGTGAATGCCACGGTGGTAAAAACTCCAAGGAGCGTGTCACTGTTTTGCTTTGCGCGAATATGGAAGGCAGTTTAGAAAAGCCCTTAGTGATAGGAAAATCGCAAAAGCCGCGATGTTTTAAGAATGTGAACATTGATAAACTGCCTGTGATTTGGAGATCTCAAAAAAAATCTTGGATGTCGACTGCCATAATGGAGGGATGGGTGACTGAATTCAATAACCGTATGATCAAAGAAAATCGAAAATTTTTTTTATTTCTCGACAATGCACCTTGTCACGCCAATTTCGAACTATCGAATATAAAATTACAATTTCTTCCCGCAAATACTACTGCAGTAACACAACCTATGGATCAAGGAGTTATAAAAATGATGAAAACCAATTACAAAAAATATCTCTTGCGGTCCATTATTGCGTCTTTAGATAATTGCTCTTCTGCCACCGAAATGGCAAAAAATATAAGTGTTTTAGATGCTGTCAAGTGGATTGCCAAATCCTATTCAGAAATGTCGCCTGAAAAAAATTGTTCATTGTTTTAGAAAAGCTGGTTTTGTTTCAGAAAATGGCTATGAATCAGTTGACCAGTTGGAAGAAAATGAGTTACAAAATCTAATAGATGACTTAAAATGTGTTCACAGCAATGAAAAAATAAATGAAGAAGAATACTTATCAGCTGACAATATAGTGTGTACTACTGAAGCTAACACTTCTGTGGACATTTTGATTCAGCGGTATCAAGATTTGGAAAGTGCTAGTGAAAATGAAGATGCACACGATTATGAAAACCATAAAGACAATGGAGGAATCCAAATGTATCAAGACGCCTTGAGAAGCATTAGGTATCTCGAAAATTTTTTTCTTGCTCAAAAAAATGAAGAAATGATACCCATAATAACGGACTTGCAATGTGCTACTGAAAAATGCTTGGTAAAAAGAAAGACAAACAAGCATCGATAAAAGATTATTTTTCGACTGTTTAAAAACTACTATGCCACTATGTCAAGTATGAAGTAGTTGTTAAGGTAAATGATTTTCATTAACTTTTAAAATGGAAGAAATTTATCATTGATACTACTATTTATTTTATTATTCATATAACGTTTTTGAGATTAATAATAAATTTAATAAGACGTATAATTTCATTTAAAAAACTGTACTGAAGATTACGAACGTAAAAATAGGACTTGCGCATATATATTTTATTTATTTATTTTGGCTGTTTTGCATAAGGCGGAATATTGTCTACGGCGGAAAATTTTCTCGGTCCCGTTTGATTCTGCCTTAGACAGAGTTTACTGTATTTCACAGAGCCTTTATATTTCAGAAATGTTATGAACCTTTATATTTCAGTAGATTCACAACTATCAGGCCTAAAAAAAATTCTCCGGAATAAAATTGGAATTACTTTGCCAAGGATGGGATGCAAGTGTCTAATAAGATGTATATCCTACATGTTACAGAATAGGGCTAGCAGAGAAAAGCTGGCATTCATTGATGACTTTTAAAAACTAAGTTTTTAGTCAGCAAATTTTAAACTTTTTTTAAAATTAGGCTTATGTTACGTTTTTTTTTTTTTTTTTTAACTGTATAGATTCTGTACAGGGTATAGGATTTTATATTTCCTCCAATTGAGGTTACTTCACTCACATGAAAACGCCTGCTCGCTAATGTTAATCCTATGGAAGAATTTTTTTTTAAATATCTCATTTACATTTCAATATTTTTAAATGATTTTAACATTGGATAGTTGAAGTTTATCTCTATGCCAGCCACTTTTTACTTTTTCGATTTTGCTTACAGAATTTTCTCTTTTTAATGAGGGTACTTTTACTTTCGGAACCGGTTTCAAAAGTGGCAGTGTCCTCATAAAAAACTGCAACCAAAATCAAATAAGTAAAGAACAAAACAGCCGGCGTAGTGATCAACCTCAGCTATCCAATGCAAAAAAAAAAAAATCATTTAAAAATATTGAAATTCAAAAGAGATATTTTAAAAAATTTCTCCCATATGATTAACAGGTGTTTTCTTGCGAGTCAAGTATAGTAATAAAACTTTATCTTAAGATGTCTATAATATATATTCTTGGATTTCCTTTTTCTGCAATAAATTTTGAAAATGTAGAGTACAAATACATATAAAGATGATACTGTCCAAGAGATCAGAAAATATGAATGAGTGGATTTTTATATAAAAAGTGTGCTTTTAATAATATGAGAATGACTGGGTATAGATATTTATACTTCTACCCTTCCACCACATTACGCCAGATAGTAGTGAGTCTACTGTATTCTGTGTACACCTGGTGAGGTAACAATTGCATTTATTCAATGTATAAGTCTTCATAGGAGAAATAAAATAAATTGTGCAATGTAAGATTTGTTTTATTAACTTTTTGCTGCAAAATAAGTGAAAACAATATTACAAAAGTACCAAACATATTTATTAGCCCTGGTATAAAAAAACACACAACATATTTATTTACAATTTGAAACAGCATTTAAAAAATAATAAAATCAGAACAGCTTTACATGTACTACAAATAAATAGGTTATTTGAATGGTAATTCATCAAAATTAGTATAAACTAAGTACCTATTAGTTACAACCATTCTAAATTCATCAGTTTGATGAAAAAGTTTTCAAATAGTTCTGATATTTTAATTCTCGAGTATATAGAAATCAAATATATAAGTATTTTTATAATGTAATAAATACAAAATGTACATCAAGAAATATAATTTTAACAAGTGTAAAAAATAATAAATGGGACATTTTTAAACACATTTTAGACTGAGCGATTTTTTTTACATATTCAAATCAAACCCATGCTATATATATTATGTGATTCATAATTTGGCATATTGAGAAGGGAGACTGAAAGTGATGTGTATTGTAATAAATTATGTATTTATTTAAGAAAAACTAGTTCAAATATAACAAATTCTCATATTTTATATCTACTAGCAAAATCTGGGTAGTTTTTTTTCCCCCTTTAATTTTTAGAAAAGTTCTTTGTCAAATTTCTGAATTAAAAAAATTCAATGTATATTTAAAATTTGGTGAATTTCATAATGTCTTTCTACATTATTTATAATAATAATTAAAAAAAAACAGATTAATCAACATAATATTGAAATATTCATGCATCAATCAAAGTAATAAATAATATTTTAAATATGTCAAAAAAAAATTATTTTAAATGATCTTGTTCATTCCAATATTTTCCTAAAATTTTCAGCCTCTTGTCTAGAGATTTATCAATCAAGAGGTGTCAAGTTTCAATGTTTGTAGTGGGTTGGCTTCCACTTTAAATTGAGGTTCTTTGATGTTTAGCTCATGTACAAAAGATGATTATCACCCCAAATCTAATTTTTTTGCCCAGACTGAAAATTTCCATTCATTGCATAATTGTTCGCAAAATAGTAGCATATTTCACGAATTAGTATAAAGCAACTTCAGTTGTAACACATATGCTATCAGTCTTAAAATAAAAGAACGTCAGCTTACTTTCATGAAAATGACGTTATAAGTTTAGAGAAATAATTGTTAAAATATTACCACTAACAGTGGATCTTAAATTTGTGCAGCTTTAATCATAAATCTCTTTACTGGTGTTTAATAAATAATTTTAGCATCCATCCCCACTAAACTCTGTTATTGAATAACTCAATAATAAAGGAAGCACCTACCTGACAGATAATTAAAAATCTAATACATGCTTTCCTTATTAAAGGGGGGTGGAGGAACAAAAGCGAAACATTTTCATAAGTCCATTCAGAGATTCCTTAGACTGCAATATTTCTTAAAATGTTGGTTACAATTAAGTTAAAGAATGTTTGCCGTTTGCCTCATGATCATACCAATAGAACAAGGTTTACATTTAGTACTGTTTCAATAAGCCTTTTAAGTATACACATCCGTGAATGTCAAAGATGTTAATAAAAATAGACTACAAGTTCATTCATAATATAGATACATCTCATAATCACATTTTCAAGTAAATAAATAAATGGAATATACATTATTTTTTGGAGAAAGAATTAGTTTAACACATGTATATATATAACTTTAATTACGTTTCTCACTTTATATTATTTTGCTGTATACAGTTGGTTCACATAAACAGTTGCTTTTATAAAGTCTTAGTTTGTGAAAATTTGTGAGCCCCTTGGAACATTTGAATTAACTTGAGTGCTACTCAGGATACACTTGTATCTCAACATTCTCTTTCAACATTTTTTTAAATTTATTACTTAGCTTTAATTTCTTTTGTTATTTCGAATAAAAATTTCGAAATTTACTTAAAATATCCTATTTGGGGGTACTCCTGTTACCCCAAATAAGAGTTAGCACATGCATTAATTAAAATAAGTAAAAAAAAAAGTGCAGCATTCTAGAATTAACTATCATTTGTCTATGACAAGTCGGTCAACGAGAAACACAAATTTAAAATAATTTATTTGTTAATTAAGGTCACAATCACTATTAGCAGAATCTATAATGCATGTTTTTCAGCATCTGTGTCTATTAGCAACTTTTGTTACCAAGTAGCATCACCAACTCTTGGCTGGAGTATACCTCTTCAAGGAGGGTGCCTAATTTATATTAGACTATCTTTAATAACTAAAAAATCTGATTAGTTCAGATAGTTGAGATTCTCATCAGTAAAATAATTTCTTTTATAAATGACAATTATATTAAAACCATGCATAAAAAAATAACAGTTTTAATCAGCTGCCAATATTGGATATGTATTATTTAAAAAGAGTCTGTAAAGACTATAGAATTAAATAAAAAAATTAAATAGCAGGTGGAAGTAGTATTTTTTAATAATGCTGGACACCTCTGATGTAACAGTAAAACATATTAATAGATGATAGTTAAAAACTAATTAAGACTTATTTTAAAAAACAGCTGTTATTTTGCTTTTTATTATATATATCTATATACACTCAAAGAAAATAATTTTTGCATATAAAACAGCAACCAAGTTATAATAACTACACTGACAATCTTTGTGACAGTTTTTCTAAGCTTTGAAAAATAAATAAATGTTTTAGCGTCGTCTTTTAAATGTAACTAAATACATCGAAAAACCTTTTCATAATACAACTGTCATATCAGTGGTGGCCAGTATTAGTTAATAAATACCACAAATAAAAGTCAACATAATGCAATCAAAACATTTCAACTTATAAAGCTCATAACACACTGATCGTTAAAAAAATAAATGCATCATTTCATAACACATCCATCATTTCGCATCAATGTCCAAAAAATAACAAGCAATATTCACACTAGAATTAAAACCAGTTCGTTAAAACATATCACTCTTTGTCCTGCATTCGTAATAAACATCGACTATGGTCGAGTTCATCATACTCGTGGTCATCATTAAGGTTTCTTGGTAGTCCAGAAATGTCTACAAAAACTTCGTCTGTATAAATGTTTTCGTGTAGTAGCTGAGGTTCAAAAATGGCTTTTTTCCTTTTTTCTAAAATTTCATCCATTGCTAGACGTCGATCAAGGGTTGCTAAATTGTTCATGTATTCTGTAGTGTTAAGTCTGTCCCTTGAAAATAAACGGGCTCTGGCAACATTTTTCCTATTTTCTGCAAAGAAAAAAAGAAAGATGTTAAAATCCTGTTTTTATATTAAATAGTATTTATTTTTTTTTTATAGAAAAGACAAAATAAAAATACGTAAAAAAAAATCAATATATTAGCTATATACTAGTGTGCCCTAGATACTTATATATATTATAAAGTAGAAATGTGAAGAACATCAATTTAAAAAAAAAAAAAAAAAAAAAAAAAGAGCGTCCAGAGAAAAAGATGTCTCTTCTCCAAGCAAAAACAAGTAAAGCTAAAGCCATTGTCTCGCTCTGAATTTTGAAAATTAAGACAAAAGTTCTTTTTCTCTAATCATTTGGGTAGAAAATTAAAATGTATTCTTACTCTGAATGACTAAAAATAAACACTAGATTGGGGGGGGGGGCTATGTATTTTGACCTCCCCCATGGAATTTTACTTTGCGTTTTACGTTCATATGTTTAAAAAATAACTTAAACAGGGTACACCCCCCCCCCCACCTATGAAAAAAAAATGTTTCTTGAAAAAAAGAAGGTAGAAGCTTCCTTTTGGATTTTTAATTATTTATTATTAGTTACATTTCAGCATATCTTTTTATGGTGGTTCTCAAACGACTTGTTCAACAAAGCGAAATTTTCTGACTCATTTTTAAAAGCAAAGGCATAACGAAATAGTTTTCCATTTTTTGATAAATAAATTAAATTACTTATCCAGTTATAAGCGATTCCTGTCACGTGACAATGAGTTTTTCGCCTTGCTCGCGGAGGGAATTCGGTTCAAAACGTCGACTTTGACAGTATTTTCTGAAAGATCTTCAGCCTTTACCAAAAAATGGAAAACGTGTTTCGATTACAAAGTTTTTGATACAACACCTGCCAATTTCATGCATTTCCAAACAAAAATGAATTAAAAAAACACGTCATAAAGTAGCCCATTTGGATTTGAAAACAGCCTTAAATTGATATGCTTAAAAATTATCTTGCATGGTGTTTTGATCTTAAAGACCAAAAAAAAAAAAAATCTGACTTTAGCTTATTGCATTTCAAGTTCATATTCTTCATTTTTAAACACGCATCCTAGATTGTGGACCACAGCCACATCTTTTCAAAAATTGTGCCCATCACTGGATTTCGTTCTGCTGACGCTCATGAAAGTTTTAAAACATTTGATATTTCAAAAAGGTACTCGACCCCTTAAAACTGAACTAATTTAATCAAGATTTTAAAACATTTTTTTCTTGCTTATATACAGGGCTTTATCTGGAAAGCAGCAAAAAATTCTAGTCGGTAGTAAAAATATCCCCCCCCCCTTACACACACACAATCTTTGATTTTCAGAAAGCACAAAAGTCTTTTTATGAGTTAATTGAGAAAAAATAACAACAAGCATAGTTTAGAATTATTATTGACATAGTACACAATTTATAAAGACACTATAAACTAAAATTATATATCTGGGGACTGTAAAGGCTGAATTAACGGGTATGTTCCGGAAATGCTTCATATGCCCGGGTAGTTGAGTGCTACAAAGGCAGGTTTAGCACTTTCTTTTACTGTTTTATTGACCCCCCCCCCCCCCCAGCCACATTCCAATTACATCACTGCTAGCAGGCTACAGCGTAAAAAACGGCGTTTTCTGTGCATGAGATGGAAAATGCCTTTTAAACTTGGTTCTTGCACTAAACGTAAGAGAGAAGAGGGATATCGCTGCCTGCTGCATACTAGTTATTCTCAAACAAACAAAAAAAATAACCTCGCCTGATTAAATAATTTGATTTCCAGATTTAAAAACTTTGTCACCAGTGGCGACCGCATTTATTAAGCCCTGCGCATATTTATTCTGCGCGCTAATATACGCATTCTCAAGAAGAATCCCCCCCCCCCTCCCTTCAACAACGCGAAACCAACTACAGGGCTAGGCACTAGGATTTTTCAAAATTTTAGGGAGGAATTTTAGGAATTTTTTCCCAAATTTTAGGAAAATTTTAGGGGCATTTGCGATATTTTTAACATTACAAGTATGTAATAACAGTATTTTTGTGCTAGTCAGGCACATGTGGTACACTGCCAAAGAATATTCTCATCATTCCAATGAATTCAGCCCTTGTTCCATGTGCTTGTGTTGTGAATGGGGGCATTTAAATTTGCGCAATAACTGGCTTCATATTACAAACCGTTTTGACAGCTTATGCTTACTGCAATTGTATTAATTAGAATTTTGAGTTCCTGGATCATTGAGCCTAACCAGAATGAATGCCCTCCTTCTCTCTCTTTTGGATGTTCTCGGTGAACCTAGAGAACAAGAGGCAGGAAGCAGATTATCAGAAGAAAAAAAATTCTGAAGCACCCCCCGACATCTTTAGACGGAATTCGCTTTTTTCGCGATATTTTGACGAAATTAGCTTTTTTCTGCAATCGTTTGACAAAATTTGCCTTATATGCACAATTGATTGACAAAATTTCGCAATCCTTCAACGAAATTGGCGTTTCTTTTTTTCACAATTTTTTTGATGAAATTTGCGTTTTTCCGCGATTTTTAGACGAAATTATCTTTTTTCCTTGATTTTGAATGAAATTTGAGGGTTTTTCACGTCTTTTTCTAATGGGGAAGTTGCACTAACTTTAGATTATGCATTCTTTTATGTTTAATTGCTGAAGAAAACTTTACATACCTCAAAAACTTAAATCGGAATCGCAAAAAATAATTTAAACTATGTAGTTATTGAAGTTTTAAACTACGCTAAAAGCAAAACAAAACCACGTGATCGGAAAACGCGACGGGATTGGTTTGACGTCACTGCACATGAAACGGGGAATTCTGCTTAGAGCCGAGTGCTCGCAGGCTGTTTTATATTGCTTTCTATGTACTATAAACATCTTTTAAAGACTCGTTTTCACAAAAACAAAAACAAAAATTAAAGTCAAAAGATTATTTTATCATATCTAAATATAATGCACTATTAATTTATACATTTGCATTAATTTTCATTTAGAAAAGTGTTGAAGTTGGTCGGATTCGAAAAATACAAAATTATGTCTTTCGGAAATAGTTTTTTATTTTTTTAATTCAAATTTTCTTTTAGGACAGAAAAACTGCATTTCATTTGGGTAAAAATACAGGAAGCTAAAGCTAAAAGTCACGTATATTGTTCACTTACTCTGATTTATTTAAACGAAATAAGAATGATACTTTTATTACAAAAGAAATCGTAAGTAAAATCGCATTTATATAGTTCTTGAAATGCATTATTTTCTTAATTCATTTTAATGCTTAATAATTCGTTTTAATATGAATATAATTTCGTGTTATGCAGGTTATATTACGGATAAAAAATGTACTCAAATTAATTATGAGAAAACGAAATTTTCAGCAACAATGCAGAAGGGAAAAAAAAAAAAAAAAAAAAAAAAAAAAAAGCTTTATTTAATACTGATTTATTGAATAAAAATTTTAATTAAATACTGACAATAATAATTGTGTATTCCCTCTTCAGAAAAAAAAAAAAAAAAAAAAAAAAAAAAAAATACTGCAACATACGTGAGTAAATTTATCACTATTGTCTTTTATTTTCTCTTTTTATGTACTTACTTAAAAATAAGTATTAAATTAAATATATTTTTTAAATACACATCTTTTATAAGCATCCAATGTTTATTTTGATAATCACGCCTCCTTTTATGATTGGAATTCGTGATTTTTCAAAAAATGTCCAATATAATACTATAATTTGGCGTGGCCACCGAAGCTTAATAGGAAAATTCATCGCTTTTTTTTTTTTTTTTTTTTTTTTTTTTTTTTTTTTTTTTTAAATAAATGTATAATCTTTGCTTTTTTTTCTGTTTTAAGGTATGGAAAAAGAAAAAAAAAAAACATTATTTAAACTATCTTTTTAGGATTGCTAAATTGATTTCTCAACGTATAATCATAATTCAATTAATATATAAAAGTGTAAAAATAATTTAATTATCGTTTTATTATTATTTGCTTACGTATAATTTTTGAATGGATGCAGTACTTTTTGTTTGTTTGAAATATAGTTTCTCAGAATGTCCTATTTTTAGATTTATCAGGTTCTAAAAATTTTATATCTTTATTTTCCTCAATGTTCTAACTTTCGTAAAAAATAAAAATAATGAAAATATTTGAAAATCTTGTTAAAGAAAGCAGTATCTTAATTTTGAAAATAAGCATTATACTGCACAAAGTTTTTTTTAAAACAGAGCGAGATGTGCTGAGAATTTGAATATGTTGTTGAAGTAGAGCCCACTCTTTTCACTTTTGAAAACAGCCATCTCATTACACGTAAACTTTTTATAGTGACATATAAAGAAATCTAGATTTATTATCATTCAAGGTTTATTCTTTGTTTGAACAATGCATTAGTATCATAAGGGCAATGCATTATGATGAGAGATATTATGTTATAATATCACAATGGTTTTTAAATTCACTTCACAGGTAAGGCATGAATTTACATGATTAACTTTTTTTTAATTATTTGGAAGGTATGGATTATATATTAATTTAGCAACAAAAATTTAACATAAAACCAAAGAATAAAGAAAACATTTATAGATCATGAACGAAAATTCAAACATACTACCATTCTTTTAATGTTTAAAATGTTAATAACAACAATAAAATTTAAATATACATAACATTGCTTCAAATACATTTAGAATTATTATATTTCTGCATAATATTTCTCTTTTGGCCTTTTTAATTTCCGTAGAAATATTGTTAATTTATAACAAAAATAAAACAGATAATTTTTTAACTAAACATCATCTCTAATCTGCAAAGTTCTATAAAGCATAAAACCTTCAATCCCACATTCTGAAAATTTCACAAAACTGACAGCATTTAAAATAATTACTTGATTGCTTTACCTGTGTGTAAGTGTAGTTCAGAGATCTGTTTAGGAAGAAATTGAGTCCTTTAAAGCACCCTTCACAAAATTTTTCATATTAAAACAGGAACCTTCACAATACATTCCACCTTAAAACAAGACCCTTCACAAAATTTTTTGTCTTAAAAATAGGCCTTTCACAATTTTTTTCCATCTCCAAACTAAACCTTTTACAAATTTAATTATTTAAAAGAAAAATCTGAACAATCTGAAACAACTGAAGCCGTCAAAGAATCTATTTATGTAGCTTTTACATATATAAAGAATCTTGTCAAAAATTCATAAACAAGAAACTGAATATAAGTTATTTCAAATTCACAAAATTATAATTAGTTTTTTCACAAATATGAAATACATTTCACAATGTCACAGAAAAAGAGCCCTGTGAGAAAAGTCTGGATAGGTCCCTGGAAACATTTTTTGAAAAAGTATTAAACTTTTCTCGTGTATATTTATATAAAAATTCTGTAAGCCTGTCTTAAAGCTATCTTAGCACATTTCGCTCTTTCTAATAACTCTAGCTGTTTTTCAAAGATTCAAAACAGTTTATTTAATAATTAAAGAGATAAAACATATAGTGGAACCAAGCAAAATTCATAATTTAAGTATAAAATATAAATACAAAAACCCTTTTATAAGTTGACTCCACCCTCCCTAATGAAATAAATCCTATTTTTACCAGTTTATATATATATATATATATATATATATATATATATATATATATATATATATATATATATATATATATATATATATAAGTATACCTTATTCTATAAAATGAAATATTGTAGTACGAGTGTTAATTTGTACCGATACTTTATTTCTACATCGAGATCTGGAAATGAAAATTCTTAGAAACGCGATGGAATAAAAATATCACCTGAAATTCACAGTATTATTTATTCATTACAGCAATTTACAATACTTTTAATTTGTTATACTAAAAGAAAAGAAAGAAATCGTCCAGCGTAAAGCAAGCCGCCACCCTAGGAAATAACAAGGTGAAATACAGCGAGGGTTTGTTTACATGTGTAGTGACGTCAAAACAGCTTTCGTCACGTGACGTGGGTTTTTCCCGCCACGGCAAAAACTGCGTTTTAAAAGTTAATTTAATGAGTTATACAAGTTTCAAATATATGTAAAAATGGTATCAAAATGTTCGTATTTTTACACTCTATCAGATGCAAGTTAAATTGAAAAACGTGCAATTTCCCCATTGAAATTCATGTTTATTCTGCGATCTTTTTAAGAAATTCTAGTTTTTTTTTTCCCCCGAGATGTTTTTGAAAAATTTGCAATCCTTTGAAGAAATTAGTGTTTGTCACGATCCTTAGATGAACTTTGAGTTTTTTTTTTTTTTCAGGATTGTTTGTCGAAATTAGCTTTTATTCCCCCACGATATCCTTGGATGAAATTTAAGTTTTTTTCCCAATTCTTTGTCAAATTTTTTTTTTTTTTTTTTTCCGTGATCTTTTGATGAAATTTGCATTTTTTTTTCACCATCTTTTGACGAAATTTGCGTTATTTAAGGGATTTTTTGACAAAGTTTGCGTTGTTTTAGCGATCTTTTGAGGAAATTTGCGTTATTTTAGCGATCTTTTGACGAAATACGTGTCTTTTTCGGTGACCATTTGTCAAAATCTGCGATATTTTTCGGTAAAATTTTGCCGATCTCGAATTTTTAGGAGAATTTTAGGAATTTTAGGGGATAAAATAATAGTTAGGAAATTTAGGAATTTTAGGGGGAATGCTAGCCCTGCAACTAATTTTTAAAAGCATGACATTTGCAGGCATGATTCACCTTAAGATTCACTGTCTTAAGCATAAGTTAATTAGACTGAAAAATTCTCTCTACGAGTGTTTAATACCGATTCCCTTCCTTCCATTTCATTGTGCTACTGAATAATAATAATAAAAAATGATTAACCAACAAATTACTTTCTCTCGCGGCACCCTACCGTGCAGAGAAAATCTTCAGTAACCTCTACAACAGTATCCGACTCTCCCCCTGCTTGAGGGCTTTTTCTAACATTCTTTGAAATAAAATACCACCATCGCCCAACACAAAAGATTCACGGTTCAACGAGAATTGGGCAGGATGGGTCTTATCCAATAACTGCATCAAGAAAGAGAGTGAGTAGAGAAGAGGCGCCAGTGCAGCAAAAAAAAACAAATTTATTCCCAGGCTATGGCCGGAAATGCTTCCTTGGACATTCAGAAGTACTGAGAAATGAGCAATTCAGCCGGAACAAGACAGCGAGCAATCGCCAAAGAAAAAAGTGTTTTGAAATCACTCGACAAATGAAGGATCAAACTGAAGCTATTGCACGACGAAGGACGGACAGTTCATTTTCTCTTCAAAGGATTATCATTATGTAACGTTGGTATATTTCAGCGATGCTGTTCATGAAATGAAGTGACCAATTACCTTTAAGCTATCGAAAAACCGACTGGTCACAAAAGAGGTCATAACATGTAACAACAGCAATCGGACAATTAAGATGATAATTGGCACAGTACAATATAGGCAGAATAAACAACGTTTTAACCCTTTCCGGCGCGGAGTAAGTCTGTTTGTAAAATGATGAAATGATGGACTGACACCAGAATTTAACAACGAATTCATTAGAAAATACAAACATGCTTATTTTCCCGTACTTTATAAAAGGAACATTTTAATTAAATATTCTTGGTGCCGTTTGTCAGTTTTTGAATTAAAATTAGGTGTCCTTTTTTGTGGACACCGCCCGCTAAAGGGTTAAGCACCAGAACATCTTTACTAATTGCAGACTAGTTTCAATAGCATTGATGACGGAATCAATGCTACTGAAGTTTCAGTAGCTGAAACTAGTCAGCAATTAGTTCCCGTTGCTAAACGGAGAAAAATGGTTTTTTTTTTTTTTAATTGTCTTAAATGTATTCCATTTTTTGGTAAAGACAGGAGATCTTTCAGAAAATACTGTCAAAGTCGGCGTTTTAAACCGAATTCCCGCCGCGAGCAAGGTGAAAAACGTATTGTCATGTGACACGAATCTCTTATAACTCGATAAATAATTTATTTATCAAAATATGGAAAACTCATTTAGATTCCAAATCGCTTTAAGAGTCAGGCATGCAGCCTTTGAGTTTAAAAATGACTCAGAAATTGTGTCAATAAGTTTCACATTGTTGAGCAAGTCATTTGAGAACAACATTAAAAATATAAGCTTAAAGGTCGTCTTCCATACAGAAATTATATCAAACTTTGAAATTTTCAACACGAGCGCCTAATTTTGACATCATATTTGGATTCTTTGATAAATGTTACCCTCGGATACAAAACGAGAAGTCATTCGGCCATAGTTCAGGAATTATGCAGATGTAAAATTTTTTACTCTTAATTGAAAAACAAGCTGTAATGCGGTAGTTTTTAAAACATAGTTCAAAAATTAATGCTTGGCGAAATAAAATAGAATTTTGGATTCGCATATTTGAAGCTTCCAGAAATCGATTTCTGTTAAATTTGTATATAAGTTACAATACTTTTCTTTTTTTCTAATATCAATTTCAAAATACATAAATTATCAAATTAATATTCGAAAAAAAAAATTGCATTGTAACCTTTACAAATTTTAACAGAAATCGATTTCTAGAAGTTTCAAATGTGCTAATCCAAAATTTCATTTCATTCCTCCAAGTAGTTTTTGATTTATGTTTAAAAACTACCCTCATTTAAACATACATAAAGAAGACATGTAATTCTTAATCGAATGGCTATTTTTGTTTTCTTTCCATCTATTTGTTGATAAAATGGATAGAGGAGGTTTGTTTTATTTATTTATTTTGCCCGAATGTACTTTCAGTGGAAAAGGGGGGAAAGAACAGAACATTTCCGGTGAGTGTTGCAATGAAAAAAAAAAATTCCTGGAAATATTCCAGATCTTTGCGGTTGCTAATGTAATGTTACAGGAGAGAACTATTCGTTTTCAATGTATACACCAGATAAATCAAATTCCGTTAAAATAATAAATCATTCTTTGTTAATTTGATCAGGGACAAATTTTTCAATGATTTTCAGAACTTTAGTAAAGTGATTGGTTGGTTGATTTATGACGGCCGATTATCTACACGAGGGATATAGGCCCTAGGGAGAAGTGCCCTCCGTGGGGGGGGTCTTTCTAAGGGATCCTAACCCGTATTTACGGCAAGGTTCGAAGAAAACTACGGAAAACTCCGAACGATTAGGTCGACGAGCGCTACATGGGTTTGAACCCAGCACCTCCCGTCTACTAGCTTTGATTGATAAAGAGGTGTTACAAGGCGTGACCCCATGGAAATGCAATGAATGAATGGAAATATATCTACAAGGTTGGAGATGAACCCATTTACTAAAAGGAAAAATATTTATAATAAAATTTTAAATAACATTTGAATATACTATACAGCACCACTTACAATAATAATAAAGATAATTTTACAATTTATGAATAGCTATATTTAAATATATATATTATATATTCAAAATATGAATTAGAAATAGCATTCTTTCGCTTGTTTCAAAGAGTTCTTTTAGTTATGTGTAAACAAAAAAAAAAAAAAAAAAAAAAAAAAAAAAAACGAAAACTGCATTTCAAATTAATCTCTTTTCATGCAGTGCAACTGTATCGCGCTTGATCAAATTGCATATATTGAAATATTTAATCATCATTCAGAATAATTTAAAAATTAGATTCTTCAAGAATTATTTAATATTTATTTCTTACTACAAGAAGCTTTCACGTACTACTGTACCTACAGGGGTCGGTCCAGACTTTTTTCACAGGGTCCTGTTTTTGTGAAATTGTGAACAGCTTTTTATATTTGTGAAAAATCAAGTCATAATTTTGTGAATTTGAAATGGTCGTTATATTCAGGTTCTTGTTTATGCATTTTTAAGAAGATATATGGATATAAAATACATATATTTTCTTTATACATGTAAAAGTGACAGGTCAGATTTTACTTTTTATTGATTAATTTGTGAAATGTTTGGTTTAAAGAGAGAAAAATTTTGTGAAAAACCTATTTTTAAGACAAAGAATTTTGTGAAGGGTCCTGTTTTAGGGAAAACAATTTTATGAAGGGTCCTTTTTTTAAAATGAGAAATTTTGTGAAGAGTCCTTTAAAGGACCCAATTTTTTCCTAAACAGATCTCTGACCTATTAATGTAAACTATTTTGTAATTAAAACATTGCATTTTCAATCGACATAGTTATTAATCCATAACTTCGCCTCATGCATAAGATACTACGGTTTAAAAAACAGACCAAAAATAACTCTTAGAAAATTATATAAATAATTTAATTGTAATGCACAAGCATTAATGCATTTCGTGTTTACATTACCACAAAACGTTGAGATGCTCGTTTGAGTCCGCTGCCTCAGACTTCGACTCAGGTTTCTCCGAATTTACCCAAATTCAACCATCTGTTCGGGTCAGATCGGTTGACGCTAATTTATTTCATTGCTATTCTGGAGGGGTGACTTTAATTGTTTGGGGTTGGGACTTGACTCTAGCGGATCTGGTTGACCTTATTTTACTTACTTTCCATAGAAAGCGTATCAAAATCTACATAAAATAATTTGAATGCGCAAAAATTTAATGCATAATTTCCATAAATTATATTTTCTCAACTGTTACTCTTGTATGCAATAGGCGTGAGCATAAGGATAAATCACCTCGCTTCTGTGAAAACTTCATAAAATAATACCCGGTCATTCGCACCAATAGCATTTATAATGCATAAAGAAAAAAAAAAAAAAAAAACGGGAATGAACGTTACATAAAATTATTAGTACCATGTCCTTGAATGTTATCTTAGAAAGCTTTTTATTTAAAACGAAATGAATCCCTTTTCTGAAAAGAAAAATAAGCCTTATATTTTAAATAACGCAAAATTATCATCCTTATCAAACCATAAATTTATTTTTGACGATCGCTGATAAAATGAAACGAAGGATAGATAGAACTAACTGCGTTTTATTCTCCTTTTGTTCAAAAAATTCGTTTCAGAAAAAAAAAATTATCAGTTCGATTATGCAGAAGGAAACAATTCTTTTCAATAGAAAAAATAATTATCATGAAAATGGGAATATTGTACGTCATATTGTAATAAATCAATATACTCCAGGTGAGATAAAAACGAACGTCCTTTCATTTTCTTCTCATAATTCGGTACGATAAAAAGTAGAATATTACCGAATTATTGGTTTAACATTTGTCAGATTTGTTTAATGACGACGCAGTTTTATTCAATAGTTTAAATGATCACAATTTTCAGATTTTCAAAAGCAATTTTCATAACCTATGTATTTACTTGTAGATGGCAACAACATATTTATCGTATGCATTTTTAAGTGCGTTAAAAAAAAAAAAAAAAAAAAAAAAAAAAAACCTGAAATTCTTTTATTTATTTATAATAATAGACATTTAATTGGTATTTATTATTTATCCTTAATAATTTTCTATATTTGGGGTGTCAGTTTTTTTAATTATTATTATTTTATTAGTAGTTATCCTACTAAAAATGTCCAAATTTTCTATAAGGCAAGTTTCATACATCAAGATGGCAATTGGCTGTTTATCGTCTGCATTTTTAATTGCGCTATTTAAAAACTTGAAATTCTGCCTGCTACTTACTGAAAAAACTTGTACTTGCATGCTCAAAATGTATATTTTCAAGCAGTGCAGAGCTTTTGCATCAAACTGTGCGTGTGCATGATATATATATGCAAATGCGTTTGTATTTTTCTTATCGTCTGGGTGTTACCTCTAACAAGGAAGGTCTCCACAAGCGCATACTCAGAAAATTTTGAAAAAATTACAGAATATTCTTCTCATGAGGATATATACCTTTATTTAAAAAATTGCTGCGGAAACTCGATATAACGTCCGTAAAAAAATTATGAAAATTTCGTGTTTTGGCGATTTATCGCTGGGTTGGCGTCACAATGAAATTTAATAAAAAAAACATGCATTTACGATAAATTCTCTTTTAGGAAAAACGCTTTCTATTCTTTATACTGAAATAATTAAAGTAAGTTTAACTTAAATAATTTCACTTTTATAACTACGGTTTTGCCATATATAATTATATGTACATCTAAAATAAAATTAACGATCGCATTCTATGGTTTAGAACAAAATTTGAATTGATTAAAATTGCTTTAAATTAAAAATTAATTGTGTGATTCTGAGCACTGTCAATTTGTCATGGATATTGTTAGTGCCGGAGACAACTAGATAAAAATCTTGTTGCCGTGGAAACAATAATTTATTCAAAGTCGAAATGTATAATGAAAGAGTGTTTAATCGGACATTTACTGTTAAAATACATTTAAAACTTAACCAGCCTTCAAAACTGTATAAAATTAAATAACTTCAGCAGTAGTTAATTTGTATATGTATTACATAACTTTATAGAAAAAATAATAAACTATTTAATCGTTGAAGTTGAAATTCGTAAAGTGCTACGCATTTAAACACTCATTTAACCAGAAATTTTCAAACACATTAAAATCGCTTGCATTTGGCGACGAAAAAGTTTTGCTCGCCAAATCGCGTCTTTTTGAGTCAAATACTCGAAAGTATTATATTTTTTTACAGATTTTCTGCTGGGATTCCGCAGCTAAATTTGACTGATCTCTTATTACGTACATGAGTAGCTTCATTAGCATTTTTTTCAAAATATTCTGAGTATGCGCTTTAAGGAGACCTTCCTTGTAAGCTCGCTTCTATGCGTGCACGAGTGTTTTTTACTAACACACTATTACTCGGTACTAGGTCAAAACAATACTCGGTGGTACATTATTTTTCAACTAACTTTCTGGTAAGAGAAATAGAATTTTCTTAAACACGGAAATGTTCTAGATCAAGGTGAAAGTTGTCCGGTTTGGCCAGAATGTTCCAACTACCCTGTCAGGAATGGCTCGAGGAAGTAAAGTGTTCTGAATGATGCAATCGATTCGATACCCATCCTATTAACACTGGTGACACACTTCGAAAGATTGATGAAAAGAGATTTTTTTATCTTAAAAACTATATATGCTAACAAACTGTTATATGTCAATAAACATACAACAGTAGGATGCGAGAAATGAAAAATTACAATGCTTTCCAAATTTTATTTTTTAAATTAAAAGTGCTATTCCAGTGATGCCACTAGCGACTATTTTTTTTTTTTTTAAATTCTATCTCGAATCACTTTCTCAAAACAAATTTTTTTAACATACACTTTGACAACATGTGCAAGAGAAATATACTACAAAAATTTTTTTTTTTTTAAATAGTGGTACGAATAGAATATAAAAATAGTCGCCAGTGGCAGCCCTGTATTCTAAAATACACAATTTCATCAGATTTCTCCATTAAATAACTTTTTAGTACAAAATTTATGAAAATCAAGAAAAGCGCCATACTGCAATTATTTCAGTTGATTTAACTAAGCTGTGTGATATCAGACAATCTTTAAAATCGTCACACTTACTCAGCCGTTATTGAACCATATCGACAACTAAAAAAAAAAGCACAGATGTGAAATGGCTCTTTCTTTATTTGGCGAATCTGAGATTTTATCAAAACTGGAATCGTTATCAAAGGCGTTGCACGACCACAAGAGTTAAGTTCAGTTTGTAATAACAAATTATAAAAACAAAGGAAAAAGAAAAAAACGTCTATGTCCCAGCAAATCTGTAGTGCTCACTCGTGCTATGTCCAAAAATACGTCCATTTCTAATAAAAATCTAGCAGAAATATTATAGTTCGAAAATAGTGGTATTCTTAAAACGTGAGAAATTGAGTATTTGTGCTCTAACAAAGTGGATAAATGCGGTGGGCAAAATAAAGTAAAAGGAATTTTCTGCTTTACTTTATATGCAGCATATACTATTGGAAAGGTGGATGTCACAGACTTGAAATTCATGCAAAGCGACCATAGCTGCCTGGAAACATACAACATCCGCGCAACCAATTGAAAGGACAAGCAAACTTAAGATGGTTCTCAAATTCCCCGCTCAACAACCCGAAACTTTGACACATTTTTAAAGGTAAACGCAGGCCTGACTATTGCAGCGATTTGGAATTGCACAGTGTTTTCCATTTATTAATAAATAAATTACTTAGAGTTATAAGCGATTCTCGTCATGTGACAATACGTTTTACGCCTTGTTCGTGCTGCCGCGTCGGGAATTCGATTCAAAACTTCAAAACGACGACAGTATTTACCGATTTTTGGATTTGAGAACAGCCTTAAGGTGGTTCTCAAATGATCTGCTGAACAACAAACTTTCTGACTCAAAAAGCGACTCATTTTTAAACGTAAACGAGAAGGGTTGGGTTGGGTTGATTATTGACGGCCAATTATCTACACTAGGGATATAGGCCCGGGGGGAGTGCCCTTCGTGGGGGTCTTTCTAAGGGAACCTAACCCGTATTTACGCATGGATAAATCCACGGCTCGAAGAAAACCACGAAAACTCCGAACGATTAGGCCGACGGGCGCGATTGGGATCGAACCCAGCACCTCCCGTCTACCAGCTTCCAGAGCAGAACCTCTCAGCCACTGGTGGGGCCGTAAACGAGAAGAGAAACGAAAACATAATATTAAAAGAAACAAAGAAGGTTGTAAAAAGGTTGAAAGTAATTGTGGAATTCTAAGACTGTACAATTTGTACTTAAATATTCCTCCTTTACAGATGTCTTATCTTCATATCTACAAACTTTTTTTTTTTTTTTTTTTTTTTTTATAATTTCTGGTCTATAAATTTTCCTGTCAAATAAAAATGTTCGTACTAAAAATATTACTTAATAAAATATAAAGTTATCTTAGATGGTATTTATTTCATTTCACATATAAAACAAGATTCCTTGATTTGTTCGAAGATTTTGTCAAGATATCGCATTGTTGATAGGGAAAAATAAATTCAGAACGAATCCTCAAGTCTAAATAATTATTTAAAAAAATCCTTTTTTTTTTTAATATTTTGTATCCTACAACTTATTTAACGATTATGCAAGTATCTTTATAAAAAACACAAAGGAAAAATGCAGACGATTTAAAATTTTAATTTCCATGTTTAAAAAAGGAGGGTTCACATTTGTTTGAAGATATGCTATATCTGTTCCAAAATAGGAAAACTAGAAATAGTAAAAAAAAATACCCGAGGTATTTGCAGAGTATTAAAAAAAAAAAAAAAAAAAAAAAAGAAAGAAAGAAAGAAAAAAGTGGAATATCAGATTAAAGATAGCTTTCAGGAAAAGAAGGCGTGTTCTTAAATGCTAGCGGGAGTACACATTAAATCAGTAGCAAGAGGATGAGAGAGGAAAGGGAAAAAGAGGATTTTAAAAACATAAATAGAATCATGTCGCTTGTAAACAAGTTCGGAAATAAGAATGGCGTTCATTCATTTCACTTATCGAGATTAATTTCTGTTGAAATCAGTTTTATTATTTTCAAATAAATGAAGGTTTTGTCCAAGATAATTCTTAATTACCTTGGTTTAAAAATAGCCTGGGATCGTAATCAAAACTGAAAGCTATATAGCTAATTCGAAAAAAATAAAAATAAATAAATGAAAAGTTAGTATTTTTTTTCGCATACGCTTCTAGTACTTTTTATACAGTAAAATAAAATAAATAAAACATTTCCCAGATATTTGTTGAAAAAAATTAGCCAAATATGTATTTAATAATAACTGCAAACGGACGTTGTTTTATCAACGATGTTTTAAATGAATAAATACAAATGAAGACTACGTATATGTATTAATAATTGCCAAAACCCAAAAAAGATTCATCATTTTTTGCACGTTGCGTGTTATTTAAACAAATAAAACATTTAAGAATCTTAACACAGCAAAATTAGTATTATTAATTATTTTATTGTCGTATAAAAATTAAACATTGTGGCAATTTAAGAAAGTTCAAACGTTGATTTTAATACGCACAAATAATAGTGAACTTTGACAGTTAATAATATTATACCATACATAGAGATTTTGGGTCCTTAACCCTTTAACGGGCGGTGGACAGAAAAAAGGAAACCTAATTTTAATTCCAAAACTGACAAACGGCACCAAGAATATTTAATTAAAATTTTCCTTTTGTTAAGTACCGGAAAATAAAGTTTTTATTTTCTAATGAATTCGTTTGTAATTTCTGGTGTCAGTCCATTATTTCATCATTTTACAAACAGACTTACTCCGCGCCGGAAAGGATTAAAAAGGACCTTTAAGAAAGCTTAGTTTAGCTAAAGCTTAGTTTAGTAAAGGATCTTAGTTTTTTCATCCCAAAACAGGACCCTTCACAAAACTTTTCCACCTCCAAACTGGACCTTTCACAAATTTGATCATTTAAAAATAAAATCTGACCCGTCACAAAATAATTGAACTCATCAAAGAACAGATTAGCTTTTTAGGTGCGTTCGTAATTATATAAATACGTAGCACCTATAGTCGTCATTTGGTCCGTCCGTCTGTCTGTCTGTCCGCATATAACAACGCAAAAACTACCCAACCAAATGGTTTGCAATTTAAAATATATTATCTTTGCATAAATTTGTCGAGACATTTCAAATTTTATCAAAATCGAATCAAAACTTTAGGAGATATTAATAAAAATATTTATTAAGAAATTTGAATTTTTTTTTTTTAAATCGGTGCTTTTTTGTTATAGGAGCTTCCGATGGATGTTAAATCGTCAAGCGACCGAGATACTTATTTTATGACAGAAATTAATCTGCAGACGATATAATTCATTTCACAGAATTAAAAATCATCAAGATCTGAATATTTATATAACTAGCTGATACATATATATCTGAATATTTATATAACTAGTTAAGATATTTGTATGAACAGTGTCATAAAATATATACTTAACTAGCTGTTTAACCCGTTCTACGCACGGGATATCATGAATTTAATTCTAAAACGTGCGTACGAACGCACCTCGTTTGCAACGTTTGACGTACAATTTCCAACTTGTTTATGCGTATAAAGGATATATACATAGAAACCTAAATATGATGATAATTTAAAATTCACAAAATTATGACTAAAATTTTCACAAATTTAAAAAGAAAAACTGCACAATTTTACAAAAACAGGACCCTGTGAGAAAAATATGAGTCGGGCTCGCCGAGTTCCTACTTTTGTGTACCACTATTGCCGAATAACAATCTTCGCATTATGATTTTCTGCAATTAAATAAGGCGAAGATTACTGTTCGTAAATAGTGGTACTACTTAAAAATAGGAACCGTGTGAGATCTGCGCATATTTTCCACCCCTTGAATATAAATAACACTTATTTGTGGTAATTCATTCTCTACGATGTCATACTATCCTATTCAGAGTTGTAAACCGAACTCCGAAATTTCGGTTTTTTTAGTGTCCACAAAATATAAAAAGTTGGAAATTGTACGTTAAGCGTGGCATAGGAGTTCGTTTTATAATCGTATAATAGTTTCACAATGCCAAAAAATCACCGTTATTATTTCAGTGAAATGAATTATATCGTCTGCTATGAGCGAAATGAGCGTATCTTTTTCTTTCTTATTACGTATGCCACGTTTACAAATGCGATTTTTTTTTCCACCAGACAGCACTGTAAAATTCACCATGGAGATCTTGCTTTGCGAATGATTACGTCCATGGTTTAATGTTTTTATGACTCATAATTTACGAATCTCCTGTGTTTATTTACTCTAATGGATTGAGATACTCGGCTGTTAACGTAATTGCCACTGAAGTTATCTCAGAATCTATACACATTTTTTTAATGTAACTCATCTCTCAAACAAACAAATTTTTTCCACGATCTTTCTAAAAATGTAACTTTTATGCAATTTTATTCGAAAAAATAATTTTGAATAAAAATGGCCGCCTAGCATATGAAAAAAGAAGTGGTTTGCCCGTTTGTGTTTTCCTCAGTCACTTTTATTATATAGATTACGTACGATAGGATTTAATAGAATAATAAAAACTTTTATTAATATCTTTATAAGTTTTGATTAGATTTTCATAAAATTTGAAATGACTCGACAAAATAGTACAACGATAATATAATATTAAATTTCAAACCATTTGGTTGGGTAGTTTTTGCGCTGTTATATGCGGACAGAAGGACAGACCAGACGACGACTATAGGTGCTACGTATTTATATAATTACGAACGCGCCTAAAGAGTGGTTCCAACATGCGCAGACGAATAGTTAGCCAAGAACATTTTCCAGTACAGACGTGCAAAAAGAAAAGCAAGACTGTCAGAAAAAAAAAAATTCTAGGGTTCTTAACCCTTTAGCATTACTGATAACTGATCATACAACAGCTTCAAACACCAGGAAATCGCAAGAAATGCAGAAAATTTAAAGGGTGGGCAGAATTTAATTGGCTTGACAGCCTACGATATCATATTCCACTCACTTTTAACCAAAATATAACCCCATCAGAAAGCTTATCGGTACCCAGAAGTGCCCCCACATTCAAAAACGACTTCCGGTTCAGATAAACTCCTCCCCAACATTAGCCACGCGTCGCTCAGTACCTCGTTATAGATGAATTTGGATAGTCAGATGAGGGCGTAGAATGACTATATTTATAGAATAAACAAAGAGGGTGGTTTTCTAGGAATTGGGACTTCTAGTGACAAGTGATGAGATACAGCTAATATGACAAAGGGAAAATATTTTAGGACAAGCTCGTTCAGAAACAATATCAACAGTTTCGTGTCCGTCCAGAAAAAGCACAGGAACACTGTTTCTGATACGGGCGCATCGATAAGAAGTCTCCGAAAAAAAGAAAAGAAAAAAGACGGCGATTTTTTTCCTCCCCCCCCCCTCAAACACCTATCAAAAAGTAATGATTAATGAGCTATTTCTTATCAGAAAAGAACATTATCCAAAATGTTTCAAACACAGAAGTTTCTGTCTTCGTGGGTGGGCTGAATGTACTTACTCATTTAAAAGAGAACATGGATATAAATAAATAAACTGAGAAAGTGAGTTTTGCAAATGAAGTTATTATTACCTTCTTAAAACACTGAATTAAATTGAGTAAAAAAAAAAAAAAAAGAGTTTAATATCAAACTTTTTAATGGGTGCAGAGCTTCCACCCAAATTTTGTAGTAAAAATAGGAAAATAAGTACCCTTTCCCCCCTTTTTTTTAAAGGAGAGGAAGGAGAAAACAAATTACAAACTACAAAAATATCTTATTTATATTTGTCGCGTAATTAAATGTCAAAAATATAATCTAAAATAAAGAAACTGTTATCAGTCGTTAATATTATGTCAAAGTATATCAGCAAGTTACAACTTTAACTTCTTCTAAGTAGCTGTAGCTTGTTCTAATGCCCCCCCCCCCCCCCATAAAAAAGTAATGAATAATGAACCATTTCTTATCAAAAAACGAACATTACCCAAAATGTTTCCTACAGAAAGAAAGAGTTCTATCTCCCTGGGTGGGCCGAATGCATTAATCCACGTTCTCGTTTCACTGGGTAAAGACTAAATAAAAAACTGAGAAAATGAGTTTTGCAAATGAAGCCATACTTGGTTGAGACATAGAACTCTGCATCCAAGAAAAAAGAAATAGAGCTTAACATCAAACAAACCTCTTAGTGGATGTCTAACGAATCCATTTATGGTAACTGAATTTTTTTTTTTTTTTTTCCCCGAATTCTTTATTGATAGAGATGCTCTTTCTTTTTTGTGTAAAAGAAAACAAGCAATTAGCAGCTATTTTTACTCTTTTTCTAAAGGAAACTAGATAAATAAGACATATTTCGTACTTCAGCATTTTATAAAATGTTGATACCCCCCCCCCCCCCCACACACACACACACACATCATTATATGCTATACAAAGCAAATTGAAGAAACAGCAACGTTTTATAAATATATTATGATGTAGTTTTTTTTTTTTTTTTTTTTTTTTTTTTTGAAAGAAGTAGGTAAAATTTTCTGTGTTTAGTATATAGATACAACTATTAAAATTAAAGCAAATTCATCTGAATGTTTTAGGAGCTTGGGACTACCATACTTCATATTTTAATGTTACACTATTTCAAACATATTGAAATTGATATACAACTGAGGTACACTACAAGATGCCTATTATAAAATGGAATATGCATAGCATACATCTTTCATTTACAGGGACACACAAAAAAATTCGGTTACAGTACTGTCTATGGACAATAACTGCTGAAAGTGCGTTTTCATTTGTGGAATAAGTTTTTAAATTTAACATTTTTTCTTTCATATTACTTGGTGGATATGAATTCTATAGATCATATACAGGGCAGCACAAAGCATTTCTAGTACATTTCCGTTTACTGGTGGAAATTGCTAAAGGCGAATTTTCAGCTGTGCTATGTGTTTCCTAACTAAACTAAATTTTACAACGTTATGTAGTATATATACAAATCTATAGATTCTATACAGAGCTGGACAAAAGAATTCGGATAGTTTCCCGACTACTGATATTAATTGCTGAAATTATGTTTTCAAATGTGTTATGCGTTTTCCAAATTGTTTACTTAGACACTGGGCGGGGCTAGTTGAGCTCAAGCTGAAAGGTAGGGCTCCCCGCCCGGTTTAACCCTGACCTTGTTTAATTAGAAATCATGTTTCCTCTTATTAAAAAAAGGTGAAGTTTTATCATAGCACGTATTCTAAATGTGTTGGAAAATGTTTCGTAATCTATGCTTGACGCATGATTTTTCGTTCTTGTTTTCTTTTTTACCCTTCTTCTGCCAATCCAGGACAAATTGTAACAAAAGATATTTTCTAGGACAAGCTATTATATAACCAGGATTGTCTGTGAAAAATATTATACTGCAAAACAAACATCTGTCCTCAACAACAAGTAGCACTTACCACAAAGATTACCACAAAAGAAATAAAAATCAATTGTAAAGACCTTATCAATGCTTTATCCTCAACACACCAGTGAGCATAGAGACGTTATTTATAGGCATCTTTGAAGAGGAGTACAGAAGCAGATCTGGGACGAACATTCTCCCTTTTTCTCGTCATCGACAAACATACCTCTGAACAAGACATTAATCTGCTCTAAAATCGAAGTGAAATTTCGAGGGCAGACGATAGGCGAACAATGAAAAAAGTTCTTCCAATGGTCTCGCCATATGCCACCTCCAGAGAATAAATAATTGAAAGTGGGTTGTGAATATACAGTGTCTCACATAAGTGATGGGACACTTGTGCTTTACAAAAGGAAACTAATCAAATAAATTAAAAAAACATGTACACATTTTTTTTGTGGGTGTGTTTCATACTTAAATTTAGTAAAGATTATTACATAACATACATTTTGTCAAAATATTAAAATATTAATTTAATAAAAATACAAATGTTTAGAACGGAGCAAAAAATAGCTCACATAAGTGATGGGACACCATTATATATGCAACAAAAATCGTCTGAAATAAGCAATAAAAATATTTTTTGGGGTTTTATTTTTACTTAAAAGCAATTGGCAATAATTTATAAAATCGTCTGCAGTATTTCTCTCCAGTTTGTTTTGGAATTTTTGTGTTTTTTAGCTCTGTGTAGTCATGAATGCTAAACGAAAAGAAACTTCGCCTGAAATTCGAAAATTAGTTATTAATTTGCATATTGAACGTGGAAAATCTATTAGAAAAACTGCTGAAACAGTTAACTTGAGTCGTTCAACAGTTTTCAATATCATTAAACGATATAAAAAGAATCATATGATTCAGGATAAAAGAAGACCTGGCTGACCATCAAAGCTATCCAATGGAATAAAGCGAATTATCGTTCGAAATATTAAAAAAAATCCAAGAATTAGTGCTTCAAAAGTTGCTGCTGATTTACAAGCATTATATGGAATAATTGTTAATCCTGAAACTATTAGAAGGGTAATTCGATCTGCTGGATATCACGGTAGAGTAGCCAGGAAAAAATTCTTCGTAAGTGAAAAGAATAGAAAACTCAGACTAGCTTTCGCAAAATCCAACATAAATAAGAATTCTGATTACTGGAATAAAGTTATATTTGCTGATGAGAGTAAATTTAATATATTTGGTTCTGACGGTAGAATCTTGGTGTGGAGAAAACCCAGGGAAGAACTTCGCAAACAGAACTTGGTACCAACAGTAAAACATGGTGGAGGAGGAGTTATGGTATGGGGGTGTATGTCGTCCGCTGGAGTTGGTAATCTTGTTTTTATTGACAGTATAATGGATCAGTACAAGTATATTGATATTTTAAAGCAAAATTTGAAATCTTCAGCACGAAAATTGAACCTTCATAACGATTTTAAATTCTACCAGGACAATGACCCCAAGCACACTGCTCTGAACGTTAGACTCCGGCTGCTATATAACTGTCCTGAAATAATAAAAACACCACCACAATCTCCAGACTTAAATCCCATAGAGAATATTTGGCAAGAATTGGAATCAAGAATTCGCAAACACACCATTTCTTCAAAACAACAACTAAAATCGGTGCTTCAAGAAGAATGGGGTAAAATCACTCCAGAAATCACAAAAAAAATAGTCGAATCCATCCCAAAAAGATTAAATCATGTTTTAAAAGTAAAAGGAAATCCAACAAAATATTAAAACCTTTTAAAAAGTAAAATTTTTGGATAAATATTTGATGGAAAAGTAAGTGTCCCATCACTTATGTGAGCCATTTTTTGCTCCGTTCTGAACAATTGTATTTTTACTAAATTAATATTTTAATATTTTGACAAAATGTATGTTATGTAATAATTGTTACTAACTTTAAATATGAAACACACCCAAAAAATTTTTGCATATGTTTGTTTATTTATTTTATTGCAGTTTCTTTTTATAAAGCACAAGTGTCCCATCACTTTTGTGAGACACTGTATATATTAGGCAGCTATAATGAAAAATAGAAAATAACAATAAAAGTTGATACTTGGTATAAATAACGAAAAATAGGTATTGGGATCCTTCATTGTTCGGAACCAAAATGATATAAAAGCGAATAAGAATATTTGAACATCGAAAGAAAATAATGAACAACATACAATTAAGTATTTAGAATTCTTCTCAAGCGAAATTTCGCGGGCAGACGAACAATGAAAAAAGTTTTCAGAATGGTTTGGCCATGTGCCGCCTCAAGAAAATCGATAATTGAAATTGAGTTGTTAGGCAGCTGATAATGAAGAGTACAAAATAACAATATAAATTTATCCTTGGTATAATAAATAATGAAAAATAGGTATTGGGGTAGTTTCACTGTTCGGAACCAAAATGATATAAAAACGAATAAGAATGTTTGAATACCCAAACAAAATGGTGAAAAACTAATTAAATATTTATTATATATTTCTCTTATAGGTATTAAATGGGTATTGCGGATAATAAATATTGAGTAATAATAATATAAATATTGGATAATAATATAAATTCAATACAAATAATGGGTAATATAAACATTGGTTAATAATAATATAAATATCGGTTAATAATAATATAAATATTGGGGGAAATATAAATATTGGGTTCATACATAAAATGATGAAAAAGCGAGTATGAAAAGTTGAACGTCCAAAACAAAATAATGAAATTTATATAATTATTTAGTAACTTTCCATTTTTGAACTAATTAGAAGAAAAATACATGTAATATAATGCCCCCCCCCCCCTCTCCCCATACATACAGTGTCTCACAAAAGTGATGGGACACTTGTGCTTTATAAAAAGAAACTGCAATAAAATAAATAAACAAACATGTGCAAAAATTTTTTGGGTGTGTTTCATATTTAAAGTTAGTAACAATTATTACATAACATACATTTTGTCAAAATATTAAAATATTAATTTAGTAAAAATACAATTGTTCAGAACGGAGCAAAAAATGGCTCACATAAGTGATGGGACACTTACTTTTCCATCAAATATTTATCCACAAATTTTACTTTTTAAAAGGTTTTAATATTTTGTTGGATTTCCTTTTACTTTTAAAACATGATTTAATCTTTTTGGGATGGATTCGACTATTTTTTTTGTGATTTCTGGAGTGATTTTACCCCATTCTTCTTGAAGCACCGATTTTAGTTGTTGTTTTGAAGAAATGGTGTGTTTGCGAATTCTTGATTCCAATTCTTGCCAAATATTCTCTATGGGATTTAAGTCTGGAGATTGTGGTGGTGTTTTTATTATTTCAGGACAGTTATATAGCAGCCAGAGTCTAACGTTCAGAGCAGTGTGCTTGGGGTCATTGTCCTGGTAGAATTTAAAATCGTTATGAAGGTTCAATTTTCGTGCTGAAGATTTCAAATTTTGCTTTAAAATATCAATATACTTGTACTGATCCATTATACTGTCAATAAAAACAAAATTACCAACTCCAGCGGACGACATACACCCCCATACCATAACTCCTCCTCCACCATGTTTTACTGTTGGTACCAAGTTCTGTTTGCGAAGTTCTTCCCTGGGTTTTCTCCACACCAAGATTCTACCGTCAGAACCAAATATATTAAATTTACTCTCATCAGCAAATATAACTTTATTCCAGTAATCAGAATTCTTATTTATGTTGGATTTTGCGAAAGCTATAGTCTGAGTTTTCTATTCTTTTCACTTACGAAGAATTTTTTCCTGGCTACTCTACCGTGATATCCAGCAGATCGAATTACCCTTCTAATAGTTTCAGGATTAACAATTATTCCATATAATGCTTGTAAATCAGCAGCAACTTTTGAAGCACTAATTCTTGGATTTTTTTTAATATTTCGAACGATAATTCGCTTTATTCCATTGGATAGCTTTGATGGTCAGCCAGGTCTTCTTTTATCCTGAATCATATGATTCTTTTTATATCGTTTAATGATATTGAAAACTGTTGAACGACTCAAGTTAACTGTTTCAGCAGTTTTTCTAATAGATTTTCCACGTTCAATATGCAAATTAATAACTAATTTTCGAATTTCAGGCGAAGTTTCTTTTCGTTTAGCATTCATGACTACACAGGGCTAAAAAACACAAAAATTCCAAAACAAACTGGAGAGAAATACTGCAGACGATTTTATAAATTATTGCCAATTGCTTTTAAGTAAAAATAAAACCCCAAAAAATATTTTTATTGCTTATTTCAGGCGATTTTTGTTGCATATATAATGGTGTCCCATCACTTATGTGAGCTATTTTTTGCTCCGTTCTAAACATTTGTATTTTTATTAAATTAATATTTTAATATTTTGACAAAATGTATGTTATGTAATAATCTTTACTAAATTTAAGTATGAAACACACCCACAAAAAAATGTGTACATGTTTTTTTAATTTATTTGATTAGTTTCCTTTTGTAAAGCACAAGTGTCCCATCACTTATGTGAGACACTGTACTTCCAAAAAATAAATAAAACTTCATAGGGAGAAAAAAAACAAAAATTTAAATAAATAAAATGGTACGGTTTCCTCAACAACTACTTCATTTCCGTAAAATATTCAAATATTTTAAACTGAAATATTATTTCTATTTTTGTCGAAATCAATAGCAATCACCATTTATTATGATGTCAAAATATGCAGAAATCTATGAATGAACTAAAATTATTCTAAATGGCTTGTTTCAACAAAATAGGAAGATTTATCTTTAATGCAAAGTTACATCAAATATATTCTGTACGATACCGTCTAATTATCCGAATCAGTCAAGATAAATATCAAAAGTTAAAATCTTTCCGTCATTTTATAGGAATATAATAATTTCGTGCAAGCTTATTTATTGAGATCTCTGCGTTTTTCCTCCATGCTTTCATTCTAACTAGTTCGATAATAACGATGATAAATTATGCATATTATTGTTGGAATGATATAGTGCTATTCTAATGTCGGAGATGTGGAATAATTTGTGCGAATAAATTCGATTAAAATGTCTATCGATCACAACTGGAATAATGAACTTCGCTCGGCATATTCCATATTGGAAAAATAAATGATAAGAAAATAACACAATGAAAGAAATAACGTTAAACTAGAAATAGCGGCAGTTATTTGGTTTTCAAGAAATAAATTTGATTTAAAAGAATTTTAACTTTAACACGCACTGACAGGGAAAATTTAATGGGTGTTTTATTTACCCCATTTTGTAAATAAAAATATATTTTCTAAATTTCTAAAAAAAAAGGTTATAAACATTTATGCTTTTCATTTGAAAAAAAAAAAAATAATAATAATAATAAATAAATAAATCATATTTGTAAAACTAAAATTAGGCTGCTTAAAAATAGGCTGTTATTAAAATATATTTCATCATACATTATAAGTGATTTTTTTCAAATAAAATGTTCCATTTTTATTAACATTTAAACTTGAAAATGTCTTAAGGTTAAAATAAACCAGGAACCTTTTTCGGCTCGTTTGATGAGGTCTATCTTTTGTCACGCAATAACAAAATGCGACAATAGTGGAAGAGAGTCCCTGACATGTTTATCATCTATCCTTTGGAAATTTTCTTTTGTTAATTTTGTGCACTTTGCTTCAAAACCTTTGAAGAGCAATAAAAAGGACCACAACTATACTATAGTGTTCCAAGTCTACTGTCAGAAAGAGCGGGACAGCGGTTTCTAAATCAGAACATACAGTAAATCCCATGAAAACGGGACCTGTCTATAACGGAATCCTGTCTTAAACGTAAAAACTTTACGGAAGGAATTTCATACAATTATACCTGCTAAAACGAAAGCTTGTTTAAAAGGGATTTTTTCTCCTGTCCCTTGCGATTCTGTCTCAGCACGTTTTCATTACACTAAAAACACAACAATTTCAATGAAATTTTTACTTTTAAAACAGAATTCTGCTATAAACAGGTTCCGTTTACACAGAGTTAATCGCAAGGAACAGCAAAAAATCGTTTTAGACAGGTTTTCGCTTCAGCAAATAGAATTTTAAGGCATTGGAAGAGGGTCGATGCAGGTTTCTAATCGGGGGGGGGGGGGGGGGGTGCGCACATTTTAAGAAAAGTAAAGGGGATCATTCCATGGTAACTTACGTTACATTTAGAATAATTGACTTCAGTAATTTTAGTAATATAACACTAAAAAATATTCAAAATGTAATGTTTATATGATTTGTTAATTAAACCTATAAAAAGCTAAATTTGGATAAAAATTACTTAAATTTAGTACTATTTCTTGAACGCTAAAAATTATATTTACTATGGTAACTTACGTTTCTGACAAAAAGAACAGTAAGTTACCATAATAAATATAATGGCCAGTGTTCAAAAAATAGCACTAAAGGTAGGTAATTTTCATCCAAATTTCGCTTTGATAGGTTTAATTAACAAATTAGGGTTTAATCTAGAGCTAGCCAAATAGCCAAAAAGCTAACTGAAAGTATATTTTGCCCCCAAAGCATTTAGTGGATTAGCCAAATAGCGACAGCCAAAAAAAATATATCATTTCCATTTTTTTTTTGTTCCCGCCTTTCGTAAACCTGCTGCTGCCGCATAAAAAAGAAAAAAAAAAAAATCTCACACTGCCTCTGTCCCGGCAACTCACTTAAAAATTTGTCTCGTCCTCTCTGTGCAAGCATCTTACTAATAGTGCGACATCTTTTGAGTTGGACCGTTAGATGTATTGAGGAAATTAAGAGTTTATTTTTTGTTGATGATCCCAACTTAGGAAATAAAACCAAAATGGTTCATGAATAGAAGTTGTTCAGGCAGGTTCTGGTTACAATGGGTAAAGAAATTAAACCAGCTGATTGTATTCTTTTTTCCATAAGAATGGCATTACTGACATGTTTCCCAATGTTACTTCTTTGTATGAATTTGTAGCAACAATTCTGTTGACTACAGCAGATTGTCAAAGGGGATTGAGTCTAGTGAATATAACAAAAACTGACTTGAGAAATAGATTGACAATAAAAAATTTAAGTAACTTAATGATGATTAATTTGGAAGGGGAAGTTTGAAAAGAATTTCCATTTAAAAAAGCATTTGATGTGTGATGTATGGCCAAATCTCAAAGGGTCAATCTTAGAGTAATGTACTGTTTGTATATTACATAATTAAAAATCATACTCATTTACATAGAAATTTTATATAAATAAAAATTTTTGTTTCTTGGCTAAATCTATTTTTATTTGGCTATCAATTATTGGCTTCAATTAGCCAAAAAGCTACAAATCTCTTTTTCCTAGATTAAACTCTACAAATCATATCAACATTACATTTTCAATATTTTTTGGTGTTATATTATGAAAATTACTAAAGAAAATTATTCCAAATGTAACGTAAGTTACCATGGAATGACCTAAGGTTATTTTTGTGAAAAATAACATTTTGTAACAAAACTTGAAATCCAGTTATTCAAATTCGAACCAAACATTTATTAACATAACAAAAACTTTTTAAAGTCTTATTTGCTAAAGTTTTCCCTTCTGGTGAACTTATTTACAAATTACATACATTTTAAAACATAACAAAATAATAAATAATTAAGAAAATTAGTATGTTTTTATGGAATAGAATTTTGTGAAAGGGCCTATTTTATTAAAAGGAATTTTATGAAGGAACCTGTTTTATTAAAAGGAATTTTGTGAAGGGGCCTGTTTTATTAAAATGAATTTTGTGAAGGGGCCAGTTTTATTAAAAGGAATTTTATGAAGGGGCCTGTTTTATTAAAAGGAATTTTATGAAGGGGCCTGTTTTATTAAAAGGAATTTTGTGAAGGGGCCTGTTTTATTAAAAGGAATTTTGTGAAGGGGCCTGTTTTATTAAAAGGAATTTTATGAAGGGCCCTGTTTTATTAAAAGGAATTTTATGAAGGGGCCTGTTTTATTAAAAGTAATTTTGTGAAGGGACCATTTTTTTTTTTTCAAATTTTTTTTTCTGAAGGGGCCCATTTAATTAAATTGATTTTTGTGAAGGGGCCTTTTTATTAAATAAATTTTTGTGAAGGGTCCCTGAATAGGCCCCGAATTTTGGCTGGATCGACCCTTGGGGACCATAAAACTACGTTATAGATAGCTTCTGTCTTCACTGGTTTTACTGTAATTAAGCTCGACTCTATGTTGACTAACAAATAGCATGGTATTAAGATAAATTTTTAGTCCCAACTGACAACAGAGTCACGGAAAAGCAATACAGAGAAATAAATCATGACCCATATCGCAATACTTGACCTGATCTATACGCAGTTTTACACTTTTCTAAATAAAAGGGAAATTTATCTTGAATGTTTCAATGGCACAATATTCGTAGAGGTATAAATGTTATGTAAACAAACAAGTCCAAATAGCAGCAGAGGAACATTTGTGTTGATATCTTATATCAACATTACATCACCGTTCAAGTTCTCAGTTATTAAATCTTATATCGATCTTAAGTGTGATGATAACATTTAGACACAATCGATAGGGATTTAAAGGGCCGCGATAATGCATTGAAAGCCACAAGTAACAGAATGTAACAAAGTTTGGAACGGGAGATATACGGAGAAAAGTTGGAATACTGCGCAGAAAATAACTTTACTTTCATTATTCAGACATATGCGTCAGCTGTTGGGAGATCGGACAACAATTATGCGGAAGTTAACAAAAAGCAAATAATTAAAAAAGCTACAGTAAGCTTCTTTTAGTAATACGCGACGTAACAGCTGCAATTGATATAGGTTTCGTATGAAATCGGTTTAAAAATTGCTTAGATACAGTGATAATGATAGAAACATTATTTTACAGTAAAAAAGGCATTTTTTTCAATTAACGGTCAGCATTATAAAAATTTGTTGGTCCTAGAATTTCGGTTATTGACCCGGTCAATGATACATGATCTGGCTGTATGATTCATAATAATGCAGATCACTGAATATATTAAAAGATAATCAAAATTACTGTAGTGAGGGGATAAAAACAAAAAAAACTTGCTTTTGCAAATTAATTGGATGTTACTTGTTTTTAATACAATTGCCCCAAGAATTAATGTCGATGGGATGATTGTAATAAATGTAAATGAAAGGAAACGCGATTATGTATTCAGATACGAAAATTGCATAAAATAAGATGGGAGGAAAACTGAACAAACGAAAAAAATAAATTTAGATGGCGAAATTATAAAATGTTAATCGAGAAAACTAAATGCCAGAATCAAATAGTAACTGCATGTCTTAATATTTTGTAGCAGATTTAATAAGTAATATGTACCATCCAGTATCCACACGAGTTTTAATTTAACCGTCAGTTGGTCAATGCTTTGCTAAATATTTCTACTATTTTCTGCCGGTCCACTAGTAGAGAGTCGTGCGCGATGAATACGAAAATTCTGTTTAAAATTGAACTCCGAACCAGACACACTTCAACCAGAACCCAAAATGGAAGAAAATTAATACATATTTTACTACAATTATGGAAAAGAAGACTACAATTATCTGATCTCTCTCCAATATCAATTTTATCTGTTATTTTGAAAAATGAGAATACAAACATATTACATTAATTCATTAATGTTCGAACAGTTTTTACATCCGAAAATATATTCTAGACCTTTTTTTAAAAATCGGGCCCACCCGAACCCGAATAATTTAAAGTCAACCTAACCCGAACCGCAAGAAAAAAAAAAATGAGAGTCAACTCGACCCGATGCCGGAATCTATCCACGAGTTTATAAAGATTGAAAAGCATAGCTTCATATTATTACGATAAATGGGAATAAAAATAATAATAACGCAAAAAATAAATTGCAAAATCAGGAACTGCTAAATTTTCTTCCATAATTCCGGCATATTGACAAGTGTTATTTCTGAACAAGATCTAGAAACAGGTTTTGGAAGGAGAAGATACAGTACTACATATTATGATGGACCATTTCAATAACAACGGCTGAAAGGGCGTGGGAATACATACAGCGAGGCTCACAAAATCGATGAGGACAATGCCGCAATAATTCATCGGTCGTGAAATAACAAGGACGATTACACGACAGATGTGACGGTAATTTTGGGATTAGATTTGCTGTGGGGATAAGGTTCGATGGAAGCGAGTGGATTATCATAATAAAGCAATGGCGGGACAGGAAGATTACAGATGTCCTCTTGGATGGAGAACTCGTCTGCTTGTTCTCAAATATGCATAATTAAGCAAAATACAAATCTAATTCTAACATATAAATGCATGTTAACAACGACTTGAATGTATAACGAATAAATGATTATAAGGATTATTTTGAGTGAAACGCAAGACAGACTTGTTCCCTCCTTAAAAAAATTCTGGAATAAATTTTCAATTAGAACGACCGATAGTTACGGAGTTTGGTTTTGGCAAGTAGCTGTTGTAAGAACTTATTTTACAAAATAATTTGTGTAAATTAATCTAATTCTGTTATAAATATTAATAGGCAATAATTCATTTAAAAAACTGTTACTGGGCATATAAAAGTCTGTTTACTTTGAAGCAGACAAAATTATGTAAAATTAAAAGATCGAAATTATTACTGAATTCACCAGTTTGGTCATGAAATAACAGATGTGGTGGTAATTTTGGAATTGGATTTCCTGTGAGATTAGGTTCGCTGGAGTGGGTGGATAAGAAAATTGTAAGTGAATGACTAACTTTTTGAACACACAGACACACACATAACATTTTCTTGTATGCTATTTTCTTAATTTATTAATGTCCCCTGTTATTATCGACGCGATATAAGGAAGGACCGCAGTATCATTTAATCAGTGTCCTCAATTCAGAGTGTAGATTGAATTATCCTTTTACAAAATCTGATAGTAGGGAAGTAGTAATTTTTTGAAAAGCACTTTATAACCACTACTTTTTTAATCAAGTAGTTGTAGTTAATTAGATTTTCAATAAAATAGTTGTAGTTAACTACATTTTCAATAAAGTAGTTGTAGTTAATTACATTTTCGATAAAGTAGTTGTAGTTAATTACATTTTCGATAAAGTAATTGTAGCTAATTACATTTTCGATAAAGTAATTGTAGTTAATTACATTTTCAATAAAGTAGTTGTAGTTAATTACATTTTCAATAAAGTAGTTGTAGTTAATTACAGACAATAAAAAATTAGTTTCCCCGACCATTGGTCGGGCACTTGGCTGCAATTATGCTGATTTAATACATAAGTTCAGTCACTTATTGCACGTTTAACTTTCTCGGAATTCATGTTTCAATCAAGAAAAACACGTCAAAATCCCCATTATAAACCTCAAATACAAAATGACAGGTGTCCAAAAAAATATTACAACTGTTTCTAACAATTCCTCAGAGATGGTATTCATCTGTTGGAGATTATTTAATTATCCGTTCATAACAAAGTGTATTCATGTGGATGGGGTTGTCGTTATGAAACAGCTTGACAAACTTATCGTGGTAGAATAGATTAAATTAAAGAAAAAAGGGCTTTACCCCTTTCACCTTTTTTTTTTTATGTATGCCATTATGTTTCAACTATTTTCAAAAAAGTCTAGGCAGATGGAATATTTTTTAGCATTTGGCGTTTGGTGCACAAATAATGAAATGAATTGAAAAAGAACGAGTTGATTTAACAATGGATTTTGATTAGGAATCAGTTCTAGGATTTTGATTAGGAAGCGTTGAACTCAGAATCATTGAAATAGGGATTCAAATAGCCTCTCTCAAATGATTAAAATAATTGAATAAGGATTATTAAAAATTTTCAAAGAATTTACAGGAATAATTAATTGCTCAAATCAATTACTTGTATCATTAATACAAAATCAATATTTGAATTAATTTCAAAATAGTAAATTAATTTATTAAGTAAAAGCATAAATAGTTTTTGAAATAATTTGAATTTTATGTTAAAAATTTTTTATATTGTCTGTGTAATCAATAATCTTCAATAATAATTGAGAAAATTGTCTGATTTCTTTTTTCTTATGTATTTTTAGATTCTATAACTAAGTATCGAATTTTTTTTTTTTTATGGTCTTTGAAATTTTTGTTTAAAAAAATCTGAAAGAAAAATGTTCCATATACATCAAATTATTATTATTTTTTCCTGATCTAATCTTTGCATAAAAAAAATCCGGTACTTAGGTTTGTAGAACAAAATTTATTATTAAAAAAATTAATTTAAAATACTAAAATTAGAAAAAAAGAATAAATTAAATTGTTAATTTTTTTTAATTAAATTAAATTTTAAAAAAATTATAAATGTACAACAATTTAAGGCCTTTTACTGTCTATAATGATTTTATTTTATTGAAACATGATTCAAAAACTTTAAAATAGGTGTTACTTATTTTTAATTAATTAATTTATTTTATTTAATTTATTTTTATTTATTTTTTTTTTTTTGGGGGGGGGGGGGGGTGCAAAGTTCCCTGAAATTATTCATTTTCTAAATTATTTTCTGTAAATTTGTAAAAGTTTCAACATGCGTGATTCTGACTTACAAGTTAATTAGTTTCTATTTTGAAACGTACATTCACATTTTTCTGAAAATTTTTAGCAATCTATCCACATATATATACATAAAGAGAAATTCCACGAATTCAATTTACTGAATAATTCAAAAAATTAAACATAGTTAACAACAGAATAAGAAATAAACGGGAAAAGAAAAATGATTTCAATTGTTGAAACAACAATTTTATTCTTTGTAATTCCAGTTACACCCTATTAAAATGATGTAACAACGGCAACCCGACCGGCAAATAAAAGATTACATTCCAGGGAAAACACGCCCAGCTATTATGACAGCAAGCTCTTCTTGTCGATATAATACGTTCGATGACTACCAGGAAATATGGGCCAAGGTTTTGAAAAGCTGCCCAAAAGGTGGACAAACCCCGTTTCTCAACTACCTGTCCAGCCAACTTCTAAAAAAACTTTTGTTTTTCTTTCTCTTTTTGGATGAAAGCCAGAAAATATCCGCTAAAGTCTAAACTAACACACCGATTGTTTATCAGAGGTGGACAACTTTTCCCACGTTAGTTTTAATTGAGGTTAAAAACTTTAAGTCATAGTGACGATGGACTATGAGTGTTGTCAATTGTAGGTGTTAAAAATTAAGGTTTTGGGGTTAATTTTAGTAATAAGTCCTACGTATCTGTATTTCACAATAACTGGAATAGGAAGCCGGATTTGACAGATTAAACTATTAGGCTGAACTTTATAGGCGAAATTATTTTTTTAAAAATTTCGTCTCAACATCTCAAACTTGCAGTCACGTGACAAGAATTGCATATAATAATTCGAAGCACCCCCCCCCCCTCCAAAAAAAAAAAAAAAAAAAAAAATAAATAAATAAATAAATAAAAAAAAATAAATAAATAAATAAAATAAAATAAAAATAAAATAAATAAATTTTTTTAAAAAGCTATTCGATTGAAAATCGTTTTAAGGTATCCGCACACCTTCGGGGGTAAATTTTTGAATTTTTCTCTTTATACCAATTTTTTCTAATGACATTTTAATTTAAAACTTTGAAAAATATATGAACATTTTAGAAATTACACAGAAATAATTTTTTTTTAAATTGAAAAATAGTCAAAATTATATGAAAATTTGACATTTGTGTAAAACATAACTCAAAATCAAATCAAAACATTCACATTTTGTAAATTGCATAATAAAGATAATAACTTTTTCTAGGACATGACTAGCCGTATTACAATAGCATCTCTATCGCAGAAGATATGGCACTTGGAGTACTAATGTAATGAAAAATTCGCAAAATTTCTTGCAACTTTTTAACTTATACCAGTGTAAATATAAAACTAATTAATGTATCATCATGATTGTAGTCTATTCCCGCAATAAACATTTGCAAAATAAGTTTTAAAAAATTCAAGGCATTTTATTCCTAATTTTTTGCTATAGGATGTTTTGCGTACAGTAAAAATCTGAAAAACTTCATTTTGAGAAAAAGCTAAAAATAACTTTTAAAGGCCATTCTTGCTATAAAAATAATAATTATTCTTTAAAGGTTTAATTACATACTCCATGTATTTTCTTCAACATATAATCCAATTTAAATGTTAAATCTCGAAAAAGAAGAATGCAACTTTTTTTGCCCACTAACTTTTCTGCTGATAATTTTTCGCCTCTTCAGAATTGCATTCACTCTCTCCTTTCAAATCTCACCATTGGGTTTATTTAAATTATGAATAGGGTTTTGGAACAGTATGTTCAGGGCCGAGTCCGCTTGCATTTAATGTTTTGTTTATGTTCAATAGGGAAAAGTTTACTGACATTCTCCAATCTATTTTATTGCTTTGGTTGTTACACTTTTTTTTTTTTTTTTTTTTAAACGCAAATCGAGTATGCCACAGACAAGCGGTTTTTTTCTTTTCTTTTCTGGATTTGCTTCTGCTGCAATGATACCTTCCTATCACAAGGTTGTATCGGAAACAACGATATAATCGATGATGCATAACCAGGAGAGCACTGTAATACTTATGAAATACAGGCTATTCACCGATTTTTTTTTTTTAATATAAAAAAAAATCTTTTTTTCTTTCCTTTTTGACGTACCACAGTGGGGCCTCTATGTCTGCACAGAACTTTCAAGGTTTAAACTGAGAGAGGGTGGCATAATAATGTTAAGAATGAGGGGTTTAAAGATTTTCACCCTCTCATAGAGCTACTCGAACTACACACAGGCACCTCAAGGGCCTGTTGCTTTTGAAATGTGGTTCGGCACAGCTGGCGGTATACGTTAACACTCCCCCCACCCTCCCCTTGTTTTTTTTTTTTTGTTTTTTTATACATTCTGATATCAAAAGCATTTCGAAATCAACACTCTGCAGCCGTCTAGCACGTCTGCTAGCATACCAACGTACGCAATTTCCCTCACAAAATGGATGACACAAATTTTACGCTTTTCACAATTACTTTAAAATTTAACAGATGGGATTCGAAATAATTCAGAAAGTAAAAGGTAATCTCTAAGAATTATACTAATTTTATATAGCTTTACTGCTTACAGAAATATGAAAGTTCGTTCTTATATATATTCATTAATGGAAATATTTTCTGCTCGAAAATCCGTTAAAGGGGGGGGGGGGGGATTTCTCGCTCTCTCTCTCTCTCTCTCTCTCTTTGCAGATTCAATGGACATAAAAGGGCACTACAGGCACAGGTAGATTTCGAAGACGCAGACCGTGGGGCGCCTGTTTGTTGGGAATTGCAGAAGAAATGACCTTTTTGCCATGATGCGGCAGTTTGAACCGCCGACTTCGAAACCTAACTTGTTTGCAGGCGGAGCCCAAGAGGATTTATAATAAATGTAAGAGGATCTGATATCTTGTGAATTGACGAAGTTATGCACTTTTTTCTTCTAAAACTCCCCCCCCCCCCTGGGCCATTTTTAATGATATCAAAAATCTGTCATACATAAATTTTCGGCCCTTTTCCTAGAAGTAATAATAACTTTAAACGGATTCGATACGTATCATAATTAAGAAAGTATGGGTTTTTTTCTGTTTTCACAAGCCCCCCCCCCCCCGGTTCGATTTTGCCTATTAACGAACTTGGCCGAGATTTTATGCCCCTTGATTTTATGTATCAGTTTGGAAGAGATTTGTGCAGAATTTTTCCAGTTATCGTGTCCATAAATAAGTGACATAGATAGATAGATAAAGTTTTGAACTTGGGGGTGGTTTTGGGTTCTGGGAGTCATGATCGGCGTAGATCTGCAATTTTTTTTTTTTTTTTTTTCAAAAATTCCAACTTGGGGGAGAATATAATAGGTAGTATTTCTTACGAAATCTACCTAAAAGGTAATCTCTGAGAATTATAATAATTTTGTACAGCTTTACTACCTACAGAAATATGAAAGTTCGTTCTTCTATATATTTAATATTCATTGATGGAAATTTTGGTGATTATTCTCTGCTCGAAAATCTGTTATAAAGAAAAACAATTCATATGTTTAATTTTTTTTTTCTTTTTTATTCTTTGCAGATTCAATGGAAATAAAATTAAAAATATATTGCAAAGGTTATAGTGATATTAAAAAAACAGAAAGAAAAGAAAGACACAGTGGGGATGGGATGGGTTCCTGTAACAATTTTAAACGCAATAAAAAGTTTTAATAAATGTTTAAGTTACAATGAAAATATTAAAAATCGATTCTTTGAAAAAAAAAAAAAAAAAAAAAAAAAAAAAAAAAAAAAAAAGCTTCCATTCAATAATCACTTGGAAAATATTTTAAAAATACCGCAAGAAGTACATTAAATGAGAATTCCGCAAATCTGGAGAAAATCCCACGAACAAACATCTGAGAGAAAGTGAGATTTAATGTCAAATAAGCCAGCCGGAAAAGATTCTTTTCTCCCACTTTGGTCTAATCCAGTGACATTTAAAAGGCTAATGGGGGGAAAAAATCGTCTGCATTTTCCCACCAACGCCATTAGGAAAGAAATAAAACATTTCGGAAACAAATCGTTCTATCTGGGTCAGGGCTAAAGAACTTGCCATTTCAACACTCAAGTCACATTTGGCATTTTCTTGTTGGCAAAAGCTCTTAAAATGCAAAAAGTAAATTTTACTTTGGACATATTTTGTAGACGTAAAAAAATTTCCTTTTACGGAATGGAGGTTTATGGGGTTATAAAAAATGGACAATAATATACCCCCCCCCCCGCCCTTTTTTCCCCCCGATAGCTAAGAGAGAATAAAATGACGGCATATTATTTTATTTTCGTGTTTTGCAGGATAATATTTATAACATTTACGTATTCCAATAGTTTTGTAATTTATTAAAAGCGTTACTATCGTATTAGAATCATGCCAGGAGTTAATAGCAAAGAAATCGCCAAAGATTTCGCTACTTACAGCAGAATATTTTCTTCTGATAATTTCAATGGTTTAAGAGATTAGTTCGATTACCTGTCTGTTAAATTTGTGTTTTATTTATATTATTTATTTATTGATGAAGTTTTAATTTGCGTTATGGAATATTAGACCAAAAAAGAAAAACCCGCGGAACTATTTATATTGTTTTAAGTGGAAACGTTTTAATCTTTTGTAATCGGGCTGCACGCAATACATAGATATGGACTTTTAAAAAAAAAAGTAAATTGAGACAGTTTTCAAATAAATTGCATTTGAAAGAAATTTTCTTTTTCTATTCGACGCTGTGAAAATTGAAATTGTGCGATGTTTAGAAGTTTTAAAAAATTGCGGTAAAAGCTAAATTTATTGGCCAGCGTTGTCACCGTCAATATGACGTCAGCTGACATGTTTTTGCTTTACAATACAGATATGTGAATGCCAAAGAAAAAATATGTACTGTTATGTGCTATAAATAAATTGATGAGACTGCCACAGTCAACATTCATATCACCTTAATAAAAAATTACTATATTACTTTTAAATGCTAAAGGTGTAAAATTAACAACTATAATATAAATTAAAATAACTTTTATTAGTTGTTTTACATGTTTCGACTCTTCTGAGTCATTATCAAAAACAAAATGAAAATATTCTAAAGCTGCACGGGCTTTGAAGTTATTATTTACATGTACTTTTTAAAAAATTACGCACGTTATCTATTATTTTTTACTTGATTGTTTATTTTCATATCTTTGAGCATGGAGTAATTCTAGCCACAGTTTCGGTAAATTAAAAGATGCCGCATCGTTACATATTGTATTTTTGCGCGTGAGTATCTCTATGGTTTCTCTTATTATGGATGGATAGTGTAGACTGTAGGGAAATATTATTTTACTTTCATTGAAATTTATTTGGATGGTTTCTTCTTGATATAATCTTGCTAGGGCTGTAGTTTTTCTATTGTATTTAATATCAGCTATATGCTCTTTTTTTCTGCAATTAAGTCGAAACATGTAAAACAACTAATAAAAGTTATTTTAATTTATATTATAGTTGTTAATTTTACACCTTTAGCATTTAAAAGTAATATACTATTACAAGGTGTTATATTTTATTAAATTGTTATAAAAAATTACTATTTGAAGTTTCCTAAAATAATATAAAACAAGAGGGGAAAATTCTGCTATAAGGCACAATATAGATTGCCACACACGGCTTTTATTTAAAAAATAAATAAACTAGCTGTAACTCAGAATAAAAACGCAATGACAAATAACAATTTTAAAATATCTAAATAACAAATAAAAATTCCCCTGTTAAAGTGTTGAGTTGTTGAATAACCATTCGATTTAGAAAAATATTTTTCTACCACTGAGCAGTTTTTTTTTAATGAAATTTAATTCATGTTGCTATGGCAGCAGACGATAAAACGATATCTTTGGAATAAGGGAATAAATAGAAGACAAAATTTTGTTGATGTTTGTGATAAAATGTTTTTCTTTATTTTTTAAAAATGTATATCCATAATTCACTTTTATATTTTAACAGAATAATAAGTTTACTATAATTTGTTACTCATGCTATGGCCAGTATACATGATACACGTCGAGCCACAATGCCTTTATCACTATCATTTTACGCGTAAAAGTTTCGCTACGGTACTCCATTGTGAAGTTTTGTAATTTTTGAAATCTAATATTTGAAAAACGACATAATCATTAGATTTGAAATTTATATCAAGAAAAATACAATTTTTTACCATTCTAACGCAGTTTGTAAAACAATTTTGTGACAAATACTTTTCGAGTTATTAATTTTTTAAGCAACTTCAAATGTTTCCTTTCCCGAGATTAATCTGTGGCAACGATGGATTGCTGTGACTTTTCATAAACATGAAAAATGATAGAGATTGAAAGAATAAGCCACCCTGTGTGTGGCTAATATATTCCGATGCATAGCGTGCACTTTTGATCCAAGAAAATTAATCAGAATTTACGGATGCACGTTATACGTCAAGTACAACAATGAAAGATTAAAAATTTTTAATAGATGAGCATAAGAATTGAGATTTCTATGTTAACGAGCATTGTGTGAATTATGTGTTCTCAATTTCGCATTGGCTCATTTTTTTTTTTTCGTTCTAATGTTCGCACTAATTATCACACTTTTAAATACAGTGTCTCACATAAGTGATGGGACACTTGTGCTTTACAAAAGGAAACTAATCAAATAAATTAAAAAAACATGTACACATTTTTTTGTGGGTGTGTTTCATACTTAAATTTAGTAAAGATTATTACATAACATACATTTTGTCAAAATATTAAAATATTAATTTAATAAAAATACAAATGTTTAGAACGGAGCAAAAAATAGCTCACATAAGTGATGGGACACCATTATATATGCAACAAAAATCGTCTGAAATAAGCAATAAAAATATTTTTTGGGTTTTATTTTTACTTAAAAGCAATTGGCAATAATTTATAAAATCGTCTGCAGTATTTCTCTCCAGTTTGCTTTGGAATTTTTGTGTTTTTTAGCTCTGTGTAGCCATGAATGCTAAACGAAAGGAAACTTCGCCTGAAATTCGAAAATTAGTTATTAATTTGCATATTGAACGTGGAAAATCTATTAGAAAAACTGCTGAAACAGTTAACTTGAGTCGTTCAACAGTTTTCAATATCATTAAACGATATAAAAAGAATCATATGATTCAGGATAAAAGAAGACCTGGCCGACCATCAAAGCTATCCAATGGAATAAAGCGAATTATCGTTCGAAATATTAAAAAAAATCCAAGAATTAGTGCTTCAAAAGTTGCTGCTGATTTACAAGCATTATATGGAATAATTGTTAATCCTGAGACTATTAGAAGGGTAATTCGATCTGCTGGATATCACGGTAGAGTAGCCAGGAAAAAATTCTTCGTAAGTGAAAAGAATAGAAAACTCAGACTAGCTTTCGCAAAATCCAACATAAATAAGAATTCTGATTACTGGAATAAAGTTATATTTGCTGATGAGAGTAAATTTAATATATTTGGTTCTGACGGTAGAATCTTGGTGTGGAGAAAACCCAGGGAAGAATTTCGCAAACAGAACTTGGTACCAACAGTAAAATATGGTGGAGGAGGAGTTATGGTATGGGGGTGTATGTCGTCCGCTGGAGTTGGTAATCTTGTTTTTATTGACAGTATAATGGATCAGTACAAGTATATTGATATTTTAAAGCAAAATTTGAAATCTTCAGCACGAAAATTGAACCTTCATAACGATTTTAAATTCTACCAGGACAATGACCCCAAGCACACTGCTCTGAACGTTAGACTCTGGCTGCTATATAACTGTCCTGAAATAATAAAAACACCACCACAATCTCCAGACTTAAATCCCATAGAGAATATTTGGCAAGAATTGGAATCAAGAATTCGCAAACACACCATTTCTTCAAAACAACAACTAAAATCGGTGCTTCAAGAAGAATGGGGTAAAATCACTCCAGAAATCACAAAAAAATTAGTCGAATCCATCCCAAAAAGATTAAATCATGTTTTAAAAGTAAAAGGAAATCCAACAAAATATTAAAACCTTTTAAAAAGTAAAATTTTTGGATAAATATTTGATGGAAAAGTAAGTGTCCCATCACTTATGTGAGCCATTTTTTGCTCCGTTCTGAACAATTGTATTTTTACTAAATTAATATTTTAATATTTTGACAAAATGTATGTTATGTAATAATTGTTACTAACTTTAAATATGAAACACACCCAAAAAATTTTTGCACATGTTTGTTTATTTATTTTATTGCAGTTTCTTTTTATAAAGCACAAGTGTCCCATCACTTTTGTGAGACACTGTATATTTTTCTTCTATGTGTCTCATGATGATTTATTTGCATAGTAAGGGTGACTTGGGAATTTAACTTAAAAATACAAGAACATAGTCTCAAATATGAAGTGAGTGTTATACGTTGGAATATACGGTATACAAAGTTCAGTTATTAATATTCTTTGCTTTTGCTCTATTAATAGAATACAGACATTAAAAAAAAAAAAAACCATTATCTTAAAACGATTTTTTCAAAAGAGACAAAACCATCAAGTAACATTAAAGTTTAATATTAACTTTGGTAAATGTAAATCTTCGAATAGAATGTAAATCTTCGAATAGATGGCAATTATTTAAGAAACATCTGCCTGTTATTCTATTGCTCGGTACTTTTTTCTTTTTTAAGCATTTTTTGATTAATGTGTAATTATTATTGACCAAGTACATATTCTATTGTTCGTGAAAAACTAACATTAACTCAACACAATCGGTGTTTGGAAAAAGAAATGAAAATGGCTATTGCAAAAAAATTTTCGTAACTATTATTTTAGAAACGAGTGTTGAAACGGTTAACAGGTAATAATACACAGAAATAAAAACATTCAATCTAAATTCTTCATGCCATTGTCTTTTTCTTGGTTGATTTTAATCATAAAAACTTCGTAATAACAAGACACAAAGCATATATTTCCTTCTTAAATGTTCGATTATACAAAGAAGGGATTTGCAGAACGCATTTCAAGATTGCTATCGAAAGAAAGAATTCCTAACATAACATAACGGTGGAGAGACACGAATACTAACAATAAAAGTAAAGAGTAACAAAAAATTATTTAACAGCTGGCTGAACGCGCTAAGTCAATAAAAAAACAAAAGTAAACGAAATGATGATGTATGAATCAATAAAAAGTTGTAATAACAAAAATGCTATAGTAAGCTGTAGAATTTATTCACATGCTCTTTATCCTTCCTCAATATTGCTTTCTTATTTTTAAGCAATGTTTTAAAAACATTTTGTTTTCAAGTTTATTTATTGAAAATTGTTTTCCTTGTGTGAAACTCAGATTAAACAAAGCAATTAAAGGAATTTATCCCAAAGAAGGCAAAGGGGCTACTATACCCCCTCCCTTACGAGGCCAGTGTTTACCTAATTATAGGCACAATTTAACCATCAACATAACCCCACTTAAAGTTATATATGCAGGGGTCGCTCGCTGCAGATTTTTCTTCTTGGGGCCCCATTTTGTGAAAAGTAAACTTTTTTTTTTGTGAAATTTATCATATTTTTGTGAAATTTATTATATTTTTGTGAAAAATAACATTTTGTTACGAAAGATGAAATCCAGCTACTCAAATTCAATCCAAGCATTTAATAATAACTTCTTTAAATCCTGCTGAAGTTTTACTTTTGGTGAATTTTTTTTCTTTGCAAATTACACATTTTAAAACCTAACAAAATAAAAATAATTAATGGAGAGTATGTTTTTATGGAAGGGAATTTTGTGAAGGCTCCTATTTTATCAAGAGGAATTTTGTGAAGGGGCCTGCTTTATTAAGAGGAATTTTGTGAAGGTGTCTGTTTTACTAAGTGGATTTTTATGAAGGAGTCCTAAATAGACCCAAAAATTTTCCGGGTCGACCCCTGGACATGCTCAGCCCCCTCCCCCCACCTCTTCAATTAAAATCTTGGATACTCTTACTAATTATAAACTTTTATGAAGGATATAACGCAAACATAAAATAACGTTGAGTAAATGCAAGTTGTAGTAAAAACGGTTTAAACATTTTCTAGTCTCAGAAGATTTATTTCAAATTGTTCTTTTGCAATTAACAAAATATCTGGAAATTTACATAGAGCGCATTTCTTAATTAAAATATACTATAATACTTTCCCTTTATTTATTTTCCTTAATTAAACATTGAATAATTATAATTTGTTCGATATAAAACAAGTTATAGTAGCTTTTTTGTGCACTTTTGACTGTTAAATAAAATATTATAAGCAGAAGAAAAAAAAAAATAAAATACTTAAATGACATTTTAAAAATGCATCAAAATTGAAAAAAATTAGGGGGTTGCAGCACTACACAGAACATTCTGAAAGCGCAGGTAAGAAAATTGAAAAATTTATGATTAACTTTGATTTGAACCAATAGAATGCCATGCCATGCAATTATAAATAGCAGAGTTTCCCCCAGACAGTTTCAGAAGGGTGCTGCACCCTGCCTGCCCTTTGGTTAACAAAATAGCACCCTTCTTGCCCCTCATAAAAGAATTGGCACCCTTCTTGCCCCCTCCAGTAAAATAATTGGCACCCTTCTTGCCCCTCAGTAAAAAAAGTGTCCTTTATCCTTTTTGCATTAAAAAATTTGCTTTCATAGTAAAAACTGACTATGTTGTCTTAAAAAGAGTGCCCTTGACTTTTAAATATCAAAAGTGGCTGTAAAAATCAAAAGAATACCTTTAATAATAATTAAAAAAAGTGCGAATAAGAATCCAAAAAGTGTCCTTAAGAATATAAAAGTGCTTTTAAGAATAAGTGCCTTTTTCTCACCAGCAGCACCCTGCCCTTTTTTAAACCTGGGGGAAACTCTGTAAATAGTATAAGAAATCTGGATAAATTCATACGAACAAACACTCCAAGTATATTATTTTATTATTCTTCGCGAGAAAATTATACAAATACTTGTCCCATGTTCTGAAAAACATTCTTTTAAAACTAGAGGGTTCGGAAGTATGCCAGTAAAAATAGGCCTCAACCTCAACACAAGGGGGCGGAGGTGGGGAAGTCGCGACCCTGAACCAAAAAAAAAAAAGTTTCATATAAGCTATTATGTAGTATGAAAATACACAAATATTGAAAAAGAAAAAAAAAATACTTCAATAAGCCATTCGACCTTCAGTAAACATATGACCTCCTTACCCCTAAGGAGAAAAAAATTAAATAGAGGGCTGGATTGTTCCTGGGGTAAACAGACTTTGTGATATTTCGATGGTGATATACAGGGAGTCACAAAAAGATTGAAACGCGCTTTAAGGTGGTTCTCAAATGACTTGCTCAACAACGTGAAACTTTAGACACATTTTTAAATGCAAAGCCATAAAATGGACAGGCGATTTGAAATCGAAATGAGTTTTCAATTTTTTGATAAATAAATTACTTATCGAGTTTTAAGAGATTCGTGTCACGTGACAATACGTTTTTCCCCTTGCTCGCGGAGGGAATTCGGTTCAAAACGTCGACTTTTGACAATATTTTCTGAAAGATCTTATGTCTTTACCATTAAATGGAAAACGTGTTTCCATTACAAAGTTTTCGAATAAGTAGTACACCTGCCAATTTTATGCGTTTCCGGACAAAAATGAATTTAAAAATGTCAAAGTAGCCCGCTTGGATTTGAGAAAAGCCTTAATGTTTTACTTAATGAAGATATGTAAGCAATGTAAATTGCAAAAGCGTTCAAAATAAGGTACGAATTAATATTATGTTAATGAAATAGCCCTGCAATTAATCTTCAAAAAGTGACACTTTTTAAATATTTATACGTCCCTTGTTCTACTTAAAGTGAGAACAGTACACGTAAAGGTTTATAAATACCTTTTAAAACACAGATCAACAATTTTCGTACGCTCAATCGGCAACATTGTCAAGATCAATAACGATAAATAAACTAATTTCGCAAAATTTTTGTGAAAATGAACTTGATTAACAAAATACCGAATAAGGTAGGGGTACTCAGCTTTGAAATATAAATCAGGCATCGGTGGAGGAAAATCGATTGCACGGTGTTTTGAAACTATCTGAACGAATGAAGAAAAATTTCTAGAAAATTTCATTATATGGAGATCGATCTTTCGTTATATGGAGATTAATTTTTATGTGATAATACGAAGAAGCGCTCGTTCCTGCTAAAAATTCGTTATATAGAGATATTCATTAAATGGAAGTTCGTTATAGAGAGACTAAACTGTATCTCTAAAACAACATCTCATAACCATCAATTGAATCATATAATTTTACAAATACTTTTAAGATTTGTAATCTTTTAAAATACTTTTAAGAAGGGTTCTAAAACCCTTCATGTAAAGCTTTTTATAACTGTGATTTCATTCTTTAATTGTGTCAAGTAACAGTGATTTTTTGGCTAATGGAAACAATAAGCATACTGATGTGAAGAAAGAAAAAAAAAAAAAAAAAGATGCACTCATACAAATTCCAGATACTCAATTCACTAATATTTTCCCCGCGATAATGACAGCCAGGGCCGAAACTAAGGGGGGGCAGAGGGGGCACGTGCCCCGGGCGCAAGCAGAACTGAAGGTGGAGGGGGCGCCAAATGCAGGTTTTGTTTGTTGTTTGATATAGAAATGTATATAATATATGAAATTTGTATAGTCTCGCAGCCAGAAAATCCAAAAGAAAAATGAACCAAATGCATTAAAATAGACAAATAGATAAAAAGATTCGTCTACAATACAAGATAGCAAATGAATAAAAAACGAACTGTTCTCTTGGCTATTTTCGTTCTCCCATTCCAAATGTATCATGTCTATGCCGTCTATCATTTAAATCTCTTACTGTGGTTTAGGAGAATCACTAACATTTTTCAAGGTCAGTTCCTACTAGTGTCTGTATATGACACTGTTCAATGTCGTCTGGATACGGTACTGCACTGTCCAGCATGGATAATTGGCAAACGATTCCCTCACTTTGATTTTCTATTAGATAAAAATATTCCATGAAGGCTGTTCTATTTTTTCCCTTTTCTCCCAGCGTGGAGCTTTCTTCTCTTTCCATTTTGTCATGGGCGAGGGATGACTGCCCTGGACAATAAACACAAATTGGAGGGTGAATGCCCAAAGTAAAATTCTCAGTAAAATCTTTTTCATTTAAGTATAGCCTTTGTAGAGGTACAGTAAAAAATCTCGTACAGCGCGCCATGGCTAGTAAAGTCGGAGCCGCCCCTGGCTTTATCTTCCAAAAAGTTTTTTACTCGTCTTTTTGCGAAAGTTTTCTAAGGATTTTGCCGCCCTTGGCGACAACTGGAATATGCCGGCCTGTTAATTTTGCTGAAATTACTTTTTTATCCAGATCCAATCCAGTATTATTAGAGGGGGCGAGGTTGGGCGACTGACTTGGATACTAAAAACAAATAATATTTGAAAGAATAATTTGAAAAATACGCAAATTAAAACTCTTTGTTAAAACTTTTTTTGAGAAAAAAAATGTCATTTGTAGGGGTGCAGGGAGAAAACCATACCCAAGTTGCTATGAATAATAAAACCGCAGCTGCCCCTGCCTTTATCCTCCTAAATTATTTTCTCGTCCTTTGGCCATTTCCAGATAAATGAAAAATGCCGCCATACCATTTGTTACAATTACTTTTTTACGTACAGATCCGGTTTTAAAGGGCGCGAAGTTGGCTATTGCTAATGACACTAAAAACTAAGGAGACGAAACATATGCAAGATAAAATAGTAACCTCTCCTCCCCTTTTTTCTTTCTTAAGAATATAGCATTTGTAGAGACGCAGAAAAGAACCTCGCACAGGGTGCCATGGATAATAAAGTCGTCTCTGCCTTTATCTTTGCAGAAAAAAAATCATCTTTTACCCATTCTTACGTGTTTTGCCGCCCCATTCTTTTGCTGTAATTATTTTTTTAGATCCAGATGTAAATTTCCGGCACAAATACATCGTGTGCCCCTGTAATAGTCAAGCAGAATTTCTTTTTCTTTTTAATCTTATCCTACTCTAAAACTGTAAAATATCGATTATAATCAGTAACAAAGTCAAATGCATTCTAAATATCAGCTTTACGTAAACCGCATACTAAATATGAGGCACCCCTAAATTAGGGCCCCCAGTGTCGCGATCCAGATTTAGATTTATCAGATCTGATTTAATTATACTCTGAATCTGTGTAATTAAATCGTCATAAAAGTCTCTAACAGTAACAGGGTCCCTTTCAGCTCAGATACAAGTTTGAGTCTCACCCCAACCCTCCACAACCGTTCACAGTTCTGATAATTGCTAATAGAAGAGAAGACAAGGAAAAACATTTAAACATAACTAAAACATATATCCAATGGTTGGAGTATCATAGTTGAGATTTTTTCCAATAGAGTGAAAATATGCCGGGACTCGAACCTGGGTACTTTGGTTTGCCGTACCTACTGAGCTATCCCGACGATATCCTGGCCTGGCATATTTCACTCTTATCTGTTGGACAAGGCTCCGAACTGAAACGCTAATTTCATTCATCCGAGCTAATAACTATAGCACTGGTCCCGGCATATTTTCACTCTGTTGGAAAAAATCTCAACTATGATACTCCAACCATTGGATATAATTTGCCTAGTTGAATATACTTTCCTCTATTCATTATAACTAAAACATTTCTGGGAATAGCAAATGGCATAAAAAATATTCTATTTAAATTACATGAAAATTATGTAGAAATACTAATTAAAAAAAAGTGCTAAGAAAATCCTTTGATCAAAAAATAATTTTTCTCGTTGAACTCAAAAGAGGATTTTGGGGGCCCTTTGGATGCGGGGCCCCCCCGCGATTGAGACCATCGCGACCCCTTAAATTCCGCCCTTGAGAATATCAATAATTATACTTCCTAAGATGAGAACCTGTATAAAGCGGAATAATTTTCGGTTCCTTTCGATTCCATTTTCAAGGTTTTAATGAATCAGTATTTGACAAAACTGATTACTTAGTTCAGTATTACAGATTATCTGATTATATACTTTAAATTTTAGAAACTTAGAAAAAATTCTTTTCGGAGGGGGGGGGGGCCAAAATCCATGTTTGCCCCGGGCGCCAAAAGGCTAGTTTCGGCACTGATGACAGCATTCTAATAATATAAAAGATGAAATAAATGCACGGCTATCCAAAATCAAAGAAAGCATTCTAAAGATATTTAATTAAAAATCAGTAACAAAGGCACCTTTGGAGGCCACATTAACATGAATACCTCGACATATAATGGTATTATATATGAAAATGTAAACAAAGGGGAAAAAAAAACTTGTTCTAAAACCCTCTGACATACGAAACAATAAAGAAATAAATGACCATTTGATGTCAAGCAAGAAAAGAAAAATAAACTGTTACGAATAGATTGGGAAGGTTTTTTTTCAGCCGAGAAGCCAAGCAAACAAGCCTAACTGGTTTTTGGAACCTCTGCAGATGGGTTTCCGAAGTTTTACAGCCAGGTGGTCAGCTTGGTAGCTGAAAACAAAGAATTAACAAAACAGCACCTGGCTGCGAAAAAGTGCACCTTAAAATCAACCAGCTGTTGCTGAAAGATAATGCTTTCTTTTTTTTTTTCTTTTCTAGGCGAAAGTTTACCCTAAATCTAAAGTTAATTTTTTGTTTATAAGCTGAGGTTTCATTCACCCTAATGTGGCAACAGGTTTTCCGAAATAAACAGTACTATTTTTTAACTGTTGAAAATCAGTGCAAAATGAGTGGGGCGACGTAGAGTCTTGCATCGGATAGTAGGGATGCACCGGGTCTGAATTTTTGCCGGATACCGGATACCGAATATCCGGTACAAAATTTTACCGAATATCCGGTGTCCGGCCAAATACTTTTGTTTTTAATTTCAGTAATATTTCTATTTTATGCTTGCTTTAAAGAAGGTAAACTTTAAATTAATATAATTTTATGTCATTCAAATGTTAATAATAGATTTAAACTCATTTATTAAGTTAAAGTTGCTTAAAAACAAATGCTTTTTACTAATTAAGTATTGAAATTTAATCATGTTTTTTCTTTTGCCTATTCTAATATACATATTAGTAGGGTTTTTTTTCCCCCTTTTAAAAGATAAACCATTAAGTAATTTTAATTTCTCTGTTTTTCATACTTATAAATCTTTGTTATTTATAAATACTAAACATCCTATTGAAACGTCTTTTTCTTTTCTTACATACTCGTACATATTATTACTTACTTTTACTTTTCCTATGACGAATGTTTTCTGACAGAATTTAAATAGAGAAGCTCCTCATTGCAAGTATCTTGTTTTGTAATAGAAAGGGGACAGTGAACTAATAAAAAAAGTGGCACAATTCTTTTCATGATCAGTATTATTTTACCACAGCTGGTCTTCCATCCATAGACAAAATAGTGACAAAAGATTCAATAAAATCATTTTTACTTTAGAATTGTTGAAAACACAAGAAAAAGAGACAATCAGAGGAGTGAACGCTTTTTCTCAGAAGAAGGAAAATATTTGTGATAAAAACATAACAGGGCCTGAAAATGCTGAGCACCATAACTTGCCTTTAATTATAAACAATTAGTTGTCATATTTTAAATATTATATTTTCATTTATATATAAATCCTATAATTTCATTTTTGCGAAAATATGAATATTTATTTCTACTAACATTGTTTTAACAGGATAATGCTGGTAAGAAACAAATTAATTTTGCACTAACCTATTCTGATAATGTTAAAAAATGATTTAGAAAATGAGTCACTATTCGGCAACCGGATATTGAAGTATTCGGCCGGACCGGATATCCGGTTTGAGTGCCGAATAAGCAGGAGACGGATATCCGGTGCATCCCTATCGGATAGTAACCCGCTTTTACCCGAACCCGACCCGCGGTTCGGCGATATTTTTTTTCGTTGCGGGTCGGGTTGAGTTCTACTTTTTTTTTCTGTGGGTCGGATTAATTTTCAATGTTTCGGGTTCGGGTTAGGTTTTGACTCTTGCGGGTTGAGTACAAGTTGACAAGTTTTTTCAAAAAAATGTCCAAAAAAATTTTATACAATAAAATTTCTAAAACGGACACTCCTATTTAGCGCACACTTTTACAATTCCTAATAAGCTTTATCTCTGAATAGCGAACGCCTCCGAACGAACACACACACACACACACAACGTGTGTGTATGCATAAACTATCAGAAATACATGTGTTTTTGTGTGTATCAAAAACGAAATGTAAATATTTTTCATATTTCGAGATTAGAAAAAGGGGTTCTTAACTGTACCATAAAATAAGAATAATCTATTTTAAGTAATGTGATCATAATAATTATATATTTCTTATATATAATTATTATGATCACACTATCATAATATTAAAATATATATTTCTTATATATAATTATTATGATCACACTATCATAATATTAAAATATATATTTCTTATATATAATTATTATGATCACACTATCATAATATTAAAATATATATTTCTTATATATATTTTATTTCTCATGCAGTAAATTTAATATATATGATTCATATTCAAATATGTATTTATAAATTGAATATATACTCACTCAGGTTCAAATATGCATTTTTATAAATTAAAATATATACTTATTCATGTTCAAATATGTATTTTCCTCTCAAACTTTAAAAATCCCAACAACTCAAACTTGCAAAAACTCAAATCTGACTCGCAAGAAACGTTGTAGAATGAACCCGACCCGCAGAAAGAAAATTAGAGTCATCCCGATCAAAAAAAAAAAAAAAAAAAAAAAAAAAAAAAAAAAAATTGCGACGACCATATGCAGAACTCATATTCAAACTATCCCCAGGAATCCGATATTCAGAGGATTTACCATATTTGAATATTAAAGAATATGAATACATGTCCATTTTTCTAAATAACTGTTGTTATATAAAAGATAAAATTGGTAGACATGGAAACGTAGTACTAATTATGCTTATTTTAAAAGTTATTAAATTTCTGTAAATAATTACAAAAGTATAACATTTATGGGATATTTCAAGACAGAAAAGCAATATTGATTAAAAAATAAATAAATCCATTTAGAAGCTGAGATTTTATTTCTATACCCGAGCGTTTTTCAAAATAAACAATACACTTTTAAAAGATTTATTATAAGCTGTAAAACCAATATAAAAATGAGTAGAGTGAAATAGAAATATATAATTAGCTATTTTAAGATAGTTAAAATCTCATATGAGCAGAGCAATCAGGGCGGGATGAAGTAAAAATATAATTACAATTATTTTTAAAAGTTATTAAACTTCTGTAAATAATAACAAAAGTATAACATGTATGGAATATTTCAAGACAGAAATGCAATATTGAAAGGAAAAAAAAGAGAGGAAAAAAATACAAATTTAAATTATCTGGTTATAACAAAATAAAACGCTTAACGCTCCCGTTGAGCAAGCGCTCGGGAATACGGTGCTAATGTTAATCCAATGGGGCGTTATTTTGCTAATATCTCGCTTGCATTTGAATATTTTTAAACGATTTTTTTTTTTGCACTGGATAGCAGAGATCAATCTCTATTTCCTCCGTTGATTACTTTTTCGATTTTCTTTGCGTATTTTTTTTACGAAGACACTTTCATTTTCGAAACCGGTTCGGAAAGTGAAAGTATCTTCGTAAAAAAAAAATACGCAAAGAAAATCGAAAAAGTAATCAACGGAGGAAATAGAGATTGATCTCTGCTATCCAGAGCAAAAAAAATCGTTTAAAAATATTCAAATGCAAGCGAGATATTAGCAAAATAATGCCCCATTGGATTAACATTAGCACCGTATTCCCGAGCGCTTGCTCAACGGGAGCCTTAACCCTTTCCGGCACAGTGGTCCCACTCCGGGCACACTTAATTTTAATTCCAAACTTGCATTCGGCACCAAGAATATTTTAATAAAACTTTATTTCTATAATGAAAGCTTAAAGTAAGGAGTTCTTATTTTCCAAAAAAGTCGTTTGTAAATTCCGGTGTCAGTCAGCTATTTCTCATTTTACGAACAGACTTTGTCTGCGCCGGAAAGGGTTAAAAGGTGAGAAAAAAAAAAGGGGGGGGGAGTTTTGCGGAAAAGAAGCTGATGTTTCATTCATATGCCCGAGAGTTTTTAAAATAAACAATACTTTAACTTTTGAAAGGTTTATTAGAGGCTGTAAAACCAATTTCAAAATGAGTGAAATGAAATAGAAATATAATTAGTTATCTTATGTAAGAGTTAAAATCTCATATGTAATTACAGAATCTTTTTTTTTTTACGAAATTTTCTCAGGATAGAAATGCAATCTTACAAAATAGAAATTTAAATTAAATTCCTTTCACTTTTATTTAATTATCTGATTGAAGCAAACTGGGGATTACTTTAAAATAAATGGGTGATGTGGGGGGGGGGGGGGGGTCAACTGTTGCTGAAAGTTAATGCTTTGTTCCCCACCCCACCCCTTACCAGGCAAAAGTTTACCTCAAAAATAAGGTTAATTTTTCTTTTATAAGCGAAGATTTCATTCATCCGCCAGGAGGTTTTTCGAAATAAACAGAATTAAAAAATGTTTATTATAAAGCTGTAAAAATCAGCTGCAAAATGAGTGGAATAAAATAAAAATGACAGTAATTTTAGATAATTACTTTTGTAATTATTTACAGGAAGTTAGAAATTACGAAAACATAATTTTCATGCACGTTCTCAAGACAGAAATGCAATAGCCCCCCCCCTCCCCCCCCAAAAAAATCAATTTTAAAATTAATTTAATCATTTATAAAGTGGGGTTTCCATCCAACTTAATCAAAGTTTGACAAATTTTTAATTGCAATTATCCGCAATGCAATTAAAATTTAATTGCAATTGATTATAGTTACACACGTTCAAGCGCAGAAATTTCGTCAAATAATGGGATGGGCTAGAGCAGTGGTTCCCAACGGGGGGCGTACGCCCCACAGGGGGGCAATTTGACTTTTTAGGGGGGCAATTCCAGATTTTTGTGAACTCATACCCTCTGAATTGTTTTTGTAATAGTATGCTGTAGACTGAAAATAAAAGTTACACATTCAAATTTTTAAAAAAAAAAAAAAAAAAATGAAAAAAAGTTTTTTTTATTCACTTTTTAAAAAGTCTCCATTCAAAAGTTTTAAATTCACCTGTACCAGAATAATTATAGAAAAAATTGGTTAAGATATTTTGATACTTTTATATAGTAAAAAATTCTTTATTTTTTCTGATTTAAGTATTTTAGAATTTTAAACAACTTTTTCGACTATTTATTGAATGAGTCGCACTGCAATATGTCACATGGAAATCCATTTTACACATGAAACTATTCAGGTGTATATTTAACAATTACTTGATGACCTTTCTTTACAGAATCTTTTATCACGTTTTATTCTGATTAGAAATTGTTGCATAATTTAATCGGTGAAATTCTGTGATTAAATAAGGCAAAAATGTTTTATACAAAATTATTGATTGGTCTAATCAAGAACTCTGAGTACTCTATACATCACGCATATGTGGCGACCGTTGCGAAGAGATTAAAAGTGACCCATTATGTACCAACGATACTTTAAACTACGAGTAGTATCAGAATGATTAAAAAAAATATTTTATTCATCCATTACCTTCGGTATGTTTCAGGATCAATGTTAAATGTTTTTTAGTCTATCAGTTCATTCACTTAAATTTTTATACGAATTATAATTTTTAGGGGAAGGGGGGGCATCATCATTTTAGAGATGCTTTGGTGGGGCACGGCCAAAAAAGGTTGGGAACCACTGGGCTAGAGTCTAGAGTACTGTAAGAATTTTTTACGGCATATAATTGTAACTATAATTAATTACATACAATTGAATTCTAAGTACATTGCAGATAACTGCAATTAGAAATTTTCCCAACTCTGATCTTAATGTACTCTCACGAAGCTCTATAACAGAATATTATGCAGTTCAGCAAACGTACCAGAAGTCAGGGCTCGACAAATGCAGTATAGAGACCAAGCTATTTTAACTGGCGACAGTGTTTATATTCTGAGTTAAAGCAATTCATGGTTGATCCTCAACCAATTTATAAAAACTTATATATGATTTTAGGAAATCTATATTTTTCTTACTATTCACAAGAAAATTTTTGCTGGCGACCATATTTTTCCCTTTTTGTAGAGTTCTGCGCGGAAGTTTTTCGAATATACAGAGAACTTTTATCTTTTGAAATGTGTATTATAAGCTGCAAACCATATGCAAAATTAAATGGAATAATGTAGAAATAATATAATTCCAATTATTTTAAAGAGTTATTAATATTGGGGGGGGGGGGGGAGTTTTTTTTTTTTTTTTTTTTTTTGCGGAAATGTATTTGTTTGATGGCATAATCTTGGATGACATTACCTTAAAAAAAAAAGTCGAGATTTCTAAATAAAACTTAACTTAAATCACTGCCATTGAGTGTTCTTTTGTATTAGCAAGGCTGGAGAATTTTCAAAAAATCTTACCAGCCAAGGATTTTTTTTTAACTAGCCAGCAAGATGCAACATACAATCGTAAAATTGTTATAGCAAAATTACCCGACTGTAAAAATAATTCGTTATAATGCATTTTTATAAAACAATACATAAAATTAAGAACAAAAGGAAAAGTTTACACTAAAGTTATAATAAAAATTATCATTATTTAAAGAAAAATGGATTTGCTTATATACGCCCACTTTTTTTGACAAAAAAAGGTTGCAAGTTAGACTGCAATATACTTTTTGTCTTAAAAGCTTCAAAATAATCAGTGTAGAAATTCAATGAATAAAGCAGTAAAAATAGAACAATTTATCTCCAAAGATTTACAAAAACGAATGCAATCTAAGCATGTAAGTAAGGGAAGATTTGGTGCATTTGGAGACTTGTGTAATTTCTCTCTCCACGTAGAAACAATTCTATAAATAATTCTTGTTGCCAACAGCTAGATTTTTTTTTCTTCAAATATATTTTCACGATCGCGTTCGTTTCTTTCGCCGTCAAAAATTTAAGCTTTTTCCTCCATTTAGCAGACGATTGAAACAAAGCTTTTACTACAGACGGAATTCAGATCCAGGTAGTATTAAATTATTTGTTTCGCATTACACATTCCAATGCTTTGTTTAAAGCTATAAATCCTGAAAATGGGGAAGGATATATTTTTCGTCACAGTTTAACAGATTGCAACAAGTACGTGTCTTTTTCTTATTAATTAGTATATCCTTATTTTATTTAATTATTTTTAATCTTGTGAATCTTCTGACCCACTCAGCGTTGCCCAGACCCGTGATAATAACCTTAAATATTGCGGCAGTTTCCAAAATGCAGAAAAATAGAAAACTTCAAAACTGATGCGAATCGAGCTTCAGAAAAATGTTTTTTGACAAAGTAAAAAATATCATTTTTATTTAAACGATTTTTTTTTTTTTTTTTTTTTTTTTTTTTTTAATGGTATACACGGTGAACGAGATTTTCAAAATGCAGGAAAACTGAAGGCTTTGTTTTCGTCTTCGTAAAGGTCCGAAGAGAATCCCGTAACGGCCGGCGAAAACACAAGCGGCGGAACGAAAAAAGCGCGCCATTTTGGGATGTTCAGTATGGTATTTAATTAATACCTCGGCTAATTATCGAAAAATGAAAAATCGGAGCCGCGGGTGCATTCGGACCAGTCTTCGTGTATCCTCATCCAAATTTTCAGACCTCTTTTGCGGTAGATTTCTCAAGCCATTTCCAAAAGCACACACACAAATATATTTTTTCTTTTAATGATTATAGATATCTATCGAGTTTTAGAAGTATTTGATTGTTTTCTAGTTTTACATGAATTTGCAAGTGGGAATTTGCACTACGGGGGGAAATGGCAAAAGGGGGGGGGGGGAAGAGACGTTTTTAGAATTGTCTGTAAATTTTCTTTTTTTAAATCTCAAAAAATCAAGTCATCTTTCTATTAGACTTCTATTCTAATTGAATCGGTCCTTTCAAAACCAAATATACTTTTTTTGTCGCAATCACTTCCTTAAAGGTAATGGCCCTTGATCTGGGTAATAATCACATAAGTCAGTGTATTCTTCAAACAATACCTTCTAATTTTCGTTCATTACTTGAACGACATAAAGTCAGCGACTTAAATGGTTTTTGCATGCAATACCAGATTACATACGGACACCATATTACATTACCATATTACCATATTAAAACATATAAATGTTCCTGTATAAGTGTTATCTTCATTAATTTTGTTAAAAAATGAGTTGAATATGACTGTTTTGTTCAAATTAAATACCACATAACCTTCTTTCTTGCTAAAACAACATTAAGTCAGGAACAGTTTTTCTATTATTCTACTTTTTATTATTCATAAATTATAAAAATTATTGGATATTTACAAACTTTGAAGTCCAAACTCTATAATTATCCCGAAAAAAAAAAAATCCATAAAAATTCGTTTACTTCTGAATAATACAGTTTTTTTTTTTTTTTTTTTTTTTTTTTTTCCCCTGAAAAAGTCCGATTCTGTGACTTATGTGTTTTTTGAAATGGCCTATTTAATTTTTTAGTCAATATACTCAATATGCATTTTTTTTTTTTTTTTTTTTTTTTTTTTGTTGTTGTTGTTTTTCTATTCGATGAAACTCTCCTAATAGGAAACATTGGCCAATAAGGTGAAGGTGAATTGAAGGAGATTTTATCCGTACATCAAATTAAAATTGCTGTAATAATGCAGAAATTCAAAAACACTTTCGCAATGAAATCTGAATTTGCAAGTCACTTAGATAACAGGCTCATGAAAAGTTTTCTGCAAAAATAAGATTTCAGTGTAAAGAATTTAAATTGACATAATTATATGTGTTCTATTTTCCTTTTTTCCCCCCAAATTTAACTTCTTTAAACATAATACCCGTAAAGCAATTCGAAAACTAGTGTTCAACCGGTAAAACTAGTAGCCCTCAACACAAGTTTCCTTGAATAAATAATCTGAAGTCTATGAGTTTGTAATATCCTATTATTCTTGCATCGCAGTTATGTTATTTGTTAAATTTTCTCATTTTACATTTATTTTTTCGTTCAAAAATTTTATTTCTGAAAAACATTCCTTTATTCTACATTAATATAAATAAATAACATACTTAACGGGTAAGGCGTATCGTTAATTACTTACCCATCATACGTAGTATAGGTAAGTCTTGTAATCGTTTTGAAAATCGAAAAAAAAATTTTGACGGATTTACACGTTTCAGACACTGGAGATTCCGAAAAACATATTTTTAGAAAAAAAAAAAATTGCTGTCCGTCTGTGTGTAAACGCTATCTCCCGAACAAATTGAGATAGAGACTTGCCATTTGGTATGTACTTAGTATGTAATAATGGGAAGAAGCCTATTTCATTTCAATAACCTCGATTAACCGGAACATTTTTTTCGGACTCTCGAAATATTCGTTCTGATGAAAGGTATATAAAAATTTTCGAAATTGTTTATTTTAAGGAGTAAATATAAAAGACAATAAAAAAACATAAATTTTGCATAAAACATGAAGTCGATCGGATAATGAGTTGCCGAGATATTTGTAATCCTATTTTCCACATGCTTCGATTTTTCATGACCCTGTATTTCATCCAAATTTCACTTCAAATATATATTTTAATTGGAAATTTGACGCTTAATCAGATGCAATAAACCGCTAGTTAATAGGAGTATTATTTTCGGAGTTATAAGGAAAAACCTCTTTCAAGCAATTCAGTAATCGAGCCTTTTTATGACGTCATCAAGCCACGATTTTATTTGAATTGCAATGCATTTTATAAGTAGTTTACACATTTTTATTTTAATATTTTACATTATACATATACATGATGGGTAAGTATTACGGTGGCCCCCAACGACTAGTTTTTTGTAGTATTAGGTTGTCCAGATTTTCAAAGCTGCAGGACCTGTCCCGCGTAACTACTACGGGAATGCAGGACTTTAGTCCGGACCCACCCAACACCCGACCTAAGGCAATAAACTGTTTTAAAAAGTCAAGCACACATTTGACGCGCTAAAAAATTTTATTACCACACGTAAAGTGCAATTTCTATTTCACAAAATTCACGAAAAAAAAAAAAAAATGTGCCATTGTTCGTTAGAGGATCTTGACCTGAAAACGACAGACAATGCCCGAATTTTCAAAAGGGTGCTGCAGGTCAAATATCATCCGGGAAAAATCACCAGAAGAAACCGAACAACATCAAGACTCCAATTTCGCAGGCTAAAAAGAAGTGTCATTATCTCTTTGATACAGCCACATCATTTCTAAACAATTCACGTAGATTTGCACGAGAATGACAAAAGTGAAGGGGGGTAAGAATTATCGTATTATTACCCAACTAAGTTTTTTTTTTTATATTATTATTTGCTCTGATGGTCAGTGTTTTTTTTTTTATCACATTTCAAAAATTGCATGTTAGTAGGATTGTCTGAATCAACGGGAAAGTATGATAAACTGCAGGGCTGCCACTGCCAAATGGCATACAAAATAGTTGCTTTAGTAGCCTACAATGAAAAAAATAGTAGCTAAAATAGTAGCATTTGCATAAAAATAGTAGCCGAAATAGTTGCATGCTTACTTAAGAAAAGAGGGGTAAGAATCCTTATTTCCCATAAAAATAACAGCATGAAAATCCACATTTTCCCTACTACTACCATCCAAATTTTCTACTTTTTGTATTTTAATTATAAAATCACACACACAAACGGAAAGAAAGAAAGAAGAAATTTTTTAAATTATCATCTGAGATATACGATTAGAATGCAATTTGGTTTTTCCAAACTAAATTGAATATATTCTTATCTTGTGCTTGAGCATTACTGTGAGGCAACTAAAAACAATACAATTTTTATTGCATGTTATTAGCTGCAATTTTAATTCCATTTTGTAAACAAAAATTAACTGAACCAATTGAAAGTGGTTTTATCAAAAAAGGATGCATTTGATAAAGAAAATACGTGTACATACTAACCTATTCTTTAGAAGAAATTTTTGTAAAATAAAATAGCAAAATCATCCGAAAAAAATAAAGTCTGATTTTATACACACCAATGGGCCAAATAAAGCTATCTAAATAAGTAAAAAAGGCAATATTCTAAATGTTTTTCTCAACATTTTAAATCTGTTATTAAATTGAAAAACTGTGATAGAAAACAAGATTTTCTTATTTCTAAGTAGCATTTATTTCAGCTCGTTTATTAACTTAAATTTTTGGAATGAAGCATTTATACGAGGTTAGAAACAAATACAATTCACGCAGCATAGTGAACAAATCTACAGTTAATCGTTTGTGGTTCATACGACAGTTAAAGGGTTAAATGCCTTTAAAAACAATCAAAAATTGGACAAATATACTGTAAAGCATAAGGGTTATGGGTGGTAGCCAAACCAAAAATCAATAATTAGTTTTCCACTGAAATTTGGATGGTGGTATCTTTGCACTACATTTATATTGAAAGAGTATTTTTTTTTTTTTTTTCAAATGAAAGTTTTTACATATTTTAAAAATTGCATAAAAAACTTAAATTTATACGGAAATATTAGATTGGGGTATTGGGTTAAAAAATTTGCAGTGCTGAGTTTTTTTTTTTTTTTTTTTTTTTACAAAAATAGTAGCTGGGACTGGAAAATAGTCTCCTTTTTTCTGGTTTTCCTCTAAAATAGTCGCTTTTGAAGGTTTTTGGGCTAAAATAGTAACCATAGTTGCCTGATGCTGAAAATAGTCGCTTTTAGTAGCATTTTAGTTGCAAATGGCAGCCCTGAACTGGTGTGGTGCCATTTAGTTCTCCACGTATTTTTTCTACTCGTGTAATTTTTCTTCATCAATCAGTCAGATTCCGTTAAAAATCATAGTATAATAAAATATTGTAAGTCACATACAGGGTGTCCGAAAAGTGGTCTGGAAACGGTCAAATAACTCGAAAAATATACATCGGATTGAAAAACGGCAAAATGCATGTTCAATATTTTTGAAAAATCTATTTAGGGATATGAAAGTTGCCCCCCCCCCCCGGGGGGGGGGAAAACTTTGAAATCTTAAATGATGACCCCCATTTTGTATTGCAGATTCGGATTCTACGGGAAAAAATATGTAACTTTTGTATTGAACATTTTCTTCGAAACATTGTAGATGTGGCTGTAATCGAGTGCAATGCTGTGAGAATAAGCTTTTAACACGTGAAAAAGAAAAAAATAAACTAAATTATGTTTTTAGCAATATTTTGTCCAAAATAAAGAAACATCCTTCGAGAGTAGCAAAAATTTTAAATTCTCGAGGAGAAACCGATGCATCCCAAGCCCATGCAGGGACCGATTTACAAATTTGAGGGCCCTGGGGACAGATGTTCATGGATGGGGCCCTCCTTGCACCGATGCTTACAGAGGTCTTCAGTAAATATATATATCATTGAAAGCGGTAATTATTAAGATAACCACTACTGACTCTAATAATTTTGTGATATTTAATGATTTTTTTTTTCTTCTCAATTTTTTAGAAGTTTTTATAACATCCTCATAATCAATCTTTAGTATTCTATCTCGCTGACGATTTTTCGAAATCTGTTCCGAAAGTGAAAGTATCCTAATATTAAAAACCTGTAAACAAAATCGAAAAGGTAAAAAGGCCTTTGTAGAGATTGACCTCAACTATCCAATGGAAAAAAAATCTTTTAAAAATATTGAAATGCAAACGAGATATTAAAAAAAAAAATTCTCCTAGAGAATTAATATTAGCGAGCGGATGTTTTCGCGTGCGTGAAGTAGTTTATGAAAAAAAAATAGATTTTTCCATATTAATTTTTTTTAATAGTTCAGTTAATAGTTTTTAATAGTTAAACTTCGTCAGATGTTGGCCAATAATTGAAAAATCTTCAGTAGCATTTGAGGGCCCCTGGATCCCCGAATGCCCTGCCGTAAATCAGGCACTGAGCCAATGGGTTTAATATTAGAGAGGAGCATTTGCGGTCTAACAGATCAGGAGAATTAAAGGTCGAAATTTTGCTGTCTACGTAAATCGAAATTAATTTTTGAAAAATCACCTACGTAAATCCGAAAAAAAGTCTTCATTTGTCGCATTCCTGTACATCGAGTATTGCCGTTAAGTTTATGAAGAAAATTTTCTCCGTTCCCTCAACCTGTCTTTAAAAGACAGACATCATCATACAACCAAAATAAAACAATTCAACGAAAAAAAAAAAAAAAAAAAAAAAAATCAAAAAATCAAAGTCATTTGTCGTATACCCCTGGCCTAAAATGGGTTAACATAAATAAACAAATAATTCACGGCCCAAAACATCTGTTTACACGCGATTCGTTTATCAATCACAAGTAATATATAATTAATACATTTCCTTCATTTACGTCAATAATTTTTTTTTCCTCGTTAATTACTTAGCAAAAAAAAAAAAAAAAAGTCCCTGAGAAGCAAGTACGGCATTACAAAATTAATATTGCTCACCACGCATCATGCATCGCCTCGCTTTCTGGGGCAGTCCGACGGGCGAGGAACTGAGGTTTGCGCGCTTAGTTAGTGTGCTCAGAATATCGATATAATATATAAACGCGGATAATCGTCGCTGTATATATCCTGCTATCCTTGGGAATTTATTTTTGGTATGAAACACATAAAATGGAGTTATTTTCTCAATGTCGCTCAGATCTGCGTGAATTGTTCGAAAAAGATATGGATGGCCGAAAGAGATAATGGATTAAAGCTTTCCTTTTTTTTTAAAACATGCGTAGAACGAGCCTTGATGTTTGGTTTTCTTCTCTTTTTTTTCCGGATGATGTTTGACTTATAGGACCTATGAAAATCCGAGCATTGTTTGTCGTTTTCAGGTCAAGATCCTCTTTGTGCAATGTCACACTTGCGGGGGGGGGGGGGGGGGGGGGGGAGAAATTTTTTTTTTAAGTTAAAATACGTGTAACTGGCTAAAAATATATTTTGTAAACACCGCCTATTCTATTCTGGAACTAGAATCCCTGATAAGGTGGAATTTATTATTGCTAGGAATGTGACGAATAGTGATTTGGCTGAATCCTATAATAGCGAAAATTCGGCCAAATTTTAAGCCAAATACCATTTTTTTTTTTTTTTTTTTTTTTTTTTTAGAAAATAACCTTTGATTATATATACTTTTAAAAAATTTAATGGAAAAAGATTTAAACACAAATTGATGTTTTAATATTTATGCGATTAAAATTTTCAATAGCTTGCTGATGTATTTCTTGAAAAATATTTCAAACACCTTGATGTTAATAATAAATTCATAAATTTTTTTTATGCTTTTTGAAATAAAATCAATGACGAAAGTGGAAGGGGGGGGGGGGGGGGGGGGGTAAATATATTTTTTACTGTCGACTAAAATCTCCTGCTACCAGATTTTATCAAATTTATAAAGCCTTGCTTTAAAATTAAACATGCTTCATATCAATTTAAAAAGAAATAAATGCGCGATAAATATTTAAAATAAAATCATGGCTATTTTATTTATCAAACAAACAAACACAATAATTTCTAAACAACAAAACTACTTTCAGAAGGATAGTTTTGCAACACAATTGCCTTAATTGCTCCTCTAATTAATGTAACCCTGATGAAGATTACTCGCGTTTATGGAAAACAAATAAACAAGAAAAATGCATAATCAGCGTAGCATAAAAAAAAAAAAACTCCAAATTAACTTCTTTCAATGAAGGGTGTGTGCAGAAGAGAAATCTATCTTAGAAAGTCAATTTGGGTTCTTCGAAAAATGAGCGCTGCTAAGGAAAGAGATCGGGGCCCATTGATGTGTAAGCCATTTTCGCGCTTGAGTGACTATTAACATCGAACAGTTTGTCAACATTATACACGCGCGTTGTTCTGTTTCAAGAACTACACGAGAGAATTCAATTTTCATTTCTGGCATGGTTAACACTTACTAGTACTTTCTCTGTAGAAACGGGACGGAGCGCGGGAAGAGCCCCTCCACACTCACGCACCCTAAAATATCTTCTCTGTGATCATTTAAACTTTTTAAGGGAGGTTTCAACAGAAAATAAATAAAAATACTTTTTAAAAATGCATAATTTTTTTACACATTACACTGCAATTTGTTCCGGAAAGGTCACATTATACCAAAAATTGTACTGCGTGTACTTGAGGAAATATTCAAAAAATTATGCAACTGAAAGTTTTTTGGAAAATGTGGTATTTTCGGAACAAAATTCTCAGATATATGAAAAATAATAAATATTTAAAAATTCTTATTAGTATTCAGTTTTTGGTGGTATTTTTTGTGACATTCTTCGAACCCTAAAAACTTATGCGTTGCACTTAACACAGTGATTACCTGGCCTAAGGACCTTAAGCATAGAGTAAGAATACGTATGGAAAATTTCACGAATATCATTAAATTATCGTCTGAAAATCGTAAAAACACAGCATTATTTTTTGAAGCGAATTTGAAGGTTTATTTTTAAAGGGAGAAATGCATGATATAAGTTCAGTTAAAAATATATGCATAATAAAAGGATAGCAGTACTTGTACATCAAATGAAAGCTTGTACTGCAGTAGAAATAAATAAAATAAAAATTGGTTCTTTAAGTATACTGTTGAGCAAATGTAAAATTTTCGTATAAAAGTGGGGATTATAAAAATCATATAAACTTATGTTTTTACATATATAGTAAATCTTAAAAATCTGAAAATTCAGTGTTAGGGAGAGGAGGGGACCACAATTTCTCAAAAAAATTTCATACAAAAAACTTAATTTTTTGACAGTAATTAAGATCAGACCATTCCCGATATTTATTGTGCTGTCCTCTTAAAAAAAAAAATTTTTTTTTTCACTATATAGTTTAATAAAGAATGTAAAAAAATTAAACATTGCTACAATTTTACTGCTACATTTTTACAGCTTGTTCTGACTAAGATTTTAATGTTAAGCCTTTTTCATTTTATCACTTTATTACAAAGTTGCAGCCAATTAATCGAGAATTTGAAGAAAAAAACAATTTTCCAATAAGTAACCATTTTACACGAAAAAAAAAAAAAAAAAAAAAAAAAAACACCTGACATAATTATCTGAAAATGAAGCATTTTATTACATAAACGGTTTAAAACGAAAACAATTAAAAATTGATATTCTAAAATTCTATTATAACAAGAAAATCTGTAAAAATGAAACTCATGTTTTGTGAAAATTCTGCAATTGTTATAGTTTAAATTATTTTAAAACTAAATAAGCACTTCTTAGGATTTTTTAACGGTTCTTATTATTCTAAATGGTGCATACAAACAGAACAAAACAAAAAAAAATTGACTTTAGTGAAATATTTGATGAAGTACTAGAGTGAGTTTTTTTTAGGAAACATTTCAACTCTTGATTTTTTTTTTTTTTTTTTTTTTTGAGGACAGTACAGTACAATACGACCAGATGTGACACAGCAAATTTAGCTTAAATAAAACAACCTGAACTCAACCAAAATCGTTTTAAAATTTTATTACTTTAAAACGAGAGCAAACACGACAAAAGCATTCAACAACCTGAAATCAAAACACAGTCGGGGAAATATGCTGCATGCGCCGAAGACGAACCCGGGGCATTACCACAGTTCCTTGAGACTATTGACCCAATAAACACGGACATGACGTGAAACGAAAACAAAAACAAACTGCCGGCAAAACAAACGCATCAAAAGGTCCGCGAACCATGCAGGACTTTCATCCCGTCACACACGGGACGTCCCACCTCGAGGTCAAGAAAATACCGCGCTTCATGCATTTGCAACAGTGCGGACCTTGATCACGACTGAATAAAATTTTGTGGCTGTTTGGACACATCAGAAGTCGTGAAGAACAGGGTTAAGTTCTTCCTTGAATCGACAAGCTAATTACTACGGAAGGATATATGCTAGGGAACAAAATGGGCTGTATTAAGTTAATAGGGGCCGTCGACCCGATTCCCTTTGGGGGTAAGGGCTGATCTAATGGACAGGTCATGCCCCTAAGCAGGAAATATTCGCATATATATATAAAACTTTTTTTAATACTTAACTACGCATTAATACATAAAAATTGCTATAATTAAAGAGGAACAAATACTACGCCGCTTTCAAAACAGAATTTTAAAGGATCAGGGTCCATAAGCCGTGTCACCCCCCCCCCCCCCCTCCCTCCCATGAAATAAGACTAAAATTCGATTTTGTTATACTGACTTAATTATTTCACTTTTTACTATTACAAAGTTTATCCTGTACGATTTCAACAATAGTTTTTGCATTTTGTTCGGATTTATAGGACTTACACAAGCTCAAAGTTCGTATTATTCGTAGTTTTTTTTTTAAAATGAAAAATACGCCATTTCTCCTAATTTTACCTCAATTATTTATATGAGCGCAATCGTGCAACACTTTCTTTACTTATATTATAAAATACATCAAAATGTACACTATATGTAAAAATTAAAGTGTTGCAAAGCTTCGCTCATAGTAAAGTATTAAATAATGTATTAAAAATTGGGTCTCATCTATTAAAACTAGATAATTGAAATTTCCCATGCTTGTATAACTAATATGTTTCTTTAAAATGATCTAAAACTATTAATATAATTATAATATTATAGAAATAGAAAATATATTAATATTGGAATACATTATTTTTCTTATGATTATTCTCAAATCCATAACGGGCTACTTTATGACATTTTTTAATTCACTTTTGTTCGGAAACGCATGAAATTGGTAGATTTTCTTATACAGAAACTTTGTAATCGAAACACGTTTTCCATTTTTTGGTAAAGATAGAAGATCTTTGAGAAAAGACTGTCAAAGTCGACGTTTGGAACCGAATTCCGATAAGTAGTTTATTTTATCAAAAAATTGTAAACTCATTTCGATTCCAAATCGCTTTCATAGTCAGGAATGCCAATTTTATGCCTTTGTGTTAGAAAATGAGTCAGAAATTGTGTCAGAAAATTTTTCGTTGTTGAGTAAGTCATTTGAGAACAGACACCTTCACAAAATTCCTCTTAATAAAATAGGCCTTTTCACGAAATCCCATTCCATAAAAACATAACTTTCCATTATTAGTATTATTAATGTTAGGTTTTAAATTGTGTAATTTGCAAACACAACAAGTTCACCAGTAAGGAAAACTTTAGCAGAAAGACTTGAAATTAAATGCTTGATTCAAATTTGAGTAAATGGATTGAATCTTTCATTACAAAATGTTATTTTTCCCTCAAAAATATAAAATATTTCACAAAAATAGTTTTTCTTTTCACAAAATGGGCCCACAAAGAAAAAACGCTCCATTGACCCCTTATGACTTGAAAAGCTACGTGTAACACCTTTTTTTAAGAAAATGTAGCTGACTTATACACAGTTAAGTAAAAATTAAATACACCAAATAAAATTATGCATGCACCAAGTATTTTTTTATGAAACTAAAAAATATATATTTTAAATGAGAAAGTAATTTACACACATTCTGTTCATAAACAAATCAGCTGGTGATGGTTTAAATATTATGCAAAATCTATTTCGTTCATACTGCCGAGATGTCATCTGTGCCTTATAGGCACACTTATAGTGAACGTTTACGTTACTATAAGTAACGTATAAGAACGTTCACTTAGTGAACGTTTTATCCAATTTATAATCAATTCCAGTTCTCAGAAAATGCATTAATCCTTTTTACAAGCAGCAAGTACTAATGACCTGGAAAACCCAGAACCAGTGTACTGCGCTTGAATCAGATGACGCGCATGAATTTCATCATAGAACATGCAGAGTTTACAAAATAAATAAATAAAAATACAGAACACTATTCATTTTAAATAAAACTAGCTGACCCGCATTCATAATTTAATTTAATATTAGAGTTAGTCTTCTTTTCAAACACTAAACTGCTCTACACAGTGAAACATTGATACCTTGAAAATCTTTATAAACAATCTTTTGATTACTAATAATAAACTTTTGATGTAGTTTGACAAATATAATATTCTTTCCCACAGTTAAAAGCAAATTTCAAAGACTTCTTGTGATTTTGTTCTTTGATTGACAATTCGTCAACATTTAGTCATTAGATTCAGCAAATAACAGAAAAAAATAGATTGGTAATACTAAAATGCTATAATAAATAATTTTATATTTGTATTATTAAAATGCTATAGCTAGCACCCAATTTTATAATCCTCTCTTATTCGACTTCATATTTAGATATTAATTCTTAAAGGATAATTTCCCCCAATCAAGAAAATTTTATTTTAAAAGCTGGAGCCAATTCTTAAGGATCATCGTGTTAATAATATTAATTGCTTTAAATAATCTCATTTTTTAAAAATGAAAATATTTTATGCCAAATATTCAATATTTTAAATCTATTTTATCTTTGATAAAATCATATGTTTTTTTTTTCTCTCTAATGCACTAGATATGTTCATGAACACATACTAATTTTCATCTTACACATACAAGCATGGCCTAGACCCACTATTTCTAATGCTTATTGTTGAAATAAAGTATTAAAAGTAGAAATTATTTATATCCTATAACTTGAAACACTTAAATCATAAAAAAAAAAGAGAAATGTTATATTACATTTCTTCTAAGGTTTTTTTTTTTTTTTTTTTTTTTTTTTTTTGAAGAAAAACCTGTTGGTTTAAACCCTGCCAACCTTGGGTCACCTCTACTTTAAAAAGTACTTAACTTTGACTTTTCCACACAAAAAAATATTATCATAGCTGAATATTTCATTTTACTTATAAGCAATTTCAGTTCTCAGATGATGCATTAATCCTTTTAAACTAGAAACAAACACTGATGTCCTGGATAACCCAGAACACAGTACCGCTCTAGAATCAGATGACGCGCATGAATATCATCATGGAACATTCAGTTTACAATAATTACTGACTACAAAGCATCTTAAAAAGAATCCTATGCCAAAAATATTTTATTAGAGGAGGGGGGGGGGGCTATTTTATATATTAAAAATTATATACTAACTAATTGGTGATGAAGAGTAGTCACTTTTTTTTTTTATTCAAAATTTAAGACAACCGAATAAAGAAAACCTACAAAAATTAAACTACATCATCTATTTCATATCAAATTTGATTTTCATTTTACAGAAATGTTCTTTTTGCGTGAAAATTTTATTTTAATCACAATCATTTAAAATTCACTTCTCAGAAAATGCATTAATCCTTTTACCAAGCAGCAAGTACCAGTGTCATGGAAAACCCAGAACAGAGTACTGCGTTGGAGTCAGATGACGCGCATGAATTTCATCATGGAATTGAACACTTTACAATAATTTTAGACAAGAAAATACTTTAAATGGATTCATTCACATACCTAAATATATTTTAGAGTAGAACGGCTTGATAAAAATAAATTATACGCTAATTGGTAAAGACTTATTTTTTTTTTTTTTAATTCAAAACTTTAAGACAACTGAACAACAACAAACAAAAAAAGTCTACATGAAAATACCAACAAAAAAAAAAGTGACTTTTTACAAAAATTCTAGATTAGAAAAGATTTGAAATAGATTCATTCATATACCTAAATATATTTTAGAATAGAATAGCTCTAGTTAAAAAAATATATATGCTAATTGGAGAAGCCTTATTGTTACTTTTTTTTAAATTCATACAAACAAAAAATGTGAAGTAAATAAATATATATACCATGTGAATTTTTTATTTTACCTATAATCAACTTTAGCTCTCAGAAAATTATATGCTAATTGGTGAAGAAAAGTTTACTTTTTTTTTTTTAATTCAAAAATTTAAGACAACTGAACGACAAAAAAAAAAAAAAAAAAAAAAGTCTACATGAAAATACAAACAAAAAATGTGACGTAAATAAATATATATATCAAGTGAATTTTTTATTTTACTTATAAAGTTATAATCAGCTTTAGTTCTCAGAAAATGCATTAATCCTTTTTTACCTGCAACAAATACTATTGTCCTGGAAAACCCAGAACAAAGAATTGCGCTGGAGTCAGATGACGCGCATGAATTTCATCATGGAATTGAACAGTTTACAAAAATCCTAGATTAGAAAAGATTTGAAATAGATTCATTCATATACCTAAATATATTTTAGAGAACAGCTCTAGTTAAAAAAATATATATGCTAATTGGAGAAGCCTTATTGTTACTTTTTTTTAAATTCATACAAACAAAAAATGTGAAGTAAATAAATATATATACCATGTGAATTTTTTATTTTACTTATAATCAACTTTAGCTCTCAGAAAGTGCAATAATCCTTTTTTACCAGCAACAAATACTATTGTCCTGGAAAACCCAGAACAGAGAAATGCGCTGGAGTCAGATGACGCGCATGAATTTCATCATGGAATTGAACACTTGACAATAATTTTATATTAGAAAAGACTTTAAATAGATTCATTCACATACCTAAACATATTTTAGAGTAGAACGGCTCTATTAAAAAAATTATATGCTAATTGGTGAAGAAAAGTTTATTTTTTTTTTTTTTTAATTCAAAAATTTAAGACAACTGAACGACAAAAAAAAAAAAAAAAAAAAAAAAAAAAAAGTCTACATGAAAATACAAACAAAAAATGTGACGTAAATAAATATATATATCAAGTGAATTTTTTATTTTACTTATAAAGTTATAATCAGCTTTAGTTCTCAGAAAATGCATTAATCCTTTTTTACCTGCAACAAATAATATTGTCCTGGAAAACCCAGAACAAAGAATTGCGCTGGAGTCAGATGACGCGCATGAATTTCATCATGGAATTGAACACTTTACAAAAATCCTAGATTAGAAAAGATTTGAAATAGATTCATTCATATACCTAAATATATTTTAGAGTAGAACAGCTCTAGTTAAAAAAATATATATGCTAATTGGAGAAGCCTTATTGTTACTTTTTTTTAAATTCATACAAACAAAAAATGTGAAGTAAATAAATATATATACCATGTGAATTTTTTTATTTTACTTATAATCAACTTTAGCTCTCAGAAAGTGCAATAATCCTTTTTTACCAGCAACAAATACTATTGTCCTGGAAAACCCAGAACAGAGAAATGCGCTGGAGTCAGATGACGCGCATGAATTTCATCATGGAATTGAACACTTTACAATAATTTTATATTAGAAAAGACTTTAAACAGATTCATTCACATACCTAAACATATTTTAGAGTAGAACGGCTCTATTAAAAAAATTATATGCTAATTGGTGAAGAAAAGTTTACTTTTTTTTTTTTTTTAATTCAAAAATTTAAGACAACTGAACGACAAAAAAAAAAAAAAAAAAAAAAAAAAAAGTCTACATGAAAATACAAACAAAAAATGTGACGTAAATAAATATATATATCAAGTGAATTTTTTATTTTACTTATAAAGTTATAATCAGCTTTAGTTCTCAGAAAATGCATTAATCCTTTTTTACCAGCAACAAATACTATTGTCCTGGAAAACCCAGAACAAAGAATTGCGCTGGAGTCAGATGACGCGCATGAATTTCATCATGGAATTGAATACTTTACAAAAATCCTAGATTAGAAAAGATTTGAAATAGATTCATTCATATACCTAAATATATTTTAGAGTAGAACAGCTCTAGTTAAAAAATTATATGCTAATTGGTGAAGAAGCGTTATTGTTACTTTTTTTTAAATTCAAAAATGTAAGGCAACTAAACAAAAAAAAAAGTCTGGATGAAAGTACAAACAAAAAATGTGAAGTATGTATATATATATAGAAGTTAAAGTGATTTATGAGCCATTTGAAATTCATAGATATTATAATTATATATATACCATGTGAATTTTTTATTTTACTTATAATCATCTTTAGGTCTCAGAAAATGCATTAATCCTTTTTTACCATTTACAAATACTATTGTCCTAGAAAACCCAGCATAGAAAATTGCGCTGGAGCATAAATTTTATAATGGAATTGAACACCTTACAAAAATTCTAGATTAGAAATTTTTTTAAATAGATTCATTCATATACCTAAATATATTTTAGAGTAGAACAGCTCTAGTTAAAAAAATATATATATGCTAATTGGAGAAGCCTTATTGTTACTTTTTTTAAAATTCATACAAACAAAAAATGTGAAGTAAATAAATATATATACCATGTGAATTTTTTATTTTACTTATTGTTGTTACTTACTGTTTATTGACTTATTAATTTTTTTAATTTAAGAAAAATCAACAAGACAATTAAACAACAAGAAAAGTCTACATGAAAATACAAACAAAAAATGTGAAGTAAATACATACACAATTTGAATTTTTTTATTTTACTTATAATCAGCTTTAGTTCTCAGAAAATGCATTAATCCTTTTTTACCAGTAGCAAGTACTATTGTCCTGGAAAACCCAAAACAGAGTACCGCGCTGGAGTCAGATGACGCGCATGAATTTCATCATGGAATTGAACACTTTACAATTATTCTAGATTAGAAAAGATTTTAAATAGATTCATTCACAAACCTAAACATGTTTTAGAGTAGATCAGATCTAGTTAAAAAACAGGTAGTACTTCTTACGAAATCTACCTAAAATTACATGCTAATTGGTGAAGACTTAAGGGGGGGAAGTAATATATCATTAAGCGAATGTTTTATTTTACTTAATCAGCTTCAGTTCTCAGAAAAAGCATTAATCCTTTTTTTACCAGCAACAAATACTGATGTCCTGGAAAACCCAGAACAGAGTACTGCGCTAGAATCAGATGACGCGCATGAATTTCATCATGGAACTACAGTTACAGAAATGGTCAATAGAATCGGATATACCTTTGGGTGGAAAGGTTTAGTCAAAAATAATATGTTGATTGTTAATGAAGAATCACTGCCACTTTTTGATTTATAACTTCAGAACAAAAAAAAAAAAAAAAAAAAAAAAGCATTATTATTATTTTTAAAAAAAGGTGGTTGGGTTCTCAAATGATTTGATCAACAACGTGAACTTTACACATTTTCTGACACATTTTTAAACGCAAATGTATAAAATTTTGCAGGCCTGACTATTGAAGAGATTTGGAATCGAAATGAGTTTTACATTTTTTTGCTAAATAAATTACTTATCGAGTTATAAGCGATTCGTGTCACGTGACAACACGTTTTTCTCCATTCTGTCAATGAAGCATCGGGAATTCGACTCAAAACGTCGACTTTGACAGTGTTTCCTGTAAAATCTTCTGACTTTACCAAAAAATGGGAAACGTGTTTCGATTACAAAGTTTCTGAATAATAACCCCAGTACATTTCATGCCTTTCCGAGCAAAAACGAATTTAAAAATGTGTCTGAAAGTAGCCCCTTTGGATTTTAGAACAACGTTAAAAAAAAAAAAAAAAAAAAAAAAACATTTATTAGAGCATTCTTTCACATAAAGCAAAAGACATTATGCAATTAAACACAGACAGAATAGAAATCTCGCATATTTAAAATTCTGCAACAGTGGCACGTGTTTATTCTTGAAGTCAAATTGGACTATTAGGACGAAGGCCAAAATCAGGAGCTCTGAAACAGGCTAGCTAGAAGAAAGGAGCAATTGTTGTAGCAAATCAACACAATCTCTTTTCATGTATGTATTTTCAAAGCATGCATCACAATGACCGGAGGTTTTGAAGCACGTGGCGCATCATCACTTAATGAGCCTGAACTTTCTCGACTAGATCCCGAGATTACTTGCTCCTAATTGGCAACAGTGTTGATAAAAAAAAAATATATATATATCTTGTTACCTACTGAAATGATTCTATGAATGAAGTACTTATATGCCCATATTCAAGGCTAAATAAAATAAATAAAAAAGTACTGGAGCCCTAATAATCTGCAGTACTAACAAACGTTGCGTATCCACGTCCCTTTTATCCGCAGATTTGTATTTCATGCATTATTTGCAAAAAAAAAAAAATAAATAAATAAATAAATAAATAAAAAAAATAAAATAAAATAAAATAAAGACATCTATATGCATAGCTGCAACTATTCCACTTTTTTGCTACCGCTATTCCAAAAAGAAATCTTCGCCTAATCTTGATAACCGTACTGATAAAGTAGTATCTTGTTACCTATACTGAAATTATTCTAATAAATAAAATATTTCTAAGAATCTAATTAAAATATTAAAATTATTTTAGCAATTTTTAGAAATTCGTTTTGAGAACAGCCTTAACTTGAAAACATAATAAAACGATATTCTAAATGTCTTTTTTTCCCCCCCAACTAATTGAAAACAAAAGCAATTTTCTACAAAAATTAAACAATGTTTTTTTTTTTTTTTTACACCAGTCAAAAATCAAAATATAAGATTCAGTATTTAAAAAAAAAAAAAAAAAAAAAAAAAAAAAAACAAGAAAATTAGAAAATTATGTTCTATGCAACAAAATTTTAAAGACAAAATAATTTTTTTAATTGTAAAATTTGAACGCAAATGTAAGCTTATCGGTTTTTTCATTCCTTAACCCAGGCACGACGAACCTTTTTGCGTGCGCGTGGCAAAAAATTCACAGTCAATAATGCAACGTGTCAAATTTTTACGTAAAATAATTTTGCAGCGTACGATGCTTATACGAAAAACCGGCTATAGAATCACTTTTTTCATGCACTAATAAATACTAATTAATAATTAAGAAATATTGAAACTCAAAATGAGATTTCTCTGTATATTGGAATCAGTTTCGATATTAATGAAATTTTAATTCGTGAATATGATACATTTATGCGGTACGTAGAAAAAAAAAATTTCGAGTTTTTTATTTTGTAATTTTTAACTTATTATTGATGCAACATCTGGGTTATAAATATCCCAGTTGCATTAAAAATTGTATTGATGAAATTCTTGAAGTTATACGTTCGATTGATAACGCTTTATACCTGGATCATATTTAGTTATTTTTATATACATAGCTAAATTTTGTTCATTTGCAATTTTAAGAGCAAGATTCTGAGAGATTGAGCCACTTTGTATTAGGGGGTGATTCACACCATCACCAATCTGGCCCAAAAAATTATCAGTTGTTACTACTCTTATAAGATGGTAAAATCTAAAATTTTTTGTTTCTACCTTCCATAGTTTTAATTTTATCGCTTGTCAAAGGTCACCTTCAAAGATATAAAAAACGCTGTTTTTGTTATACATGGCAAACGTCTTTGCCCATATTAGGCAGCGCGATGAACTTGCCTCTGATATTTTTTCTATTATGAAATTAATAAATATGGATGTTTATAAAACATGCAAAAAGTTAATGGCAAGTTGCTTCCGCAAGGTCATTCAAGGTCACGTAAAGTCACATTTTTGGTGTTTTTCGCTATTTTCAAGCCAGAATTACTCTTAGCGCATTTCATTTGCCACCACAAATAAGGTATCATTGGATAGAGTTACTTCAGTACTATTTAAAAAAATGTAAAACATTGAGGCAAGTTGAATGCGTTGCCAGATTTTTTATACTAAAACCTCAAAATTTTAAAAAATGGGACATATTTAAAATCTTCTATCTCGTTGCGCGAACAACATATGCAGACAACACTATAATTATTTTAAAGCTCTATTATTATACTTAACATAAAAATAAACTTTAGTGAGGCAAAATGCCTAGAAAAAAATAAATGATTTTTTTTCTCTAATGAAATATGCCACTTTGGATAATATGGATTCTCATTGGAAACAGCATTTGAAATAAGTTTTAGCATTTGGAAACAACATTCTAAACTAGCATTAATGCTTTACCTTTCCCTGTTAATATATTTAACACTTTTTTTTAATTATATTTTAAATAATAATAAAAAAAATGTAAGGCCAGATGAGCATAAAAAATAATTTTCACAGAATATGTTGTAATGACGTGGCCACAGTTCTGAAAATGTTCATATATATATATATATATAATATGTATATATATTGTATACATTCTAAGATGAAACATCTTTTGTAACTGAAAGTTCTTTATTAGGACAATAATATTAAATTTCAATCAATATATAACAAAAACAACACAAGTCATCTTATGCGTTCAAAATACTTTTCGTGTTTGTATTAAACAGATCTTACTCAGAGTTCAAATAAGACAGTTTCTTTCTCATGTCCACACTGTTTCAAACTTTTCTCGATTTGTTCTTTCTGATATCATGAATTCTGTAAATTGGCTTTTGTAAAGTTCACAAAACTCCAATTTTTGCCACTAGCAATAGCAATCCCTATTTCACTTGTAGGAGATTACTTTCAAGGTGAAATAAGTATAACTTGAATAGGATTACATAGACTTCCTAACACATAGGCAACTACTGGACAAAAGGAACCCTTTTCTGTTAAGAGATTATCTATTGCCTCCAAAGATAAAAATAGAATCAGAATATCACAATCTGTTTCTTTGGTATATTTTGAAATGATCAGATAAATTATTTCTTTGCATCCCGCAAGTCTAGTTTAATACCTGCTTCAGACTGGATATTAAGGATATCTTAGACTGTCATTTTATAGGTGGTACACCCTGGAATTATAAAAGCTGTTCACACCGCAAAACTCATCTATGATAACTCATTGTACATCCCTGTGTCTGAGAGCTGAACAAATGTAAAGTGTGCATATGTGAATAAGTTAAATCCAGCCTCAACAGCCAATCGCTTAAAGCAAGCCACCACAGCCAACCAGAGTGAGTGGTAGTGGCTGTATCTACCCATAGAAAGTTCGAACTCACTGAGGGTATTTGTAGAATTCCCTCAAATTGTTCGGCGTTCTGAGTTATCCAAAATATTCGTTCTGAATGGGGTATAATGTTTCTATCTAGCAACACCTTTATAAAACAGATTGGAGCTAATTTTCTCACATGTTAGTAAGAGGCAAATTTATTCAGTTATTTTCAAACTACATCTGTTGAGAATTTTTTAAAAAATAAATATGGATGAAAACTTTTTTATGAAGACTGCTTTTTCTATGGAGAACTATTGAACTGTGGTGCTCATTCTAAATCTAAAAATATTGGTATTTTTACTGATTCTGACTTGGATAATGACATGAACAACTACCTGACAAAAATAAGTGTGAAATTGCCAGAAACAGATAGTTTAACAGAGAAACAACTTATAGCTTGTAGAAGTGGAAAAGAATTATCTGAAAATTGACAGAAAAAAATATACAAAAAGCGATTTCGACCAGGACTGCGAAAATGAACTTTGCCCCTATTCTTTTTATGCTGTGTTGCATGATAAACGTTTTTATATTGACAAACTTTTAGAAAAATGAGGATGAGGTTGTGAAATTTTTAAAATGAAATTTCTCCACCAGAGAGGTGCTGAAGAATTCAAATGGCCACTGCGTGATGATGTGGATAATAGTGCATCAAAGCACCATCTTCTTTGGTCCGATAACATTATTTATCTGGTGCAGAAACATTTAGAATTCCTTGTCTACGAGACATATAAGAAGTGGCTGTAAATATGCATAGCAAAAAATATATAAATGAAATATGGAAATGTACTAATTTCAAGTAGCGATATTTTATACTTTAATAAACGTTCTAATTCTTTTTTCATTTTTTGATAAATTTCCTTCAGTGACATTTAACTTCTTGTTAAGTATAATAATAATTTGTTAATATTAGTGTCTTAATATTATTAACCAGTTGTAATAATATTTTAAAAAGTAATTTATCTGACCATTGAGAAAATATACAAAAAATTCTGTGAAAATTACATTTTTTTAATGCTCATCTAACCTTACACACACAAAAAAAAAAATTTCAATATAATAAAAAAGTGTTAAATATATTAACCAGGAAAGGTAAAGCACTTGTGCTATATTAAAATGTTGTTTCCAGATGCAAGAGCATATTTCAAATGCTGTTTCCAGTGAGAATCCATATTATCCAAAATGGTATATTTCATTGGAGAAAAAAAAATCATTTATTTTTTTCTAGGCATTTTGCCTCGCTAAAGTTTATTTTTATGTTAAGTATAATAATAGAGCTTTAAAATAATTATAGTGTTGTCTGCATATGTTGTTCGCGCAACAAGATAGAAGATTTTAAATATGTCCTATTTTTTTTAAATTTTGAAGTTTTAGTATAAAAAATCTGGCAACGCATTCAACTTGCCTCAATGTTTTACATTTTTTTAAATAGTACTGATGTAACTCTATCCAATGATACCTCATTTGTGCTGGCAAATGAAATGCGCTAAGAGTAATTCTGGCTTGAAAATGGCGAAAAACACCAAAAATGTGACTTTACGTGACCTTGAATGACCTTGCGCAAGCAACTTGCCATTAACTTTTTGCATGTTTTATAAACATCCATATTTATTAATTTCATAATAGAAAAAACATCAGAGGCAAGTTCATTGCGCTGCCTAATATGGGCAAAAACATTTTCCATGTATTACAAAAACAGCGTTTTTTATATTTTTGAAGGTGACCTTTGACAAGCGATAAAATGAAAACTATGGAACCTAGAAACAAAAACTTTTTAGATTTAATCATCTAATAAGAATAGTAACAAGTGATAATTTTTTGGGCCAGATTGGTGACGGTGTGAATCACGGGTGGCTCAATCTCTCAGAATCTCGCTCTTAATTGCAGTGACTGTCTAGCTAAATTCATTTGAAAAATTACAGCTTTTTAAATTCATATAGAAAGGCAAAATACATGTCGAAAACGTTGTATAGCATCACGGGAAAAAAATTATTTTTGTGCGTTAATTTATGCAAAAATTAATTGCATTATTTGTTGATAGTCTGTCCGTATTGAACAAAATTTTATTGATTATAACATAAATAAAAAGGAATTATATCTGTATAAAGATTAACAAATTAAAATTTTTCACGTACCAGAGAAATTGTTTTACGTGTCAACTCTGGCACGCCTGCCATAGGTTCGCCATCACTGTTGTACAGTTTAAACTGAACTTTATAATTAAATTTTTCTTTGCAAAAAGTCTTCTTTCTAGAAAACTGATTTGCATGAAAATTTACATTCCCAAGAGGCAAAGAGAGCTCGAAGCGATCAACTATATAAGACACTAAAGTAATATTTTGCGTAATCCGAGCTTTATTTTTATAACTCCAATTTCGGTTCGGAAACAACTAAATAATGCTATACTGTTGTTAAAAAGGAATAAGTGTTTTAAAATTCCTTAAGTTTTCGGCTGGTATATCTGAAGAAGAAGAATACTTTGAAATAAATAGTTAAACGAACATAACAAATGTTTAAATTTCTTCCATAAAACATTTGATTTATCCTGGTTTATTTAATCTAAAAAATAACACTTTCGATTTTTAAGATAGTTTCGCGATGATGCACTCAAATATATTATGTCACTACATATACATTAAGCTCTCATATCTTTGTGAGGTTTCATCATTTGAGAGTAAATCATGAAAAAAAATATAAATAAAATTAATTTTTTCTTAATAAAGCATTAATCCTTTGAAGATCAATTTCAGCAAATTTATCGCAGAAAGCTTGTAAACGCGTTGCCCAACTGATATCGAATAACAAGCAAGATGACAAGGATTTGAGTGGGATGAAGAGTATTTTTTATTTTATTTATTTATTTCTTTATTTTTACAGAAATCGAGGACACTCATCTTTGTGATTACACGTGGAAAAAAAGTAATTTAGATGCAATTATGAAGCTATAAAATAATTAACAGGAGCGTGACTTTTTTTTTTCTTGCTTTTGCGCACAGTAGTTATACGCAATCAATTACAAATGCAATATATTCCATGACAGTAATGAAAGACGTGTTAGAAAAGCAATTATACATACAAGTAAAGTAAAGATTTAATTTCAATTTTGCTGCCATTTGTAAGGAAAAATCACATTTGTCGTAAAACTTGCAACAGCGCGGTTGCTGGAAGGTTACTGACACTTGGAAGTTGTTGCTTTTCGAACAAAAAGCATAAGAAAAATATTATAATAACGATTTGTATGTGCGGGGGGAAGGGGGAGGGGGATATACACGAAACATAACTCCGAAACGGTAGTTACGATTAATTCGACTATGTTATACACCGCTGTCTCAAGACCTTTAAGTTTTCGTTTGCATTTATGTAATCAAGCATTGGTAGCGCAGTGTCAACGTCTCCAGCATCAAAAACTTTATAGTCTACTACTACCCGATGACCGACTTCTGCGCGACTTTTTTCGCGCTCTCTCTCCCTCTCTCACACAGACACAGAGAGAGAGAGAGAGGGGGGGGGGGATGAAAAAAAGTGCAAGTATAAATTTCATTACAGCGAAATTTTATTTCAATAAACAGATTTGATTTATATCGGCGTCATTAGCGTGGGAGGGAGAAAGAGTGCAAGATTAAATTAAATTATAGCGAAATTTTATTTTAATGAACAGATTTCCACGTCTCCCGAGGTTTGTTCCAACGCGATTCGACTGAATTCATTTAGATTTCTAAATATATATATATAATTGCTAGAACTTGTTTGCTGTATTTTGAATTCAAAGGTATATATATATATAGCCTTTTGAAGTTTATCCCACAACATGATCCCGCATTCGAAGCTTATTATTTTCTTCAATCTATACAAGAAGAAAGTTATTCGATTCATAAAAATTTTCGACTTCCGGTTTTCGACGGATTTATACGTTTTTTAGAAGGTCCTAGACACGATGATTGTTTTGAAAATGGTCTGTCTGTATGAGACACAAATTTTGTGGGTGCTCTAACTCACGAATTACTGCTTAGAGTAGGATGGAGTTTCATATGAAGTTCTATCCTTATGTGAACTGGTGCTGATTAATTTTTGGGCAAAATCCCCCAAAAAGGGACGATTTTTGTTCGATTTATATTAAGCTTATATCACCAGTTTACGTGCGTAGACTTTAACGAAACACCAAATTTTATTTACAATATGACTAGCTGATTCCCGCTCGGCGTTGCCCGGGCCCGAGATAATAAATAATAATAAAAAAAATCAAGTTTTTATTATTTTATATCTTTAACCTGATGTTGTATGGCTTTATATTTTAAAATGAAAAATTCGCGAAAAAATATGGATGTTTAGTGATACAGGGGTTTTTAAGGGGGAGGGGGGATTTAGGAGTTTTTTTTTTTTTTTTTTTTTTTTTATGGGTCAATTCATAGTTTTAAAATAAAAAGTTCTTTTTGTCTCTTTGAAATCTTTATTGGTGATAAATAAAACGGTTTTACAGCCCGTGTAAAAATTTCGTGAAAAAAGATTGTTATCTAGTTGTAAAAGAAATTTTTCTTCTCGCTTTTTTTGTTTGTTTGTTTGTTTTCGCGTCGGCTCCTTTAACATAGCAATAGAAAAACTGTTCTCCTGCACACTGACATTTCAATCCGTTATAAATATAACTGTATTCAAGCTCTCTTTAAAATTTTGCGAAAAAATATGGATATTTAGTAGTGAAAACATAAGTTCTAAAAAAAAAAAAAAGGCTTTACCTTTTGACCTCAGAGCAAAAATACTATATTATATTAGAAGGTCTATGCTTTCAATGCAATGGTACGACTCATCAGTTTTCAATCTCTCTAGACTAAACAGGTGGGAGCTAATCAATCAGGTTTCCCCTTTCTGAGGGGAGAGGCCTTCAAAAAACGTTGAAGCATGCGCATAGAGACGATATTCGTGTGGAAAATAGAATGTGAAATTGACCTATTTGACAGAATGCGCTTTTCGTTTTAAATATATAGATAGGAATTGATTCTCATTCAATTTTGGTTGCGGTCATCTAAGAGGGGTTGCCGAAATTCCATGATTTCTTCGAAATATACGATGTTTATATCACCAGTTTTTAAATGTACAGAAAACGAAACTTCACGCTTATCATCCTGAGTATAAGAATGCATTGTGTAAAAAAGAACTTTTTGCTAAATCGATATAATTTCTTGTACCGTTTAAATATCATTTAATTGATTTGATTTATATAGAAGAAAGTTTTGTGGCCACAACATGTTAGTTTGTTATAGATTCATTTTGAAACAAAAATTTCTGTAAAAAAGAAAGAAGCTAACGCCATTTAAGAAAATCTAAAAATAAATTTCAAATCAAAGCAACTGACCAAAAACTCATCAAAATTGTGACTTTTCAAGGAAAATATCTCAACAGTACAAAATTATGTCAGGTTTTCTGTTTGTAACGTATAACGTCTAAATGTAACTTTTTTTACTCTAATTACACTTTCCGTTTCGTTAGCTTCAACACACTTGCCAATTAACGTAAAAAGATAAGCTCTAATTCACTTTTTTACTCTAATGGGAAAAGTAATTTTAGAAGGCTTAACTACTAAAGCTAGTGTTATGTAAATTACTCGCCATTAAAATGCGTAACTAACGTACCACACATACGAAAATTTGTATTTTTTATGAATAGTTTTTAGCGACAGAGTTGTTACTATCTTTCAAACAATGTTTTTACTAAAAAATATATACATACCACTTATTGTTATGCCGTTATTTTAAATTGGCAATCGCTTATGTAGGTTTAAAATCGATTTTGTTAAATTATCATATTGAAAGTATTAAAAATCTATTTAAATCTGCAGATTTTATTGTCACACCACAGTGCTTTTATCTTAAAATAAAAAATTTAAAGTATTTATTAATACTTGCTACTATTGTAAATCTAAAAAAATCCAAAAAGGCAGTTTTTTTTTTCTCTGTCTTCCGTTATTTTCTTTTCACTTAAGGTGGTTCTCAAATGACTTGATCAACAACGCGAAACTTTCTGAGACAATTTGACTCATTTTTAAACGCAGAAGCATAAAATTGGCAGGCCTGACTTTTGAAGCGATTTGGAATCGAAATGAGTTTTCTTTTTTTTTTTTTTTTTAAATCAATAAATTACTTATCGAGTTATAATAAGCGGTTCGTGTCACGTGACAATGCGTTTCGGCGGGAATTCGGTTCAAAGCGTAGATTTTGGCAATATTTTCTGAAAGATCTTTTTGTCTTTGCCAAAAAATGGAAAACATGTTTCGATTACAAAGTTTCTGAATAAGAACACCTGCCAATTTCAAGTGTTTCCGAACAAAAATGAATTAAAAAATACGTCATAAAGTAGCCCGTATGGATTTGAGAACAGTCCTAATTTCTTCGTTAGAGCAACCAAAAATTGTTACGGTACTTATTTGTGGTGTACAGTTGAATATCATTGCAACGAATGTCACTTTAACGAATTTTTCAGTTTAACCAATATTTTACGAATTTTTCAAAATAACGAATTTATTGAAAGCTTAAAAAGAATAGTTATTTCAGTTTTACGAATACTGAGTTGACAAGAAAAAAATATATCTGTTAAAAAATTAGAATTTTGAAGAAAATTTTCTTGGGAAATTCAATGAAGGGAAAGGGAAGGCAGACGATAGTGAAAATGAAGCTGATGATTGTCCATCAAGTCCCGAAGATTTTGTTGTAGGATCAAAAAGAGGCGCTATTGAACATTGAAACTCTTAAAAAATTAATAATCCCAACAAAATAATGTTCCGAAAATATTTTATACAATTTGTTTTGAAAAATGCATTGTCAACGTCATTGCAAAAACCCTTACTTTTTTTTTCTTTTCTTTTTTGTGGGGAGGGGGATAAAGAAATAAAGTTACATATTAACGGCAGATATCAGTGAGATTTGTATCATCCGCGTCAGGCATCTAAGATAAATAATAATTCCTTTATAATAGTTGCGATTAAAATCTTGAAACTCAATAATTTTATTTCTAACTAGTAAGTTCACAATTAATACGGTTTTAATACGGTGCATTTATTATTTATACTGACATGTTTGGATGTTAACAGAAATTTAATATAATGTAGTAAAATATATATTTTTTTATTCAATTTATTCATTTATTCAAATTTATTTATTTTTTAAAAGTGTTATATTGAAATTTTAAATTAACGAATTTTTCAGTATAACAAATTTAATCTGTGGTCAAACATTCAAGTCGTCATAAACATGAATAAAAAATAAAAATAAACATTACGAAAAACAAAAGACAGATGCACAAGTCACACCTTGTACCGATTTTCCAAATTCTGGTTACTCAAAAATATCACGGCTTAGATTTTTTTTCCCCTCCATAGCTGTTATTTGTTATTTTATTATCTTAATGCTTTCAATACCAATATTGCTTCAACAGCAAACGTACACATTAAACTTGACATTTTCATGAAATACTTGAAATTTATTGATATTTCATTTTTAAAGTGATACATCAGTAAACTTTAAACAATTTATGAAAATATCAAATTTAATGCGGTTCTCAAATTCCCTGCTCAAGATCGGAAAACTGACACATTTCCAGACTCATTTTTAAACGTAAAGGCATGAAATTGGCAGGCCTGACTATTAAAGCGATTTAGAATCGAATGGCGTTTTATTTATTTATTTTTTTTTTTGATAAATAAATTACTTCTAGAGTTATAAGCGACTATTGTCGCGTGACAACAAGGTTTTTTTCCTTTCCCGTGCTGTCGCGTCCACAATTCGTTTCAAAACGCCGATTTTTGACAGTATTTTCTGAAAGATCTTCTGCCTTTACAAAAAATATATAAATAAATAAATAAATAAATAAAATAAAAAATAATTTGATTGCATTTCTGAAAAAGAATACCTGCTAATTTAAGCGTTCCGAACAAAAAGGAACTCAAGCTATGTGTCAGAAGAGCTCCTTTGGATTTGAGAACAGAATTGGGGAAAATGGGATACTTCATCATGAAGTTTCAGATATAGAAAATCAAATTATCTTTATTATCGGGTTACACATAAAATCGTTTTCTTTCTTTCTTTCCCCCCCCCTCCCCCCAAGATTGAGTTTGAAATTAGATTAGAAAATATTTTCTTGTTGCTCTGAGGTAACCGTGGGAATAAAAGGATTAATCAGTAAAGTGTTTCCCCCCCCCCCGCCCCTATGGTAAAATGTAAGGAAGAAAAGATTTTCTATTTCAAAATCAATCTTTAAAAAAAAAAAAAAAAAAAAAAATTGTGTAAACCGATAATAAAGATCATTTGATTTTCGACATCTAAAATTTCATGATGAAGTTTCCCATTTTTCAATCACAGGAGAAAAGACAGTAAAACAAAATAATCTCTTTAAAATTGCATTCTTTTTTCTCTAACTGAAATCTATCCATCCCTACATGTGTGTCATCTTGTGATTCACTATTACGGCGATTCAAAAAAACAGATTATATTGCAACTGAATGAGAAATTAGAAAAGTCGGGGGGGGGGGGGGGGGGGGGGGGGGGGGAGATCAGAAAAATTTAATAATTTTTGGATGATTTAACTTAATTTGGTCCATGTATATAAAGATGGAATGTCGAATTCGATTTTTCAATCACTTCCCGATATACCAAAATTACAAAAAATTACATCAACATTAATATTTTTACAACTTAATTATAAATTAATTACTTGAAGCATTTTTCTGTTAACTGGATACAGGCTAATCGCCAGATGTTCTTTATGGCTACAACTCGTAGTGTTCCTGTTTGACCTGTTTCCAAAATTCTATTCCATAAAAACTTACTATTTATTAATTACATTTAATATTTTGTGACGTTTTAAAATGTGTAATTTGTAAACGAACAAGTTCACCAGAGAAGAAAACTTCATCAAAATGATTTTAAAAAAAATTTGTTAATAAATGCTTGGTTCGAATTTGAGTAACTGTATTTCAACTTCAATTCATTTTTGTTCGCAAATGTATCAAATTGGCAAGTGTTCTTATTCAGAAACTATGTAATCGAAAAGCGTTTTCCATTTCTTGGGTAAAGGCGGAAGATCTTTCAGAAAATTAGTCTCAAAGTAGGCGTTTTGAACCGAATTCCCGACGCGGCAGCCCGAGAGGCGCGAAAAACGTGTCGTCACATGACCAGAATTGCTTATAACTCGATAAGCAACCTATTTATCAAAAAATGGAAAACTCATTTCGATTCCAAATAGCTTCCCTAGTCAAGCATGCCCATTTTATGCCTTTGCGTTCAAAACTGAATCAGAAAAGGTGTCAAAGTTTCGTGCTGTTGAGCAGGTCATTTGAGAACCACCTTAATAATAATTATAAAGCATTCGGATTTTTTAAAAAAATTACAAATCATTCAACTTTCTAACTTTATCTTCTGAATTCAAAATCGACGCATTTGAAATAGCACTGACCAAAGAAATTAAATGAACCCTTAGTAAATTTGGATTTGACAACAATTGTATTCTCGTTTCATTCTCTTCTCGATTTACACCGCTCTTTACACATTGCTATACTGAATGTTGACAAACATTTCCTACCAAAAAACCGAATGTTTACGCTCAACCAATTATGCTGTCAAACAGCTGGGGTCAAATCGAATGAAATGCATTTAAATACCCTTGCCCACCCAATTAGTGCTCCTCTTGTCATAGTAATTGCGACATGTGGCATCCAGACGCTGCTGAATGCAGGAGGGAGACGATGGTAACTGGATACCTTGAAACACACCCTGGGAGAGTAATAAAAAAAGGAGAAAAAATATAATAAAAAGTTGCCCATTTGTGACATAAACTGGATATCCAGGTCTATTTACTTGCTAAAAAAAGTCCACTGAGATAGGTGCATTGGGTTGCAAGTGCACTACGGTTCCTGCTAATAGAATTATTAAAACGAATCCAAAATGGCAGCTTTGTGACACACTTTTTTTTAAATTCAATTTTTTTCGCAAACGCATAGAAATGGCAGGTGCTATTCAGAAACTATATAATCTAACTTTAATTTTTCGGTAAAGACAGAGGATATTTCAGAAAATTATTTCAAAGTTGGCGTTTTGAACTGAAATTCCAGAAACGATAACGCGGGTGAGGGAAGAAAACTTCACGAAACAGTAATCGCTTACAACTCAAGATGCAATTCCTTTATCGGAAAGGCGAAAAAACGCTCGATTACAAATCACTTTAACAATCATGCCTGCAAGTATCATGTTTTTATGTTTAAAAATGAAATAGAAAGTTTCGCATAGTTGAGCGGGGAAAAATATTATGTTTGAGAACCGCCCTTAAGACTGTTCTCAAATCCAAAGGAGCTACTGTTTGACGCATTTCTTAATTCATTTTTGTTCGAAACGCATGAAATTAGCAGGTTATTTCTCTTATTCGGAAACTATGTATTCGAATGGTGTTTTCCATTTTTTGGTGAAGACAGAAGATCTTTCAGAAAATACTGTCAAAGTGATTTTGTCGAATCGCGATTTTTGTCAAACGATCACGAAATAAAACCGCGATTTTCGTCAAAAATTCGTGAAATAAAAACCACGATTTTCGTCAGACGATCGCGAAATAAAATCACGATTTTCGTCCGGTAATCGCGAAATAAAACTGATTTTTGTCAGACGATCGCGAAATAAAACTGCGATGTTTTTGTTGGGGTAAATAAACTGTCATTATAATAATTTTATTCTTATATACTTGAAAAGATGTCTCCGTAATATTCATATTTTCAAAATATTACTTGTTTGTAAAACTATTTGAATCTACAAACAACGGTAATAAGTGGCCACTAAACATACGACCTCTACCGGCCACTGGCTGCTAATGCAAATATTGAATTTTAACCTTTTATGACGAGTTCATCTGTTTTGTGACAGGGCAGATTTTATTTTAAAAATGATTAAATTTGTGAAAGATTCAATTTGGAGGTGGAAAAGTTTTGTGAAAAGTATATTTTTAAGACAAAGAATTTTGTGAAGGGTCTGTTTTGGGATGAATAATTTTGTGAAGGGTCCTGTTTTTGGAAGACAACCTTTGTGAGGGGTCGGGTCTTTTTATGGACTCAAATTTTTCATAAGCAAATCCCTGGTAACAAAATTTTATTTTTCACAAAAACAAAAAAAAACTTTTTTTTTCTCATAAAATGGGGACAGAAAAAACCCTGCATCGACACTAGGAAATTTACATGAGTCTGTCTCGAAGATGTATTATTTTGCATCAAGGCTGTTCTCAAATCTAGGCGGGCTACTTTGACATTTTTTTTAAAATTCATTTTTGTTCGGAAACGCATGAAATTGGCAGATGTTCTTATTCAGAAACTTAGTAAACGAAACACGTTTTCCATTTTTTTGGTTAAGGCATAAGATCTTTCAGAAAATACTGTCGGAGTCGACGTTTTGAAACGGATTAACATGGCAGGCCGGGAAGCGCGAAAAACGTGTCGTCAAAGTAATAAAACGTGTCGTCATAATACAAAATAAATACATATAACTTACAGTACAACCGGACAAACGCCATTGGGAAGAATCCAATTTTTTTTTTTTTTTTTTTTTTTTTTTTTTAAAGACTTAAAAAACACAGTCGAATGAAAGTTTTCAGAATGAATCCCGGATAGCTTCAATGAACCGGTTTATAATTATCTTCTTTCAGTTTCAGATAGTCAACTTGCTAAATTAATGTTATTCAAAGTAGGAATTTACTTTTCCTCTTTTGGCTCATTTCTCGTTTCAAAATAACTCATGGGCGTAGCACTGCAAATTGCAAAGAAACTTCAAGAACACGGATTACATTAAATAAACAACATTCTTACACAAAAGATTACAACGCTTCATTTAACTGGTAATGAAAATACGACAACGTAACTGCAATAATAATGGTTTGGTTATTCATTCAGTACAAATAAAAAGACACGAATCATTGATTGCGAGCTTTAAAGATAGAATTTAAATTAAACGTATGGTAAAAGGCTCATGACAGAAAAGAAAGAAAGCAATTTAAACATTTTTCATTTCGTAAATACAGACAAACTGGCATTAGAGTCAGCAATGCAATGAATGTCGTTAATCTGTTTTGATCGCTTGTGTTGTTTCTTGTAAGTTACCATTTGAAATTTCGTCCCTTTTATAAGGAAGTAAATTAATTCGCAGAATTTAATTTTTTTTAAGAAATTGAATGCAATGCCAAAGGCAATAAACATACAATGGCAATAAACATACAATGTTTATTGCCTTTAGCACTGGAACAAAAAGGATACATGGTGCGGTGTAACTTCCTGGCATATTTTCCAGGATTGCATAAAAACATGTTTAAAATTAAATATTAGCAAGAACGAAAAATCAGGCATCAATTATGAAACACTTTTCAACACTAACAGAATATTAAGAAATTTCATTTTTTTCCCCTACAATGAAATGAGATATCTGAATAAGCAACTTAAAATAAATAATACATAACTCAGTAAAAATCCATTTTCAGCCATTCCCATATCCGGTAATGAGCGAGAGTACTTTCGAATAGCCCTGGATCAGGGGTCGATCCATGAAAAATTTGGGACCTATTTAGGGTCCCTTCACAAAATTCCATTTACTAAAACAGACCCCTTCAACAAAATTCCATTTAATAAAACAGAACCCTTCACAAAATTTCTCTTAATAACACAAGTCCTTTCACAAAATTCCTCTTGATAAAATAGGCCCCTTCACAAAATTCCATTCCATAAAAACATACTCTCCATTAAATATTTTTATTTTGTTAGGTTTTAAAATGTGTCATTTGCAATAAAACAAGTTCACCAGAAACGAAAACTTCAGCAGAAGGACTTAAAGAAGTTATTATTAAATGCTTGGTTTGAATTTGAGTAGCTGGATTTCATCTTTCCTTACAAAATGCCATTTTTCACAAAAATATAATTTTCACAAAAATAATGATAAATTTCACAAAAATAATGATAAATTTCACAAAAATAATTTCCAAGAAAAAAAAAAAAAAAAAACCTGCATCGACTCCTGCATATGATATCTATAGAATTTATACACACCACTTAATACACTCAAAATTAGATAAGTTTTAAAATGCATACCACAGCGCAAAACGCACTTCCAGCAATTATGGATCTGTCAGTCGAATTATTTTGTGTGTCTCTGTAAATGAACGATAAATGCTATAATGCTACTCCATAATTTATAGAAAACATGTTGTAGTGTATTTGGGTGATTTCATTATGTTTGAATTATCATAACATGCAACATCATTAAAATGCATGCACCGCAAACAATTTCTCACCATAGATCATAATGTAATGGAATTCTTTTTGTGCGTTCCTGTATACCAACTATAAATGCTACTTATTTTATACTCCTGAGAAACCATGTTGTAGTCCATCTCAGTGATTCAAATCAATTTCATTATGTTTGAAATATCGTAACATCAATAAAATGCATCGCAAACGGTTTTTCCCCATATACCATAATGTAACGGAATTATTTTGTGTCCCCCTGTAAACGAACTACAAATGGTACACACTTGATTTTTAACTAAACATTCTGTAGCTTACTGCGATCACATATAAAAATTGCATGTCAATCGGAGTATATTTACGGAAGTATATTTACAAGGACAGACGGACAAACTGAATTTAAAAACACTTTTCAACTAAGTTGGAAAGTGTCAAAAATGGTCACTAGTTTTTAAAAAGTAACCACTGGCTACCAATTCATTTTTTCCAGTTTTGCCTTTTATCGACAACATATTAAATTTTGACACGGTACCGCGAATAAGTTTGCTTCCAAAAATCAACAGGGCCCCACCAGTGGCTGAGAGGTTCAGCTCTCAAAGCTGGTAGACGGGAGGTGTTGAGTTCAAACCCCTGTCGCGCCCGTCGACCTAACCGTTCGGAGTTTACCGTGGTTTTCTTCTAACCTTGCCGTAAATACGGGTTAGGATCCCTTAGAAAGACCCCCACGGAGGGCCACCCCCCCCCCTAGGGCCTATATCCCTCGTGTAGATAATCGACCGTCATAAATCAACCAAACCAAACCAAAAATCAGCAGAAAAACCTCCGAAGTTTCATTTTATCTCATTTCCAAAAACAAAGGTTTTCTATAAATAAACGCTTTATGACTACAATGAGTGTATATCCAATGTACATAAACTCTATAAAGCTCACAGTTTGAGAAATTTACACTGTATCTTTCATTCAATTGTGTTTTATCATCCCATATTTGCCCAAGACACTTAAATACAAAAAAACCACAATACTCATCAATAGATAAAATGAACGATAGTAACAAGGACTATGAATAAGCATATCTTTCGATAAGATATTTTAAAGCTGGAGATCAGTTCGTTCACCGATCAAAGAGCACGCTATTTCCTCGTTAAAAGTGTATTTCTAGGGTTATAAAAAAAAAAAAAACAATGTCAAGAACGGCATAAAGAAAAACGTATGCATCAATATTCTTTTAATGCGAAAAATAGGTGAGAGATTAAATATATAGAGTAGATAATATAATACTTTAATGATGCAACGAATATTTGGTTCTTATTCGGTATTCGAATTTCGGCCGAAAATTATCAGATTTAGTATTCGACCAAGGCTGTCCCAAGTTCTAATTCATACTTACACATCAAAAAGATTTTTATTTAAAAAGTTCATATTCATCATACATGATGGAAATTTGAATTGATATTGTTTAATACCCCTTTACATTCTGAAAGTAAACAAGTTAAAACCTGTGAAAACTGAAACACCAGGGACCAAGCAAATAAAAATCCCCCGTTTTCGACATGTTTCCGTCTTTACAGATGTAACTCTTTAGCATTCCTTCAGTCAGGTTTATCAAATTTTTCCGTTTAAGACAAGATTTCGTTGTAAACAAGTTCCATTTTTATTGCATTACAATTTTTTTTTTTTTTTTTTTAACAAAATATCTGAAAAGCTTACTTGCAAATATTTTGATTTCAGGGAAATTTTACTGAGCAATCATCCTCTTCGGCGCTAAATATAGCCAAATATTTTTTATTGTAAACTATTTTTTTAATTAAAATTTGCTCTAAACATACTTAGATTCATATTATATACATTTGTGAAATAAGAACTATGTGTAGAGTGCTTATTTATATCTTGTTTTTAGACAGAAATAAAATCATTATTCAACAATCGAATTATCGAATATTCGTTAATTGTCCAATTGATTTTATTCGTTGATTCTCTAATTCTAATATATCGCATTTTTTGGAAGTAATACGCAGGATTATAAAGACGGTTTCAGAGTTTTTTCATTATTTTTAAGTGGCAGACGATTTGTGCAAATTGAAACAAATAAAAAGAAAAACAATAAAGTAAAGAATTATAAAAATAGAATGTAATTTCTTCTGTATTTAGCAAATTTAATAGGAAAAGTAAAACTCACAAAAGCATTTAAAACAAATCAGCTGATGCGTAAAATGATAGAGGTTAAAAATGCGTAAAATTTACACGCCATGCGTGAAAACTGGCCAAATATGCAAAATGCGTGAAAATTGTCCGAAAGAAAGAAAACCTCTAAACAAAAGAAACTACTACCTTCACAGCTACTTGTTATTCAAACACAGTATGGAAATTCTTTTAGCTTTTTCCACTATTAGCCGATGTATAATCTCTACTCGCATTCGCATACATAAAAAACATGACAAGCAAGACTTGTAATTAGCGCTGAAATAAACCATTTGCATCTGTAATAACCTCGCACTGTAGGTAGGTTCGATAAAATAAAACCATGAAATGCTTGTTGTCACGCTATAACCTCGACAGAAGACTTTCTTATTCATTCTACCATCCTACGTTATTATTTGCGACTGCACCTGCAAGTGTTATCAACTGGTGAAATTTATTATTATCCCTAGTTCAATGAGACATTTATCCACCACCCATCATTTATAAATAAAGGAAGAGCTGGAAAGAATGTACATGCGATGGAGCATTTTTTACACTTTTATAATTAATGCATTTTTTTTTATTTATACATTTTTCAACTCCGGTTCCCATTCGGTGTTAAAATGTTTTGTCTATACGACTTCAGTGTTTTCGCCGAATGCGAAATCTCGTATTAACCTATGGGAAAATTTAAACGCAGAATTAACCAATTATAATTGTCAAAATCCCATTTCCACTCATTAACTACTTCGGTAACGCGAAGACATCCGCAAGCTTACGTTAAACCTATGGGAGCATTCTCTTAAAATATTATTTAGTTTGCATTTCATTTGTTTATTCATTTATTTGCATTTGTTAGTTGAGGTCATTCGCTACAAAGCCCCCCCCCCCCCCTTCTTTTTCGATTTTGGGTTGCATATTTTTTTTTTTTAATGAGGATACTTTTATTTTCGGAACCCGTTCCGAAAGTATCCTATGTATGAGTGAAAAGTGCGAAAGTGAAAGTATCCAATAAAAAAATAAATCATTTAAAAATATTGAAATGCGAACGGAGATATCTTAAAATATTTCCCCCGTAGGACATTATCGAGCGGGTGTTTTCGCTTGAATGAAGTAGCCTGTTAAATAATGTAAGGTAGTAATTATAAAAAAGATTGATAAAGATAAATCTTATTTCGATTTTGCGATGATCTACGTTAGAATATGTACTAAAAGAAGAAACAAAAAAGGTAAGTGACTCAGCTTCCAGTAGAAACAACATCAACTCTTATTTTCGGAGTAATCAAGAACGTTATCAGCTGGAGATATCAAAGTTTTATTTATATATTTTTTAGACCCTTCTCATTTGTCTTTTCACGAAGTAAGTGTTTGCAGATGGCTGAGCTTTGAAACATAAACCGACTCCATTTTTTTTCACGATAAATCAGCGATGCTTACGAGATGTAGTAAAATACGCTTGTAAACAATCGGACAGCATTGGTTTCCCTTTCCCACGCTATGAGATAGAAGAGAAGGGGATCTTTGTTTAAATTGATAAGAAGATCTCTTTCAAACAAGATGATTATTTCTTTACTGAAAGTTTATTTACCTAATTAAAATGTTAATCACATGATTTCTTTTTAAAGGATGTAAAACATGAGATTCCCAATATTTCCGCATTACATAGAAATTCTCACATTTTTCAGTTTTAAAGGATATTGGAGATGAGATGGACTCGGATACAAATATTATCTATTCACAAATTTATAGGGGAGGAGCAGGGGGGGGGGGGGTCCTTACTACTGTTGGAGAAACAAGAATGTAGTACAAGTTTCTTAAGGGGACAGATCACCTTTAAAATGGTCAAAAATTCAATTTCAAGGTTTTGATGTCAGTAAATAGTGCATTTTATTCTGAGTAGAAATGTACCAATGTGTTTCAGAGGCGATAATTATTGACGAAGATATAAAGTAAAACGCAATCGTCATTCTTTGTTTTTGAATGGAGAGTGAAAACTTTAAATGCAATTAATTTCACAACAATGATTTTCAAACTTGCGCGCACGATTTCTCCAAAAATAATTTAGATAGAACCTCAATTTTTTTTTTCAAACTTATTAATGTTGCAACAATGAACAAAATGAACTAGGATCTTTTAATTTGGTCAATAAATTAAAAAATAATTAACTGTAATTCATCGAAAAGCGCATTCAAAATGCGTTTTTAATTTACTTAGTTAATTATTTTTTAATTTATTTATCAAATTAAAAGATTCTAGTTCATTTTGTTCACTGTTGCAACATTAATAAGTTTGAAAAATTTTGAGGTTCTATCTAAATTATTTTTGCAGAAATCGTGCGCGCAAGTTTGAAAATCATTGTTGTGAAATTAATTGCATTTAAAGTTTTCACTCTCCATTCAAAAACAAAGAATGACGATTGCGTTTTACTTTATATCTTCGTCAATAATTATCGCCTCTGAAAAACATTGGTACATTTCTACTCAGAATAAAATGCACTATTTACTGACATCAAAACCTTGAAATTGAATTTTTGACCATTTTAAAGGTGATCTGTCCCCAAGGTGGTTGGTTCTCAAATAACCTGCTCAATAACATGAAACTTCGTCAAAATTTAGATAGATTTCGTAAAAAATAACTACCTATTACATTCTCCCCCATGTTTGAATTTTTGAAAAATTTTTGCAGATCTACACTGATCATGACTCCCAGAACCCAAAACCACCCCCCAGTTCAAAATTTATACATATATATTAACTTTTTTCTATACACAATAACTTCAAAAATTCTGCACAAATCTCTTCCAAACTGATACATAAAATCAAGGGGCATACAATCTCGGTCAAGTTCGTTAATGGGCAAAATCAAACCAAGAGGGGAGGAAATGGGGGGGGGAGCTTTTTGTGAAAACAGAAAAATCCCCATAACTTCTTAGTTAAGATACGTATCGAATCCGTTTAAAGTTATTATTACTTCTAGGAAAAGGGCCAAAAATTTATGTATGACAGATTTTTCGTATCATTAAAAATGGCCCCAAGGGGGAGGGGGGGGGGGTTAGAAGAAAAAAAATCCATAACTTTGTCCATTCACAAGATGTCAAATCCGCTTAAATTTATTATAAATCCTTTTACTATTATCTAGAACTTTCATATTGACAAGTTTTTTATAGAAGCAACCCTTATAGCAAAAAAAAAAAAAAAAAAAATCCTTGCAGGACCTCCGAGCCTGCAAACAAGTTCGATTTCGAAGTGGGCGATCCCAACTGCGGCATCATGGCAAAAAGGGCATTTCTTCCGCAATTCCCAACAAACAGGCGCCCCACGATCTGCGTCTTCGAAATCTACTTGTGCCTGTAGGCCGAGCCGTCAGGGATTTTTGAGTTTGAAAGGATATTGGTGATGAGACGAGCTCGGATGCAAATTTTATCTATCACAAATTTAGAGGCGAGAAGGAGAGGGGGGGAGGGGTTACTATTGTTGGAGAAACAAGAATATAGTACAGGTTTCTTAAGGTGGTTTCTCAAATAACCTGCTCAATAACGTGAAACTTTCTGTTTATTTTTAAACGCAAAGGCGCCTTTGAGCGGGAATTCGGTTCAAAACGCTGACTTTTACAGTACTGACTGAAAAATCTTCTCCCTTGACCAAAAAAGGGAAAACGTATTTCGATTACAAAGTTTCTGAATAAGAACACCTGCACATTTCATGAGTTCCCGAACAAAAATTAATTTAAAAATATGTCAAAGTAGCCCGTTTGGATTTGATAACACCCTTAAGATGGTTCTCAACAACGCGAAACTGACTCATTTTTAAACGTAAAAAGGCATAAAATTGGCAGACCTGAAGAGATTTGGAATCGAAATGAGTTTTCCATTTTTTTTTTTTTTTTTTGTAATAAATTACCTGTCGAGTTATAAGGGATTCGTGTCACGTGACAACACATTTTTCTCTTTTCTTTACTTTTTCTATTTTTGTGCTGGCGCGTCGGGAATTCGGTTCAAAACGTCGACTTTGACAGTATTTTCTGAAAGATGTTCTGCCTTTACCAAAAAATGGAAAACGTGTTTCGATTACAATGGATTTTTACGAATATACATGAAAATCCCAAAATGTTGTCAATGAGGGAGTATTGCTTTAATGAATGTATATTATACCACATACATTTTTCAATTACATTACTGAAAAAGTCTAAATTTTATCAGTCTTTTGTTTGAAATAGTTTTTTTTTTTCTTTTATAAGTCTCGCATTTTTGCAATGCTCTAAAAACAGATTTCAAACGTATTTTCTTCAATCTTTAATCCACATCAAACTGTTCGAAATGTGTAAAAAGAATGAATAAATTGGAAATGTTCAGAAATATTTTGAGAAATAGAGAAAAAAAAAAAGTGTTGTATTCGCTATTTGGAGGTTATTTTACAAGGAAATTCGTAAAATGTTCTTGGTTCGAAGGAAAAGTTCGTAAAGTATAAGAATCCGCAAAATCTATGTCCAAATGTTTGTAACATAAATTAAAAACAGAATTTTAAAGCCAGAAAAGAGTAAATAATTTCAATTGCATATTCTTCTGTTTTTTTTTTTTTTTTTTTAATATTTTTGTATATTTCGTTATTACTACCTCGTTAATTAAATGATTGCACAAAAAGTAATAAATATAGATATTTTTTTTTTCTTTCCAAATATTATATTACTCTGTTTGTAATTTTACCATTTCACGAACTGAATTTTTGATGTAACTTTGCATAGAACAGTTTATTTTAATTAGAAGTAGCAGTTAATTATTTATTTTCTAAGTTAATGTTTTCACGTGGGACACTGAACATTACAAAAAATATAATAATGATAAAGAAAAAACATCAGAATGTAACTATTATAAAATTTTGAATACATTATTTTGAAATAGAATTTAAAATTTTCAAATGGAAACAAAACCCTTTCGGGAATACTCCCGGGAAAAAAATAAAAATTAAATTACCATTTATTTTCCCCAGAGTAATCGAATCTCTAATTACACCAAAATAAATTTAATGGGATGTTTAAAGGCCAAACATTGAATGAATACCTTGAAAAGAATTTATAAAGATCATCATTCTAATGCTATTACATAACCCAAGTGCAATTACATAAAAGTTGAAATTGAAGACATGTATAAACGTGGATCGTACAAATGGCTACACTGCTGTTTTCAATGGTAACTTTCACTGGCAAATAATTACACAGTCTCAAAAGATGTATGGTTTTTATAGACCGCCGATTAGGAACCACTGCCCTACATTAACATGATTCAACGACTCCAAACCCAAACTGAAAGTATTTATAGTTTGTTTAGGAGCTGTCTTGTGGGTTAATTGCTTTAATAGCCCCATTCCTTCACGCAGAGAACATACAACTGTTCTATTTAATTGGTTCTCTTTACTATTCAAGAACAATTAAAGTGCTCTTGCACCTGAATTAGAGTTCTTGAAATTATTGAACTCAACAATTCTGTTTGAATCGATAAGATTAAAAAAAGATCGGGCAATCGTAAAATTTTCAAATAAGTGGCGAGTTTTATAAAAGCAAATATTCACAAATTAACAAAAATAGAAAGGGGAGAATATACAACCATGGTTCAAAATAACTTAAAGTTGTCAAAATCTGCTGGCAGAGACGAAGTTACTTTTTTTAAAAGATCATAAATTGGCGATTACGATATAATGTGAAATTTGGAACCTTAGTAAAATGGCAATGAAAAATGTAAATAAATCACCATAAATAAAAATAATAATTGTAACTTGTCAAGAAAGTCAAATATAAATACACAATGACATTATTTAAGAATCTACCAAACTCGCGGGAAAACACCCGCTCGCTGATGTTAATCCTATGGAAGACAATTTTTTCAATATCTCGTAAGCATTGGATAAGCTGAGGTTGATGTCTTGTTTTTCACTTTTTTAATTTTGGTTGCAGGGTTTTTTTGTTTGTTTTTTTCCATGAGAAAGCTTGCCACTTTCGAAATCTGTTCCGAAAGTGAAAGTATCTTAATAATAATAAAACCTTGTAAACAAAATCGGAAAGTAAAAAACATTTAAAAATACTGAAATGCAAACAGGATATTCTAAAATAACTGTCCCATAGGATTAACATTAGTAAGCGGGTGTTTTCGCGTGAGTAAATAACCTCTTAACACTGGTGGGGGTGGGGGAGGTAAAAATAAAACTAAGGAACATCTGAAATTATTTCAAGTTTCCCAAATTATAAATAATCAAGATGTATTGAAACTTCTCTTTCGGAAGTATGATCGCATCAAGTAAATAAGATTTTTAAAATAGAACTTTAAAACTAAATACACAATGGTATTTCATTACTCAATGCAAACCCCACCAAAAAATCTAAACCCTTTAGTAAATAGTAAAACAGAAAATCCATGTTTTTCTAAATAAAGAAATAAGTAAATAAACTTCTCTAACACTGACGAATTAAAATAATGTATGAGTTTTGTAATATTTACACATGCTAAAATATATATTAGTAACTTATAAAGAGAAAATTTTCGTTTTTTCGTTTTACACATGAAACATAAAATGCAACGCGAGACTCTTGCAAATTTTCATACAAGTAAATAAGTAAAATGAAATATAAATAACATAGCTATCAACCTTCAGGTAATTTTCAAATCAAACCCAGAAAATATATTTAATAAAATATATCTATAAAATTTCTTGCAAAAAATCCGGAAGATTGGAAGGTATAAAATAAACATATACAGAGGCAAATTTTTATTGTATAAAATCGTGTGACTGTAGTTTCGGGATAAATTAATTCTAGAGCACACGACACAAATGAGGGTAGAAGTTAGATTGGGGGAGGGGAGGGGGTTGTACATTCGTTGTTGTAAATGCGGTGCCTTTGTCTTACCTGATGAAGGTAGCCGCTAATTAAATGATACCGAAACAACACACGGTTTAATAAAGGCCTACATTTTCCAGCCATAATTACTGGACCGAAGTAGCGAATTTAAAATTAAATTAATTTTTCATAAAGCTTAGCATTAACATACATTTAAGATAATATTTTAAAGAATTTTATTTGATTGGCTCTTGTGTAATAGAAAAAAAAAAAGCAAACACTACCGTTCAATACATTATTTTATTTTATTTTTTCCCAAGGAATACATTTATCGACAACGGTAGGTAACGCAATATACTATTTTTTCCACCTTTTTTTAAAAAATCATTTTCAAAGTTAAGAAAATATTAATCTTTTCGACACGATGCAGGTTTGGTTTGTATTTATTTATTAAAAAACAAAATCATTTAAACAAACTAGCTTCGCAAATCAACATTCACGAATCTGCTGTTGAACTCGTACCAAAAATTTTAGTTAATTCGTTCAAATATCGTATGAAGTTAAAAGAGATCAAATCTTATTTTTAATGTGCACATATAATAGTGAACTCTGGTAGTTAATAATAAATGAACAAGCAAATCTAAAACAACAAGATTGATGTAGCACAGTTCTTTATTTATGCTATTATCATAATGTCCTATAAATAGGGGAGATTGATATATCCTACTTTTAAAAAAATCTTAAATTATAGTAAAGAAAAATGTGCACATATAATAGTGAACTCTGGCAGTTAATAATAAATGAACAAACAAATCTAATACAACAAGATTGATCTAGCACAGTGCTTTATTTACACTATTATCATAATGTCCCATAAATAGAGGCAAATGATATCCTACTTTATACAAAAAACAGCTGAAATTATAGTAAAGTAAAGTAAAATTTGAACGATAAACTGATTTTAACTGATAAAGTAGCACTATAAGATCTTGCACAGAGATCGATGCAAGGGTTTTTTTTCTTTTTTTTTTTCCCTTAGGGCCCATTTTGTGAAAAGTAAAAGTTACTAAAAGTAAACACAGCAAATATCATTTCAAACACCTGATTTCTCCAATAGCCAATTATATGCGTATAGGCAAGAGAACGACGAATGTTGGATAATTCTATATTTTGAATGAAATGATTTTATAATCATTTAATGTCTTTAATGATAACTGTATATTTTCATAAAAATAGATAAAGACTAATTAAAAGAAGAAAAGAAAAAGGTTGGATATCAAAAGACAACAGGACCCTCCAACTAGATATTTTACGATATCAAATGCCAGAACCACCCCCCCCCCTCCCCCTACAGTGATAACGTTATATATGCACAGCCCCAAGGGTCCAAATAAATAGATTTTTTTAGAAAAAATGTTTGCATACTTTACAATTTTGTATTAGAAAGATGATAATATTTATGAGAATAACGCAATTTCTGTTTATTGCAGATGTGAAAAAAACACTTTTTAGTTGATAATTTTTTATGTTCTAAATTATTTTTTCGATGCTTGGTGTAAATATTTTTCAAATCGGAGTTCTCCTGCAAGTTTTCCTTTCAGGTGAATTTGTTTTGCCTGCACATTATATACATTTTAAAACCTAACAAAATTAAAAAAAAAAAAAATAATGAAAAGTGCATTTCTATGGAATGGAATTTTGTCAAGGCCCTGTTTTAATTAAATGGATTTTTCTAAACTCTAAAGGGGCTTTAAATAGGCCCCACATTTACCTGGAATCGACCCCTGTTGCAAATAATATAAAACATTAATAAATTATTAAAGATTTTATTTTTAAATTCACATCAAATAATACTTTTATTTTAAAAATCTTAGATTTTTTTTTTTTTTTTTTTTTTTTTTTTTTTTTTAAAGAAAATTCTGAAATTTGGAAAGAAATGGGGCAAAAAATTCTGAAATCGAGATAAATTCCCAAGAAACAAGCTCCAGATGTAGTGTTTTTCTGATTTATCGAATACCTAATAAAAAAAATATATCTTTTTATACATTTTTCTGGTTTATTTATCAGGTGTCTATACAGAAGACTCTTTTTTTTTTTGAGTAGATATTTTGTTTAAAAAATATATATATAATAAATAGAATAAAATTTTGTAATGAAAGATCAAATCCAGTCACTCGAGCGTGGATCGACCTCTGATTCTGAATATCTAAAAAAGTGTTTAAATTAAAAAATATATATATTAGATTAGACTTACCACTGTGCCGTCTTCCAGTAATTCTCAAAATTAAGATGATAATTGATCCTGATATAAATAACAAGGACAATCCAACGACTATCATAACTATATGGCCCCATTCATTTTCGAAATTTTCAAAAACAGATGTCACTACAGCTGCGTTGGCCACTGGCACATCCGAGGCACGGTCTTGGTCTTCCACAGCTTCTGTCTCATGCCACTTGGGATGCTTGTCATCATGCTGCTGGCGTTTCTGTATTCCTGTCATTATATTCATATCGATAGACCGACCGATTTCTCGGAGGTCCACACACAGAGTATTCATAAATTCGGAGCAAGGTTCCATCACTAAAGATTTCTCTCCACACGTTTTACAAGGTTGACACTTTGCGATATCAAAATCATACCATTCTTTTTCTTTACACAATTCTGTACAATGGCTTGATGCGCAAATTAGTAAAAGAACAAAAATTGACGACATCGTGAACATTTTTTGAGGAATAAATTTAGGAGGAAAGGGAGTAAAAAAGCGTTATACTACAAAGCGTAGAAGGTAGGAATTCATACTATAGTTGATACATCACAGAGCGTGAGTTTTGAGTGCGCGCGTGGGAAATGAATGGGAAAATTTCTGACAAGCACGCCTTACTCATTCCTGACGTCACAGAAAAGAAACTTCCTGTCCAATGAGAGAAGGAGAAAGGGTTGCCATAAAATTCGCCTTGGCGACGACTGAGAAATAAATGGTCAAAGAGAAAAGTGTACTGATGAGAGAGAGAAATATTTTTTTGCTTTAAAAAAATTTTGGGATATTTGCCCCAGACATTATAATGTCTCCTCGGAAGATTTCAATGGTTCTTTTTTAATGGTTTTTAAAACAATTTCCATTACCACCACACACTAACACACATTTATTTTTCATGCATATGCCTCATGAAAAATGTGTATTTATAAATACTATAATTAACCATAGAAGGAATGATAATAAATAAATAAAATCTGATGTTACATGGCCCATGTAAAGCGATTCAGCATTCTGTTGATTCACATTTGTTTTGCAATCAATAATTCTATTCTTGCATTTTATTGGTTAATTTTTTCGATAGTCTAGAAATTTAATATTTTAAAGATTTTAATTCGCAAAATTAGTGAATAAAAATAAAATATATTTAAATGTGCAAAAATTTTAGCTTGATCTGAACAAAAACTTAATTTAAAATTGAAGAATTTAAAATGCATGTAGATTTTACAGTATAATGTGCATTGTTGATGTTTACTTTTAAAGCAGTTCTCACAGAAATATCCCCCCCCCCCTCCCCGCTCAACAACGCGAAGCTTTGTGACAAAATTTATGACTAATTTTTAAACCTACAACCTTGAAACTGGCAGACATGATTATTGAAGTGATTTGCAATCGAAGAACCTTTTTTTTTTCCTTTTCTGATAAATGAATTACAACTTAGTTATAACGATTGTTGTCTCAGGAGGGCAGTTTTTTTTTTCATTTCCGGAGCTGTCGCGTCCGGAAATTCAGTTCAAAACGCTAACTTTGATAGCATTTTCTGAAAGATCTACTGCTTATACCAAAAAAAAAGAAGAAAACAATTCGATTACACAGTTTTTGAATAAGAGCACATGTCAATTGGATATGTTTGGGAACAAAAATTAATTGAAAAATGTACCAGAAACTAATGTAGCCAGTTTGGATTTGAGAACAGCCTTTTTACATCCATACCTAATAATATTAATATAACACTAATAAGAAAACCCATGTATTATTTATTTAGCGTATTAGCTTTCTAATAAAGTATTTAAAATACATAATGGGGTCCTTTAAAAGTTGCGGGGTCTGTAGACAGTTGCTTACTCGGCATATTATGTAATCATATACCCTTAAGCCGGTCCTATATGAAATGCTTTTATTTTTCAAATACTTTGAGTAATTTAAAATTAAATAGAAGTGACCAAGTATAGAAATAAATACATAGTTACTTTAAAAAACGTTAAAAATATCTTTGTTATATCGAATATTGATCAGAATTAATTAAAATAAAATTTTAAAAATTTTAATGCACGAATGTTGAAAATATACTATTTTAAATAAATATTCCGCTTAATATACATGGTCCAATCAGCTCAGTGCTCAGTAGCTAGCATAATACTTGCACAATTTAGACCTGCTTAGTACAAATTATTATACGAAATTTGCACAAATATTTATATAAGTTTTTAATCCGTAAAAAGGTCTGCTCCTACTTTAAAATGAAGAAAAATCCCGTATTGCACCAGTCATTCGAATGAATTTCCCTGTTCAATTTAGAAGATGCTGATAAATTTCACTGTCTCTGTCGACGCCATCATTAAAAAAAATGGCATTTTGATTATTTCTTTTCATAAATCAAAAGAGCGTGCTGTCGTTTGCATGATCGTGTCTCAACAAATTTTCAGCTGACTGGAGTTCCCACGTTCCCACCCACTCTCATTTACCCTTTTGAGTCAGGAGAGTGCTCCCTTTGTCTCGTCTCATCCATCCCATATTATATTACACCAGGTCAGTTTTAGGAAATCGTCTGCTGACAGCAACATGTTCTATCCTGCTGCCTGCTGCCTGCTGCCAGTCGTTCAGATTAAATATTAAGTTATTCTTTTTAATTCCAGCTCCAAAGGAAAAACCTTTATTGTTTGAACTATCCAAAATTCTACTTAGCATAAGATGAATTTAAATGTAAAATATGATATATAAATAAAATTAATTATGAGCAGTTGACTTTTATTTTACAATATTTTGTGTCTTATGTTGTTCAATAAGACACAAATAAATAAATAACAAGTTGGAAATTGTACGTCAAGCGTGACAAATGAGGTGCGTTCGTACTATAGCTAGTTATATAAATATTCAGATCTTGATGATTTTTAATTCTGTGAAATGAATTATATCGTCTGCAGATTAATTTCTGAAATAAAATAAGTATCTCGGTCGCTTGACGATTTAACCTCGGAAGCTCCTCTAACAACAAAGCACCGATTTAAAAAAAAAAAAAAATCAAATTTCTTAATAAATATTTTTATTAATATCTTCTAAAGTTTTGATTCGATTTTTAAAAAATTTGAAATGTCTCGAGAAAATTCTGCAAAGATAATATACCTTAAATTACAAACCATTCGGTTGGGTAGTGTTTGCGTTGTTATATGCGGACGGACGGACAGACAGACAGACGGACGGACCAAGCGACGACAATAGGTGCTACGTATTTATATAATTACGAACGCACCTAATAAATAAATAAATCATTACAGTAAAAGCAGCGAAAATGCAATCGCTATAAGACGTACAAAAGTTTCCGTTTCAGACAATTTTCCGTTTTAGCAGGCATAATTGAATCCTTCGGTTGGGCCCATAATATTTTTTCCGTTTCAGACAGGATTCCTTTATGAACAGAATTTCGTTATAAACACGCTTTGTTATCCGGTAGTATAAGAGAATGTATGTGATACAATGAATGCAAGTAACGTATATATGTAATTATACCATGGTTTATACAGTAAGATAAGTGTGGGTATATGTAATACGATATAATTATGTAAGCATACAGGAAGCAATGAAAAGATGTATTTAGTATACAGATAATGTATTAAATATAGAGTATTCAGTATACAGGGAATTAAAAAATTAAATAGAATTTACTATTCTTAATCACTCTAGCCAATAAGACGCAATTTATATATAAATTTATTTTAATAATTTAAAAATTAATGATGATTGTTTGTTTTATTTTTGACGTAAATAATAACTTTATAATAAAACCAATAAAATATTTTAGCTTACTTTAAGTTTTTAATCAATAAACAATTATACTTAATAATAAAATTACTAATAATAAATTGAAAATATAATTGCATTTTACCCATTGTTTTCGCACAAGGTTTTTAAATTTTTTTTTTTTTTTTTTTTGAAATTAGGATTTTCTTTTTTTCAGTTTTGTTTGTTTCTTTATTTTTTAGACGATAATGATAACAATAAGAATGGTATCAAAAGATTTTAGTAGATACAAAAAAGTAAAAATAACATAATAGCATCTATTAATTTATTATAAATGGACCATTTTTCTTTAAAAAACTGATTAAATATATTGATGTTTTTTCTATTTGTTTATCTTTTTATCTTACGATATTGACAAAGATAAAAATTGTAGAGGGGAATTTGAGATCTATATATGAGATCGGACTGAAGGTGGTTCTCATATTCCCTACTCAATAATGCGAAACTTTCTGGCACAATTTTAAACGTAAAGGCATAAAATTGGTAGGTCTGACTAGTGAACGCTTTGGAATCGAATGGTGTTTTCCATTTTTCGATAAATTATTACTTATCGAGTTTCAAGCTATTCGTGTAACGTGACGACAAGTTTTTCGTCATTCTCGCGCTGTTGCGTCGGGATTTCGATTCAAAAAACAATCTATTTTCTGAAAGATTTTCTGCCTTTACTGAAAATTGGAAAACACCGTTCGATTACATACTTTCTGAATAAGAACACCTGCCAATTTCATGCGCTTCCGAACAAAAATTAATTCATAAATGTGTCAGAAAGTTAGCTCCTTTGGATTGAAGAACAGCCTTGTTCTTCAATCCAAAGGAGCTACTTTCTGACACATTTTTTTATTCAACTTTGTTCGCAAATGCATGGAAATGACAGATGCTCTTATTCAATACTAATGTAATCTTGCAGTTTTTTTCATTTTCTCGGTAAACTTCAGAAAATGCTATCACAGTTCGTGTTTTAACCGAATATTCGGACGCGACTGCGCCGGAGAGGGAAAAAATTGCTATAACGAGACAATTATCATCATATATTCAATTCTAATACGAGCAAATCTTGTGTGTGTGTGGTTATATATATATATATATATATATATATATATATATATATATATATATGTGTGTGTGTGTGTGTGTGTGTTATATATGCAAATTTTATCTTAAAAACGGCTCTAACGATTTTGACGAAATTTTGTATCCTACCGTTTTGGGGCACCAGAAAACCATTTGGGCTGTCACATTTTCAAGAAAATTCGATTAGTGGTCATTTTGGGTCACCATGGGTCAGGGTCCAGCTAATTGTATCTAAAAAACGGTTCAAACGATTTTGACTAAATTTTGTATCCAACCATTTTCGGCCACGAAAAGACTATTATGGGCTGGGTCATATGTTCGAGAACTTTTGATTAGTTGGGTCATCGCGGGTTAAGTTAATTTTATCTAATCAACGGCTCTAACGATTTTGATTAAATTTTGTATCCTACGAGTTTCGGGCACGAGAAAATCATGGGGCTATGTTATATGTCCGAAAAACTCGATTAGTGGGTCATTTTTGGGTCACTGTGGGGCAAGCTAATTTTATCTAAAAAAACTGCTCAGACTAAATTTTTCATCCTATGGTTTTCGCTTTTCGGGCACGATAAGACTGTTGGGCTGGGTCACATGTTCGAGAAAATTCGATTATTGGGTCATTTTGCTTATGGGTCAAGCTATTTTTATCTTAAAAACGGCTCAGACGATTTGAACTAAGTTTTGTAACCTGCGGTTTTGGGGCACGAGAAAATCATTGGGCTAGGTCACATTCTCGAGAAAATCCGATTAGTGGGTCATTAATGGGTCACTGTGGGTCAAGCTAATTTTATCTAAAAAACGGCTTAGACTATTTTGGATAAATTTTACATCCTACGGGTTTCGGGCACGAGAAGACTTTGTCACCTGTTCGAGAAAATTTGATTAGTGGGTCATTTTATGGGTCATGATATTTGAACTCAAAGCTAATTTTGACCGAGCATATCTCGGTCTTCCCTGCTTCTAATCGCTTATAACTCAAGATGTAATTAATTTAACGGAAAAGGAAAAAATAACTCTTTGATTACAAATCACTCCAATAATCATGCTTGCAAATATAATGTTTTATGTTTAAAAATGAGTCAATGAGAAAATGTGTCAGAAAGTTTTGCGTTGCTGAGCGGGAGAAAATATGTTTTTTTTTTTTTAGAATCGCTCAATTGTATCTATTTAATATATATAATTGCAACTAATTTTGGTAGCGAAGTTGTGACATTTATTAGAATGTTGCCTGACCTAATTTAATTATAAACAATTACAGCTTTTCCTTCTATCTAAAGTAAACTTCCAAATAATGAAGTAATGGCCGATTCCTTTTTTTTATTACAGTCAGTAAAATTTTGCATCTATGTGATCGTTTAGCTAACTAAAATTAATATAAAAAAAAATCCCTGACGGCTCGTCCTACAGGCACAGGTAGATTTCGAAGACGCAGACCGTGGGGCGCCTGTTTGTTGGGAATTGCGGAAGAAATGACCTTTTTGCCATGATACGGCAGTTGGAACCGCCTACTTCGAAACCTAACTTGTTTGCAGGCGGAGCCAGCAGGGATTTTTTTTTTTCTATAAAAGTTGGTCTTATAAAAAGCTTATCAGTATAAAAGTTTTAGATAATATTAAGAGGATTTATAATAAATTTAAGCGGATTTGAAATCTTGGGAATTGACGAAGTTGTGAATTTTTTTCTTCTAACCCCCCCCCCCCCCCCCTTGGGGCCATTTTTAATTATATCAAAAATCTGTCATACATAAATTTTCGGCCCTTCTCCTAGAAGAGAAGTAATAACAACTTCAAACGGATTCGATACGTATCATAATTAAGAAATTATGGGTTTTTTTCTGTTTTCACAAAAAGACCCCCCCCCCCCCTTGGTTCGATTTTGCCCATTAAATAACTTGACCGAGATTTTATGCCCCTTGATTTTATGTATCAGTTTCGAAAAGATGCGGGAGTTGGAACCGCCTTACTTCGAAAAATAACTTGTTTGCAGGCGGAGCCAGCAGGGATTTTTTTTTTTTCTATAAAAGTTGGTCTTATAAAAAGCTTATCAGTATAAAAGTTTTAGATAATATTAAGAGGATTTATAATAAATTTAAGCGGATTTGAAATCTTGGGAATTGACGAAGTTGTGAATTTTTTTCTTCTACCCCCCCCCCCCTTGGGGCCATTTTTAATTATATCAAAAATCTGTCATACATAAATTTTCGGCCCTTCTCCTAGAAGAGAAGTAATAACAACTTCAAACGGATTCGATACGTATCATAATTAAGAAATTATGGGTTTTTTTCTGTTTTCACAAAAAGACCCCCCCCCCCCCTTGGTTCGATTTTGCCCATTAAATAACTTGACCGAGATTTTATGCCCCTTGATTTTATGTATCAGTTTCGAAAAGATGCGGGAGTTGGAACCGCCTTACTTCGAAAAATAACTTGTTTGCAGGCAGAGCCGGCAGGGATTTTTTTTGTTTTTAATTTTTTTTGCTATAAGGGTTGGTCCTATAAAAAACTTGTCAATATAAAAGTTTTAGATAATATTAAGAGGATTTATAATAAATTTAAGCGGATTTGATATCTTGTGAATTGACGACGTTATGAATTTTTTTCTTCGAAAACACCCCCTTTTTCCCCCTTTGGGCCATTTTTAATTATATCAAAAATCTGTCATACATACATTTTCGGCCCTTCTCCTAGAAGTAATAATAACTTTAAACGGATTCGATACGTATCATAATTAAGAAATTATGGGTTTTTTTCTGTTTTTACAACCCCCCCCCTCCCCCCTCCCTTGGTTCGATTTTGCCCATTAACGAACTTGACCGAGATTTTATGCCCCTTGATTTTATGTATCAGTTTCGAAGAGACCTGTGCAGAATTATTGCAGTTATCGTGTTCATAAAAAAGTGACATAGATAGATAGATAGATAGATAGATAAAGTTTTGAACTGGGGGTGGTTTTGGGTTCTGAGAGTCATGATCGGCGTAGATCTGCAAAAAATTTTCAAAAATTCCAACTCAGGTGAGAATGTAATAGGTAGTATTTCTTACGAAATCTACCTAAAAAACCTTTCTGAGTCAAACTGTCTCAGAAAAAAATATTAGCACAATCGCTTTTTTTCCACAGAACGCGAATTCGGGTCATCATTGTATAATTTAAAGAAATAACAACATTATCGAACTTCGTAAAAGAAAATGTTAATAAAAATATGATTTTTAAAAATATATAGTTTGTGGAACAAAATCCTATGTTTATTTGAAATCGTAGTTATGTGAGTACAGTTATATAGTGTATTCATATCGTATGTATTTATTATTAAAAATGCCATTCCTTTTTAAATATTTTTCTAACTAATTAGCGCACCATAAAGGATTAAACTATTATAAAATGAAGAAAATTTACAATTTGTAACATAATAATAATAATAATAATAATAATAATAAATTCCAAATGGCTTAAAATTTATTTTAGCTCTCATATATACGTATGGCGCTATCTTTGTTACGGGCTTATAATAAATCAAAAGATATATTTTGATTTTGATTCCATTGCTCTTAAAAAAAAAAAAAAAAAAAAAAAAAAAATTAAGCAGTTTTAAAATGATATTTTTGCGTCTTTAACGATGAGAATGATGAAGAATTTTGACATATTTCAAAAAAAAAAAAAAAAAAAAAAAAAAAAAAATTAAAATCAATCTATCTTTAATAAAACTACTTCAAATCAATTAAAATATATTTTCATTCTGTTCCATTGTTCTTAAATATATATATTTTAAAACAATGAAGAATAATGAAGAGTTTTGACGCATTTAAAGGAAGTAATTTAATTTTTTTTTCCGTAAAACTATTTATATTAAGTTGGAGTAGATAATATTCTATTGTTCTTATAAAAAAAAATCAATTTTATTGCATGGCTATTGTATTTTGTTATTATTATTCTATTTATTTATTTATTTTATTCATTTGTTTATTTTATTTTATTTTATTTTATTTTATTTTATTTTATTTTTATTTTATTTTTTTTTTTTTTAGCATCCTCGAACCAGTGAGATATATGAAATATAATAAAACAAAGCCCATTTTAAAATTCTAAATTTAAATTAAATTCGCAAATTCTTTTTCTATTTTTTTAAAATCTAATGCTTAATTCTGAATCTGCTCCTTGAAAGTTGTATTTTTGGCCCAACACTTACTTTCATTTACCAAATTCTACTCAGAAAAGTGATGAAGTAAGCGCGATTCTGCTTGGGGGGGGGGGGGGGGGTACGTATATGACATTATCAACATTTTTTTTTTTTTTTTTTTTTTTTTTTTTGCACTGATATACGGATATGGTTATACATTTATCATTCGCATACTTTGCCGATTCAAATGAAGAGAAGAAGTGAATAAAATATTACCATTATACACATGAAATAACTGTATGTCAAATAACATCTTAAAGATATAGTTACTATTTAAAAGTATTTAATAATAGCTTATTTATTGTCACATAATTAATGCATTCAACAGTAATGTTGTCTTTTTGTATATGTCCCCTTCACTGGGAGGGTAAAAGCAAAACTTCTTATCAACAAAACAAGGGGACAATATTCTTTTTCTTTCTTTATTAAATTAGTAATAAATTGATTTTATAGTCATTTAATGACTTCAATAATAACTTTATATTTTCATAAAAATGGTAAAGACAAAGTTACCAAAAAAAAAAAAGGTTGGATAAATAATGATAACGATATCAAGTGCCAGACCCCCCCCCCCCCCCTAAAGTGATAAAGTTATATATGCACAGCCCCTTACCTCGTTCAGAGATGCAGAGTATTTGCACAGGATTTTCTGCAGGGACTGGCACAGATAGATATCAATCAAAAGATTATAATTATAATCTAATTATTGCCTCTCCACCTCTGCCTCTTCTAAGAAAAATTAGAATTGCAAATTAGAATTGCAATAATAAAAACCGTGGAATATAAGGAATATAGATATTATTATAATTGCATGATAAAAAAACCGACAACACAAGATGAAGAGCAAATATTTCTGCTAGAGTGATTTAATTAGAAACTTTCGGACTCTCAGGCATTCCTTGATTCAGGGACTCCCCCCCCCCCCCCCCCTCCCCATACGGAGCATCGAAATATGCCCTCCGGAAGATTTGTGAGTTTGTGCTTATTACAAGATTTGAAGTGCAGCCCCCCCTGGACTTTTCAGCTTTAACCCCCCCCCCTTTTGGAGCTGCAGAAATCCCTTCCAGAGAAAAATGTCTGAATTCAACACTGCTCTCAGGCAGTGACGAATTCAGGGGGATTCCGGGGGGGGGGGGGGTACCCTTCCGGAGCATGAAAATGTCCTCCCCTCGGAAGGTCTGCGATTTTGTATGAAGAAATGGTTTAAAAGTACAAATTATCCCCCCACCCCCCGCAAAATTCCCTTCCGAAGTAAAATGTCCGAATTCAACACTGCTCTCAGGGTATCGAGCCTGACCTAAAAAAGGACTATGTGATTAAAAATATAATAAAAAGTCAGGCCCAGAAACGAAATGTTTTTCCTCTGTGTTTTAGCTTTACTAAATTGACATCAGCTATTCGACTACCCCATGGAAAACAATATCCGATGAAATTCTTTATATATATATTCTATAATTCAGAGTCTTCAAACAATCGTTTTTAGCAATTTTACCTTTTATTTAGCAAAAAATTATTTTATTTTATATTACCCTTTTTTTTATGACAGTCCAATCCTTTCTGATAAGGTTGGGAAAACTTCATTAGACGTTCAGAAATAAATAAATAAATAAATAAAAATCAGCTAAGAAAAATTATTTGGAAATTATTTTTACAAAACAATTCTTTTTACGCCAAAAAAGCGATATTCAAAGTTTTCTGGCAAACATGAACCTTGTAAAAACACAACAAAGGAGTGGGAAACCGCATCCCTGGAGCTACGGAAATGACGCATTTTTTCAACCTTAGAGGATTCCTATCTATTATTCTGTTTTTGATTTCATCGTAAACTTTCACTAGGACAAACTGGGAAATTATTTTCTTCAGATTTGATTCACAATCAGAGACTCAGCCGTAAAATATTCGATTTTATGTCATTAATAAATTTAATGAAATCATCCCAGTTGCCGATTAAAAGGTGGTGGGGGTGGGGGGGGGGGGGGATCTCAAATCTCTATCAAAATAGAAAATAGTATGTTGACCTTAAATTCATTTATTGACTTTAGTCCTTTCAGGGGCAAGTAATTGTGTTACTTTAATGTGAATTCACATAAAAATTCTCGAAACATCTTATTTGAAAATTAAAAAATGCAATTCTACACCTTTTTTTAATTTTTTTTTTCCCACCCAAAAGTAAAATTTTATTAAAAAAATTCCGGTACAAATCTTAATTAAAATTAAATTGTATAAAATATATTCCTTCACGGTGTTAAACATTCGTAGCCTGAAGCAATAGAAAAATATCTGTGAAAATGACTTCTAATTATTTGATTCGTATGTATCCCCAAAAATAAATAAATCAGCATACCTAAAATAAACAATGCTTTAAAAAAAAATTCCGAAAGTTAATTCCGTATTTTTTTTTTTTTTTTTTTTTTTGTGATTTTTAGAAGAAAAAAAATATTAATTCATCAAATGTTTTTTTTTTTTTCCCATGGAAATTGACGAAAAATATTTACCATAAAATTGCACAATAAGGTAATTCCACACTTAAAAAAGGAATATGTAATATAAAAAGATAATAAAAGTCCGGTTCCAAACGAACTTAGTCTCTGTGTTTTATAACTTTACTAAATTGACACTACTTCGTGGAAAACAATATCCAGTGATATTCTTAATATATATACTATATATGTTATAATTAATCTATGCATAATTAAGTAATTTTAAAGGCTAAGATTTTTATAATTTAAAAGACTACCATTACTTTAATATTATTTGACTTCGACATGAAAAATTTAAATAAATTTTATAAAATACCAAAAAAAAAAAAAAAAAAAAAAAAACTCTGAAATTAAGTAGTTATAATCGTTAACCAAAAAAAATCATGAGATTTTGCCACATGCAGAATATGTTGTTTTCGTTTTTTTTTGTTTTTTTTCTACTCCCATCCCCACACTATCCCGGGAGGGAGAAATTGACACAATAGGAAGGAGGGTCAAAGGGGCCAGATGTCCCATGGCTGAGGCTGAGAATCATAGAGTACTGATAAAGTATATCCACTTTAAAATTTCCAGGAGTTTATTCACACTGGAAGGCTATTCTCAAATCCAAACTGGCTACTTTATGACGCATTTCTGAATCCATTTCTGTTTGCAAACATATAAAATTAGCTGGGGTTATTATTCAGAAACTATGTAATCGAAACACGTTTTCCATTTTTTTAAATAAAGGCAGGTGATCTTTCCGAAAATTCTGTCAACGTAGGCGTTTTGAACCGAATTCCCGCGACGTGGCAGCCCGAGAAGCGCGCAAAGCATGTCGTCACGTGACCAGAATTGCTTATAACTCGATAAGTAATCTATTTATAAAAAAAAATGGAAAACTCATTTCGATTCGAAATCGCTTCCATAATTAGGTATACCAATTTTATGCCTTTGCGTTCAAAAATGAGTCAGAAAATCGGTTCGGGTCAAGGGCCCAGGGCCCCGAAATGCTACTGAAGATTTTTCAATTATTGGCAAAATTCTTATGAAGTATTAACTATTACAAAAATAATATGGAGAAATCTGTTTATCGTTTATTTCATTTTAAAATAACTTTTTAAGCGGCTACTTTACTCAAGTGAAAACACCCGCTTACTAATGTTAATCCTATGGGAGACATTTTAAAAATATCTCGTTTGCACTTCAATATTTTTTAATGATTTTTTTTTCATTGGATAGTTGAGGTCAATCTTTACAAAAGTCGTTTCTTTTTTCTGTTTCGATTTTGTTTACAGGGTTTTATTATTATTATTATTAATATATTTTTTTACTCAAGGCAGCTGTAATCATTTGGTGCAAGCACCCCCCCCCCCCTCATAAGTATCTGTGCCCAGGAAGGGCCCCCAAATTTGTAAATCGATCCCTGGGCATATTCTGCATTCTACTCATTTCCATGGCCCTATTCCCCGTAAGGTCATTGCTGCTGAGCCCCCCCCCCCCCCCTTCCCCGTAATATAATCCTGGCTACGCTACTACAAGTTTCCTTATATGTAGAGACTCATTCCTTCAATTTACTTACTTTCAGTTTGTAGGCGATTCGGATTTTTTGTCTGTCCTGAGACTTGTAAAACCATCATCAAAAACATTATTTGTTCTTCTTACGATATTACTATACAGCAACTGACATTTCTATGGCCGGATAAAGTTCTTGCCCCCCCCCCTCCCCTCCCCCATAAAAAAGAACTGTTTTTCAAAATTTAAAAGTATTTTTTTATAGTGTGTGTATGTGTGTGTGTGTGTGAGGGGGGGGGGGGGGTATTACCACAATACCTACCCTCACCCTCACTTCTCTTCTTATTGGAATTGTCATTACACATACATGAACTTGTTCGACGACAAGACATGCCCAGACATTAGTTGACGAGGTAGCCGTCTTGGGGCGGCGATTATTGATCTATTATGGAAAATTTTAATCCTCTTTACAGGAGCGGTCTGCATTGTAATTCAGAATTAAAATGTGACATGAAAGATAGGAGCTGTTAAACTATATTCGCTTCAACTGATAACATGTCTAGGCGTCAACTCTGATTTCAGTGAACGAAACGACATGGATATAACGATATAAGCATACGGCATATCTTTTTGAATATATATATATATATATATATATTCTTGAAAATTCTGAAAATTATCGTCGATAGAATAAGCTCGAAATCCGTTGTTCCCCAAAAGAAGCAAAAAGATGAGGGGTTGTATCAAATATCTGTTGATCAGTGCCAAGATAGCGTACACAATATTGCACGTACTACTATATTTGGATACAACCCCTCATCTTTTTGCTTCCTTTTGGGAACAACGTATTTCGAGCTTATTCTATCGACGATAATTTTCAGAATTTTCAAGCTATGATTTTGAGACTTTCACAAAAGTTGCTCTATATACTTAGCTAATACATTATGCATATTATATTTTGATTGCATTCGCGCATGCGCAGTGAAACATTTTTTAGTAAACCTGCTCATTTTTCATCCAATTTTTATTATTTTTTAATTCTGATTGCAGAGTATTATGTACAATGATGTTTGACATATATTCTCAAAGTAACTTTTTTTTATATTAAGAACTCTGCAAATTATAAACAAAAAACTTGGCGAAATTTGGGACTGCTTTTATAAAAACCTTAATTTCTCTACAATTATACATGCTATCCTCATAAAAATGAACACAGTATATTACAATAAGCCCCTTATTAGTAATCTCGAGTTTGAACGCTTTTGCTACATTAGTTTTTACAGGTTAATCCAAAAGATATTCGTTCTTTTTCAATTTGTTGACATTCCCCTATGGGGTTTCGGGAAAAAATCTTCGTGGAAATATATAACCTATACTATACTGTTTACACACCTTCAGTTTCAGGTTAATTCCTTATGTATTTTTCTAGATAGTTAACAAAACGTCTAAAATCGCAAGTGCCCAATCTTTGGCAATATAGTGTATATATTTATATAATTTATCTACCTTTGGTAGCTAGACGAACACCGACATTGAAATCATCAGTGACTCCAGGCAGGATATTCATCCGGAAATGGTTTTACGGTAGTTCTCAAATTCCCTGATCAGCAACGCTAAACTTTCTGACTCATTTTTAACCCATTCGGGATCATGGATGCATATATGCACCCTCAAAAAGAGCGTACGGAATTTGTTTTAGGCACCAGTAAAAAATAAAAGTAATATTTGCTTTCTCTAATTAGAGCATTTTTGTGATAGTTTAAGTAAAAGTAGCTTTTTTTAAAAAAGTGGTGCAAAAGCCACCGGTCCCGAAGGGGTTAAACGTATAAACATGAATTTGGCAGGCCTGACTTTTGAAGCTATTTGGAATCGAATAGCGTTTTCCATTTTTTGAATAAATAAATTACTTACAGAGTTATAAGAAATTTTTTTTCACGCGACGACGTTTCCCCCTTTCTCGTGCGGCCGCGTCGGAAATTTGGTTCCAGGGCCCGATTAACCACTGAAACTGGGGAAAGCATAGTATCATTTTAGGAGCCCCCTTTCATTCGGTAAAAGTTTTCTAAATTCTTCATACATGGAAACTCAGCAATGATACAAGTATTATTCACGAGAGTGACTTAGCTAAATTCATATATTTCATTAAACAGCCTTTTTTTATGTTCCCTGTATTTACTTTAAATAGAGTATATGTATAGTATATATAGTTTTTGTATGTTCAGTTTCCATGGTGGTTTCTAATCAGCACATCAGGATAGCATGATTGGTTAACGGCCTGTTAATCACATTAAGATTTTCCCGTTAGATAAATTTTCTGAAGTATCTAACTAGTTCTACTGCATTAGGCAAACTTATCTCTCCACACAAATAAAAAATTCAATACAAAAAATTAAAAATTAAAATTAGTGTCCCCATTTTACAGTCATTTTGGGTAACTCTTAAATTTTAGAGGGGAAGCACGTGCTTCATGTGCCTTTTGGGTAATCAGGTCCTGTTCGGTTCAAAACGCCAATTTTGACAGTATTTTCTGAAAGATCTTCTGTTTTACCAAAAATGAAAAACGTCTTTCGATTACATATTTTCTGAATAAGAATCTGAATCTGCCAATTTCATGCGTTTCCTAAGCAAAAATGAATTCAGAAAGTAGCCCTTTTGGATTTGAAACAAATATTTAAAATAAAGATCTTATAATTTCGTTCTAAGGCTTGAAGACTGAAAGGGTGAAGATGCTGATAAGAGGGGGAAAATTAGCTTTCACCACCAAAAATTTCAACTTTGCCTGAAAAGGACTTATTCAAGGCACTTCTTCATTCAGAGCCGGAGCATTTCTTATGATTAATTTCAGGAAGAAAAGCAACATTTTTCCAAGGAAAAAAAACTGTCCCTTCTTTGTGCTATCATCCTTCTTGTCTCCTGTCAATGAAAGATTGCTTTTAAGCTGTGGGACAAAAGCAACAGCCTTTTCTTTTTTTCGACATCTGGGGTAAAATCCTGTCGAAATATTTTGGATGGCACCAGCTTCGCATTACTATACTAACATTGCTAGTGTGTCTTTTGTCAGAGATATACTTTCTAAACTTAGTGTGATTAGTTGTTAAAAAAGAAAAAAAAAACAGGGACTGAGAAAAAATGGCTAAAAAGGCTTTATAAAAGGTCACACACATGAAAGAAGAAACCCGGGTTGGCAAGATAGAATTGATTAAAACTTGCTTTTACTATATCACTTATTTTTCTGATGCTCTTCGTAATAAGCTATCCCTTGGGATACGTTTTATCTTTACTGGCTTTCACAATATACAGATACAGAGGGTGTTAACACATTTTTGTATCGATTTTAACTTTTAGTAAAATTTAAATTTAAATTAAAAATAAAAACTAGTCGTTGGGGGCCACCGTAATACTTACCCATCATGGATATGCATAATGTAAAATATTAAAATAAAAATGTGTAAACTACTTATAAAATGCATTGCAATTCAAATAAAATCGTGGCTTGATGACGTCACAAACTTTAAAGGCTCGATTACTGAATTGCTTGAAAGAAAAATCCTTATAACACTAAAAATAATAATCCTATTAACTAGCGGTTTATTGCATCTGATTAAGCGTCAAATTTCCAATTAAAATATATCTTTAAAGTGAAATTTGGATGAAATACAGGGTCATGAAAAATCGAAGAGTGTGGAAAATAGGATTCCAAATATCTCGGCAACTAATTATCCGATCGACTTCATGCTTTATGTAAAATTTATGTTTTTTTATTGTCTTTTATATTCATTTCTTAAATTAAACAATTTCGAAAATTTTTATATACCTTTTATCAGAACGAATATTTCGAGAGTCCGAAAAAAATAGTTCCGGTTAATCGAGGTTATTGAAATTAAATAGGCTTCTTCCCATTATTACATACTAAGTACATACCAAATTGCAAGTCTCTATCTCAATTTTTTCGGGAGATAGAGCGTTTACAGACACACAGACGGACGGCAAATTTTTTTTTCTAAAAATATGTTTTTCGGAATCTCCAGTGTCTGAAACGTATAAATCCGTCAAAAATTTTTTTTTCGATTTTCAAAACGATTACAAGACTTACCCTATACTACGTATGATGGGTAAGTAAAAAAACCTATCTGGCATCGATTTGGAGTTACATGCAAACGTAACACTTACAATTGCAAAGCTTTTTTCAATCCAAAATTATATGCAGACGTAACATTTACATGTAATTTGTATCCAAATTAATTTTAATTTGAACCCTAATAAATGTTAATTTGCACATGCAAAAGTAATGTTTACATATAATTTTGGGTTGCAAAAAGCTTTGCAATTGAAGTGTTACGTTTGCATGTAACCCTTGGAATAGGGTTTAATTATCGTCTGCGTCATTAAAAATAGTCTTCGATTCAAAATGTCCCTGTCCCTGGAAAATAAACAATGGATCGAAGGCTATGTATTTGCACTTTACGAAAAGAAATGCTCTTACTGTTATTCGATTATTAAAACAAGTTGTGAAAAGTATGGTTTTAATATTTCTACCCGTAAAATAAGTGACACAATTAATAAAACAAGAACGAAAAATCATGCGTCAAGCATAGATTATGTAGCACTTTCCAACGCTTCCAAAATAATTTTACAAATCATACCGTTTAATAAGCTAAAAGATAACTTCTAAGTAAACAATTTGGAAAACGCATAACATATTTAAAAACATAATTTCAGGAATTTCCAACATATACAATATTCGGAAAAATATCCGAATACTTTTATTCAGCCCTGTATAGGATATATAGAATTGTATATATACTACATAGGATGCTAAATTTTAGTTCAGTTAGGAAACGTGTAGCACATTTTAAAATTCTCCGTCTGGAGTTTGTCAATAAACAGAAATGTGTTCGCGAACTTTTGTGCTGCCCTGTATAGGATCTACAGAATTTATACACACCACGTAATAGACAAAAAGCAAGTTAACATTAAAATCGCGTTCAGTAACTTAAAACGCACTTCCAGGAATTATTGTTAACAGACAGTAGATAATTCTTTTGCGTGTCCCTGTAAATGAACGATGACTGCTATACACACAATATTCCGTAGTAAGTCTCTTGTAATGCACCTTAGTGATCTATATAAATTTCAATGCGTTTAAAATAGTGAAACATTATTTAAATAAACCGCAGACGATTTTTCTCCATAGACGTAATGTAACGGAATTATTTTTACTGTCCCTGTAAAGTAACTATAAGTGCTATGCACACCCTGTTCCATATTAAGCTTCTTCTAATGCACCTTAGTGATATATATAAATTTCAATGCGTTTAAAATAGTGAAACATTATTTAAATAAACAGCAAATGATTTTTCCCCATAGACCGCAATGTAACGGAATTCTTTTGAGTGTCCCTGTAAAAAAACTATAAGTGCTACACACTTCCGTTGAAATAGGGAACATGCTATAGATAACGATAATAACATATAAAAATTGCAGAGCAATCCGAGCATATTTACGGGAGTTAGAGCACGGACAGACGGCAGACGGCAGACGGCAGACGGCCAGACGGCCAGACGGCCAGACGGCCAGACGGCCAGACAAACCGAAGTCATAAGCACTTTTCAACAAGGTTGGAAAGTGCTAAAAAAAAGGACCGAAATGTCAAAATTTACATTTGACTGGGAAAAAGGTAAAAATATGCACAGCCAACAAAGTTGGGTTCACTGCTTATTATATCTGAAGTTGCATTTCATCATTTCATGTTTTTAAAAAAAGAGAAATCCTATTCGATTCTACGTTACTTCAATAGTCACGCCTGCACATTTCATGCTTTTGTGTTTAAAAATAGGTCATAGTCATTGAATGTGTCAAAAAGTTTCGCGTTGTTGAGCAGGGGAGAAAAAAAAACAACTTCTAAAATCCAAAAGAATTACTTTCTGACACATTTCTGAATTAATTTTTGTTCGGAAACACATGAAGTTGGCAGGTTTTCTTATTCATAAACTATGTAAACAAAAGATGTTTTCTATTTTTTGGTAAAGGCAGAAGAGCTTTCAGAAAATACTGTCAAAGTGGGAATTTTGAACCGAATTTCCAATGCGGTAGCGCGAGCAAGGGGAAAAACTTGCCATCACGAGACAAGAATCGCTTAAGGCTGGTCTCAAATCCAAACGGGCTACTTTATGACATAATTTCTAATTCATTTTTGTTCGGAAACGCATGAAGTTGGCGTGTGTTCTTATTCAGAAACTTTGTAATCGAAACACGTTTTCCGTTTTTTGATGAAGGCAGAAGATCTTTCAGAAAATACTTTCGAAATCGCTTCAAAAGTCAGGCCTGCTAATTCACAAAGTTTCCCGTTATTGAGCTGGGAATTTGATGAGAACCACCTTAAACAGACGCTGAGAAAAACTCAATTAACTTGTTTTTTCATTCGTCACGCTCATTTTACGCATTGTCCAGTATAAATCGGATAATGCTGAATTATGAAATCATAGTCTGTTTTCTTTTGGCTCAATATTTCACTGAAATCCTAAAAACTACACATATTTCAAATCAACAATCAACACTGCATATCGTTAACAATTAGTGGAAATCAAATCTTAAATGCCATGACAATTCAAAAATCACTCTATGCGTTTTGGAAGATTTAATCTTCCTTTTTCAGGCAAAGCGACGTGCTGCCACTTCGAGAACAAAAAAAAAAAAAAAAAAAAAAAGACGTGCCTGAAGAAATAAGATTAAATTTTCAAAATGCGTAGTGATTCTACTATTTGTATAGAGTATTGGAGTTTTTTTTTTTTTACCTTCATATTGTATTTTGCACGAAAAAATATTATATTTTCTTTTTAGGTAACTTTCTTCTTGTATTTTCTGTTTCACAAAATATTTAGGAGTACGCGTGCCTTTATCTATAAAATAAAACAATTTTTAAGAAAAATCTGTCAGCTTCTTACTCCACTCATCTCCGCCAACTGATCTCTCATTTGCTAAAGTATGGATTACTATATTTCTTGTTCTTCCTCCGTGCTTTACAGGTAAAACAAGGTTGTACTGAAAAACAGAACCATACAGAGGTCGTTAAACTTTTTTAACCGTATTTTTTACTGTTTTACGGCAGGTCTGATCTGACCGAGGACACTAAACGTTAGTAGCTGAAAAGTTCGTCTCCTGTGCAACCAATCATAGTGAACCAGCGAAGAGTTTTCGCCAACACGCTGTAAAGCAAAAATCCAGTTAGTGATTCGAACTTTCTTTCCCTTGTCTGAGCGCGCAATACGAATATTTTGTTAGAACCTCCGTGCAATTAAAAAAAACGTATCAACATAGAAAGCAAAAAAATAAATTTAACAATTAAAACACACTAAACACTAAATAATAATAATAATAATAATAAAATAAAATAAAAAAATAAAATAAAAATTCTTCCAAGAATATTTTGTTAGAACACTCCGTACAATTTTAAAAACATATCAATATCACCATAAAAATCAATAAATAAATTTAACAACATCAGAATTAAAATATAAAAACATTAATAAATAAATAAATAAGTTTCTACTCGCATTTTTCAAAAAGAAAAATTGAAACTATTCATTATTTTTTCATCAGGCAGACAGAGTTCTCCTGAGCCCACTGTTTAAAATAGATTTTAAGCACATGAACGTAAGAAGATAAACCAAAATAAAAATTGACTTCCAGAGGGGAGGGGGGGGGGAGGGGATGTCAGGGAGACGCACAGAGCCCACCTTGACGAAAAATTCTTAATGTTTCTCAAATGACTTGCTCAACAACGCGAAACTTTCTGACTCATTTTTAAACGCAAAAGCATAAAATTGGCAGGCTGTTGACTACATTAAAACGACTCTTATTCGATTTAAAACGACTCTTGAAGCGATTTGGTATCGAAGTGAGTTTCCCATTTTTTGATAAGTAAATTAAATTACTTATCGAGTTATTATTATAAGTGATCCGTGTTAAGTGACGATACGTTTTTCGCCAATTCGTTTACGGAATTCTGTTCAAAACGTCGACTTTGACAGTCTCTTCTGAAAGATCTTCTGCCTTTACCAAAAAATAGAAAACGTGTTTCGATTACAAAGTTTCTGAATAAGAACATCTGCCAATTTCATGCGTTTCCGAATTAAAATCAGAGCCGTCCTTAGCGAAAGCGAGGCCGAGTGCAAGAACTTTTGCGAAGCCCTTCACTTCCAAACTTAATACCCTCCCATTCGTACCAATGTTGCCAGTTTAGCTGATTTTTATTCATCTACCAGAAATTTCCAATAGTAATTTTTGCTTTATTTAATGACAGACATTCTGTGATTAAATAAAGTGAAGGTAACTATTCGGAAATTCTGGTTGCTATTTTGAATTTAAAAAATCCGCTAAATTGGCAATACTACTTCCCCACAACGCAATCGCCTATTGAAAAATTGTACATCATATACATAGTGGCGCACCATGAATGAAGCTTTTTTTAAGGGGGGGGGGGGGGGTTAGTATGTTTTAGTGGAGGTTTATATAGATTCCGGCCTTTCATAATACTTGGACTATTCTTTTTTATGCAGATTTGGGACAGACCAGGAAATTTTATATACGCAAAGATATTTCATGCATTTTTTTTTTAATTCAAGAAAAAAAAAATGAATTATAAAAATGATTAATAAAATCATATTAAAAAAATTATGAATTATGATCGACATTAATTTCACTTAAAACGAAACACAGTTGTAAAAAACGTGGATATGTAAGTGCACATCTCATTCCAATCATTAGTTTTTGAGATACAGATAAATTTTATTTTGCGATGGCAAAATAAAGGGTCCGTGTCCTGTTATCAAAGCATCCACAGAATATAAAATGTTACACATTAACCGAAAAAAAATTATGGTATTTACTTACATATAAAGTGAGTTTATTTTACACTAAAAGAATGTGTATAATTTTTCTGGTCTCGATACATCTCGTGTTGTAAAATATGTTTATTTTCCTAAATTTACGGAACTCCTAACACATTTTCTTTTTTAACTCTATAACCCCATGTAATTCCGTATACCATGGCTTGCGGCTGAATCAGAAAATGTTGTACTTTAAAAAATATTTGCTTAAATATGTATGTGTGCAATATTATTTTAAAGAATTTTAATTGCAGGATAATACTGGTTAACAAATATCGGAAATTTTTGTAGGAATTGAGTTGAGTCGGATCTGATTTTAATGATATTTTGTCGGCTGAGACCGGAAAGGAGATTTTAGCTTCTACACCGGTTCAGGATAGTTTTTTCTGGAGCGGGCTGGATATAGGCCTAAAAATTACGACTCATTCAGACCTCTTAACCTGACATTCGTGAGCAGACCATCAATGATCAGCCAAAAGTAAAATGATTCAAAATCAAACAATTTTTAAAACAATTTGGTGGAAAACCTTTCTGATGTTTTAAACAGAAAAATAAATCAAAGATAAAGGCTAAAATATTTATGTATTGGACTACGGTGAAACATATACGTTCCACGGACTGATAGCAGGGCTGCCACTATCAAATATTTTTATATTTGTTTTGTACTACTATTTACAAAAAAATTTCTTTGTGGTAGATTCTTTTTTAAATTGTCATAGTAAGGCAAAGATTAGTTTTTTGAAAAAGAACTACGAATGAAATAAAAAAGAAAATAGTCGCCACTTGCAGCAATTTCTAATAAAAAATAAATTCGTAGTCAAAGAATTAATCAATTAAATTACTTGATCAGAACACTTTATATTATGACAGTAACGAATGCAACTTTTGACCTGCAAACTCTATTCTTTCTTTAATTGTAACCTATTTAAACTTTTGATTTAATTAGCAAATATTAAACATGTTGATATTTTTAATTTAATTAGAGAATTTAAATATAAAAAAAAATATTTGAGTTAAAATCAATATTTCCCAAAATTTTCTTTTTCCTTAAGAACCTTTAAAACTTAACCTTTCAGAATTTTTGGAGACTTTAAATTTTTAGTTTAGCCTCGATGTCTGGGGGACAGGGTTTCAGCTCCTTGGCCTTCCCGTCGTGTTTATGAGATAGAACATACGTATGCATGCGGGCAGGAACATCGATATTCGTATAATAGAAAGAGAAACTTGATTACACAAGAAGGAAAGCAAATCTATGTTGTGTATTTCAAATAGTCATTAACAGTCATTAAAATAATAGTGAGCAGTTTATCAGCATCATTAGTCTTAACAATTAACATTCAGTTTATGAGCCTGACCAGATTTTTTTATTCGCCTGGTGCAGCCTAGGCTACAGTATAACAATGTCTACAGATTGAATAAAAAATGCAAGAAATCTATTCTCTCTCGAGCGTCCACAATTTGCACCGAACATTTTATTGATAAAAAATTTTACATTTTATAAATAAGCGTTTACACATATAAATTTTATTATGAAAAAAAAAAAAAAAAACCTCACAACAAAATAAATAACAAATATTTAGCTTTTTTTTCTTTTTTTTTTCCCTTGGGCGCGAGGCCTTTCTAGGAGCGAAGCCCTGTGCGGCCGCACCTGTCGCACACCCCTAAGGACGGCTCTGATTAAAATTAATTAAAAAATATATCATAAAGTAGCCCGTTTGGATTTGAGATCTACGCTTAATTATTTTAAGTCACTTGTGAAGTCACTTTTAATCACTTATGTCACTTAGCTCACTTGAACTAATTTTTTTTTTCCTCTATCCTCAGAGAAAAAGGTGATTTAGTTGATTAAATTTCAAAATCTATTGTAAAAGAAGAAATTGTAGAGATGGAAATGCCAAGTATGATTACTACAGAATACAGAACCATTTTATTCAATATATCCTACATTGGCGAAACTTTTGCGCGGCTTTACCGTTTGCGGTTTGTGATTGGTTGCTCACGAGCCGAGCTTCCCAGTTGCTAAGTCCTAGCTGCGTCAGCGACTAACGAGCGAGAATGGAAAGGATGAATATAAACAGCAAGACCCTCCAAGATAAACAGCGTGTGTGGGGAGGGGAAGGATTCTTGAATGTCTTAAAACAGAAGCAATAGATTGTCAGAGCCCGGATAGCTCAGTCGGTAGAGCGTTAGGCTTTTAACCTAACGGTCCAGGGTTCGAGTCCCTGTTCGGGCGAATGTTTTTTTCACATAATTGTGGCATGTGTTTCATTGCTTAACGAAACCAAAATTAATTTACTTATTATTATTTTCTATTATGTTGAATAAAATGACAGAAATTTAATATTTTATTTCACTTTATTAGCGACTGTGTACCAATTATTTTCGTTTGTTGGAAAAACATTGTTATAAAACATTTTCGAACAGACACTCCGAATATGTAAAATTCCCCAATTTAAATGTAAATTTATTAAGTTTTAAGGATTTTTTATTATTATTATTTTTTTTTGTTTAATTCAAACTAATAGACGAGCAATTAATTAAAATTCGGAGTTAAATGTGTTTTTCATTTAAACACGTATATACCGCAATTTTCTTGTGATTATAATTATATTAAAAAGATTATTTCATTATTATTATTTTTTTTTAAAGATGTATTTTGCCGCTGTAAGATGCCGCTCTATAAGGATAGAATAGGAAAGGAAAAGGCGCGAAAACTCTCATTACGGAAAGAGAACGAAGAACAAACAAAGCCAGAAAATGTACATTGTCAATTAAGAATCTCCCTCAGCTGTAGATTTCATCAAAGCACCAAAAATGACAAAATACAAACATACTTCTTAACCTTCTAAGGCAGGGGTTCCCAAACTTTTAGACCAACGTACCACTAAGTCAAAGTTCATACTTCCGCGTACCACCAGGTACCAAACGTAAAGCTAATATAAAAAAAACCTGTAAAAAGAAACCTGCCTAGAACGAAATATATCTCCGGTTTTTTTTTTTTAATTTGCTTCTATCGCTAATGAAAAGAGTGGGCTTGTTTTATCAAACACAGCTTCCTCGTTCAGAATCTTTGCGGATTCCTCTGACCATCGTCTGTGCGAAGCTCCGTCTGTTGGGTTAAATAACTCAGGAATGGGGTAAGTTAGCATTCTCTGTCATACATCAGTCTTTTCCTGGTTTTATAACGAGCATTTTGATATGTGTTTTGTGATAATCGGAGTAGGGGTTCAGGAGATATGTTTGTTTAAACTTTCTCTTACTTTTGTATTCCTATCTCCAATGAACTAGGCTTAGCCACTTACTCACTTACTCCGTGGTTTCCTGTGCTATTTTTTGTACATATTACTGTAAATATTCATTTATATAGGACACTTTGGACACTAAGCTACTCTTTAAGTGCAGTTTTTCTTATTTACATGCTTTATTTTTGTTGTTATTAACCATTTAAGTTCATACACTTTTCCTTATTATAGCGCCATTTTCATAATCTTATGTTTCCGAAATACTTCTTTAAAATTGCTCAATATTAGGTATTTTAGCCATGTGTCAGATTCGATGTTTAGTTTATTCCTGTATTTGTTTTTCATATAAAGAAAGGGAAAAGCACATTCACAGAGATATGTTGTGCAAGCAGACTTTTACAATATCATACGGTACTCTGATATTCTTGCTGTCATATTACCAATCACTATTAGTAATAACTTTCACCATTACATTCATCCTTTTGAATGTGGACTCCAGTAATCCATTACAGAAGAGCTGAATAAGTTCACTTATTTCCTTTCTCGTGAGATACAGTGGCAGGTTATCTCAACTGAGAAACAAAAATTTCTTATCCAAAGCTTAGTTAGCTCATTTAACATAGGCTCAATACAACTGTATTAATAATCTGCATATCTTTAAATGCTACAATAACGTCGCTCAATAGGCAAACATTTGCAAGTTTCTTCATACATTTATGTATATACCACCTCAATGCATATGTACAATGTTTTACCTCAAATCCACATTGCATATGACTACAGTTTTTTTTTTTTTTTTTCTGATCACCATTTTAAATAACCTTACTCTATTAAAAACTGATTTCCATGAAATAGGAGGAAACTATAACACGTTTTGTACAAGAGAAGAAAAATATTTTAATCAGCAGAATGAATTAATGAATTATATTTGAAATAAAACTTTTATTTCAACACCTCCTAGAAACTCTTCTAGTACAAAGAGAACAATGGGTTATAAATTAAATTTGGAATTTTATTTTGTTTTAACCCCTCCCACTCACACAAGGTCCTCCTACTTCTAATCATCCAGACTTTACCTTCAGATAATTCAATTTATAAAGCATGTTTAAAATCAGTTCTTCCACCAATTAGAAATACTTCATTCATTAATTTTAAAATATTAGGTCTTTATTAAAAAATCCAATTTTTATCCATATAAATATAATAATTATTTTTTAATTTTGGGAAACTGATTGTATCATAAGCGGTGTGTACGAATTTCAGCAACTGTGCTATAACAAACATTTCTCGTAATCAAAAAAATGAAAAAAGGGTTTACAGAACCTAAATCGCATGCGAAAACTTTTTGAAAATTTCTAAATTAATAAAGTTTTTGATTCCATAATGTATTGATGCATTTTGTATTTTATTCCACGTACCAGTATCGGACTACTGCGTACCAGTAGTCAGAGCTTCGCGTACCAGTACTGGTACGCGTACCATAGTTTGAGAACCCCTATTCTAAGGCATAAATAAAATTTGCTAATAAAGAGATTTATTATTTTAATTTTTAAGAAAGAGTCTCTGTATTCCCATATGGTCTAGTGGTTAGGATTCCTGGCTTTCACCCAGGCGGCCCGGGTTCGATTCCCGGTGTGGGAAGTAACTTTTTTTTTTCCTTCCCATACGATGAGCTAATAAACAATTCATTTAATTATTTTTAAGTGGACAAAGGCTTTTTATTTTATTTTACAAGAAGAATTATAAAGAATGAGATTTACATTGCAGAAAATGAGCAAAATAAACCTTTATGGAAATTAAAAATGCTTCCAAAAAGCTAATGAACAATTAAATTATTTTTACATGGACAAAGGACTTTTATTTTATTTTATAAGAAGCTATATACCGTCATAAAGAATGAGATTTATATAGCAGAAAAGAAGCAAAATCAAACTTTATTTAAATTAAAAATACTTCCAAAAATTATTATCCAATTTTTTTTTTCTTTACAACTGCATTACATGGTTACATACGGTGAGCTAACGAACAGTTCAATTAATTATTTTTTAAGTAGACAAAAGACTTCAATTTTATTTTATAAGAAGCTATATACCGTCATAAAGAATGAGACTTATATTGCAGAAAAGAAGTAAAATAAAAATTTATTTAAATGAAAAACTAGTCGTTGGGGGCCACCGTAATACTTACCCATCATGGATATGCATAATGTAAAATATTAAAATAAAAATGTGTAAACTACTTATAAAATGCATTGCAATTCGAATAAAAGCGTGGCTTGATGACGTCATGCACTTTAAAGGCTCGATTACTGAATTGCTTGAAAGAAACCTCCTTATAACTCCAAAAATAATAATTCTATTAACTAGCAGTTTATTGCATCTGATTAAGCGTCAAATTTCCAATTAAAATATATCTTTGAAGTGAAATTTGGATTAAATACAGGGTCATGAAAAATCGAAGAGTGTAGAAAATAGGATTCCAAATATCTCGGCAACTCATTATCCGATCGACTTCATGCTTTATGCAAAATTTATGTTTTTTTTATTGTCTTTTATATTCATTTCTTAAAATAAACAATTTCGAAAATTTTTATATACCTTTTATCAGAACGAATATTTCGAGAGTCCGAAAAAAATAGTTCCGGTTAATCGAGGTTATTGAAATTAAATAGGCTTCTTCCCATTATTACATACTAAGTACATACCAAATTGCAAGTCTCTATCTCAATTTTTTCGGGAGATAGAGCGTTTACAGACACACAGACGGACGGCAAAATTTTTTGTCTAAAAATATGTTTTTCGGAATCTCCAGTGTCTGAAACGTGTAAATCCGTAAAAAAAAAAAAAATTTCGATTTTCAAAACGATTACAAGACTTACCGTATACTACGTATGATGGGTAAGTTACTTACAAAAATTATTATCCATTTTTTTTTCTTTATAACTAACTAACTGCATTACATGGTTACATACGGTGAGCTAACAAACAATTAAATTAATTATTTTTAAGTGGACAAAGGACTTTAATTTTATTTTATAAGAAGCTATATACCATCATAAAAAATGATATTTATATCGCAGAAAATAAGCAGAATCAAACTTTATCGAAATTAAAAAATACTTCCAAATATTATTATGCATTTTTTTTTTCTTTCCAACTGCATTATATGGTTACATACGATGAGCTAATGAACAATTCAATTAATTATTTCTAAGTGGACAAAGGACTTTTATTTTATTTTATAAGAAGCTATACTATCATAAAGAATGATATTTATATTGCAAAAAATGAACAAAATTTAAACTTTATGGACATTAAAAATTCTTTAAAAAAATATTTTTCGTCTTACACTCTCCTTTGGTGAATGGTGAATTATATATATTCACTTTGAACTAATTTGGAACCAACTGATAATTTAGTTAATTTTTAATAGTTCTTATAGGCCAGGATCGGCGAGTCTTTTCAGATCCGCGTGCCAAATTTTTCCAAAAAAAATTATTTTACTTGATCATGACATGCCAACTAGATTTAGGGACTCCATATCCTGCAGGGGGCGAAATTTCCAGGCCCGACCTGGTATAAAAGCTAAAAGTTCGGCCCGAGCCCGGTCTGGCCCGACTGAATTTCTATAAAATATGCCGATATTTCTAAAACAACATTGTCCTACGATTAAACTTATTCAAAAAATACACATACATATGCATAGATTTCATTTTCAGATTATGTTTGAAATGCATAGAATACAAATGACAACAATATTAATGACCACCTTAGACCAATTCGTTATAGACAGGAAGAAAAGAAACATCCTTATAACTCCAAAAATGATAATCATATTAACTAACAGTTTATTGCGTCGGATTAAGCGTCTCATTTCCAATCAAAATATATCTTTGAATTGAAATTTGAATGAAATACAGGGTCATGAAAAATCGAAGAGTGTGGAAAATGTGATTACAAATATCTCGGCAACTTATTTGATTGACTTCATTCTGTATGCAAAATTTATTGTTTTTTTTGTTGTCTTTTATATTCACTCCTAAAAAAAAACAATTTCGAAAATGTTTATATACATTTTATCAGAACGAATATTTTGAGAGTCCGAAAAAAAAAGTTCCGGATAATCGAGGTTACTGAAATTCAATAAGCTTCTTCTCATTATTACATACTAAGTACATACCAAATTTCAAGTTTCTATCTCAATTTGTTCGGGAGATAAGAGCGTTTATAGACACACAGACAGACAGACGGACGGCATTTTTTTTTTTCCGAAAAATATGTTTTTCGGAATCTTCGGTGTCTGAAACGTGTAAATCTGTCAATTTTTTTTTTCGATTTTTAAAACGATTACAAGATTTACCCTATACTACGTATGATGGGTAAGTAATTCATAAATAAACAACAATTGCTCGTTTAATAGTAGTATAAAGTTATGAACGGACTATATGTAAAACAGCCTAGAAAACGTTTACTCTTTTGGCATAACCAAGTAGCCAACTTGACCATTAGAATTTAAATGTTATCGTTATGACCTTGTATACGTATATAAGCTGAGCACCCGCATTCCCTGTAGGTAAACTTACAACGCCAAGGCTAACTGGAAAGTTCTGAATTCTTGTCCTCTAGGGTTTGTTATTATGCACTGTTGGTCATAGCACGTTTCATAAATTCTCAGCAAGGAACAAAAAGAACTCGGTAAAGGAGGTCGATTCGATGTCCGTTCGTAACCGAGTTTCAGCATTCTTGCCGGATGTGTAAAATGATTAATAAGTAGTTGTAAGTGACGAGTAATTAATTGCTTAAGGTAGTTGTCAAATAACCTGCTCAACAACGCGAAACTTTCTAACTCATTTTTAAACGCCTCATAAAATTGGCAGGCCGGGCTAATGAAGCAATTTGGAATCGAAATCAGTTTTTCATTTTTTGATAAATAAATTACCTATCGAGTTATAAGCGATTTTTGTCACGTGATGACAAGTTTTTCTCTTTTTAACACTTTCCAACCTAGTTGAAAAGTGTTTATGACTTCGGTTTGTCTGCCGTATGGCCGTCTGTCCGTGCTCTAATTGCCGTAAATATGCTCGGATTGCCCTGCAATTTTTATATGTCATTGTCGTCATCTATAGCATGTTCCCTATTTCAACTGAAGTGTGTAGGGCTTATAGTTTTTTTACAGGGACACTCAAAATAATTCCGTTTCATTACGCTCTACGGGGAAAAATCATTTGCGGTTTATTTTAATGATGTTACACAATTTCAAACACATTGTAATTGATATATATCACTAAGGTGCATTACAAGAAGCTTAATATGGAATAGGGTGTGCATAGCACTTACAGTTACTTTACAGGGACACTCAAAAAAATTCCGTTACATTACGTCTTGGAGAAAAATCGTCTGCGGTTTATTTAAATAATGTTTCACTATTTTAAACGCACTGAAATTTATATATGTCACTAAGGTGCATTACAAGAGGCTTACTACAGAATATTGTGTTTCCTAACTAAACTAAAATTTAGCATCCTATGTAGTATATATACAAACCTATAGATCATATACAGGGCTGAATAAAAGTATCGGATATTTTTCCGAATATTGTATATGTTGGAAATTCCTAAAATTACGTTTTTAAATATGTTATGCGTTTTCCAAATTGTTTACTTAGATGTTATCTTTCAGCTTATTAAACGGTAATTATTTGTAAAATTATTTTGGAAGCGTTGGAAAGTGTTACATAATCTATGCTTGACGCATGATTTTTCGTTCTTGTTTTGTGCTGCCGCGTTGGCAATTCAGTTCAAAACTCCGACTTTAACAGTATTTTCAGAAAGATCCTCTACTTTTACCAAAAAATGGAAAACGCCAGTCGAGTACATAGTTTCTAAATAACAGAACCTGTCAATTTAATACATTTGGAAAGAAAAATGAATTAAAAAATGTAGCCAGAAAGTAGCCAGTTTGAATTTGAGAACAACATTAATTGTTTTAAGGCTGTTCTCAAATCCAAAAGAGCTACTTTCTGAATTCCTTTTTGTTCGGAAATGCATGAAATTGGCTGGTGTTCTCATTCAGTAACTTTGCAATCGAAACACGTTTTCCATTTTTTGCTAAAGACAGCGCCCCCTTCCGGCGGAATACCTCCAAGTTCAAGAAAAACCTGCTGGCAATAGTCACAAACCTATAAAAAGAAATTGATTCAATTCTTACGCATAACTTCATAGAATGAAGACAGACATTCATTCGATGATACAATGAAGACGGACAGACATTTTGTATAAACATCTTTCTCAGTATCTCTGACCCCTAAAACTTGTAAATCCGGCGAAAATCGGAAGTCGAAAAAAATCTCGATTACAATACTTTCTTCTATTATAGATAGAAGAAAGTAAAAATAAACTACTAAATACTTTTCCGGACTGATTTGATCCAAGGAACAAAGCGTCAAATGTGAGTGTTACCATTTGAAAAATTGAAGTTGGTGCAGTTTTTAACATGCAGACCAAAAGAAGACAATATTCTGAGTCTAATGACACATGCGGTGCGATTTCATATCGTAAACGGTTTGCGAATAAATGCAGGTGTTCGTTTTTTAGGTGCGTTCGTAATTATATAAATACGTAGCACCTATTGTCGTCGCTTGGTCCGTCCGTCCGTCCGCCTATAACAACGCAAAAACTACCCAACCGAATGGTTTGAGATTTAAGATATATTATCCTTGCAGAATTTTGTCGAGACATTTCAAATTTTATAAAAATCGAATCAAAACTTTAGGAGATATTAATAAAAATATTTATTAAGAAATTTGAATTTTTTTTTTTAAATCGGCGCTTTCTTGTTAGAGGAGCTTCCGAGGTTTAACCGTCAAGCGACCGAGATACTTATTTTATGACAGAAATTAATCTGCAGACGATATAATTCATTTCACAGAATTAGAAATCATCAAGATCTGAATATTTATGTAACTATCTACAGTACGAACGCACCTCGTTTGTCACGTTTGACGTACAATTTCCAACTTGTTTAAAGCTAACTGTCTATTGTATTTTACTGCATTTGTACAGGTTTGACTATATTTGTTTCATACAAACCTATCTACAATAGTAATTTAAAGGCTTTCTAAAACTATATCCAAATGTATATACAGCAAAACGTTTAAAAATGAAATCTGCATATAACGGAATCCTGTCTTAAACGGATGCATATCAATTTCATGTTCCCGACGAAGAGAACAGAAATGCTGCTAAGGCAAAAAAAAAAGAGCTTTTTCGGTCCCTTACGATTACGACTTTTCAGGTTTTTCTGTATTAATTATTAGTTAAGTTTGTCGTATTTAATGTCATATTCATCACTTTTTAGGTGCGTTCGTAATTATATAAATACGTAGCACCTATTGTCGTCGTCTGGTCCGTCCGTTTGTCTGTCCGTCCGTCCACATATATTAACAACGCAAAAACTACCCAACCAAATGGTTTGAAATTTGCAGAGTTTTGTCGAGACATTTCAAATTTTATGAAAATCGAACAAAACTTTAGAAAATATTAATAAAAACATTTATTAAGAAATTTGAATAAAAAATCGGTGCTTTCTTGTTATCGGAGCTTCCGAGGTTTAATCGTCAAGCGACCAAGATACTTATTTTATGACAGAAATTAATCTGCAGACGATATAATTCATTTCACATAATTAAATATCATCAAGATCTGAATATTTATATAACTAGCTATAGTACGAACGCACTTCATTTGTTACGTTTGATGTAACAATTTCAAACTTGTTTTTTTCCTCAGGATAAAAAAAAAAAAAAGCAAATTAACGCAGTGGAGTGATGGAGGACATTCCGATTACATTAAAACAAACTACATGTAGTAATGAAGGCGATAACATTGTAACGAATTGGGTTTTTCTTTAACGGAAATGTTGTTTTGCTCTGCAGCACGTAAAACAGCTTCCGTTGATCTAAACGGAAAGGAAAAATCCCTTGGGAAATTAATACAAAAATGGATTTCCAGTTCTGCAATCGTGTACTTAAATTTAAAAACTATGTTTAAAAAAAAAGAGTTCGTTTTATTGGCGATTGTATTTACGCAGAGTGGTTACGATCTCCACATGTGGGTCTGGATTGTCGTGATCCTCACTATTTATTTCTCCAAATCAGTCCTCTTTCTTTTTCTTTTTTAAGGTGGTCGCGTCACGTGACATGAATCGCTTCTAACTCGATAAGTAATTTATTTATGAAAAAGTGGAAAACTCAATTCGATTCAAAGTCGCTTCAATCCTGCTCAACAATGCGAAACTTTCTGACTCATTTTTAAACGCAAGGGCATAAAAATTGCAGGCCTGACTATTGAAGCGATTTCTAATCGAATTGAGTTTTCCACTTTTTCATAAATAAATTACTTATCGAGTTAGAAGCGATTCATGTCACGTGACGACAAGTTTTCCCCCTTTCTTGTGCTGTCGCGTCGCATTGGAGTTCGGTTCAAAACGCCGACTTTGACAGTATTTTCTGAAAGGTCTGCCTTTACAAAAAAATGGAAAACGTCTTAAGATTACATAGTTTCTGACTAAGAACACCTGCCGATTTCATGCGTTTCCGAATAAAAATAAATTTAGAAATGTGTCAGAAAATAGCTCCTTTGGATTTGAGAACCTTAATTTTAAGGTGGCACTCAAATTCCCTGCTCAACAACGCGAAACTTTCTAATACATTTTCTGGCTCATTTTAAACGTAAAGGCATAAAGTTGGCAGGCCTGGGTATAGAAGCGATTTGGAATCAAATTGCGTTTTCCATTTTTTGATAAATAAATTACTTATCGAGTAATGAGAGATTATTGTCACGTGACGACAAGTTTTTCCCCTTTCTCGTTCTGAAGCGTCGAGAGTTCGGTTCAAAACGCCGACTTTGACAGCATTTTCTGAAAGATATTCTGCTTTTACCAACAAATGAAAATCGTCTGTAGATTACACAGTTTCTGAATAAAAACAACTGCCAATTTCATGCATTTCCGAACAAAAATGATTTCAGAAATGTGTCAGAAAATACCTCTTTTGGATTTGAGAACAGTATTTTATGATATCGGTTTGTCTTCCGCCTATTCGTACTCTAACTCTCATAAAAATACTCAGATTGCCGTGTAATTGCTATATGTTATTGAGGTTTACTATAGAATGAGCTATCGAAAATGAAGTGTGTAGCATTTATAGTTTGTTTACAGGGAACGCACAAAGTAACTCCGTCACATATAAGGGAAAATCATTTACGGTGCATTTTAACGATGTCATGATACTTCAAACATAATCATTGATTTGAATCACATCACTGAGGTAGATTACTTCATGCTTTCTGGGAAGTACGGAATAAGAATAATTTATTTTTCGTATACATTGACGCCCAAAAAAATCCCATTACATTATGAACTGTGGACAAAAATCGTCTGAAATGCACTTTAATGATGTTACGATACTTCAAACATAATGAAATTTATATGGCTCACTAAAATGCAATACAACATTTTTTTTTTTAGATTATGGAGTGCATAGCATTTATATCGTTCTTTTACAGACACATAAAAAAAAAAAAACCCGATTACAGGACTGAGTAGGAGCGATAATTACTAGAAGTGCGTTTTCAGCTGTGGTATTTATTTTTAAACGGATCTAATTTTTAGTGTATTAGATGGTGTGTATAAATTCTATAAACTGGATTCTAAAAATTCTGAAAATGGACTATTACTGCGTTATGCATTTATTATTATTATTATTATTTTTTTTTGAGATACCTTATTTCATTCTATGAAAAAAAATAATTTCTTAAGTGTTTAATTTCTGTTAGTGTTGTAAAGTGTTTCACTATTTATGTCTAATACTACATGTTTTTTCGTTCTTGTTTTTTTTTTCTCTTGTATGGAAATTCACATTACTATTTGAAAAATACTTCATTAATGTGGCCCAAGACATAAAAAATTATTACTTTTTTTATTTATATTTTTTCTTGAAATATATATTTATACATACATTGGTTTCCATAATGTAAAATATTTAAAATTTAATAAAAAAAATAAAAAAAATTGTGTACTGGACCACTTTAACACCTTGAAGGGCGGTGGTATGTTATTTATACCACTTAAATTAATCAAAGTTTGTACCAGAATTTTTGAATAAAATATGGTTTTTATCGTTTACGTGAAAAAAAAAAATGTTTGAAATTGCATTTATTCATTTTCAAATGAATTTTTTTGAAAATTCTGAAGTGAATTCAACATTACAGGAACACATGTATTTACCTCGGAATTGGGTAAGAAGTATAATTTGTTTCCACAAATCAAAGAGATGCTGTGAATGCCACGGTAGTAAAGTTAAAAATAAAAAAAATCTGATTTAAAGTCTGTAGTAAAGTACTGCGTTTTTAAAGAAATGAGAGCCTAAGTTAAGGTCTATTGTTTCAAATCTGTAATAAGCAAAATATTTTAATTGATAAAGATCCTAATTTATGTATTGTATCTTTTACAAATGTTTCATTGAAACTGACTTATATATCAGTTAATTATTAATATTTTTTAACTTGCATATTGGTGCTACTCTAACTCTGTGTTGTCGTTTTAGGTACATTTTTTCATGTTTATCTTGTTGCAATGAGCTACATATTTATTAGTGCAACTCACTGTTTTATTGTGTACATTATTTTAAAATATTGTCAACAGATAGCAGCACCAAACAATTGTATTTAGACGTTAAACTATCATATGTGGGTCTAAAACTGAAATTGACCTATGTATTAGTTTATCATTAATATTTTTTAACTTGAATATAGATTATAGTTTATGTTGCTTATTATCTAAATTTGTTCATCTTGTTTCACTGATCTACATACTAAATACAGTGGTTATTAAATGCAGTTCAACTTCTTGTGTATATTATTTTAAAATACTGTCAACAGAAGGCAGCACCAAATAAATTTTTCCACTAATGGGCGTATAGCTACATGTTTCAGTTCCTCTCCTTGATTTTCTTTACTTAATTGTTTATAAAATTGATGTATAAAACTTTGTAATTCGTTTTTAATATTTAAACATTTGTATTTAATCATACTTAACTTTTGCTAAATTAAAATATCTTAATTACTACTGTTTACTAAGAAATTAACCTCGTGGCAACACATCCCTGCATTAGAAAGAAGAGAAGTGAAATCAGTTCGTGTTTACGAATTGCGGCATGTCAAGTTTTTGTTTTAAATTTAATCCCTTTTATTGCAAACTTTCTCTCCAGGGTCAATAAAATCTAACTACAGTGATGGCTCAGTTGTTAAAAAATCAGTTCTCAAAATTAAATTTATTTGTTGGTTATCATTATCCGCAGATTTTCCTAGGAGCAAAAACTTTCGCATCTTATCGTCGTCGCTATAAGAGAACTGATTCACTAGAAAGTGAAGATCCAAAGCCCTTTAGAAAGAAGCATAAATCATTTCCTCTGTTTGTAAACGATGCTTTACCTTTAGCTCCCAAGCTTAAGAAACGACCTAGGCAAATATTTGATTATTTTCTTGTTTTGGACTTTGAAGCAACATGCAATTCTCCTGTCAATTTAGATCCTCAAGTAATGTTACAACTTATTAATTGTAAAATGTTTTGAATATGATGTCATACACGCACGCACAGTTTTTTTTAATCGGTTTTAAAATGGAAAAAAGTCGCCAAATTTAGGAGATTTTTTCCTTTAATGGCAACCTAGCCATGGTATTAAGTTATTCGTTTGGCGCAGTATTGAAAATCGCGCCAACAAAAGAGTCGCCAAACTTCTGTTTATATGTTTGCGTGAGTGTAAAGCACCTGTTTCTTTAAAATATGGGTTTGGTGATATTATCGCTGTTCTCAAATCCAAACTGCCTACTTTCTGAATTCATTTTTTGGGTGACTGCTGAAGATCTTTCAGAGTCAAAGTTGGTGTTTCGAACCTAATTCCCAACGCGGCAGCATGAGAAAGGGGCATAACCTGTTGTCATGTTACAAGAATAGCTTCTAACTCGATAAGTAATTTATTTATCAAAAAGGGAAGGCACAGATGTCATATATGCACCACGTTAGTGCGATTTCTTTCAACCTCCAATTTGGCGAAAACTTTGTTTTTGAATATTAGTTACAAATAGCATGCAATAATAGCACATGATTTTTTATTTCAATATAAAAATAAAATAATGTATAATAAATGAAGTAGCTTCTATTATTTTAAAAAAGGAAATAAAAATAAATAAATGATAGTTTGATATAAAGTCTGTCTCAAAAGTTTAAGCACAAGCATAAAATGTCGATTTTCAAAGAATTATAAAAAGTTAGAATGAATAACATTTTTTTATTTGCAGATTTCGCAACATTATTTAAATAAATGATATCAAAAATAGAAAAAATAAATTGCATAATTGTAAAAAATTTAATTAAAAAAATGTTTAAAAAAAACTGTCTCAAAAGTTTATGCACAATGTCAAAAACAACCAGATTTATAATTTTAACAGAACTGTTACTTACAAATTATTTTTCCGTGATTTCGGATAAGTTCAAATAAACGTGTGTCCATCGAAATTATTAGTTTTTGTAGGGTTTCTGGTGGCAAAGAGTATACCATGCTTTCTCAATAGCCTCTTGGAGTTCTTCAGTAGAGTCATACTGCTTTCCATTGCTGTAAACCTGGCGGGTTAAAATTCCCCAGACATTCTCAATCGGGTTTAAGTCTGGACTTAAAGCTGGCCAGTCAAGAACTTTAAAATTTTTCTGAGAAAGCCAAAGTTTTGTAGAATGTGATACGTGGATTAAGTCATTGTCTTGTTGAAAAGTCCATTCAGGACCCCCCAAAATGTCACCGAATGGAAGCAAATGTTGGTTTAGTGTCTCTTCGTACTTTTTTTAGTCTTGTCTTCCTTTTAGAAAAGCCAGAGAGGTCTGGTCATTGAATCCAAATGCCCTCCAAACCATAACAGATTTACTGCCTTGCTGTCTGCTGAAAAACAAAAAACACCCTTGGTTCCTTTCGTAAATCATGCCAATACGTGTTCCAACCATCAGGGCAATAAGTTCCACTTTTTCTCATCGCTGAAGAAAACAGTAAGCCATTTGTCCCCATAGGACATGTGTTTTTTAGCCCAATTTGTTCTTTCCTGTTTGTGATGTAATTTGAGAGACGGTTTGCGAGCCTTTTTTTTTAGTATGATGTAATCACACTCTTTAATACGTCTATGTACAGTGTCTTTGGATACCTGTACACTGAGATTATTTTTAATTTGCCATATGGACATATTTTGTCTAGATACCAATCTCCGTATTCTCCGATCAGTCTGAACAGTCGCCATACGTGGTCGTCCACATCTTGGTTTCCGCTTTAAATTATAATTTCTAGAGAGTACTTAACTTGATATATACCTCACTTTGATCGATTTAAAACTTTTGCAATTTCAGAAACAGTTTTATTTTGCGATTTCAATATAAAAACTTTCAAAATCTCACATTTTGTGAATTCTTTACCCTTTGGCATTTTTAAAACAAGAGGAAATAATTTCTCCACGTTTTATACTTTTATAAAACAGCAATATGATGTCATACACATGGCCTATCCCGTGTTTCTAAATAAAATTTGCATAAAGTGCTTAAACTTTTGAGACAGCGTTTCTTCAAGAAAAAAGAAATAAAAAGAAATATATTTTTTATTCTAACCACCCAAAATGGCTTATTTTATTTTATTTTGATTAAATGTCGAGTATTTATTGTAAATTAGCTTAAAATATTTTCTTCAATTATTTTAAACCAGATTTGCAGAGTGCTTAAACTTTTGAGACAGACTATAAATAAATATTGATATACATAATAAAAATAATTTATAGAATTAAAGTAAAAAATAAAAGTAAATAAACAACAATTTATTCAAAAACAAAGTTTTCACCAAATTGGCGGGGGGAGGGGGGGGGGAGAAATCGCACCAACGTTGTTCGTATATGACACCTGTGCCAAAGGGAAAATGTTATTCGATTCCAAATTGCTTTAATAGTCAGGCCTGCCAATTTTATGACTTTACGTTTAAAAATGAGTCAGAAAGTTTCACCTTGTTGAGTAGGGGGAATTTGAGAACACCTTAAAAAAACTTTTAAAGTGTTGTCAACTTTTAAGTAATTTTACCCTCATTTTTCTTTTATACTCATGGGATTGTCCCAGAACCCCATTTTTTATGTGATCAGTTATAGCAGAAGCTCTGTTAAGTCTTGTATCCAGGGCCTCCGTAGCCGAGTGGTTAAGACACCATTCCGCTAATCGCTTGAGAGCGTAGGAGTCAGGTCGGCGGTTTCGACTTCTGCCAGCTCCATTGCATACACTTTATGGAGCTCCCGGATGTAACTCTCTGGTGTTTGTAAATTTCCTTGTGGTGTTTGTAAATATCTCGTCTTTGTATATTGACGATGACTTATAAGCGGGCACTTGATGTCAAGCACACAAGTCAGATGTATGTTCTCAATAAACAACAACAAGTCTTGTATCCTATATAAGGAATTTTAATAATACAGTGTGTACATAAATGAATATCCCAAATCCAAAGTTTAAAGGTCTTTACAGGGCTATTAAAAGAAAACAAAAAAGTACAATCTTGTTGTTCATCAGAAATAAAAAATAACGGTTGAAAGTTTACGAAGATGGCGCGACCTTGCTCTTCATCAATGGCCTCTTAGCAGCCCTGACATCACTCTATATGATTTTTTTTTGTGGGGCCTCATATCAAAGATCAGGTGTTTGTTCCACTGCTACAAACTGACGTTGATAAACTTAGGACATGCATAATCTGCAGCCATTCAAATAGTCACACTGGACATGTTGAAAAAAAGTGGGGCACATATGTCATATACGCACCACGTTGGTGCAATTTCCCCCTACCACCACCAATTTGGCAAAAAAAATAAATTGTTTATTTACTTTTACTTATATTTTAATTCTATAAATTGTTTTTATTATGTATATCAATATTTATTTATATCAAACTATCATTTATTTATTTTTATTTCCTTTTTTAAAATAATAAAATCTATTTCATTTATTATGTTATTTTATTTTTATATTGAAATAAAAAATCACATGCCATTATTGCATACTATTTGTAACTAATATTCAAAAACAAAGTTTTAAACAAATTGGCGGGGGAAAAAATTCGCGCCAACATGGTGCGTAGGGTTACCTGGGTAATTATGGGTTAAAAAACAATAAGATCTCAATATCTAGAAAAATATAAAAGATACAATTTTGAAATTTGGAATGAAGTTAACTTAGTATTGTAACTTTTGCATAAAACATTCATTTTACTCATCAAAATATTTATTAATTTTTTATAATTGAATTTTTTAAGTGTTCTATAATTACCCCGGCAATGGGGTAAATATGGGTCACAACTGGGGTAATTATGGGTCACTGTCTTTATGAAGTATTAATATATGTTTTTTTAATAATATATTTTTGAAGATACTGGAAATTACCTCTAAAGTAGGAATTTCATTAATTAGCACTTTACAAATTAAGAAAAGACATAATAAAAAATAAATGAGAATGCTATTTATTTTTATGGAATGTTTACAATTGGACTTTGTTGGATTATAACCACAAAATTTGACAGAATGGCTGATAACACTTGCATGCCATATTAATAGCAGTATTATTAACATCAAAAGGATTTGAACCAATTAACATAACTGGTCCATAGAATTTGTATAATACGTTGATGATCTCTAACTTGTCATGTTTAGGCCAGCGAAAGTTACCTGCTCCTTTTTCGAGAAATTTCATCTTGATATTTTGCTCATCTATTACTTATGTAATTTTTTTCGATGTAAAATGGGTCATTATCATAATATACAGCAGATTAAATTTGGTCTTTTATAGTGTCAAGAAGTATTTTAGCTTGCTCTAGGGTTGTATTTTTCTTTAACTGATCAACATCTCCACTTCCACATGGCACTTTGAGTTTTTCGTTAGATGTATTTAAGAGGAAGGATCGTTTAACTAGTGGTTCTTCTGTTTTTTCTAAATTCTTCTTGGCACACTTTTTACCTTTAGCAGCAATCTGTTGGGCTTTGACAGCTATCTCTTTTTCAATTTCATGTTCACACATAGCTATTAGATCCAGAAAATCCTGACTAGTAATAACAGCCGAGTTAGTGTCAATTTTTCTTCTTGTTTCCGATTTTAAAAAAAAAACATTTTACTTATTAGTTGAGAAGTTAATTTTTGTTTACAATACTACTTTTAAGCAACAAAGAATCTTTTTTTATGTTTACAGTCTCTTACCATTTTAAATCAAATTAACTGCTCCACAATATAAATATATGAATCTAGCACATTTGTTTTACCATGTGCTAACAGTTTACATTTAAGCAGTTAAAAATTAGATTTAAAAAAATTCTTATAAAAAGATTTTATTAGGCTTAGTTCAAAAATTAAGGTACTTTTCGGTCAGCCGGGTGCCAGTAAAAAATATATATATGTATCCTATGAATTTCAAAATACATTAACCCGTTGGGGACGAGCGACACATATACGTGACGCATAAGATGCTCAGAATCCTTCATTATTCCCACCAGTTTATTTTTATTGTAAGCTTTGCCTTATTTAATCATATCATTTTTGCAATTCAATTAGGCACAAATTTCTGTTTTGAAAAACCGGTGGTAAAAGATTAAAAAATGTGTAAAGGACGCTCGTTGTGAAGGGGTTAAACAAGTTCTTGCATCAATTATATATATATAGATACATACATATATATATATATATATTTACACACACACACACACATATATATATATATTTCACTGGCGCCTGGCTAACCAAAAAGTACCACAATTAATTTTGATTTACAATATTGTATTTTTATTTTAAAAATTAGGAAAATCCTAATCCTAAATTAACAATTGCATTGCATGTCTAAAATACAAAAAATGCTATAAAGAATAGAAAACACCTGCTGACCCAGAATTACCCCAGTGACTCATAATTACTCCATGTATTTAGGGCATAATTGGGTATACATCTACAGTCCATTAAAAAAAAAAATAAGTATAAAAAGTGCATGTATTTAAAAACCTTATAGTATTTATATTTAAAAAATGCATAAACAAAAAAAATCCAAACATTTATTTAATTGTGGCATGGATCTTGGTAAAAAGTGCAATTTTCAAAGGCAATATTTCTAAAAGATGATTTTATAGCATGTTACAAAAACATCTCAACTCATATTATGCAGCTAAGTTAAAATAAAAAAGTACTATACATAATAAAGTAGACTAATGAGAGAACCTATCCACTATTTTAGAATTTGTCTTAGTAGATATCATAGGGATAAAAACAAGGTGACCCATAATTACCCCAGGTCACCCTATATGACATCTGTGCCAAAAGTTGGATGAGTTATCGTACAACCTCAATATTGTTTGTTTTTCTGGAGAAGTTCACATTGAACATTTATAACTGTGCTAAATTTAAACTTTCAACTATTATTTTTTATTTCTGATGAACAACAAGGTTGTATTTTTTTTTTCGTTTAATAGCCCTGTCAAGTTGGGATATTCATTTATGTACACCCTGTATATAATTTAAATTTAATTCAACAAGAATTGAGATTGCGAAAAAAGTGGCTACTCAGCTAAAAGGATCTACTGGCCTCTGGCCACTAATTAAAAATTTCAATTTTCAGGTATACAATAGGGACCCTTAACCTTTTGATTATGGACCAGAACTGGTGACTATTTTTATATTAAACTATACCACAATTTACAAAAAAAAAAAATTGTTGTGGATATCTCTTGAAAATATGCTAGTCTAAGTGTATTGCAGAGATCAATTTTCTAAAAGTGTTATGGATAGAATAAAAAAAATAGCCTTTGGGATGTATGGTGTTTTAACCCCGTAATCAAAAAGGATACTTCTCCATTATCCCGTCGACCACTTTTCATTACAAGAAACTATCGCCAAACTATAGAATTTAAGGCCAAAAATGTGTGATCGTGGTGTGATATTCCCTTGATGTCAGAAGCGTTACATGTGTTTGTAATGCCATCAAGTGGTTTTTAATTCGACATTTACTTGTACTTTTCATTATGTTTTACTGATTTATTAGTTTTTTGTTAATTAAAATAACAATTGCATCCTTAAACAGTGGTCCCATGATATTAAAAGAGAAAAAGCACTGCACAACTGTTGCGATGCATAGTTACGTACAATAGATCAGTTTCGATTGATGTCACAAACATTTATTCACCAGTCGAGGGGGAGAAGTAAGAAAAATAATGTAAATAAATAAATATCCAAGATTTTTTGGTACTTTTCAGTTAGCCGGGTGCCAGTGATATATGTACATATATAAATATATATGCATATATATGTATATTCATACATATATGTGTGTACATATGTATGTATATATATGTGTATGTAGATATTTTTGTATCTATATATATATGTGTATATATACATGTATATAAATCACTGGCGCTTGGCTAACCGAAAAGTACCGATTTTTTTTTTCTTTTTTCATTAATATGTTCTAAATTTTATTGTTTAAGCTTACTAAATTGACACATCTGTGAATGGGGCTTTTCCAAATTTTTTGTATCTATTTATTTATTTATTTGTTTTATATTCCAAAGGCAACATTCTTCATTTGTTTATTTGGTGTTTCAGTTTGGCGATAGTTTTTTGGGTACTTTTCGGTTAGCCGGGCGCCAATGATACATATACATGTATATATATACACACACACATATATATACACATATCTACACATACATATATATACATACACATGTATATATACATATATGTATGTATATACATCTATATGCATATACATATGTATTTATATATGAACATGTATCACTGGCGCCCGGCTAACCGAAAAGTACTGTTTTTTGTTATGAAAAGTTGTCGACGGGATAATGGAGAAGTACCTCAAAAGGTTAATTAAAGAAGGATAGTTGCCTCATTTGCTTATGATACTCAAACTCTGATATGAAGAAAGTAATACTTTAACCAATATTACATCAAATTAATAGGTTCAACTTAACTTTCATTACGATGGAATCATAAAAATTCTTTTCTTTTAAAAAAAAAATATTTCTTCTTTTTGTAATTTTTTGTATAGTTTAGTGTTTTGTGAAATGATCTTCTGCAGTATATATTTTAGAAGTGTACATTGTATTTATTTATTTATTTGAATTTTTCAGGAAATTATAGAATTCCCTGTCTTGAAAGTGAACTCAAGTACTTTTAAAGTAGAATCAACATTTCATTCCTATGTGAGACCAGAGATAAATCCTATCCTAACCTCATTTTGTACAGATGTAAGTTTTGGAATGTGAATTTTAATTATATCTTACTACTATGTACTTGTTATATTTTGTGAAATTTTATAGCAAGGTATACTAAAAGTTATTATTAAAGGGATACTTCATCGGTATAGGTTTTTCTTCTTGTGGATCACGAAATCCCATGGAGTAAACCTATGTGCTAACCTATGAAGAAATTTAAACATTAGTATTCATTATCTCATACAATATTATCAGAATACAGTTTTTTTTTATGAAGTATTTTATTATTAGGTCTATTATTTAGTTATTTTTTGTTGTTGTTGTTGTTGTTAAGGAAAAGTACTTAAAGGCTGTTCTCAAATCCATACGGGCTACTTTAAGGCATATTTTAAAATTCATTTTTGTTCGGAAACGTATGAAATTGTGTGGTGTTCTTATTCAAAAACTTTGTAATCGAAGCACATTTTCCATTTTTTGGTAAAGGCAGAACATCCATATATTTTTGGGACAGCTTATTTTTATTTTTATTTTTTTACAAAAAAATCTGTAAAACTTATACTTTATTTCTTTGCTATAATAAATTTATGTTATGATACTATAAGCATATTATTTTTTTCGTGATTATTGCTTCATTTACTGAACTGTTATTTCAAAAAATCACCTGTCCATATACTTTTGAGATGCACTATAGGAGATATTAAAGGGGTGGGATAAAATTAATAGAGGTAGAATACTTAGGTATCCTGTACTTTAAGATTTTATGTAATCTACTTTGCTATAGCTGGATTTATTTTTTATGTGATTATTTTTGTCTTATTATTTATTAATATTTTTCAGCTGACTGGTGTCATTCAATCTATGGTTGACAATCAACCTCTCTTCAAAGAAGTTTTTGAGGTTTGAATTGTTTTGATGTATATATTTATTGAAAACGTGCAATGCATATTTACTGTATCTTATAATTTCTTTTTATTTTAATGATTTTTTTTTTAAATTTTTGTTTTATTTAATGTAATTATGGTAAAAATTTTATTTTTTGACTGCATTATGACATTTAGTGTATTTTAATGTGTTTAGCATTTACCAGAGATTGTTTTAGTTAGAAAATTCACTTTTAATAATTTTCGCCAATAGATGGAAATGTACTTGAATTCTTTTGTACAGCCTTGTATATTATCTAAAGACTTTTGTACACACCATATATTAAGGTGGTACTCAAATGACTTGCTCAACAACACAAAACTTTCTGACATAATTTCTGATTCATTTTTAAACACAAATGCATAAAAATTAGCAGGCCTGACTCTTGAAGTGATTTGGAAACAAAATGAGTTTTCCATTTTTTTGATAAATAAATTAATTATCGAGTTATAAGCAATTCATGTCACATGACATTACGTTATTCGCCTTGCTCGTGGTGGAAATTTGGTTCAAAACGTCGATTTTGACAGTCTTTTCTGAAAGATCTTTTGCCCTTACTAAAAAATGGAAAACATGTTTCAATTATAAAGTTTCTGAATAAGAACAACTGCCAATTTCACGTGTTTCCAAACAAAAATGAATTTAAAAATGTTATAAAATAAACAGCCTTAAGCTAAAATTTAATGCAGGTAAAAAACACGTAACACAATTTAAAATGCATTTCCAGCAATTCCCAATCATAAACGCATTGTATCTTGTTCTTTGCATAGCGCTATACATGAATTTATTTATATTCTACAAATTTCTATATGTTAAATATAGTTTTACAAGAAAATGCTTAACATTATTTCTGACTCATTTTTAAATGCAAAGGCATAAAATTTACAGACATGACTATTGAAGCAATTTGAAATCGAAATGAGTTTACCATTATTTGATAAGTAGATTACTTATTTAGTTATAAGCTATTCTGGTCACGTAACCACATGTTTTTCGCACTTCACAGGCTGCTGCATTGGTAATTCGGTTCAAAGCGCCCACTTTGAAAGTATTTTCTGAAAGATGTTCTGTGTTTAGCAAGAATTGCAAAATGTGTTTTGATTAGATAATTTCTGAATAAAAACACCTGCCAATTTGATACATTTGCGAACAAAAATGAATTTAAAAATGTGTCATAAAGTAGCTCTTTTGGATTTGAGAACAGCCTTAACCCTTTCTGGCACAGTGGCCCCACTCTGGGAACACCGAATTTTAATTCCAAACTTGCATATGGCACCAAGAATATTTTAATAAACTTATGTTTCTACAATGAAAGTTTAAAATAAAGAGTTCTTATTTCCTAAAAAAGTCATTTTGTAAATTCCGGTGTCAGTCAGTAATTTCTCATTTTATGAACAGAATTTGTCTGTGCCGGGAAGGGTTAAGTAAAAGATGTTTCTGGAAGATTGTTTTCCCTTTTACTTAACGTAAAAGGGAAAAAAAAAACAATCTTCCAGAAACATCTATGACATGCATAACATGGTTAAATAAGCTTAATTTATATGATCAAGAATTTTCAGAAGGTTTTCTTTCTTTTCTTTTCTCTCTTTTTGTTATATAATCAAATGTCTTAAAAATTTGTTTTCATAGTGATAGTTTTATTGCTGTACATTATTTTATTGAAAAAGAACAACAGTATGATTTAATACAAATGACCAACATTATGATGATACAAATGATTTAATAAATAGTTACTTTTGAATAAATAGTTTTTTTTTTTCTGGTAAATCATAGTTTCTGTTGGAAAATTCCTAATACTCTTCATACTGTTGTTTTTACTCTCAATGAATTCAAGAAATGGCCAGGGGAGGGGGAATATTTCCCCAGCAGCATCAAAATCCCTCTTCCCCTACCAGAACATTCGGGAATTCATTTCTGTTTATTGACGAAAATTTGCTGAAGGGGGATTTTCAACTGCGTGATGAGTTTCCTAATTGAACTAAATTCTAGCATATTATGTAGTATATATACAAATCTACAGATCATATACAATGAATTTAAATACTTTCTGCAGATCGTATACAAAAGAATTTGAATATTTTTCTATAGATCATACACCTACAGGTCAGGGAAAACCTGGAAAACAGGGAATTCAAAAAGTGAGGGAATTAAAAAAATATTTGAAGAGGTCAGGGAATTTTTGATGAACTACTTTCCTACAGGATCTCAGTTATAATTGTACATGAAGAAATTTTGAATTATTACTCTGATCTATAATTTTTATATAAAATGTATGCAAATTATTCAATAATAGCATAATTCGAAAAATAATTAAAAATTGAAAATGCATACAGCACATATTTTTTTACTAGCATTTATGTAGAATAAAATAAGAGAACATAGTACAGTCGAACCTCGTTAACACGAAAAATCGCTTAACGCGAAATTTCGCTTAACACGAAATAATTTTCAGGTCCTGTCAGATGAGTCTGAAAATCAATGTTAATTAATTCGTTTAACACGAAATAGAATTTCGGAAAATCCCGCTTAAGGCGATTTTTTTTTTTTCTCTTCAAAGTCAAAACATGATTTTTTATGCAATGTTTTTGATATTTCAAACTTAAATGTCACATACTCTTATTAAAAGTGGAATTTTCTCATGGTTTGAAAACGATTTAAAGTGAAAAGGGTTTCAGAAAATTCTGAAATACTGAATTCCTGAATAATCCTTGCTTTTCTTTGATCTCTGATATGCGCAAGTGTTCCCACATTAACCATATGAGCAGTAGATTAGTCACAATGAAAGTTTGGGGAAGGAATTTCTTTTTTTGAAAGTGATTGTTCCATTACTCAGTTGACTGTATTAACAGTAACATAAACTATAAACCGGGTGTCTGGATTGTCCTATCTGTGAGTGAAAGAAGTGACTTTCTCTACTTCACTACCTAATTAACATAATGGAAACGCTGTTCACATTTGCTCTGTAGAATTCTGTGAAAGATGAGTCGAAAACAGCAAGCAGTATCTTAAGAAACCAAGCAAAAAAATTAAACGAAGTTAGCGATAAAGTGTTGAAAAAATCACAATGCGTCGAAGTATGGGATACCTACAATTCTTCTACAATTTTAAAGAATCGCGAAAAGATTGAAGCGGTTTATGCTGTGAGTTAATTCAAACCAGTAAGAAAACGAATGTGTAGAAGAAAGAATGAATAAATTGAAATTACTCTCTTGCAGTGGATAAAAGAGGCAATAAGCCAGAACATTGTTTTAACTTTTGCAGTTTTGCAAGATGAAGCAGAGGCTTTTGCTGATGCTCTCGGTGAGAGCGATTTCATATTTTCTAATGGAGGACTGACAAGTTTTAAATAGCGTCATAGACTTGTCTGCAGAAAGATATGTAGCCAAAATCGGTAAATTCTTTCTTAGACATTGTTTTTTCCAAATGCTTTTGCAAGTATAGATGAAGATGTGATGACTTCGGATGTGACGACAGATGAAGAAATAATTGCTGAAAAATAAAGATGACAACATTGAAGTGTCAGACGAGGAAGAAGAAATTGACACAGAACGGAAAAGTTTAGTGTCAATAAATGAATCTACCGCATCATTGAAAACTGTACAACGTTTCCTTATGGATCAAGAGGATACTTTCCGAGCTTTTTACAAATTAGATTAGGTCTATACATTCCTAAAAAAGTACTCTACAAAAATTGAAGCCAAAGTCAATAACAGACTTTAAAAATATGATTAGCATGTAAATAAAATTACTATTGCCTAAAAAACAATAATTAATTTGTTAATGAAATTTACTATTTCTTATTATTTTTTGATTTTTTGAGCAGGGATATATTCAGAGATCATTCTAGAGAGTTATAGAGGGGCGGCCTACCCTCATGCCCTTTTTAGATAAAATCCCACCCTCCTTGCCCTTTTTCCAGGTAGAATTCTACCCTCCTTGCCCTTTTTTCCAGGTAGAATCCTGCCTTGTTTGCATTGTACCTTCAAAAATTCTTTACCTATCTTTTACTTTTAGAATGCTTGTATGGTACATCAAGAGTACTCCTCTTTCCCTCTTTATTTCTCTTTGAAATGCCCTGGTATATCTAATCTTTGACTTAGTGATTCATCTTTCCATTTATCATTTTTTCCATTGAAAAAGACAAAAGGTAACTAAGGGTCATTGATCAATTTCACCTTCTCTGTTGAAATGTAGTATTAGATCAGGCATTCTGGCCTTTGACCACATAACTTACATAAGTTCTATAAAAAATTTGAGAAGTAGCTTTAGAACTTTTATTTTGTAGCTTTTTCAAAACCAGTTTCGCTAAAACCAGGAAAAAGTTATCTGGTAAATAAAAGTTTTAGAGAGAGAAGTTTTTGAATATTGTAGGAAAAGGGGGAAATGACTGTGAATATAATAAACAATTTTACGATAAATATCGAGAACACAACTTTCATTTTGCTATTTATAATACTTTTCAAACGGTGAAGTTATGGAAATTAGAAATGTTATTGGATTTTTTAAATTAAAGAGTACTTTAAGCTATTGCCAGACTTCCCTCCCCACCAGTATATTGGTATATGCACTTATTACAAAAATGCCCTTTTTATGAAATGATGTGCCCTTTTCAGCAAAATTGCCCTTATTATGTAATGTGCACCCTGCCCTTTTTTATGTTCTAGAATGATCCCTGATATATTTGTAGGTTAATATATTTAGTTTTTATATCTAACATAGATGGCGCCACTATTATGATGGTTAACACGAAATTTCGGATAACACGAAAAAAATTCCCAGTCCCTTCAATTTCGTGTTAACGAGGTTCGACTGTATAGTTAATATACATGAAAATGGCACTGTTCTTTCAGAAAATTTTGACTTAACCGGAAGTTTTTAATTCACATTGAGCATTGTTATTACATTTTAATTTTCTGTAATCTAAATGCAAAATCTGAGATTGCAAAAATTCAGATATTTTAGGAGCCCCAACAAATAAATCTCAAGGTTTGAAATTATAGCTATAATAATTAAATAATTATCAGCATGGCAGGGTTTTTTCCCACTAACTTAATTACTAGATGAAGACAAAAAATAGCTTTATGCCGCAAGTTACAGTTTAAAAAGGAATGTTTGCCACTTGGATGAAAACTTTCTTGGACTTTGTCCTCTTAAATATGTGATTACAAAACTTATCATTTCAGTGTTTTGCACTTTTTGTTTAGCTGTAGGCAACATCGTCTCCTTATTTTAGAGATCCTCTACCAGTATTAGGCACTATAAAATGAGTGTCCATGTAAGAGTTTTTGCAAAAGAAAGAGGATATTTCTATTAGAGTAATGGTTTTTTATGGAAATTAGCAACTGCCTGTAACTATTATGTTTCCATTGAAGAGCGTTTTACAACAATATGTAAGCCAAATTTTTATTAAGAAAAGTCAGGGAAATTTTTATCAAAATTGTGTAGGAACCCTGACAAAAGAATTTGAATACTTTTCTATAGATCATATACAAGGAATTTAAGTACTATAGATCATATACAAAAGAATTTGAATACTTTTCTGACTATCGGTGGTAATTGTTAAAATTGGGTTTTCAAATGTGTTATGCATTTTTCAAGTTGTTTACTTTAATACCTTTCATCTTATTAAACTGAGAAGTTTTATTACAGTGTTCTGGATGTGTTGAAATTGTTTCATAATCTATGTTTGGTGCATGATTTTTCTTGTTTATTTTTAAAAAAAAATTACAGCTGCTTTCAAACTGAAATTTTTAGTATTCAACTTTTTATCTTATGAACAGAGTGAAAAAAAATTAGCAACTAGCAGGTTGAATTCCCCTTATAGACTGCTCAATAGTAGCAGGACTAAATGGAATTAATAACAAAATTCAATGAATTATTTGGGTATAGACGCATGTAAGTTTTCAGAAAGATACTTACAACTTTACTGTAGGTCTTGTACAACTTTAAAGCACTTTATTTTAAGAATTGACCATTTTTCTAAAGAAGAAAGAAAAATAAAATCAACATTGCATGATTGGTGATTATTATTGGATAAAAGTGTGAATTATTTAATAAAAATTCTGTCTGCATTTATTATTTTGTTGTGATGAACTAGCTACCGTTCTTCTAAGGCTGTTTTATTTATTTTTTAATTCATATATGTTTTTTGGGGATTTCAGTAGGTTGTGTTTTCTTTTATTTTTTTTTCTGTTGTCAGTGGTCAAATTTGGTAACTAATAACGCTGTTTTCTCAAAGGCCATTATATCAAATAATTATCAATAAACCTGTTTCATTTAAAGAGATGTTTTCACTCTAAAATTATTTTCTGAGTTGAAAAGCAGCCTTCACTTTATTTTACAATCCATAAAAGTAGTTTTAGGACATCAATCTTTGTATTGTTATATTTTGCTACAAATTTTATTTGAGAAAATTATTTTAGCTATGACTTTGAATGATAGATTATTATTTTTATTTTTTACACTGTCTAATTTCTTTTAAAGCATTCTATGGTTTATGATATTTTTTTTTTTAACATTTTCCAACATAGTTGACAAGTGTTTACAAATTTGGCTTGTCTGTCTGTCTGTACTCTAACTCTTGTAAATATACTTGGATTTCCCTGTAATTGATATATGTTATTGAGGTTTGGTATAGATTAAAACTTAAAAGCTTCTTAAAAACACCAGAAAATAAGTATTGCGCTAGGCCTTTCGAAAGAACTTTGTCTTTCTTCGTCAGACGCAAAGAAGACGTGCTACTACTTTGAAGGCAGAAGCAAGACTCTTGCTTCTGCCTTCAAAGTAGTAGCACATCTTCTTTGCGTCTGACGAAGAAAGACAAAGTTCTTTTGAAAGGCCTAGCGCAATACTTATTTTCTGGTGTTTTTAAGAAGTTTTTCTTTTTTTTTTGTTATCACACCCGTTTTTCAATACTTTAATGTTGGTATAGAATGTTTGATATTGAAAATGCAATATGTAGTATTTATAGTTTATTTACAGGTACACAAAAAAGAATTCTGTTACATTATGATCTATGAGGAAAAATCGTTTGCAGTTCATTTTCTTGATCTTACGATATTTCAAACATAATGGGATTGATATGCATCATTGAGATGGACTACAATGTGCTTTCTCAGGAGTATAGAATAAATAGCATTTATCATTTACAGGGATGCACAAAAAAATTCCATTGCATTATGATCTGTGGGGAAAAATTGATTGTGATGCATTGTAATGATGTTATGATACTTGTTCAAACATAATGAACTTTAAAAAGTATCATTGAGGTACACTACAACATACCGGGTATCCTAAAAAGGACCGACTGATTTTAAAATTCAATAACTTCCAAACGGTGACCAATATTTAAAAAATTCTTGCAGGAGAGTAATGTAAGATGTCAGAAGTTTTTTTTCACTGTGATTCCTGATTTTAGTTCAAATTATCAGCAATAGATGGCACTGCGAGCTAAGGAGTGCAATCTAGGCCAAAACTAAAATCACCCAGCATTGATGTGAAGCAAAGAGGTTCAATACGTGGTCTCATTCACTAATACAATCTTGTTCTTAGGGCGCAATTCTGAATAAGATTTTATTGGCGAATGAGACTCACTCCATATGTTGAACCTCCTTCCTTCACACCAATGCTGGATTATTTCTGCTTTTGTCTCGATTGGATGTCTATTACTCGCAGCGCCATCTATTGCTGATAATTCAAACTAATATCAGGAATCGCAGTAAAAACCTCCTGACATCGTACATTACTCTCCTGCAAGAATTTTTAAAATCAGTCAGTCCTTTTTAGGACACCTGGTATATTTTTCCTTTTGTGTTTTTGTGTTGATCAGTAGCTGTAATATATTCTTGCTGTTAAACTTTTTAGTTTCTCATATTCTGTTTGGGATTAATTTTTTCATTATGTTTTTTTTCCAGAAATTTCAGCAGTGGTTAGTGGATGAAAACATTCTTAAACCAAATACAAAGTTTGCTTTTTCAACATGTGGTGATCCTGATTTAGACTATTTGTGAGTTTTAATCTAATATATTCATTAAAATTAGAGATTTGATTAACCCTCTGAGCGTCTGAGGGCTTTCCTGCATTTTCATAAAAATATTTGTAAAACTTAAAATAATTTAAATTTTCTTTCCCCGTTTTTTTTTCTAAAATACACTTCACATCTCTTTATTTTACGTATATCTTAAAATACGATTTTGTTAAATTTTTTTTTTCGTCTAGAGCCGATTTAAGTTGTTTTTGGGAAGCGGAAAAGTACGGGCAAAACGCTTAGAGGGTTAAATTAAAATACAGTTGATAGAGTAGAATTTTTCAAACTAAAGTTGGTTATTTAAAAAAATATATATATGTACATATATATATATTTAAAATTATTATTCTTCAATTTTTGGCAATGTAAAAAAAAAAAAAATAATAATAATAATAATTAGATGTATAATTTTTGTATGAATAACTCACTAATTGATTCTGAATAGACTTGGTAGTTCAAATTCTTTTAAAAAGAATATTTCATACACATTTTTGCAAAAATTTTAAAGTATATAACATTTTCAGATTGTATGCTACAAGCCACGGAATATGGAATAACAATATTAATGATCGCTTAAACAATTATGTACATGAAGAATCATAAAAAAAAAAAACCTAATGTTAATTAGAATGAAAGAAATTCATAATTCTGGAGCTCTAAAATGAAAGAAAAGTAGGTTAATATAGTATATATATATATTTTTCTGTAATTTATTGATTATAATATGACCTGATCAAGTATAACAAAAAAAAAATTGTCAGAGCTGGATCTATGTAGATTTCTAGTGTCCATGGATTTGTTAGTACAGTAGACGCTCAATTTTATGATCCTCTGTTTTACAAATTCTTCATTTTTACGAACTGATGTACTAGTCCTAACCAGCATCCCATTGCAGTGGCACCAACTTTTGGAAAATATTGGGTGGGCTGAACCATTTTAGGTAAAATGACACCATGCCCTTTTGTTTTCTTTGAAAGTATGGAAAAAAATTATATTTCAAGTTAGGATAAATGAAGTTAGATTTTTTTAGAGTAAAATATAAAGTTGCGATTTTATTAAATATTTTCATATGAGGTCTTTTGTTTTGCAAACTCTTAATATTTCCTATTATACCCTGAATATGACTACAAATTAAAACGCAAAGGACTAAAAAAATGGGCACCCAATGCAAATACACTGGAATGCTTGTTTTATTAACAGTGCTATTAACTGATGACTATTTACTACTAGTGCTGTTTACTGTTGTAATGGTGACTATCTCTTTAAAAGCTGGTGATAAAAAAATATTTCCAATTACAAAAAATATACAAATCAAGTACAGTTTTTTGGCATTTTTTTGAACAAGGAGCTGCATACACGTTAAAATACAAAATTTAATTTTTTGTATGCCTCCCTTTTTCGTACAAATTATATTTAGAAAAAGAAGGTCATTAGGAGGAAGTTCTTAGAAGGACATTAAAAAAAAATTATTTTACAAACATTCTTTTGTGGTTAAAACATACCTAGTTATGATACTATAAATGTTGTGACTTTTCACTGTTTCCTAGCACTAAAAATTAACTTTTCCGTATTTATAGGTACTTAACAATTTTTTTAAAAATAAAAAGAACTCGCTTATCATTATGTAGCACAGCACAGTATGTTGCAAACATGATCTGCTAACATTGCATCTTCCAACAAAAGCATCACAAGCTCCTCTAAAACCAGTATTTTAGCACTGTCCTTATTCACGTTTAAATAGTAATGTGATTAAACCTTTTCTGTGACATAGTGAAATGTGAAAAATGCTCTCATTCTTTTCTGAGGGGAGAGGATTTCAACATTTATACACTTTTATATTTTATTCAGATACTAAAATCAGAGAAAAATATACCTATGCTGAAACTTGGTGCACCCTGTAATTTTAAGAATTATTTTACAGCAATTGAAGAATATGTATTTAAGAAATATAATAATGAAAATTGGATGAATTGAAAGAGAAAATTATTGGGAAGGCTCAGGCCCCACGGACCCATATAAGTTGGCGCCACTGTCCCATTGAAATGTTATTTGTTTATGTTAAAAAATCTGCTCCATTTTAAGAACCAAAATCACACAACTCTCTTTTTTACAAACTCAATCTTTTGGCACGTTTTCAATTTCTCTTCTGTATTTCATCGAAAACTAGGTGGGGAGGAAAGAGGATTAGTCACTGATAACTGGGAAGGGTGGAAGAAAATTCTCATATGTAGGTGCGGGGTTGTTATGTGTCAGTGGGTGAAAAAGGGGGGAGGTGTCAAAAGGACTTTTCTTGCACTACAGTTGGATATTGTTTGGGGTTCGCATGCAGTGGTCTGGTTATTACATTCACACAGCTATTTCACATTTTGTAATTCTCATGTGTGTTGTTCATACAGTCTTTCAGTTTTCTTAATAAAGGGTTAGTTAATAAGTGTAAAATAATTTAGATAGATGATATCAACCAAACAGAATAGAACGTTCTTGACTTTTGGTGTAAATTAAAAATCTTGGAAGAAGTGGACTCTGCAAGAACTCTGACAAAGACAGAAATTGCTAAAAAACATGGAATACCGAAAAGTACATTGAGAACTCTCATCAAGGAGAAACAAAAGATACTTACCGTAGGAAATGCATCTGATGAAGTTGCACCTTCCCAAAAACATTTTCAGAAGGCAAAATTTTCTGATCTTGAGAAAACTCTTGCTGCTTGGTTTCGGAAGATGAGAATCAAGAACATTCCCATTGACAGAAACCTTTTGGAAGAGCAAGCTGACATATTTGCCTCGAAGCTAGACGTGAAGGATTTTAAGGGTTCAGATGGTTGGTTGAAAAAATTCCAGTTAAGACATGGTCTGAGTTTCTGAAAATTATGCAGTGAAAGTGCAGCCGTTGATACAACCATCACACATGATTAGGAAGAAGGAAAGCTGAAGTCTCTGATCGCAGAATATTTCTTCCAGAAAAACAACTGCTTTTAAAGGTGACATGCAATGGGGTGAAAAGGGCAAAACAAAGATTAACAATATTGCTTGGCACTAAGATGACTGGTTCGGAGAAAATCCTGCTTCTATTCATCAGGAAATATAAAACACCTAGATGTTTCAAGAATGTAAAAAACCTCCCATCAGCATTCTTTGCTGCTTGAAAAGCATTGCGACTTTAATGTACTCGGTGTGATGGATTTGTCAGTTACTGCATAGAATGAAGTTTCCAGAGCTGCCAACTGCTACGATAAAATCGTAGTTGCTACGATTCTTAGTTAAAAACTACGATGCTACGAAAATTGGTCTAAAACTACGATTTTTTACAAAAAGATGCGAATTTTGCAAAATAATCGTGCAAAAAAAAAAAAGCGAACTTCGTCAAAGAATCACTGAAATAACGTGGATTCCGTCAAAGGATCGTGGATAAAAACGCGAATTTCATTAAAAGATATCTGAAAATCGCAGACTTTGTCAAAAGATCGGTGAAAAAACACGAATTTTGCCAAAGGAATTTTGTTAAAAAAATTGCTGAAAAGACACTAATTTCGTCAAAGAATCGTGTAAAAAGCGCAAAATTCGGCGAAAGATCGCTGAAAAAACGTGAATTTCTTCAAAGGATCGCTAAAATAACGCGAATTTCGTCAAAGGATCGCCGAAAATAACGTAAATTTCGTCAAAGGATCGCGGAAAAGACGCGAAATTCAGCAAAAGATCGCTGAAAAAAACGTGAAATTCGGCTGAAGATCGCTGAAAAAACACGAATTTCGTCAAAGGATTGATGAAAAACGCGAATTTCATCACAGGATCGCTGAAAAAACGCGAATTTTGTTAAAGGATCACTGAAAAGATGCGAATTTTGTCAAAAAATCGCTGAAAATACATGAATTCCGTCAAAGGATCGCTGAAAACACACAAATTTTGTTAAAAAAAATTCCTGAAAAGACATTAATTTCGCCAAAGAATCGTGTAAAAAGCGCAAAATTCGGCGAAAGATCGCTGAAAAAAACGTGAATTTCGTCAAAGGATCGCTAAAATAACGCGAATTTCGTCAAAGGAACGCAGAAAATAACGTGGATTTCATCAAAGGATCGCAGAAAAGACGCGAAATTCGGCAAAAGATCACAAAAAACGCAAATTTTGTCAAAGGATTGATGAAAAAATGCAAATTTCATCAAAAGATCGCTGAAAAACACGAATTTCGTTAAAGGATCGCTGAAAAGACGCGAATTTTGTCAAAAAATCGCTAAAAATACATGAATTTCGTCAAAAAAATGCTGAAAAAATGCAAATTTCGGCAAAATTTACTGCATTGAGTTAAAAGATTGAAACCATATTACTTTTCCTAATGAAGAAAATTCGCCATGAAACGTTAAAAAAAAATCTATTTAAAAAAAACCAGGAACTTGCTTCAAGGTGCATAACTTCAGACATAACAGGTACCTTCCTGCAAAATCTTGTAGATCTGTGCGCATCGCAGCAGTCTCTTCACAAAACAGTACACACAGAGACAAACATCTATGTTTATTTATCATTATAGCTATAGTTTTTAATCTGAAACAATATATTGAACTAACTTTTGAAAAATGAGATTAACCTGACCTGCAATAAAAAACAATTAGCACAGACCCGACATGCCGACCTTACCCGACCTGATGCAGGACATTTTAGACAAATTTTCGACATTTTTTCCCCGGAAAAATATCTGTAGTTTCGTCAAAGGAGGGGAATCTCCCCCCCCCCAACAGCCTAGAATCTTTAAGAAAATTCATTGTGAAGTTCGGAAATTTAGCTTAGGAGTGGACAGAGCATGAATTGATTAGAAAGAATTGCATTTAATCAATTCCACCCACAACAAAAAAAAATTAGCAAAAACAAGTCTCCTATTTAGTATGCTTATGCATTACACATACGTTCAGTTGATTTGTATTTGTTCGCTTAAAATTTGCCGCGCAAAAAACATCCAACCAACCAACCTCCCGATTAATTTGAATTTTGTGTGCTACTATTTTTCATTTTCAAAAGTTGGCAGGTCTGAGTTTCACAAAAAACATTTGCAAACTCGTTTCGGCATGTTGCTTCAAAAGAAAAGAAACCAGAAATGATGTCTCCTCAGATGAGGGATCCCCAAGTTCCTGCAGACCTAACTTTCACAGATTTTTCTGGCTGTAGATGAAAATGTAGCCTGCATTGAAGAAGTTTCAGACGATGAAATCACTGAGGAAATATTGGAAAATCACACTGGAGAATAATTGGATGCAGAAGAAAAGCCAGAACATGAGGAAAACATCGCCAGGATTACTCTTAAAGAAGCTATTGAATGGCTCTTAGGACTCCGTCGCTATTTCGATTCAGATGACAATATGTAGATGCTTTTCCACATTGATAGCCATGAATCATATGTTTATAGCAGTGTTTCAATGAAACAAATAAAAATAACTGAGTTTTTTAACATAAATGAAGAAAGGTGAGTTATTTCACATTTCTTTATTTTTTTCCTTGTACCTTCCAATTTACAAACACATTATAGGAGTCCGCTCGAGTTCGTAAAATTGAGCATCTACTGTATTTGCAAAATTACCTATATAGAAAATAGATTCTTGAATTATTAGTATTTTTGAAAATAAAAATAATTATATGCTCTGTTTATTTTTCTAATTAAAAGAAAAAAAAACTTATCTATAAATACATACACCTGTAAAAGCATTGCAAATTGTTTTCTTTGATTTTGAGTAATATTTTTAACACTTTCCAACATAGCTGAAAACGGTTTATGAATTCGATTTGTCAGTCTTGTTTGTCTGACCATGCTCTAACTCGTGTAAATATTCTCGAATTGCCATATAATTGATATATGTTATAGAGGTTTACTATAGCATGTTTAGTATTGAAAATGAAGTGTGTAGCATTTATAGTTTGTTAACAGGGGCACTCAAATTCCGTTACATTATGGTCTGTTAGGAAGAATCGTTTCCAGTGTAGTTTAATGATTTTTACACTATTTCAAACAGATTGAAATTGATGTACCTCACTTAGGTGCACTACAAAATGCTTACTATAGAATAAAGTATGCATAGCATTTATCGTTCATTTACAGGGACATACAAAAAAATTAATTTTTTGTACTGTCTATGAGCAATAATTGTTGGGAGTGCATATTCAATTATGGTATGCATTTTTAAATTTAACTAATTTTTGCATATTACTTGGTGTGCATAAATTTTATAGATAATATACAGGGCTGCACAAAAGAATTGAAATATATTTCCACTTATTGGTGGAAATTGCTGAAGAGGAATTTTCAACTGTGTTATGTGTTTCCTAACTCAACTAAATTTTTGCATACTATGTAGTATGTATACCAATTTATAGATCATATATAGGGCTGTACAAAGAGTTCGGATATTTTTCTGACTATAGATGGTAATTGCTGAAACTGGGTTTTCAAATGTGTTATGTATTTTTCAGAGGCGGATCAAATACCTCCCAGGCCCCTAGGCTTGATCTTTTTTGCCCCACCTTTCCTACAAAGCAATATATACAGGGTGATTCAAAATACACTCATGTCCAAAATTAAGATCACAAACATAAAATCTGTGAAAACTGATGGACTATTCACTGTGTTGCCACGAAATTTGGCACAGAGGTATATTAGAATGGGAAGAAAGAATATAGCAACATAACAACATGGAAAAGATTTTAATTGTGAATTAAAATACAGGGTATATTAAAAAGTGTTAAATCATGAATCAGAGATAAAGCATTTATCTCAGGAAAAGTTTATCTGATATGGAGTGTGACCACTGTGCACTGCTATAGCCTTCAACGAGCTCTCATACTGTTTATGAGGGTGTCAATAAATGTTTGTGGCAACAAAGCCATTTCTTCCAAAAGCGCGGCTTTTAACACCTGGCGGGTCATGGCAGGGGGGTTACGCTGTGCAATGGTTTTTCCTAGACCATCCTAATGCCACCAGGAAGGCCAGCCAAGACCGCCACAAAGCAACGACACCTGCACAGAATAATTATTTGGCGTTAAGCGCACGAGGCTGGCAACAACTCCTCAGCTTGCTGGTGACCTTACTGCTGCATCTGTAATAAGAATTTCCAGGCAAACAGTATATAGACGACTAGCAGAGAGGGCACTTTACGTCCGGCATCCAGTCGTGTGTGTCCCTTTCACTGCATCAAACAGGAGAGCCCAGTTGTTGTGGAGCCGAAGACATCAGTCTTGGACACAACAAGAGTAGGAGTGTGTTCTTTTCAGTGATGAGTTCGGATTCACCACGGAAAGTGATTCTAGTCGAATCTTCATCTTGAGAGAACGTGGAGCTCGCTATCACCCCTCCTACATAAAATAAATCGACAGATTTGGTGGCAAAGGAATCCTTGTCTGAGACGGCTTAATGTTGAGCTGCTGTACCCCACTGCACGTCTTCGATGCGGGTACTGTCAATGCACATCGCTATAGGGATGAGGTCCTTGAAGCCTATGTGAGGTTGTGTCAGGGTGCTGTAGGCCCAGACTTCATGTTTATGAACAATAATGCCAGGTCACACAGTGCTCACATTGTTGATGATTTTCCTTAATAGGAGGATATTCACCATATGAATTTGCCCTCGAGATCTCTGGATCTCAATCCTATTGAACATGTTTGGGATGGTCTAGAAAGAGCCATTGCACAGCGTAACCCCATTCCTAGGACCCTCCAGGAGTTATAAGCCGCGCTTTTGGAAGAATGGGCTTTGTTGCCACAAACATTTATTGACACCCTCATAAACAGTATGAGAGCTCGTTGTGAGGTTTGTATAGCAGTGCACAGTGGTCACACTCCATATCAGACATACTTTTCCCGAGATAAATGCTTTATCTCCGATTCATGATTTAACACTTTTTAATATACCCTGTATCTTAATTCACAATTAAAATCCTTTCCATATTGTTATGTTGCTATATTCTTTCTCCCATTGTAATATACCTCTGTGCCAAATTTCGCGGCAAAACAGTGAATAGTAGTTCATCAGTTTTCACAGATTTTATATTTGTGACCTTAATTTTGGACATGAGTGTACATGTTTGCTCATTTATCTCTTAAACCACTGGTGATAGCAGAATAATTACAATTACAAAAACTAGAGAAACAAGTACAGATTTTAGACATGGCATTTGTTTTAAAAAGGGCTGTGTACATATTAAAATACGAAATTTAATTTTTATAGGGCCCCTGAGTCCTATAAATTATATTTAGAAAAATGTACTTCATTTACGAAGAATATAAAAAATCCTATTCTTTTATGACCAAAACTTACTTACTAAATTATTATTCTTCGAATTTTATGAAATTTCAGTGCTTCCTGGCACCCAAAATGGAAAGAAGCACTTTTAGTGCTGGTACTGGTAAGCATTAAAATTTCACAAACTTCAAAGTGTCATAATTCGGTACAAATTGGAAGCCAAAAAATTTCATGAATCCAGTATACTTTGTTCTTATGAATATATAAGAAAGGGGAATAGCATTTGGAATACCATATGTTAATAAAATAAAAGATTCAATAAATGAGTGAAACATAGAATATTGCACATCATTTCTCTTTTGCATAAAATATTAGACCGATATGAAGAAAAAACCTAAAATAAAATCTTAGCACCGGGGTCCTTTTCTTTCAGGCCCCTAGGATTCAGCCTACTCAGCCTAATGGGTAATCCGCCTCTGGTCTTTTTCATGTAGTTTACTTAGACATAATCTTTCACCTTATTAAACGGTGAAGTTCTGCTACAGTATATTAAATGTGTTGGAAAGTGTTTCATAATCTATGCTTGGTGCATGATTATCACACTAATTATTTAACTTTATATGCTAGGAATCTATTTCTTTTTGGTAACAATAACAGTAGAAAGAGACAGTAGGGAAGTTTAACAGAAACCGTAAGTGATTACGGAGGCCATGACTCAATTTTGACATCTGTGAATAAGAAAGTTGCTGTTTTTAACAAAAACTTTTTGTCAAATCAAATTTGACCTATCAAATATATATATTTAAAATTTTCCAAGTGTTGAAAAGATAAAAATTTCTTGTAAAATTTCTTATTTTGAAATAACACTACATTGTTTTATTTAACCCTCCCCTTTTTGAAATTCTGCTTAATGATTTTAAATTTCTGATCTTTTTTTAGATTACCTTTACAGTGCTGTGTATCTGGTATTGAAGTGCCTGAGTATATGAAGCAGTGGATTAATGTTAAGAGAGTGAGTTGTAAATAAATAGAAATTTAAAAAAATATTTTTAATTGCTATTGTATCTCAGTTGAAAAATAATTTGTTTTAATGATATTAAATTGATGTATTGTGTATTTTATTACATAATTATGAAAATTAAATATATAAATGTCATATACATTTATTTTTATGATGAAAAAGTGTCATTAATAAGCCAAAATGAGGGTTAGCATTTTTTTCACCAATATGTGCTCCATGCAGGTTTTTTTTTTTTTTTTTTTTTCTTGGGGCCCGTTATGTAAAAAAATTATTTTTGTAAAATTTATTATATTTTTGTGGAAAACAACATTTTGTAATGAAAGATGAAATCTTGTTACTCAAACTTGAACCAAGCACTTATTAAACACTACTTTAAGTCCTTCTACCATGGTTTTTCTTTCTGGTGAACTTGTTTTGTTTGCAAATACACATTTGCATTTTAAAACACAACAAAATGAATATGATAGAATGCTCCAGAAACTAAAAAAAACCCAATTATATTGTCTTGGTTAAAAAATTATCTACAAACTTTTGAACCTGTTATACATTTTGTTTAATCTTAATTATTCATTTTTAAAAATATTACTTTAATCTTATAGAAGGTGATTTCTCTGTTTTATTCTAAGTCAGCTGTAAAGTTTAATATATACATTTGTCATATATCAGTTCTCTTTCAAATTTTTAATCTGTTTAGAAAATTGAAGTAGAAATATAAAATTAGAAAATAATCTCAAAATCTTATTTAAAAAAAAAAGTATAACAATTATTATTATTGCAATTATTATGAAGATATAACAATTATTTATATGATGTGGTTTATAGGAGCATCAATAAAAGGTAACAATATGTAATAGTGATGAAAAAATTTCATTATTTAAAAAAGTTGAATACAAAATAACAAGTGAATAACAAAGAAAATATATAGAAAAAAAGATAAAATATAGGTAAAATACAGGGGAAAAAAGAGGATTACGTCTGTGATTTTTTACTATTTACCATGTTCGTGAAAAGTAGTCTTTTTAACACTTTCCAACCTAGTTGAAAAGTGTTTATGACTTCAGTTTGTCTGGCCGTGCTCTAATTCCCGTAAATATGCTCGGATTGTCCTGCAATTTATATATGTTATTGTCGATATCTATAGCATGTTCCCTATTTCAACTGAAGTGTGTAGCAGTTATAGTTTTTTACAGGGACACTCAAAAGAATTCCGTTACATTACGGTCTATGGGGGAAAAATCATTTGCGGTTTATTTTAATGATGTTACACAATTTCAAACACATTGTAATTGATATATATCACTAAGGTGCATTACAAGAAGCTTAATATGGAATAGGGTGTGCATAACACTTATAGTTACTTTACACGGACAGTCAAAAGAATCCCGTTACATTACGTCTATGGAGAAAAATTGTTTACGGTTTAATTAAATAATGTTTCACTATTTTAAACGCATTGAAATTTATATATATCACTAAGGTGCATTACAAGAGGCTTACTACAGAATATTGTGTGTATAGCAGTAATCGTTCATTTACAGGGACACACAAAATAATTCTCTACTGTCTGTTAATAATAATTCCTGGAAGAGTGTTTTAAGTTGCTGAACGCGATTTTAAATTTAACTCCCTTTTTGTCTATTACTTGGTGTGTATAAATTCTGTAGATCCTATACAGGGCAGCACAAAAGTTTGCGAACACATTTCCGTTTATTGACAGAAACTCCAGAAGAAGAATTTTAAACTGTGCTACGCGTTTCCTAACTAAACTCAAATTTAGCATCCTATGTAGTATATATACAAATCTATAGATCATATACAGGGCTGGATAAAAGTATTTGGATATTTTTCCGAATATTGTATATGTTGGAAATTCCTGAAATTACGTTTTTAAATATGTTAAGCGTTTTCCAAATTGTTTACTTAGATGTTATCTTTCAGCTTATTAAACAGTAATGATTTGTAAAATTATTTTGGAGGCGTTGGAAAGTGTTACATAATTATGCTTGATGCATGATTTTTCGTTCTTGTTTTTTTTTTTTTTCATCTTCTTGCGAAGTTTTAGGTTATGCCATGAAAAAAATCTTCTTTTTTTTTTTTTTTTTTTTTTTTAAATCTATTAATTAACCAGGAGACCCTTCCCAGGTTACAGAATATATACTACCCAGTGTACAGCATATAGGTGAAAATAATTTTTAATTGAAGACTCTAATAGACTTTTTATTTTTAATATATATTTTTTAGATTACCTATCAATTAGACCAAAATAAAATTTTATATGAAAAATATTGATTATGCATTCAAAGAATGAAGTTTTTAAATTTACTTTATATGGTATTACTTTTGTATTAGCCATATGCTAGATGTTAATAGCTAAAGATTAAAAATTTTTTATAGCAACTTGTTTTATTCTGATTATTTCAGTGTTTAAGTGTGTTTGAAGTTCCATCTGTTAAACTTGTGTTTTTGTTTATTTGTATGAGCCACTTTCTGAAAACCACAGAAGTTAAGCCATAATTTTTGTCATGAAATTTTTTTTGCACAACTGGCATCATGGTGTTATTTCATCTCCAACTAGTATTATAACTTATAAAAAAAAAAAATATTTTTTTTTTATAAAAGCAAATGTCTTTTTACATGACTATATTTGTCAGTTGATTTAATCAGTAAGTATACCGTTTATGTGCATTATTATTTGTCTGAATCGTACTGATTGATGAAGAAATTAACACGAGTAGAAAAATACCTGCTGACTAAATGGCACCGCAACATGAGTTAAGGGTTAATAGGTGAAAAAAAAAAAGAAGAAAGAAAGGTTTAAGAAAGAAAACCTAATGTTTTAAATGAAAAAAAAAATTAAAGCTCCTCTTTCAGTGTTAAATGCCTTGGGATAAGTATTAGTTTTAAAGCATGTACAAGTCATAAATTATCTTACAGACATTCAGACATTTACAGATTTTAGAAATAAAATAAAACAAACAGATAATAGGCTTTTTGATTTGTAAAGGATTAGATCCATCCTTGCTGCGGAAAATTGTAAACAAAATATATTTAAAAAAACACATCTATTCTGTTGGTATAAGGTCTTTATTTAATATTCTTTATTATTATAGATTTCTGTTGACTATTAAATAGATAATTTTAATAATAAATAAATCCTTTCTTAACCCTCTCAGCAGTTTGCCCATATTTTTCCATTTCTCAAAAACAATTTAAATCGGCTGTAGACAAAAATATTTTTAACAGAATTGTATTTTAAAGATATATGTAAAATAAAGTGATATGAAGTGTATTTTAGAAACAAACATTGAAAGAAAATTTAAATTAATATTAGTTTTACAAACATATTTATGAAAATTCAGGAAAGTCCTCAATTGCCCAGAAGGTTAAATAAAGTTTATTAATTATATATTTTTAATAATTTTCTTTAAACTCATAGTGAAATAAAGAAAATTTATTTGGATTTTTTTTTAGAGTTTTTGTGAAATAAGTCCTTATACATGGCCTGATAATTTAATCCACATGATGAAAATGTGTGAATTAGACCACTCTGGGGATTTACATTCTGGCATTGGTAAGTACATTTATATTTTTTTCCCCTTTCATAGATGACATTAACTGTTAAACTGAACTTTTTTTTTTCTTTTAATATCAGATCTTGCTTTAAACAACTTTCCTTCGAAAATTATTAAATCTAATTAAGATAAGAGAAAGTTGTAATATTTGATATATTTACTTTTTGCAGATAGGTATTAATTTTTAGATGTTATGCTTTTTGAACAGCTGAAGATTATCATAGACCAGGGTTTATACAGACTCCTTAGAAAATCTTTAGAAATGGAAAAGTTTCCAAGGAGTACTTAGAACTCCTTAAATAAATGAAATACTCCTTAAAGACTCCCTAAAATATTGTGAAGTGTAATTTAGCATGGAACAATGATTTAATTAGAGTGTACAAAAGTAGAAAATAGAAACTTATATACACTGGTGTCCAGAAATTAAGGGACAGTGAGCAATTTCAGACATTTTGTCACTGAAACTCGTGAGGAAATGCACGGAATGCCCTTGAACTTTGAGGATGTAAAGAACATGTTTGACTTCATGTTTTTCAGTAAAGATTTTGTCACGACAATTAGGGGGGGGGGCAATAATAATTTTAATAATAAAACAGTATTTTCGATCACCCAAGTAACAAAAAATGCCAAAAATGGTCTGTCACTGTTGCAAATGACTGTGTATGTCCTGTTCAACATTTGTGTAAGCATAGCACATATATTCGTGAAAATGTAAACGTTTCTGTAAAAAAATTCAAAAGTTTTTTTTTTTTTTATTTAGCATGCAAAGTTTTTAGCTGAATTTAACACTGCTTTCCAAAAACTTGACAAAAAATCATAGAAATAGTATACTGTGATTAAAATATTAATATATTGAATATTTGATGAGATATAGGTATTTTTATTAAATAAATTTTAACTGTGCATGCATGAACTACAGCAAAGATTTTTTGTCATGATTTGATAGTCAATACTTATAGGGCAACTCATATAAAAAGACCAGTGAAATATCGTGAAAACTCAAAAAGTTACAGCAATAATTGAAAAATTTAGGAGGAAATTCCATGTGGGATGTTCTCTTCAATTTTTCAATTATTGCTGTAACTTTTTAATTTTTCACGATATTTCACTGACTGGTCTTTTTATATGAGTTGCCTTATAGTATTGACTATCAAATCAAGACAAAAAATCTTTGCTGTAGTTCGCGCTTGCACAGTTAAAATTTATTTAATAAAAATACCTATATCTCATCAAATGTTCAATATATTAATATTTTAATCACAGTATACTATTTCTATGATTTTTTGTCCAGTTTTTGGAAAGCGGTGTTAAATTCGGCTGAAAACTCTGCATGCTATAAAAAAAAAAACTTTTGAATTTTTCACAGAAACGTTACTTCTTTACGAATATACGTGCTATGCTTACACAAATGCACACAAATGTTGATCAGGACCTACTTAGTCATTTGCTACAGTGACAGATAATTTTTAGAGCCAGTAAAATATTCGACGAAACGTCTGAAATTGGTCACTGCTCCTTAATTTCTGGACACTAGTATATTACTCTCTTTATTTTTTATTTATATTTTATTTTCTACTTTTTACTCTTTAAAATATTTCATTGTTGAAGTTTTACAGCTAGTTGGCATATTTTAGCGAACATAGTGTAACCGTAAAGAATATTTGGTAATTTATCACCTGTGCCCAGTTAGCAGAAAAGTACTTTAAAATTAATTTATTAAATTGTAATTAAGTTCTAAAAATATTAAAATGTTGTACTGACATCGTAAACACACATGCATACATAATTTTTATAACTCTAGCCTGTCAGGGAGTAACAAATTGATTGCCAAATTCCATCATTACATACATGAACCAAGTTGTGTAAAAAATCAATTCTTGTTCATTCTTTATAATAATTACAACAATAAAAGAATTTTGTTAGCGTGTTTTTGTTGTTGTGACTGAGGGGTACAAAAAATTAACAATTTCAAATTTGTTTCTCATTTCTTCTATTTAAAATGTGTTTCTTCTCATGTTTTATTGGTTTCATGTTTGAAATAATGAAAATTTTCCATGTTTCTTATTTGTGATCAGTCAAGAAATTACTTCATGAATGATTGACTGGTCAATCACATTTGTTTTGTTAGCCATCTCTGTTCTAGAAAACTTTATGACAAAAAAAAAATCCACTATTTTTTTGTTCATAGTTACAATTATTTTGAATTTGCGTAGTATTAATTTTTCTGCTTTGCTTTCTTATACAGTTGAAACATATTAATGTAAAATTCTGGTTAATGTGAAATGGATTCTTGGTTCTCCCAAGCAAGATTGTACTAATATATTTGTATATTTAACAAGAGTACCATATTTTGTGAAGTTTTTAGGTAGCTTTCATTACAAAAAAGCCTATTGCAGCCGTTTAGAGCAATTCCGGAAAATTTCGGTATATTTTCACCGATCATGACCCCCAGACTCCCAAACCACCCTCCTTTCAAATGTTGATATATATCTGACATTTGTCTAGCTGTAACACTCTTATTTATGAACAGATTTGGATGTGACTGAGTATGTGCATAGGACATACCAAGCTCTCGACCGAGTTCGTTGGCCAGCTTCTTGTTTCAAAATGGCGGCCAGTTAAAAATTTTTAAATTTTAAAAATTACAAAAGATGTACAAAAAAATTATAAATTGAAAAAAATGTTTCCCTTAAGTGTTAGAATGTGATACAAGAATTCTGGAACATTTTTTGTTTTGGCTATATCATAACAAATGGCTGAGATTTGGCAGTTTGAAATTCCAGGGTTGATGAGATTTTGAAACAATCTGATATTTGTTATGCTGTAACTTTCGTATTTATCAACCGATATGAATGAGACTGATCATGTGTACAGAACATACCAAAGTCTCGACCGAGTTCCTTGGCCAGCTTCATGCGCCATCTTGTGTCAAAATGGCAACCAGTTAATTTATTTATTTTAAATATTCAAAAAGATGTGTAAAAAATTATAAATAGAAAATTTTGTTTCCGTTAAGAGTTAGATCTTGATATAAGGATTCTGGAACATTTTTTGTTTTGACTTTATTTTAAAAAATGGCTGAGATATGGCAGATTGAAATTCTAGGTTGGCTGACATTTTGAAACATTCAGATTTTTGTTATGCTGTAACTCTAAAACTGGTAAAACCGTGATTGAATCTTCTATAGTTGGGTTCCAAGCATTTTAGTTTCGGGTGTTTCAGTAAAATGAGCTGAATTTTTAAACACATGGACTATGAAAGCTACCTTTTCCTCCCGGTACAGGCCAAAAGGACTTTTTCACCACTTTTTTTGTTCTAAACATAGGGTGTGTGAAAAATATGCAAGTTTTATTTTAAAGTGTTAATTTTCTCAAGGAGCATCTTAGAATAAAAAGTGAAATGACCTTCTATAAGAAGAATATGAGATATTAATAATTAAGATTAAACAAAATATATAACAGTTCTAAAAGTTTGCAGATATTTTTTTTTTTTTTAGTTTCTGAAACATTCTATAGTAAAATTTGAAAAAAAAAATCTTTTTCTGCTTTGAAGCATGAAAACACCTTAGATTCCTCTATGAGAGTATTTTCCAGATTCACTTTTAATTATTATTTTTCTTTTGTGGATATTACTGCTTTACACTAATATAAAGTAACTAGTTGTAAATTGTATGTTAAATATGACAAATGAGGTGTGTTCTTACTATAACTAGTTTTACAATATAAAAAAAACTTCATTATTCTTTCAGTGAAATGAATTATATTGTCTGCTATGAGCGAAATAAGCATGCCTTTCTTTTCTCTTATTAAATTACATATGCCACGTTTACAGATTCGAATTTTTTTTCTGATACCAGATAGTGCTGCAAAATTCACCATGGAGTTCTTGCTTTGCAAATGATTACCTCCATGGTTTAATATTTCTATGATTCACGATGAACAAATTTGGATATTGAGATAAATATTGGGCTGTTAACATAATTTTAACTGAAGTTATCTCAGAATCTATACATTTTTTAATGTAACTCATCTCTAAAATAAACAATTTTTTTTGAGCAATCTTTCTAAAAATTTAACTTTTATGCAATTTTTCTCGAAAAAATAATTTTGAATAAAAATGGTCACCTGCGATAAGAAAAAAGAAATGGTCAGCCTGTATTTGTTTTCCTCAGTCACATGGCTTGCCCTTTTACTATATAGATTTACGTATGATAAGATTTAATAGAATTAAAAAAAACTTTTATTAGTTTTCTTTTTAAGTTTTGATTCAATTTTCACAAAATTTGAAGTGACTAAAATTCTGCAACTATTATATATATATTAAATTTCAAGCCATTCGGTTGGGTAGTTTTTGCACTGTTATGTGCGGACAGACGGACGGACCAAACGACGACTGAAGTATTGAAAAATGAAAACTATTAGGATACATACATTTTTATTATCTCATAATCTTGCAAAAATTATGCAAATCTTTGTTTTTTACCAAAATTTTCCTACAAAAGTATGTAAAAGTGCATAAAATATGTGAGGCTGAACTGCTTAATATGAAATATTTTTTTCAACTTGACTGATGAAAAACATTTTTTAAAATTATTTTGCTGTCTGACAAAAAGCTATCCTTGTAGAATTCCTTATTTTTTTTCTAGATAAAGACTTTATGATCTAGTACATATGATCTTTATTATTATTTTTTTTTTATGTTTTATCTTTTTCCTTGGTTAACACAAAATTTGGTTAATGTGAAATTTTTTTGCAGTCCCTTAAGCTTCATGTTAATAAGTTTTGACTGTAATATTGTTTTATGAAATTGATAGTAGTTGTGTTGTGCAGGTAATATACAACACTAAAATCGTATTTGTATTTATTCATTCAGTGAGTAGTCAAATTGATATTTATCAATTAAAGTAAATTTTGCCTTTTTTGTGCTAATTTACTCATTTTATGTTCTTCAACTGATATGATTGTGATTTTGTATTTGCTAAAATTCTGCTACTATTCATTATTTTATATTATTCCATGTACATATTTAATTTTGAATTTTTTTGTTTTCAGATGATGCAAAAAATATTGCGAGAGTTATGGCAGATCTGGCTGATCGAGGCCTTGTTTTTGATGTAAATGGATGGGTAAAAAATAAGTTGTAATATTCTGTTAGTCTTTGTATTGTAAATAAAATATATGATATTTTAGAGTTTGTAAATAAATTTAATTATGAAATAAAACAAAAAAATATATATACACAAAAGTTATATTTGTGTGAATATTCTTTGTTGAGGAATTAAGTTTTTGATGTATGAATAATTTCATTTCTGTTGAGAATCGCATAGTAACTAACATATTGCACACTTGTTTGTAAAGTGACACAACTAAAAAACTGGAGTTAAAAAGTTTTCATGCATAAAAGCAAATTATTTTTTGTACAGCCCAGTAGTAGAAATTGTGCAGCATGGCAGTGGATGCTGCAGATTATTTTAGACCTTGCAGATTAATCTTATAGCTTAAAAAGATGTGCTGGGCTTAAAAAAATTGCTAAATTTTAGCAAATGTCTCTAGATTATTGTCTCTCCTTGCTGTTATTATTTTTTTTGTAAATGCAAATTTTGCTCATTTTATGAGTTACTATTATTTCTTATGGTAATAGACATTGTTGGGTTGCAGATAAATTTTGTTTTGCTGCAGATTGATAATGAAAAATCTGCTATTAGAGTTGACAATAGGATTGTATAATGCAAAAACATGTTTTTTGAGTTGTGTCACTTTACAATTAAGTGTGTGATGTTATTGAAAACACTTATAAATATTTCAGTAGCAATATACTGAAATAGACTATGATTTGAGCTTATTCAGTTAAGTGAATTTATATTAGATCAGTATTGTACTTTTCCCCCTTTGGCTAGAAAGTTCTAGCTTACTTTAACTGTGCAGTACACATATGGGTTCAACCCCAATATTCAAATGAATTTTTTAGCAACACACGAGTGCAGGAATTGAAATCTTTAACTTTCTATTTGAACAATGCAGTGTGTAGATTTATGGCATTTGAAGCAAAAAATTAATTTTAATCAACCAAAACAAAAGATGAATGGGGGTCAAAAATGTCCAAGGCACATGCTTAACGTTGTGATCAAATCCTATCTGGCTACTTTTTCACACATTAGTGAATTCATTTTTATTTGAAAATGCAAATAATTTACAGGTGTTCTTATTCAGAAAGTATGAAATCAAGTAGCATTTTCTATTTTTCAATAAAGACAAGTGAATTTCTAGAAAATGTTGTTAGATTTGTTGTTTTAAACAAAATTTCCACATGTGATTACCCGAGAAATTTCGTCATGAGACAGGAATTGCTTATAATGCAAGATATAATACTTTTATTGAAAAAGGAAAAAATACTATTTCATTTCAAATCACTTCAAGAATCATGCCTGTTAATTTAATGTTTTACATTTAAAAATGAGTTCATAAATGTTTATGTTGTTAAATGCAAAAGAGTTTTTGAGAACTGCCTTAAAGGATTAGAAATGAAAGCATGATTAATAACACACGTTAAAAAACAATTTCAAGGACAAACACTTCAAATATCGGTAATGAAAATTGCCTTAAAACAATTGGATTAGTTTTCATCCTCCCCCTATCCCCAAGGTATTACTAGATTTACTATGGGTTTTGGGTCCTTTATCCATGTAATACTAGATATCACATTTTAGTTGAATATGTTCACAGGACAGTTCTTATGTACAGTCGGCCAAAAAATAAAAAATAAAAAACAACATACATTTTAATCTCCGAACTGTCACAGAAAACAAAAAGGAAATAGCGATTTGACTGGAAATTATGTCTTCTTTTAATTTATGTTAAAAAAGTAAGCTTTAGTGTAAAAATGAGCTAAGTTTTCATACTGAAATTGTACGAAACTCTGAAATTTGCAATACAAACTCCTAATTTTGATGACATATTTGCTTTTATTTTATTTTATTACTCTTTCTATGTGTGTGTGTGGGGGGGAGGTAAATGTTACCTTAGGTTACCAAACTAGAAGTCACTCGGTAAAATAGTTCAGGAATTATTAGTTTAAAGTTTTTAACTTCTAATGTTAAATTCATTTGTAATCGCTGCAAAACAGACTGTAATGTGGGTAGTTTTTTAAGCATAACTCAAAAATTACTTGGTACAATGAGCTGGGATTTTGGATTTGCATATGTGAAGCTTCTAAAATTTGATTTCTGTTAAACAAATTATAGGTTACAATTAATATATATATATATTAAATTAATTTAAAAAAAATAAAATACATATATATATATGAATTGTAACCTATAAATTTTTTAACATAAATCTATTTTTAGAAGCTTCATATATGCAAATACAAAATTATATTTTGAATTATGTCTAAATAACTACCCGCATTGCAATCTGTTTTTCCAATAATTTCAAATAAATTAGACATTAGGAGTTACAGACTTTAAACCTTCATAATTTCTAAGCTAATTCAGAATGACTTCCTGTTTGGTATCCTTAGGTACAATTTACCCAAAAACCCAAATATAATGTCAAAATTGGTGATCAGGTATTGAATATAACAAAGTCAACATTAAAACTTTTAAATAAAATATCTTGTGTGCAAATTTTGCCTCCCAATGATTAGTTAGTTTATAAGGTGCCATTTAAAATTTATCACTAAGACTTTTTCCTTTTTCGCTACAGATGAGAAGTACCCAAGTAGCACAGATTGTTTGCTATCTTTGGCAATTTATGGAAACCTTTGGAAAATGGTAGGGTACAAATGCCTCTCTAATTTGGACTGTATCTGAGCAGAATGGTAAGATCACTGTTGTTGCTTTGTTGACATTGGTACAGCAAGGCAGACAATTCTTACTGTTGGCCTCAACCATTTTGTGCTACTTGGGTAACCTTTGAAAAATTGCACATTTAAAAGGGAAACATTTCACTTTCACATGACAGACAGAATTACTCCCCCCCCCCCCCCCAAAAAAAAAAGCAAATAATTAACCATTTATTACCATGGTAACTAAACTGTGATCAAGGAAACATTTGGAAGAAAGAAGTTAAAAGAAGAAGCAAAGCAGATAACATGCCTTTATTTAAAAAAAAAGGACCTAATTGATATTTTTTAAGTATTTTTATTTTAAATTTTAACAAAGTCCTTTGATCATAACATGTAAAAATTTAATGTCTTGAAACCGAGTTGTTTTCCTATACCACAAGTTGAAAAATGTAATTAAAAATTTCAATTTGGGTCATGATTTCACTGAAATTTGTAATTATAATTTTCAGCTTGTATCATAGAAAATCTGTTGGTTACAATGACTTTAAAAGCTTTATATGTTATGACCACATTATGTCTAATTGTAAGGAATAAAGCTTTTTTTTTTTAGCTTTGATGTCTTAAAAAAAAAAAAAAAAAATCACCAAAGATTTAGCCTTTTGCATTTTTTTATCTTTACTTTAGCACTTTTTAAACTTTCTTCTGTTTTTCCTTTTTTTTTTTTTTTTTTGCACCTCTAATCATTTCAACAAACTGAATATCAATAAAATTCAAAATTTTTATTGGCTCTCCTAAAGCAATAATTGCCTTCTTTTTTTATCAGACCTTTTCTCCTATTTTCTAATTTATACTTTATCGGTGCACAATAGATGGCATGCTCCTCAACAAAGCATGCAATAACAGAACAAGGAGGAAGAAACATCACAGAATATTCAAAGTATAGTTTAATTACAGAAAAGAAGAGGGGCAAAGAAAGTGAGCATTTGGTTCTTTATCCCTAATTTTTATATATTTTTTCAAAATTAATGATCCAACAAAATAGTTTTTAGTTGAAATAATGATCTGGTGATTGCCTAGTAATAATGAAATACTGCTATCAACAGGGCTTAATTTCTAACAAAAAAAAAAAAAAAACAGTTCAGGAGCCTTAATATTCAACTGTACTAACCACTCTATTGTATCTCCTATCCCTGCATATCAATTATTTTAAAAAACTAAAACAATTTTCCTTTGATAAAAGAAAGAAAAATTATTATTTAATACAGGCAAACATATAATAAAATCTAATGAAAAAAAAAATACATAACTTACAGGTAATATATATGCATAAATTATCACTTTAATGAAAAATATTCTATATAACTAACATATCAGGATTTTCATCTTTTTGGCTGTCAACTACATGGTGATGGTCATTTGCTATCTATGAACGGACATTAGACCTTGGCTCAAATTTGTAAAGACTACCAACTAGACAATTACACATTCCATTTGATAATGTTTTAATGTTAAGAGCCTACGCTAGTCACACGAAGAAACACTGAAGCTAATGTTAAGTCTATGGGAAGGTTCTTGGCAGATTTCTCGCTCGCATTTTAATATTTTTAAATGATGTTTTTTGCATAGGATAGCTGAGGTCAATCTCTAACGCCGTTAGTTTTTACTTTTTTGATTTTGGTTACCGTTTTTTTATAAGCGGACATTTTCAATTTTGGAACCGGTTCTGAAAGTGAAAGTACCCTTATATAAAAAGACTGGAACCAAAATCGGAAAAGTAAAAACTAACAATGTTAGAGATCAACCTCAGCTATCCTATGCAAAAAAAATCATTTAAAAATATTAAAATGTGACCGAGAAATCTGCCAAGAACCTTCCCATAGACTTAACATTAACTTGCGTGTTTTTTCACATGACTGATGTAGGCTTTTAAGTGAAATGCGCCGTGGAGTAAGGAAAGAATGATACTTGGAAGAACGGGAAATATAATTTATGGGCTTTGTTTTTTGGACATGCTGTTGTGGTGAGCTTTGGTTTACAGTATTTATGAGCTCCAGTGGCTTCCAACTAAAATTTAAATATTTACTAAAAGAGATAGAAGCACCAGATCTGAACACTGCCACAAATTAAGCACTATCTATATGGATTGCAACACCATTTTAATAAAGAATATGTTACAGTGTACCTCAATAACCTATATAAGTATTGATAAGTTGAAAATATATAACACCATTAAAATCTACTCCAAACAATTGCCACTCATACACTATAATAATGTAATTCTTTTTATGTTGCTTTCCAAAATAAGAATGGACATTGCATACATCATTTTCAACAAGGAATAAGAAAAAGTAAATCTCAATAACTTATCAGTTTATTTATGTTCGACCACTTGTCCAAGAAATTTCATAAATTTTTAGAAAATGTGCTTTTTGGAATAGCTGTAAGTTGGAAAAGCAAATGCAATGATCACTATGAAATTAAGACTGCAAAAACTAAATGAAACCAAAATACTGAGAACACATTACATTTTGTTAAAATTTTTTGCCAAATTTTTTTAATGATACTCTTTCATTCGTTAATACTTACAATTACTTTAAATAGTGTGTTAAAATAAATACAGGGCTATACATAATTTTCTCTTCCTTCCAAATAGTTGTACTCCCCACTATTTACAAATATTGGAAGGAAAACTCCTCTCCTAGAAAGGGGAAAAAAAAATCAAATGGTGATGTTATTGAAACACTTTAAACAATTACTGCCCATGAATCATAACATATCCAAATTCTTCATGTAGCTCTGTAAAATAACTATAAATTCACCTGGGATTACGTTGAAGCTTTAACCAAAAATTGAAGATAACTTGAATTTATTTAATCAATAATTACATATTTTTGAATTAATTTACAGCAGTGAAATTATGCCATTATTGAATATTAAACATGTGAAGTTATTTTTCAAATTGCTCACAAAGCGTAAAACCGACAGAGTGAAAAATAGGGTGGTTCTTATTTTGAAGTTTAAAAATTCATTGCTCTCACCCTCTAAATTTGTTCCATTATATCTAAAAATAATTCTTGTAAAATACAATCACTAAAAACTAATATTTATAGGTAGCTCAAGCAAGCACAAGTTTCATAATTTGGGGTCATTTTGTTGTTTTCATCTCCTTTTACTTGAAAAAATATATTTAATCTCAGTAGTAATAAAATTATTTTAATAGGTTAAAAAGTCACTTATGTACACTATCAAATCCATAAAAGCATTTGTAAATGTAATTATTAAGTTAATTATCCAAAAATAATTCATTAATATAAAGATATAAATGTCTGGAGTTATTTGAAGAATGAAGACTGGTTAAAGAAGAAGAAAGGAAACTAAAAAGCATGCATTTTCTTCAAAATTAGATAACTTATTCCATATTGCTCATGCCAATGCATTAAACATAATCAAAATAGCTGAAGATAGAAATTTCTTGCTAGCACAGTGAGAAGATGGCAGACGAGCATCAATAGTTGGTACTGATATAAATAAATCTCTTGCCGATGGAATTGATTGCTTAAAAAAAGAAGAATCTTCTGAAGAAAAGATTAAAAAAAAAATCCCTGATCGCTCAGCCTGCAGGCACAGGTAGATTTCGAAGACTCAGACTGTGGGGCACCTGTTTGTTGGGAATTGCGGAAGAAATGACCTTTTTACCAAGATACCGCAGTTGGGTTCCATAAGGGACCGCCCACTTCGAAATCTAACTTGTTCGCAGGCGGAGCCGGCAGGGATTTTTTTGTTTTTAATTTTTTTTTGCTATAATGGTTGTTCCTATAAAAAACTTGTCAATATAAAAGTTTTAGATAATATTAAGAAGATTTATAATAAATTTAAGCGGATTTGATATCTTATAAATTGACGAAGTTATCAATTTTTTTCTTCTAAACTCCCCCTTTAACCCCCCCCCCCCTTGGGGTCATTTTTAACGATATCAAAAATCTGTTATACATGAATTTTCGGCCCTTTTCCTAGAAGTAATAATAACTTTAAACGGATTTGATACGTATCATAATTAAGACGTTATGGGTTTTTTTCTGTTTTCACAAAAAGTCCCCCCATTCCCCCCCCCCCTTGGGCCGATTTTGCCCATTAACGAACTTGACCGAGATTTTATGTATCAGTTTGGAAGAGATTGGTGAAGAATTATTCGAGTTATCGTGTCCATAAAAAAGTGACATAGATAGATAGATAGATAGACAGATATATATATAAAGTTTTGAACTGAGGGTGGTTTTGGGTTCTGGGAGTCATGATCGGCGTAGATCTGCAAAAATTTTTCAAAAATTCCAACTTAGGGGAGAATGTAATAGGTAGTATTTCTTACGAAATCTACCTAAAACGAAATGTTCACAGGAGAAAGAAACAAAAATAGCAGTACTCTAATCTTCTACAGATAGCTCAAATGAAGAAGATAGAAATGAATGAAAATTAACATCACAACCAGGAAATAAAACTGTTAGAGGATGCAGCATGAGATCCTGGTCCATCCGAAGCTAAGAGAGGGAAGAGCGTATGGATATTATAACTCCATATTTAGCAACAGCTCTAGACAGGACAAAAGTATCAGGCAGTATTTGTAGTTGTTGAAACTGCAGAGTTTAGGACAGGGCTGTGGAGTCGGAGTCGAAGTTACTAAAAAACAGGCCAACTCCAGCTTGTTTTTCAGACAGTTTGAAGTGAAGTTAAACCAATTCTATGTAATTTTAAATTTATAAACTGAATTATTATTTTTATACGTGGACTATATATATATAAGGAAACCCAGGTTAAACAGACCCAATATACTGTCCAGTGTACAGTATATATGAAAACTGTTTTTAATTGAAATCTCTAGTTTATATTTAATATTTACTATAGAGGTCGCAGAATCCTAAGTAATGCGAAAATTTGAAATTTCTGCTCGTTTTGGAGTCTACAGAATCCGAAATATTATTGTAATAGAAAGTTTTTCCCTCAGATTTTTCAGGTCTGTGGCACCAGGAGTAATGCTAAAATTGTAAATTTCCCCCCTCTTTTTTTCGTGCGCATAGAACCCCCAAAAAGTGTGAAATTGTAATTTTTTTCCTGAGTCTGCAGTACACAAAATAATGATGAAATAGTGTTAAAACTTTAGCCATCCAGGAGTCGTAGTCGGTTCGTTTAAAATTTCAGGAGCCAGAGATTTTTCCCACCGACTCCGCAGCCCTGGTTTAGGATATGTACTAAAGAAGTCAGTCTCGTTGAAAAAGAATTGTTCATAGAATTAAACAATCACAAAAATTAAAAGAATGGCTACAAAGAAATGTTCCTCTCATTGTCCATATAAATGGGTAACTTTTACCAGAATTAACTGATAAAAAGAAACTAGATAAACTACTAATTATAATTTCCAGACAAGGAGTTTCTCTGATGCTCTCAGTTGCTAAACTATTTTCTGCAACAGGCAAAGCACAAGGCTTGCAATTTATAAAGTTCTCAATGAATGGGTTATTGCAGATAAAGTGATTGGAATGAGCATTGATACTACATAAGCAAATACTGCAAATGTTAAAGGTGCTTGTGAACTTTTAGAAGAAAAGCTTGGGAAGAAATTTATTTTTGCCTGCCGTCATAATATTACGAAAATTATTAGAAAAGTATTTCATAATTCTTTGTGAACTTTGTCATCAAGTCCAGAAGTACCTTTATTCAAACATTTCCAAGGGTACTGGGGATTTCTAGATAGAGACAAATTAGAAACAGGTTTGAAAGATAATATTAGAGTTAGAGTTCTTGTACAAAATGTAAAAGAGGAAATTTTGGAGTTTGCTACTAAAAAAGAATCATGATCCACACCATCAGCACCTGGACCAAGAGATGATTATCAAGAATTTGCTGAACTTATTATTTTCCTTGGAGGAATACCTGTCAGAAGAATTTCTTTCATGCTTCCCAGGGCAATGCATCATGCTCCTTGCATGTTTAAGATGATATATTCATCTGTAAGTCCCAATTCATGCTTACCAAAAAGGATGAAAGAGGTCTTCGTGATGTTTGCTACTAGAAAAGAATCATTATCCACACCATCAGCATCTGCACCAAGAGATGATTATCAAGAATTTGCAGAACTTGTTATTATTTTCCTTGGAGGAATACCTGTCAGAAGAATTTCTTTCATGCTTCCCAGGGCAATGCATCATGCTCCTTGGATGTTTAAGATGATATATTCATCTTTAAGTCCCAATTCATGCTTACCAAAAAGGATGAAAGAGGTCTTCGTAATGTTTGTGTTTTTATAAGTGAGTGTATTTTAAAGTTTGGATTACTGCTTCAATAACAGAAACCTCACCAAACAATGACTTTCAGTTAATGAATAGTTTATTAGAGCATTCAAGAATACATGAAGAAATTAAAAAAGCTGCATCTGAAAAATTTTCAAAGAATCTGTAATATTTGTTAGATTTTTCTGGACTGTTCTTTTTCGATAGCCATTTACTTTTAGAATCCTGAGAAGATAACTGTTGCCCTTAAACATTTTCATGAAAAGAAGTTTGAAGATTTTTTTACCAAAGTATCTTTCAAGCTGTTCAAAGAAATGAATTTACCCCAAGGATTCTTTCAAGTAGACACTGGAACACAAATTCTGATTATAAGATTGCATTTGAAATGGTACAATCTGTTAAAGTGGTAAATGATCATGCTGAGAGAGGTATGGCTTTGACCAAAGAATAGACTAGAATCCTTGCACGAAATGAACCTCAGTTTCAGCTATTGGTGAATGTTGTGGAGGAACACTGGAAAGCTTATCCTTACTGCAGAAAAATGGACTTAACAAATGAATCTAATTATTAATACTTTCATACTTTAAACTTTTTATATGCTTAATATTGTGCTTTTATGTTATATAAAATATGAAAATAATTTACTATCGTAATAAAAATTATCATTTTGACTTACTTTTCTCTTGTCAATAACACAATATTTTTAAGTGTAATCGCCAAACTTCAGCACTCTTGAGCTACCTCTAAATATATTTCTTTTTCATTCAATCTTTTCCTACTAACTTTGTTCTTTACTGTATTGGAACAAATTTTGAGGGTGAGACAGAAGAAAATTTTAAAAAATTTAAAATCGATCATATAAGGACCACCCTAGTGAAAAATTGTCCAGGGTGAGACCGAACCCGGATACTTTGAATGTTCTAACACTCTAGCATTGAGCTACGAAGATGATACTGGGGTCCGGTCCCCGGCCTGGATATTTTTTCACTCTGTTGGTTTTACGCTTTGTGAGCAGTTGGAAAAATAACCTCACATGTTTAACATTTAATAATGGCGTAATTTCACTGTTGTAAATTAATTCAAAAATAGATGTTTGCCTATGCTGGGATTAGTTTCGTCTTATGTATGCCACAAAGGTTGTGGGCTCTTAGAGACTTTTCCAACTTGTGCTGCAAGTTGCAGCCTTTCCGACATATTAGAGTGAGAAATGCCAGACTGGGTATTATCCTCGTAGCAGAGCGTTGGAGCATTATTCCAAAGTATCCAGGTTCGATCCCCAGCCTGGACATTTTTTTTCACTCTGTCGGTTTTATGCTTTGTGAGCAGCTTGAAAAATAACTTCACATATTTAATATACAATAATTGCATGTCAAAACTTTTAATTTAAAATTTTTACATAATAAAGCATTCAGATAAAAAAAAAAAAAAAAAAAATGTTATAACTTTTCCTCCTGAAGTAAAATATTTGAGTGACATTATTGAATGACAGTATTGGAAATTACCTTAACAGTTATTAAATATTTTAAATAAAAAACAAACTCCTCTCATGAGCGGTATTTAAAATCTTGCTTACTTTTGATAAGCAGAGCTTAAATCTGGCACCTAGAATACTTGGCCGTCCTGACTTCGTCCAATTTGTTCTGAAACAAAAGTTGTGAAACTGATTTCGCATATACTCAGAAGTGTCCATTTCAGTCTTTAAAAATTCTTTGTGCAATGGCGGCTCCTTTATTGGAGCATGTGAACCCCAAAGAAATAAACTAACAAATTAAATAAAATAGTATCTATTAATCACATTCTTAGACTTTAGTCAATTTTTAGGATGAGTTTAAATACGTCACCTTCGACCTCATCTTTTTTAAATGCACACATGGCAAAACGTTACTGTAACTACTTGTTGGGGGCTACTGTAATACCTACCCATCCTGGATATGCATAATATAAAATATGAAAATAAAACATGTGTAAACTATTTATAAAATGCATTGCAATTCGAATAAAATCCTGGCTTGATAACATCATAAACTTTAAATGTTCTATTACTGAATTGCGTAAAAGAAACATCCTTTTAACTCCAAAAATGTTAATCATATTAACTAAGAGTTTATTGCATCAGATTAAGCGTCTCATTTCCAATTAAAATATATCGTTGAATTGAAATTTGAATGAAATACAGGGTCGTGAAAAATCGAAGAGTGCTTAAAATAGGATTACAAATATCTTGGCAACTCATTACCCAATCAATTTCATTCTTTAGGCGAAATTTATATTTTTTTATTGTGTTTTATATTCACTCCTTAAAATAAACAATTTCGAAAATTTTTATATACCTTTTATCAGAATGAATATTTCGAGAGTCCGAAAAGAATAGTTCCGGATAATCAAGGTTACTGAAATTCAATAAGCTTCTTCTCATTATTACATACTAAGTACATACCAAATTTCAAGTGCCTATCTCAATTTGTTTGAGAGATAGAGCGTTTACAGACACACAGACAGACAGATGGAAATTTTTTTTTTCTAGAAATATGTTTTTCGGAATCTCCAGTGTCTAAAACGTGTAAATGCATAAAAAACTTTTTTTTCGATTTTTAAAATGATTACAAGACTTACCCTATACTATGTATAATGGGTAAGTAATAATGTAAATTTCAGAAAATTTTCAATAGCGAGCTCCCCGTTTTTCCAGGATTGCACATGCGATCAAAGAAATTTCCTTCCAAACCAGTGTATGCAGATGGAATCGGCGAGGGGAACGTGAGGCAAAGGTACCGCTCATGTCTTTCCATTCACACAACCTTCAGTACGCAAAAGCACAAATATTTCGTTGTCTCTTTCTTTATTGCTGTTTACTCGAAATATCCTTTGGTTTCCTATATTCAGTTAGTTAATTTGTTTGATTTGTATTAGGGTTGGGCAATTTGCCGGCAAAATGGTATTTTTGCCAGGACAGTGGCAAAAACTGGAAAAAACCTGGTAAAAACTGGCAAAAAGGCTGGATTTAATAAATATATTAAAATAACATAATTTTGTATAATATTATAATTGAGACTTAAATCAGAATATTAATTAAATGTTTCATTAATATTAATTTGATTAATTAAAATAATTTTCATTGGTAATATGAATAAAAAAATATCAATAATAAATCATAATCAATTTTGTAGATAAATTTATGTGATGGTGACAAGTAAAAACTTTTTACTTTTCTCAAATTAATGTAGTAATGCTGCCTTTAAAATAAATTTACATTAAAAAAATTTTAAATCAACAGTTTCTACATTTAAAAAATCTATAATAAAAAACAATATTAATGCATAAACATTTGCCAAATCAATCTTCATTTTATCTTTATTTGAGCCTTTAGGTATAACTTTTACAAATACTTTATAGAAGTAAATGGTACTACTTGATTATTCCGTTGACCAATTTCGCCAAATTAAACAAATCGCCAAACTATTCACCAAACTGTACAAATGAAAAAATATTGCCATTCTAAAATTTTATTTTAAGTTAGGAAAATGAATGAATTTTAATTTAAAAAAAATCCCTAAATAATAGGATTACTTTAATGATAAACTTCACTCATAACATAACGACATAGCAAATATAAAATTTGATTTATCCAGATTATTTAGGACAAAATAGTATAAAGAACAGTTTATGTGTTTAAATGCAGAATTATTAAATTAAACCATAAGCAAACAGATATTTTTAAGATATTGAATTTGTGAATTAAGTGTAAGTATTTTAAATGTAATAATCGAATTTATTAAGGAACATAATAAATATCATAACGGAAGATTGTAAAGAATTCAATCCTTTTTATTTAGTCAAAAAACGTAGAAAAAAAACCTATAAAATGTATGTAAACATTAGATATAGGCTTGAAGCAAATACAGAAAAATAAAAATATTTTGTGGACAAAAATTTGTGACGGCAGTTGAAACTAATCTGTTATATTTTTTCTCTTTTAATATCATGAGATAATCATTTATTGACATAAATTTCATTTTAAATAACGAAAGAAAAAACAAATTAGTAAAACCTTAATAAAAATAAATAAAATAAATTAAAATTCACATGATGACGTAACAAACACTTGTAACGTGTTTAATGTCAAGTGAAAATGACATTTATGATTATCCATAATTGGCATTTAATCTTATAGTTTGGCGATAGTTTTTTGGTCAACGGGATAATCAAGTAGTATACCAAGTAAATTTTTAAAATTCCTACTACTTTTTTTTTTTTTTCGGGGGGGGGGGGGGGGGGGGGAGTTATAAAAAACACATGGATTGAATGAAATTAATCTGTATAAGAGAGGGGAGGGGTAGAATAATTTTAATTGATTATTTAATGTTGCAAATATAGGCAAATTAATCTTTTAGGTAATTTTTCTTACCATTTTACCCATTGCCATTATACAGGCTATAGACTTGAATCTTGATTTGATCATAGGAAATGAGAATGAATGATCTTGCAAAATGTTTTGTTTCTATTGTTTTTACTTTGTTAACTTCAAATTACTGTTGTTCTCATAACATAGCAAAATTGGTAAGTGCTATTTCTCTCCCAGACTTTGCTACAAAATTAACTGAAGCATAAGGATTGATTGTTTAATTATTATGACAGTTTAAAACAAAACCAGTAAGTTATTTACTAAGAAATATTAACTACTTAGATTACTGTTTTAATGATGCATTGAATATTCTAAGGTAAATAAAAAAATAAAATTACATATTATTAGAATTGAAATTATTAAAAACAAAAGTATATTAATTACATCGCTGTAAAAAAACATATCTATTTTTGCCACTTTGGCAAAAAGTGGCAAAAATGTATTTTTGCCAGGACGGTTTTTACCACCTTTGGCAAAAACGTGCCAACCCTAATTTGTATAATCTTCCTTCATAGAAAGTAAAATGTTACACTTTTGCTAAGTGCTTGTTATTTTGTTTAGTTGCATTGTTTTCATTTAACTTTTGAAAACTCATCCGGTACATTATAATTCTTTCAAGGTCAGTGGTCACAAATGTGACCACTTAATTTTTATTCCAAACTGCCAAATGGCATCCAGAGTAGTTTAATAAAATTTTACTTTTATAATGAACATAAAAAAAAGCAAGTATTTTTTTTTCCCTAAGAAATTAGTTTGTAAATTCTGGCATCAATCAATCATTTCATCATTTTATGAACAGAATTAATTACTCTGCACCTGAAAGGGTTAAGTTATACTGGCCAATTTTATTTTCGCAATTTATATATTGTGAATCCCATTTACATAATGAACAAGCTGCCACCATCTTTGTGCCTTAATATATAGGATAGTAGATGCATAATTTCTATAGGTATATGCAAAAGTTAAACCTATACAAAAATTTTATTGTTTAAAATACTATAACATGAGTAAAAACCATTTCAAATAATTACTATCCATATAATAGCAAAAACAATTGCAGAGTTTTCTGCAATGTATTTTTATATTTCACCAACCATGTTTTACTTTCTTCTATCTTTACAAGAAGAAAGTAATGGATTCATGAAAATTTTGACTTCCAGTTTTTAAGGGATTTATACGTTTTAGAGGGTCTTGAATATGATTTGACTGTTTTTAGAAAATGTCTGTCTGCGAGTCTATGATAAAAATTTTGTGGGCGCTCTATCTCAGAACTAATGCACGAAATTTAATAAAACTTTATATTCAGTTAGTCTCTGATATAAATTGGTGCCGATTAGTTTTTGGTGAAAATCAGTCAACAGGTGGCGTTGCTATGCTACATTTTTTGTGAATTCCGTAATAGCTCTATCTTAAGAACGAATGCACTTATTTTCACCAAACTTCAGATCCGATTAGACCTTGACATAAATAGACGCTGATTACGTTTTGGTGTAGATATCCCAACAGGTGGCGCGGCTATGTTACTTTTTTCATGATAGCTATATCTCTAGAACTAATGCACGGAATTTCATCAAACTTCAGATTCTGTTATACCTTGACATAAATAGATGCTGATTATGTTCTGGTGTAAATAACCCAACAGGTGGCGCTGCTATGCTACTTTTTTCACAATAACTATATATCAAGAACTAATGCACGGATTTTCATCAAACTTCTGATTCAGTTAGACATTGGCATAAGTTGTTGATGATTAGGTTTTGGTCTAAATCTCCCAACAGGTGGTGCTGCTATGCTGTATTTTTCAGGATTTACATGATTTTAGCAATAGTCATATCTCAAGAACTAATGCACGGAATTTAACAAAACTTAAGATTCAGTTAGACCTTGATATAAATTGTTGTGGATTCGTTTTTAGTGTATGTGAAACTTGTGCGAAATAGAAGAAAGTTTTGGGATTGGCACATCCGACTAGTTTTTCCTTGTTAAAACCAGGTTTTCCGTAAGTGCAATCTTGCTATAAATGAGCTCGGCAATAAAAACTAATTTTATCAAAACAACATATTAGAAATACAATAGCTACAATCTACTGTGCAAGTTATTGCAGGCAAGGTTACATGGGAGAATGAAATTTCCTGACTTTTCCAGATGTATTTCAAGGAAATTCCAGTTTAACAGTGCAATGCATACTGAACACGCTGGAGGTAAAATAAATATTGTATCACTCAAAAACACTAAAATTTTATAAATACAGGGGAATTTCCCCCAAAACTTGCTTTTAAAGCTATACTATACATAATTTCAATTGACTTCTCAAGGTCAGTTTTCCCAGTCTTTATCCTAGGCCAGTAGCTATGGTAACACTGCATTTGGCTGACTGACCACTCTGTTTTCCCCCAACCCTACTTGAGATCAGTAAAAAGCCTCGTCCTTTGTTCAATTATAGTGGGAAAAATGGATCAGGGGCTCACCATGACAACGAAGGGATGAAGTAGGAAGGATGGATGTCCTTGAGAAGCCAACTGAAATTACATAGAGTACAGAATAGGATTTGTTCTCTTTAATAACTTAAGATCATTGCAAACTTTCAATTAAAGTTTTCTCCAAACTGCAAAAACTTGCTGTACAATGTTTGTGTACTGAACCACCATTTTTCTTCAGCAACTGTATCACAAAATCACTAAAATTCAGGTAACTATTTTTTAGAGGAGGTAAAGAAGGGGAGGAAGCAGATATTTCAGAGGGATGGTGGCTTGAGATGAATATTTATATATATTGTTACTTCAAAATTGAAAATATTGTTGACAAATTTTCGATCTGCACATTTTTGTTTTAGGGAAATGAAAATTTCAGAAGGAGGGTAATTTAGATGAAATTTCTTATTTAGAAAAATGTGGCAGTTTCTGCTGGTTCGAAGATCACACTTAGTTGGAGACCAGAATAAATTTTTATTAAATTCCCTGACTTTTCAAATTTTGGATAATATATTGGAATTCCCTGACTTATTTGAACAATTTCTGAATTCCCCGATTTTTTTCAGATTCCCCTGGTAGTGTAGCAACATTAGCTAATCTAACCGGCAACAGCTAATCTTATTATCAAATCGATGACAATAAACAACAAAAAGAAGTTAATAAGTCAGCTGGAACATGGTTAAATTTGCATTCTTTTCATATGTATATGAAATACAGTGATACCTTTTTGCCAACTAAGACGTTCCGTTTCGGAATAACATTTGTTAACTGAAAAGCTATTTCCCATCCAATTAAAAATTAATATGGCTATTTATGTGATGTTGTGCATCCAGTAAAATATCTGTTAACCAAATCCATATTTATTAGCAAAGTCAGAAAAGCAGTGAAAACTTTTTTCATTTGCCAAAACATTCATTAGCAGAGTCATTTGTTATCCAATGCATCACTGTATGGTATGTTAGGGCGTATCGAAAAAATCCAAATTTCTTAGATCTTTTTGCAGTAGTGCGGAAAAGTTGTGAACTCTCTTTATTAAAAAACGTGTGAAATCTTACAACTGTGGTTGGATATCTTCTGTCACCTCAGTGGGACTAAAGTTATAAAAATTGGACTAAAAATGATTAAAAATCAAAAATTAATAAATAATCAAAGATTTCGCTCATCGGTTTGAGGCAGTGCTTACAAGTTACTATTTTGTAACCAACAACAACCATAGAAAATTGTAGAATTATAGATTAATATCTTCTGTCGCCTCATAGGGATCTAATTTTGGAAATTTTGACGCATTTTTGTAGTTTTCTGCATAATTGTTTACTGCTTGCACAATACACAATCAAGACAGCCTGGCTTTGGCGGTCTGCCAAAATAGTGAAGGCAATGTGGGAACCCACAAGGAGTGTTCAAATGCGTTTAAAACTGGACAACACAGTTTTTGTCAGTGAAAGGTATGGTTTCTCCAACAGAGCCACGGCTGCTATTGCATTGCGTGTTATGCTAGATTTGGGTTTAATATCGGAATCAGATACCAGCCTCGTCACAGTAAAAATAAATTATGGAGGGAAAAATTGAGAATTTACATAAAATTGGTCTCAAAATCAAATGAAAATCGTGCCACTCTATCTGGCCTTTATTTTGATGGACGACATCCCAAAACCTTAACATCACAAACACTCGAGGACAAGCAGTTCTAAAGAAGAATTGTAGAAGCGCATTGCTGTATTGTATCGGAGCCTGGTTCTACGTATATGGAACATGTTACACTTGAAAGCGGATCTAGTTTTGATGTATCTAATAGCATTTATGAATACGTAACAAGTGCTTTATTGGATGATTTTAACAACCTTACTGTTATCGGGTGTGACGGCACTGTAGTGAACACAGGAATGTCTAATGTCGGAATTCGCAGGCTTGAATTGAAACTTCAGAGACTAGTTTAATGGATTATCTGCTTACTTTATTTCAATGAGTTGCCATTACGACACCTGTTTTTGAGTCAAGTCATCTGGCTCTACATCTTACACCAGAGGTATTGGACGAAACCTTAAAGGATGCGAAAAGCTTTCAATTGTTGTTTTTAATAGTATTGAATGCAAGTTGCCAGACATTGATCCTACCACCCTCAGTTCAGATCAGAAATACTTATTAGACATTTGTACCGTCATTAGTTCTGGCGTTTGTTGTTAAGATCTAGCTATCCGGGAACCGGGAACGTTGAATTTGTCCCGCTGGCTAACAACTACCAATCGAATACTGAGGTTATATATATCAACATCAGACCCATCAAATGAGTTGCTAACATTTGGTTGTATTCATTCTAAGAGTCTACGCACTCTCATGGTTACGAATTAAGATTCATCATTCCATAAAGGATGGCATTTCATCAGCTCATCTCGGTAATTGGCAAAAAAGTATTGTGACATCGACCCAGTTATTTCTCGCAACGCTTACTTTTCGGCTCAAGTAAGCATGATTTTGGCCATGCTATCTGATGATAGGTGCCGTATTAGGACCCTTGCATATCGGCGGATTATCAAGGCAAGAGAAATTAGCCCAGACGGAAATTGTGTTCACAAATTTGTTATTCCTGTTGTTAACTTTGGAGCTACAGACTATGTAGATCTCATTGACTGGTGAGCTTGTTATGTGATATCGCCTCCTGTTCTCACAGAGATCAGTTCTCAAGAATTTTTGAAGATGATACGGGGCAGTATGCCAATGTATTGCTGGGACTTTATTAAATTTGCTTCGCACACACAAGCGGTAGAGCGGATTGTGAAACTAGTCACTGCAGCCTCCGGAAAAACAGTTGGGACGCAGAACAGGGGTAGATTTATTAGAGCGACACTAGAATCCAGAAAACACATGTCAAAGTTTGAGACCAAAAATGATTACAAGCCAGTAATGCTTTTGTCATTTGTATGTTAGAAAGGTAAAATAAAGTTTGTGTTTGCATTAAAATGAGGTAAATGTGACGTGTACTTATTTAAAATTTTGCCTTCATTTTCCAAAATTTGGTTTCGATGAAGCGGCAGAAGATATTAACGTATAATTCTAAAAATTTTTATGGCTGCTGTTGTTGTTTCTCGGCGTGAAAATAAAGGTGTTCCACAATTTTGGCAGATCGACAAACCCAGTCTGTCTCTATTGTGCATTGTGCAAGCAGTAAACAGTAATGCAGAAAACTACCAAACTGCATCAAAATTTTAAAAAATCAATGCCGATGAGGCGACAGAAAATATTAACCTATAATTCTACAATTTTCTATGGTTGTTATTGTTACAAAACAGATAACTTGTAACCTCTATCCCAAACCGATGAGTGAAATCTGTGATTATTTATTAATTTTTGTATTTTAATCATTTTTAGTCCAAATTTTGGAACTTTCGGCCCACTGAGGCGACAGAAGATATCAACCTACAGTTTTAAGATTCCGCACCCTTTTTAATAAAGGAAGTTCACAACTTTTCCGCACTACCGCTAAGACATCTAAAAAATTTGGATTTTTTCGATACGCCCTAATGTATGTGTGTGTATATATATTATATATAAGAATGTTTGAAGAAAAAACTTGACAGATGAATTTTATCTTAGTTTCTTTCTAAAAGATAGTCATGTAGACTGTTGGATTTGTCAGATTTTGTTGAATTAAAGAATCACAATTGTTGTGCATCATGCAGTTCCATTTCAAATGCTCTGTAAAAATATGAAAACACCGAATTTTATAGATGGGGTAAATAAGGAACTTACATTATTATCTAATTTTGAAGGAGGAATTACCATTAACTGACTAGGGGATGACAGATAATTTAGAGTTGTATTTTACCATGCAGTACCAGATTTTACTCCCATAGGCTTAAAATAAAATAAATACGACCCAGTGAGGACATGAGATTTTGATTTTAATGGAAAGACTTAAAACAGCAGATAGAGAGAAATATAATTAAAAACAAAATGAATAGAAAAAGAGCACATAAAATACAAAAATAAAATACATTAATGAATAACAACAAACATAGTTAATCATCTCTTTATTTAAAAAATAAGAGTACAAATCATAATTATAGATTAATTCATCATCATTACAGTAATTATCGTTCTTCATCAGATAATGGAGGTGAAGGGGGAGATGCAGGAGGTGAATCAACTCTAGGAGGTACAGGTGGATTCCCAGGGGCAGAAGGTTGAGTTGAAGCAACAGAAGCTGGAATTGGAGGAGGTGGTGGTGGTACAAACTGTGGCATTGAAGAAGGAGGAGGCATTGCAACACTGGTTGGCGGTGGTGGAGGAGGTCGCATCATAGGGGGAGGTGGTGGTGGAGCAAAATTCATATTCATAGGAGGTGGAGGAGGCCTATTCTGCATCGGCTGAAACTGGCCCATATGTGGAGGAGGAGGCATGTTGGAAGGAAAATTAGGAGGCAAGCCACTAGGAGGAGGGGGTGGTGGCATTCCCATAGGTCTCGGAGGTGGCTGCACCATAGAAGCTGGAGGTGGTGGTGGCATATTTTGTGGAGGGGCATTTATTTGTTGAGGAGGATTTGGTAAAGAAGGTGGAGGAGCTGGCAATTTGATGATTTTGGGCTCAACTTTGAAGCTGAACTGCAGGAAAAACTGCTTAGTTTCTTTGTTCCATAACACCCAAAATTTCCCTTCACTTTTGTCGACTTCACGGCTGGGAACTTTGAAAGCTATCGTTTCATAAGGCTCTGCTGCAAAAAGCAAATACTGCCAACGACGATCAGGAGGCTCAATCTTTTGCTCATAAGCAGACATAAATCTATGACGAGGAGTGATACCTTCACCGATTTCAGGATAATCAATTTGGAACAAAAGACTTTGTTGACCAGTCTCTCTTTCTCTTTGTTTTGTAACACGATAACCTGGACGTCCAATCTTAACAAACTTCTTGATGTCAACTCGTGGTTTTGCAGGGGCAGGTTGCTGTGGAGATTCTTTTGCTTCTTTGGCAGCTCTTCTCGCTAAATTGGCTTGGTGCTTTTTACCTTGGGTGTGAGCTAAATAACTGCCTTCATTATTATGAAGTGTCAAACACAACTTACATTCATATGAACCTACAAAGCAGAAATAAAATCAATTACACTATCTTAATTGCAAAATCAAAATAGAAATTCAAAGAAGTGATGCCTGACTTAACTTTTTAATACAGCTTTAAATTAATTCAAGGTTTGTTATTATTTATTTAATTTAAATACAGGTTTATCATCACGCATGCTTAAACGTTTGGTAAAAACTGCATGTTTTAATTTAATTCATTAAGCCAAGCCAAATTTTACATTTTATCTTAGCTAATTTCTCAGTTGTGTAATAAGCAGGCCTAGTACATGGCATGTGTAAAGAACACAGCATGCACTTAAGATTATAGGTGCAGATTCCCAAAATTTGAAAGGAGTCACTGGCTCCTAAACCCAAAAAATCCAGTGGCCACAATTGTAAAACAAACGCATAAAAACAATAGTGTTTATATGGGGTAAAAAACTAAAACTTAGGAATTCAAAGTGTAAAGTAATTTATTTAATATAAACACATGTACAACAAAATTTGAATATTAATTAAATCTTAAATTATGTACAGTCAGAAGATAAAGTTGGGCAAGATACGGTTTAAAAAAATATGTATAAGCTAAGCAATCATGATAGTGGGGAATATCCGAAAAACAATATTTCTTATTTTGATTTTGCCAGACAAAAGTACATATGAAAGAAAATCTGAATTTGTGAGATTATTTTGCACAATAAAAATCAAAACTCACTCCAAACATTTGTTTACATATATTTAAATCACAGTCTATGTAAAATTATCAGATTCAAACTGTTACGAATAACATTGCTATTCGAATATATTTAATAGTTTGCTGTGTTAAACAGATCATTCCGAAATGTTATCAAAAGATAATAATGTTTGTTATGTGTTTTGGTCTTAATCTTAAAAAAATATATATCAACATTTCACGATGGGGACTGCGAATACCAGAAATTGATTACTTTTAAATCACATGGCGACTTAAACACCGAAAGTTAGTGGCCACAGCAAAAAATTTAGTCGCCATGTGCCGACCGTGAATCTGCACCTATACTTAAGATCCCAAGATTATGTTAAACTTATTTACTTCTCTAGCAAAGGCACATTTGGCTGACCAACAAAGCAAATAGATAAGTCGTAACGAAACAGTGGATATGAGAGAAATAAAATTATTTTCTTGCATTTGATCCCAGAGTCATAGAATGTAGATGACATGTGAACACCCTGTAAGAAGCTTTTTTAAAACACTATCTGTTTTTTACATATTTGTTCACCACTTACTAGAATAAACCCCAAAAATATTAACATAGTTATAAACTCATTTCTGTAAATTGATTGAAAGGGATTTTGTTTGAAAAAATTATTAATAATTCGGTTAATTTTGAATCAGTTGACAAGATTATAGATACAGATTACTTATTTCTGTTGATAGATTTATATTCACTCATTTGCTGCAACAATGTCATAACTCAAAAATCATGATTTTTCAGGCGACACATAAGAAGTTTTAAATATTGAATTAATTTTTGGAAACTATAACACAACACTACTGCCATCCATTGGCAATCTTGAAAGCTAAAAAATGACACTCTACAAGTTAAAAGTTTATGTCGTTAGAATTGTCCTTGTGATATTAATTCAAAAATCGTGATTTTAGAGTTATGACGTTGTTGCAGAAAATGAGCCATATATTATATATTAGGGATGCACGAAATATTCAGTATTTGGCCCCCTACTACAAAATATTCAACATGGCTGAATACCAAATTAATCAGCCAAGCCAAATTATATAGAAAAACCTTTTCAAAAAGTTTTAAGAAAAATTCTTACATAACTGGCATTTTTAACTATCAATAAATAAACTAGTCGTTGGGGGCCACCGTAATACTTACCCATCATGGATATGCATAGTGTAAAATATTAAAATAAAAATGTGTAAACTACTTATAAAATGCATTGCAATTCAAATAAAATCGTGGCTTGATGACGTCACAAACTTTAAAGGCTCGATTACTGAATTGCTTGAAAGAGGTTTTTCCTTATAACTCCAAAAATAATAATCCTATTAACTAGCGGTTTATTGCATCTGATTAAGCGTCAAATTTCCAATTAAAATATATCTTCGAAGTGAAATTTGGATGAAATACAGGGTCATGAAAAATCGAAGAGTGTGGAAAATAGGATTCCAAATATCTCGGCAACTAATTATCCGATCGACTTCATGCTTTATTCAAAATTTATGTTTTTTTATTGTCTTTTATATACCTTTCATCAGAACGAATATTTCGAGAGTCCGAAAAAAATTGTTCCGGTTAATCGAGGTTATTGAAATGAAATAGGCTTCTTCCCATTATTACATATTAAGTACATACCCAATTGCAAGTCTCTATCTCAATTTTTTCGGGAGATAGAGCGTTTACAAACACACACACACACACACACACAGACGGACGGCAAATTTTTTTTTTCTAAAAATATGTTTTTCGGAATCTCCAGTGTCTGAAACGTGTAAATCCGTCAAAAAAATTTTTCCGATTTTCAAAACGATTACAAGACTTACCCTATACTACGTATGATGGGTAAGTAAAATGATCAGACATTAAGAAACAGTATAATGAAGATATTCTAATACTTTTTACAACAGACTTACTTTGCTTTATGTGAAATATGATATGAGTGCTAGAAATTGCCACCATTCACATCCCAACAACACTGAGCTAGATGCTCTATAATTTGGGATACATCTGGCAGCACATAGCGTGTCACTAATCAAATTTCAGTGCACTTTTAATGGTGTCATTACATTTATACAAAGCAAACATCTTCAACATTGTTAAAGTTGTGAACGAAAATTCAGATTCAGCTTCTAGAGAGACACACTGCATTTTTGGACTTAACAAGTAGATTGCAACCTGGTTTCCTGCACAAAAATTATTTGTCTTCACATGCATTATTACCCCTAAAACTGTTCCAAGAAACATCCTGTTCATATTTATAACTTCTGAAAATAATCGCTCAATCTTCAAGTTTTTTTTTTTTTTTTTCCTTGCACAGTATTCCATTTTTGTAGAAAAGGAATCATTTAAATTTCAAAAATAGGGTTCTAGATTATAAAAATGTTTTTTTTTTTTTTTTTAAAGCCCATTTTAGCTTGTAGTGCAATGAAGGGGTATAAAATTCAAGTAAGAACATATTTTACTTACCAGCTCATTTGAGATTCCATCTGATGAAAAATCAGGAAATAGTGATCAAGTGAATGGGCAGAAATTATTAAATTTTAGCACTAAAGAGTCACTTTTACCTACCTACAAAATTATGTGATTATTATTATTTTTTTAAAATCTGAATAAGAATCTGTTTTTCCTTGGGATATTGTTTCAAACTCAAAATAAAGATTAATTTCATCTTTTAATTCATGTGTGATTCCAATAATATAAAATTTGTAGTTGAGAACAGTCACACAGTCAAACAATTTTACAAAAAAAAAAAAAAAATTAAGGACAGTTTTTTTCTATAATAAAATATTCTACCTACACAAAATGAGTAAAATATTATCAAGATAAGAATCAATTTCTTTTATGAGATCACTTTAGATTTAGACCAACATATAATTGGTTCATGCACTAGATATTTTGTTAAGGATCCATTTTTCTGAAACTGAATTTTTTAAAAGATCCGTAAATGACCCAATTTTCTTCTGAAGAGTCCATGTAATAACAACTGCACATGAGGCAGATTTTTGATGTTCGTAGATAGAAATTTAAAGAAAACTTAATTCAAAACCTTCATAATAGATTGTAAATTTAAATTTTAAAATAATGACGAAGCAAGGAATGGTCTGTCTACCTATATTTCTTGTAATGCTGCCTTGATTGATATTTGAAAGAAACAGTGGACACCCTTCTGCTAATAAAAATATTAAATATTGCACAGAATACCGTAAAATCCCGTTAACCCCCCCCCCTAAACATGACGGAAAATCGTAAAATAAGCAGGGGGGCGCTTACACGGTATTAAAACTGTAGTATATGATATTTATGGGTGGTGGTGGGGAGATGCTAATGGCTGATCATCGCAAAGCATGCATTATTTTAATAAAGTAACAAAAGAAAAACATTTAAAAAAAAAAATGATGGACAAAATACAAAAACATTATAACTTCACGATTAATGGCGATTTCAGATTATAGAAAATTCTGGATTTCAGAAGCTTTGAAACTGGAATGCATTTAGATAAATAACACTAATATGTCATTAATATTACTATATCTGTCCTTAATATGGTAACAGAAAAATAAAAAGAACTTAATAATTTAAAATAATTAAAAAACACTGAGAAATTGCAGTTGAAAATGTCCTGAAGTAATTTCGAGAACTAGTAACATTTTATGTGGTGTCGCCATCTGTTGTAAGTTAGGAAGATTAAACCCAGTGGCAGAAAGTTCTGTAGCTGTCTGCGACAAGCTTTTAAAATTTCATAATCTGTCTGCAAATTTTTACGTGTAATTTTAATGAATAAATAATACATTAAACTAGGAATTTTTCATCATTTTATTTAAAATAGGGTACGCTGGATGCATTCTCATTAATTTTGCTTATAACTTTTGATGTTGCATATCATTTCATCATCTCACTTCTTGTGGGATTTCTAAAATAGGAAGGATAAGTTTAGGGGGGAGGGGGGAGAGAAATTTCCCTCCCCTAATGCAGCTACAGAAAATCCTTCTGGAGAAAAATGTCTTTATCCTGCATCAGCTGCAGATTGAGTTAACACTGTTTTTAGTTCGAGCTGAGTTTAGCAGGTCCTGCAGGTTGGATTCTGTTTAACCCAGTTTTTAAAAAGTTGGTTCTGTATATTGTTTCAGATTTAAAAAATTATATATTAAACAATGTTTGTCTGTGTGTGATATTTTCTGAAGAGACCGCTAAGAGCAGAGCTGCAAGATTTGGCAGGAAGAGTCTGAAGTTATGCACCTCAAAGCCCACTTTTGGACTAATTTTCTTAATATTTTGTTTTTTTTTTCTCTTTTTGCAGCGAATTTTCTACATTAGTAAAAGGAATCCGGAATTCCTCCATCTATTTTTGAACTTTTTATGCAATCTTTAGCCTTTCTTCTCGCTTTGCGACAATCTTTAGACATTATTAAAAGGAACTGGGTTTCAATATTTTAGCAGTCTTTTTATGCAGTAAATTTGGATGATACTCACAATTATTTTTTTCCAAAATCGTTTGAATGAAAATCACTTTTTTTTTTTTACGAAATTCCAGTGTTTTTACCGTGATTGTTTGACGAAATTCGCGTGCTTTTATCGCAATGTTTTGACGAAATTTCTGTGTTTTTACCGCGATCTTTTGACGAAATTCCCGTGTTTTTACCGCGACCTTTTGACGAAATTCCCATGTTTTTACCACGATCTTTTGACGTAATTCGTGTGTTTTTACCACAATCTTTTGACGGAATTCGTGTGTTTTTATCGCAATCCTTTGCCGAAATTCGTGCTTTTTATCGCGATCCTTTGCCGAAATTCGTGTGTTTTTACCGCGATCCTTTGCCGAAAATCGTGTGTTTTTACCGAGATTCTTTGCCGAAAATCACGTGTTTTTATCGCGATCCTTTTGCCGAAAATCACGTGTTTTTACCTCGATCCTTTGTCGAAATTCGCGTGTTTTTACCGAGATTCTTTGCCGAAAATCACGTGTTTTTACCTCGATCCTTTGTCAAAATTCGCGTGTTTTTACCACGATCCTTTACCGAAATTCACGTGTTTTTACCGCGATCCTTTGCCGAAATTCCCGTGTTTTTACCACGATCCTTTGCTGAAATTCGTGTTTTTACCGCAATCTTTTGCGAAATTCATAAATTGCGGATAGTTTTTGAAATTAATTTCTTTAGTGCAGACAAAAATTGTCCGCAAGTGATTTTCTTTGTCCGCGACTACGTCGCCATGTCGCGGTGTTTCTGTCACTGGGAGATTAAATTAACGTTTTTTTTTTAAAATCATGATTTCGTATCTATAAATGCTAAATAAATAATACAAGTCACAAAAATTGAGAACATATAGAATGAATTGGTAGTGTTGCCAGATTATTAAAACAAAAAACATTACTACCACAAAGATAGCACAAATTACGCTACAAATTCGACTGTGTATCGACAATTCGATTGATCTGATCAATCAATCAATATTTTTTTTGTGATTGGTTTTCAAAATTATGTTAAATACGACTATAAATTCTTTAATAAAATAAATAGATTCTCTTTTAATCAAAATATTTTCCACACAGCATCAAATACACATTTTTTTAACTTATTTCATAAGAAACTTTCACTATCGATATTTTTATTACCTTCATATCGCCATGGAGATAAATTTACAGCAAAACTAATGTCTGGTTATATTGCTTTTTCAGATCGACAATGTGTTTGTACATGTTTGCGATATATCAAAGAATCGTCACGCCTTTCTGATCCGTCAGAAAAAAAAAAAAAAAAAACACTCGGGAGATAAAATTTTTGGTGTTGATCATGATGTGATAGCTTTTGGGGGAGGGCGCTTTCTCGGGATTTTTTGAATTTTCCAATTTGCTTACAAAGTGGGAGGGAGGCGCTTAATTGGAAAGGGCAGATTAACGGTATTTTACAGTAAAACTTTCAGAATAAGAAAAATTTGCAATGTTCATCTCCCATTTTGCATTTTCTGCTTACCAGGACTGTGATAAATACAAAACTAAAAAATTCCCAAGTATCTAAATTTATCACTATCTATTTTTTAAGAAAAAAACATAGTGAGTGATTTTAAACTTACCAAGATGATTTTTCATAAAATATGGATCTTTATTTAGGTCAATAGTTTCTAGAGCCAACTGCCTGAGTCGCTCTCTCCTGTCTCGGTTTGTTTCTGACCATGATGCTACCCCACCTGTGCCAGTTTTCCCTCCAGCACGATGTTGAAAATCCATCTAAATAAATAGAACAAGCTATAACTTTCACAAAAATTTAATTTTAAACTAGACATAAATTATATTAACTCTTCTATAATACAGAACAAAGGAAAAAAAATGGATAGCAATTACATATAAATAATTATCACATTTTTACACATCCATGACAATTGCTAAAACATCAGTGACATGAACAGAGGGGTGGAAGTTTTGTCAAAGGTTATACCAGTTTCCCCCAGGTTTAAAAAAAGGCAGGTTGCTACTGGTGAGAAAAGGACACTTTTCAGATTCTTAAAGGCACTTTTTTTTTATTGTTAAAGGCATTCTATTGGCTTTTAAATTAACTTTTAATATTTAAAAGTCAGGGCACACTTTTCAAGACAGCATTGAGTCAATTTTTACTATGAAAGCAAATTCTTTAATCCAAAAAGGAGAAAGGATACTTTTTTTTTACTGAGGGGCAAGAAGGGTGCTATTTTGTAAACCAAAGGGCAGGCAGGCTGCAGCACCCTTCTGAAACTGTCTGGGAGGAACTCTGTTTATACAAAGTCCTGTTTTGAAGTGTATTCCAAATACAGGGTTACCCAAACTGAACACTTAAGGCTGTTCTCAAATCCAAAGGGACTACTTTCAGACACATTTTTTAATTCATTTTTGTTCGGAAAGGCATGAAATAGGCAGGTGTTCTTATTCAGAAATTATGTAATCGAAAGTCGTTTTCCATTTTTGGGTAAAGGCAGAAGATCTTTCAGAAAACACTGTCATAATCGACATCTTGAATTGAATTCTTGACACGGCAGCACAAGAAAAGGGAAAAACGTATCATCACATGACACAAATCACTAATAACTCAACAAGTAATTTATTAAAAAAAAAATGGAAAATTCATTTAGATTTTAAATTTCTTCAATAGTCAGGCTGCCAATGTTTTGCTTTTGCATTTAAAAATGAGTCCAAAAGTTTTGCAATTGGGTCATTCCATGGTAACTTATGTTAATTTAGAATAATTGACTTCAATAATTTTAGTAATATAACATTAAAAAATATTCAAAATGTAATGTTTATATGATTGATTAATTAAACCTATACAAAGCTAAATTTGGATAAAAATTACTTAAATTTAGTACTATTTCTTGAACGCTAAAAATTATATTTACTATGGTAACTTACGCTTCTGAGAAAAAGAACGCAAGTTACCATATTAAATATAATGGCCAGTGTTCAAAAAATAGCACTAAAGGTAGGTAATTTTCATCAAATTTTGCTTTGGATAGGTTTAATTAACAAATCATATCAACATTACATTTTCAATATTTTTTGGAGTTATATTATGAAAATTACTAAAGAAAATTATTCTAAATCTAATGTAAGTTACCATGGAATGACCCAATTGTTGAGCAGGTCATTTGAGAACCACCTTAAGGTGGTTCTTAAATGACCTGCTCAACAAAACAAAACTTTCTGACACATTTTTAACCACATTTGACACATTACAGTAAAACTTTGTTTTTATGTCAGGGACCAAAATGTAAAATGCAAACAGTGTCTTGGACACTTAAATTGTCCAAAAAAGAAAAAAAATCAGCTACATAATTTGTGGGCCGAGGCACATGCATTAATCAGGCCCTGCATGTCCATAGGTTTAACATTAGCAAGTGAAATTCGGAATCAAAATTTTCGATTTTTTTTTATTTTGCATCCCTCGAGTATGTAGATCATTGCCGTAAAGCGGTTCCATGATATTCCAATTCCTTACAATCTTTTTTGCTCCTTGAATGTAACACAGCTCGTTGAAGGTAAAACATCTATTGTAAAACTTTAAACTTGTTTTTCTCGACACCATTGTCTTCAAACTGGACAATCATTTTTATCGAGAACTATTCGACTGTTTTCCTTCATTTTTTATTTAAAAGAAAGCCAATTGTTTTTGCTGGATCTTATACCACCAAAAAGCATAATTTTAATTGATTAATTATTTTTTAGAATTTGCAAAAGGTTAAAAAAAAAGGGATAAAAATGACTTTTTTGTTCAAATCAATGGATATATAGCTGATATTTATTTTCAAAATATGTTTGATATTTATATATTATTTGATATTTATTTTCAAAATATCAGTGTGTATGATTATTTTATTCATGTGCAAACAGCACATGAATTTTTCAACTGTTATTAACTGTATCGTTAACCCCATTACAAGTTAGGGAATGAAAAAGCAGATAAGCTAACATTTATATTCAAAATTTTCAATAAAAACACATTAATTTCTATTTAAAAATTTTTTGTATAAAATATCAAATTTCCCTGAGATACTAAATCCTTAGTTTTTTTTTTTTTTTTTTTTTTTTTTTTTTTTTGCAAGTGTAAGCAAATTGTATCTGTTTTCAATTAATTTATCTTCATTTGTGCAAAAATAAATAAATAAAATAAAATAAAAAAATAAATAAAAATAAGGTACTTTTCGGTTAGCCGGGCGCCAGTGAAATTTATATATCTATGTATACATATATATACATATATCTATACATACACACATTTATATATGCATGTATGTATATATACATATATATATACACATACATATATGTGTGTATGTATACATATATATGTATATATAGATATATACATTTCACTGGCGCCCGGCTAATCGAAAAGTACCAAAAATAATAATAAAAAATAAAATAAAATAAATAAAAAAGATATTTAGAATATAGTTGTTTTAAATTTTCATGCTAAATGCAATGTTTTTTAGTTTCTAATTTATATTAAGTCTGAAAATATTTATTATCATCAATAAGTTGACTATTTTGATAATTTTTATGTTTATGATATTTACGAACCCTGCGTAAAAGCCAATTCTACAGAACGTTAAAAGTTAAAACTCTACATAAATATATTGCTGCATTTTAAAACATCATGTAATCTGAGATTTGAGAGGGCGTTAAGGTATATTTATTTTACTTTATAACATTTACAAATACTTAGAATGGCATAACATTTTAGTTCTTTTCGCATAATTTATCAAAATACAACACATTGTGAAGTTTAAAACTTTTACAATAATAAAATCGCAATCTCCTGGAATGATTGTACGTGTCAGGTTTAAAAAACATATATAACGGAATAAAATAATTTATACACTAACGATTAGAAATTGAATAGCATCATGCATAATTTACAACTTGTATCTTAGATATCTTTACAATAATTTTAGAAGAAAACCTATTTCTACACAATAATTTTATCAAATGCATATTTAGGCAGGTTATATTGAACAAAAGTAAACGAATTGGATCACTAATTAAAGCTGATTTTATATAGTTTATGATAATTCAAAATTTACCTTTCATACACGTACGGCTTTTCTTTACTTTAATAATATTTTAATTCGCATACATTTTTTCTACAAAAATAAACACACAGCCATTTACTTAAGTTGGTTGGTTGGTAGGTTGCATGCAGTATGTTGAATTCGAAAAAAAAAAATGTAATGGAAATTAGATGTTACCTTCCTGTTGCCAATTAAAGTGTCTATAGAGGGCGTTACGCTACGGACTTTAAAAAAGCTATCGGACAACAACCATAGACCTTTCAATATACTAGACCCCACATTGGTAACCGTTTCGTTGACAGACATCAGTGGTGGTGGTGGTAGATTTATTCCGCCAAACTGGTTTTTCTCCCGCCAAAATCTACGTGGAATTTCCCCGAATTTCCCGCCGAAACTTTATATTGTGTCTGTGCCTGTCTGTGCTGTTGTTGTTTTTCTAGAGATTGACTAATATTTTAAATTCAAAACAGTTCATTTTAAAATATCTTGCAACAGTGTTCCAAGCTATAAAAGAACAGAATAACTATAATTAAGGTTGAGAGTCTACAGCTGTGTTTATAGTTTGTTAATTTTCGAAATAATTTGGAATGTTTTCTTGGGAGAGGGGAGGGAATTGTTCTTTTTGCAAGATTTCTCATGTGAAATTGAGTTTATTACCTAAATATTGATTATTTATACATTTTTTTAAACCCATTGATATTGTACATGGCAAAAGCATGAGCTTCATTTTTACAGATTTTCATATTATAATAAAATATTAGAATATCTACATAATTTTTTAATTGTTTTTAGGTTAGACCATTAATAGGTAATAAAATGAATCATTTTCAGCTGATTACTTTGCTGATTTGATGTTTTTTTTTTTTTTTTTTTTTTTTTTTTTTTGATAACATGGGTTACTTTTTAGAAAAGTGTTTTTTTTTTTTCAAATAAGAATTTGTGATTAAGCAAGAGCTTAATTGTCTGCCATTTTGTAATAAAGTGATAAAATGTAAAATACTCAATATATATTAAAATCATCGAACAAGCTGTAAAAATTTAGCTATGTTTAATTTTTAAAATTCTTTATTATACTTTATATAAAGAAAATTTCAAAATTTATTTTTTTAAGAGGACAGTACAATAAGTGATTCCTGTCATGTGACAACATTTTTCTTCTTTCAAGTGCTGCGGCATCGGAAATTCGGTTCAAAATGCTGACGGAATTTTCTGAAATATCTTCTGCTTTTATTGAAAGCCTCTTTTGATAGCAAACTAAATAAGAACACCTGCCAATTTCATACATTTCCGATCACAAATTAATGAAACAATTTCCTGACGGCTCGGTCTACAGGCACAGGTAGATTTTGAAAATACAGATAGTGGGGTACCTGTTTATTGGGAATTGCATAAGAAATGACCTTTTTGCCATGATTCGGCAGTTTAGACCACCCACTTCAAAATCTATCTGTGTCTGTAGACAGGATTTTTTTTTCTTTCGGGCAATAAGAGTTGGTCTTATAAAAAAAACTTGTCAAAGTAAAAGTTGTAGATACTATTAAGAGGATTTATAATAAATTTAAGCAGATTTGATATTTTGTGAATTGACGAAGTTTTGAATTCTTTTCTTCTTAAACCCTATCCCCCCCCCCTTGAAGTCATTTTTAATGATATCAAAAATCTGTCATACATAAATTTTCGGCCCTTTTTCTAGAAGTATTAATAACTTTAAACGGATTCGATACGTATCATAATTAAGAAGCTATGGGGATTTTTCTGTTTTCACCCCCCCCCCTCCCTTTGGTTCGATTTTGCCCATTATCGAACTTGACCAAGATATTATGCACTTTAATTTTGTGTATCAGTTTGGAAGAGATTTGTGCAGAATTATTGAAGTTATCGTGTCCATAAAAAAGTGATCTAGATAGATAGATAAAAGTTTTGAATTGGGGGTGGTTTTGGGTTCTGGAAGTGATGATCGGCGTAGATCTGCAAAAACTTTTCAGAAAGTCCAACATAGGGGAGAATGTAATAGGTAGTATTTCTTACGAAATCTACCTAAAATCATAAAGTAGCCATTTTGTATTTGAGAAGGTTTTATAGCATCTAATTATGAAGCAAGTATTGTTTAGAAGTCAACATCTTCAATAGTTGCCGGTGGTTATTATTTTCAATAATTGTAAAGAAAAAAAAAAAACACTTGAGAGTTAAACTTAATTTTTTATAGCATCCAAAAGTTGCAAATTATTTCTTCTCAGAAACTTATGCAAAATAATAGTTATTTTAACAGAGAAAAAATTACACAAGTTCTAACTTAGTAGATATGAAATATCCTGGAATTTTTATTTTTCATACAAAAAAAAAAAAAAAAAAAAAAAAATTACTGTGCATTTGTATTTTTTTTTCTATACATGCGTATAATGTTATCTATCGATGTTTTCCTTTTGATTAAAAATATTGTAATACATTTATACTTTCAATTAAAAAAATATATATATGTATATATGAAAGATTGCCAAAATTATGCCTTTATATTGGAACATCAAAAGCAAAACAAAAATTCTGAATTGCAGCAAAAATATGTTCTATAGAATGTATTGTTACATAAAGACAGTATGTGATTTCAAGTTTTCAAAACCTATAAAATACATTATCAAATCAAATAATATTTTATAACATGCCACTGTTAACTTTTCACAAATTCTTCACTTTTGTAAGAAAAAAAAGATACTGTAAATACTGTTCGATTTTCTGTTATTTTAATAATGCCTGCTAAACTTAATGCATTTTTAGAATTAAAAAAAAAAAAATCTGACATTAATTTGTTACATTTCGTGAAATGATTGTGTCAGATTGAAGCTTTCCAAGCAGAAATCTCGAAATAATTTGTGTTATCGTACTTAATATCTTATATCACTAATAAAAAAAATATAATTTAAGTAACATTTATTACAAGGACAAAGCCATTTTATAACATTAAAATAAAATACAGCAGCAAAAACAGAAAAAGAAATTCCATCCAGAAGATTAAACAATCCTTTTTTCACCATGGGTGGGACTCTCATAACTTATTTCTATCCTTCCTCTTTGACATTAAATCCTAGAAGGAGCAACAGTTTCGTTTTGGTTTGTTTACGTTTATTTTTATTGCGAGAATGAAATCGAAGTTGCCAAGAAAGCGATCACCGCCAAAACAGACATTTTTTAAAGCGCCAATCCGAGCTGATCCTGAAACCGGATTTGCAACAATATAACAAAGAGATGTGGCCTCTAGTAGATTATTCCTCTGAGACAACAACCCAAAAACAGGCTTTTAGTGATTTGTACCAACAACAAATTGAATAGAAGAAATAGCAATTGTGATCACCCTATAAAATAAAATGCTAGAAATCATCTGCAAATGTAGCAGATGATTATGTGTGGGTCCCATACAACATTTGTGTAAGAACAGAGTGGCGAAATAGATCGAAAAACTATTTTCGATACAAAATACATTGGTTTTAGAACCTAAAATATTGGGACTTAAAACGGCCTACAGAGGTGCTGATCGCAGCCGTCGTTACAGGAAGATTGTCCCTTTAACTAATGCTAAAGTGCCATTGAAACCATTATTTATTGTAAACGCATTTGAAAGTGTTAAATATTCAAATTTGGATAATTTGTACCTTGTCATATAAACGTTTAACACAAATATCACATGAAATTTTAAATTGTGCAAAAAAAAAAAAAAAAAATCATTATGAACAGATTAAAAATGCATGTAATTGAATGGGTTTGTAAGGGATTTTCCTGAAGCAAGAAGTTATATCTTTTCTCCACCAGATGGCGTATTCGAGCGCTTGAATTCCCAATAAAATAATAATCTAATTTCAAAAATTATGTATTTTGAAAAACAATTAAAAAAAAATAAAAAAAAATATTATGCATTAAATTGCATTACACAAATGCAAATTTCGTTTGCAGAACTGATTTTACTTTTTGAAATTATCAATTTCCAAAGTAAACAAGCAAAATCGATTCAAATTTATATACTATGGCAATTACAAAACTTTCTTCTACATTATTAATTTCTTCATTCCATTCCAATATACTAATTTATAATAGAATCAACAATTATGAAAACAAAGCACATGAAATCGAATGTAGATCTAATATTCTATCTTCATGATAAAGCATAATACAACATAGTATAAAGAATAACAGCGTCCTCCCTGTTGGATATTAAAATTAAAACTTAGATCAGGATATACATTTTTAATTATTAATCTCAAATGTAAAATTTGGTGCATTTTCACACCATAGAAAATAAGATAAAGCTGTAATGTTCCTCGCAAAAAACATAAGGTAAATATTCTGTAATTGGGTCCAAAGACAAAGTTCACTTCAAAAATGAAGGATTGCAGCAACAATGTGGTTAAAAGTATATGAAAGTTACAAGAATGGAGTTAATAATACGGCAAACCATGCGCTCTAAACTGCATTGATTGTGGATCCGATTAGGAATCTCTTTCACAAGACATAGGATAGCAGCGCCCACTAGTGCATTAGTTCTTGAGCTATAGCTCTCACAGCACACCTGCAAACTTTCCGTTTTTTTTAATCTTATAAACTCTTTTTGAACGAGAAAATTTATTTTTTTTAAAGTATCTTGTATCTACGTGGTACTTGTTTTCATTTATTTAAAAATATATTTGCATCAAATATGATTACCTGACGTGAAAGAAATTAGAGGGTTCACAGCTATGTCACGGTAATCGTGAAAAACATGGCATAACCTGTTGAGTTCATCACCTGTTGAGTGATACACAGCAAATTTAATCAGCATCAATTTATTTGAAAGTCTAAAAGAATATGAAGTTTGATGAAATTTCGTCCATTAGTTTTAGATATAATTATAGCGGAAATTGAGAAAACAAAGCATAGCAGCGCCCCCTTTTGAGAGATATACTCTAAAAACTAATCAGTAACTATGTTCAGGTCTAATGGAATATGCAGTTTAATGAAATTCCGTGCATTCGTTTTTGTGATATACAGGGTGATTTTTTTTAAAGTTGTGAAAGTAAAACCCTATAACGAAAGAACCACTGATCCAAATGACCGGAAATTTCACCAGTGTGCTCCCAAAGCAATGGGGATTTTTTAGGCATGGTTAAAAAAAACTTAAAATCTCACCGACAGATGGCGCTGTATATGCAGTAAAGTCGGGAGAGGAGCTTGTGCAAGACACACGCACAGTGGATACTCTTCACTCTGTTGTGGAACATGCGGTTTCACGTTTCCAAGTCGTAGCTGAAAACATTGGACAGCACACTGAAAATCGTATGCGTTAGTTGCGCAGTTCTATACGAATGTTTTACTCCATATTTTTATTTCGTTCGGTTTATGGAAGTGTTTGCAGTTCCTTTTCTCAATTACTGCATTCTGTATGTTTTTGATATACAGAATGCAGTAATTGGGAAAAGGAACTGCAAACACCTGCAGAAATAGAACGAAATAAAAATATGGAGTAAAACATTCGTATAGAACTGCGCAACTAACGCATACGATTTTCAGTGTGCTGTCCAATGTTTTCAGCTACGACTTGGAAACGTGAAACCGCATGTTCCACAACAGAGTGAAGAGTATCCACTGTGCGTGTGTCTTGCACAAGCTCCTCTCCCGACTTTACTGCATATACAGCGCCATCTGTCGGTGAGATTTTAAGTTTTTTTAACCATGCCTAAAAAATTCCCATTGCTTTGGGAGCACACTGGTGAAATTTCCGGTCATTTGGATCAGTGGTTCTTTCGTTATAGGGTTTTACTTTCACAACTTTAAAAAAAATCACCCTGTAGTTATCACGGAATAAAATAATTCAGTATAGCAGCGATACCTGTAGGGCAATATAAACCCAAACCTAATTGGTACGAAGTTATGTCTATGTCTAGGTGAATCTGAAGTTTGATTAAATTATGTGCATTAGTTCTTGAGATAAAGCGGCCAAAAAAAATTATGTCACACACAGACTAACAGACAGTCAACGTTTTCCAGAAATAGTCAAATCGCATTCAGAACATCACAAAACGTGTAAATCCATCAAATATTGGAAATCAAAATTTTCACGACTCCAATTTTCTTCTTACATATTAGAAGAAAGTAGAAATAAATCAGTCTATAAAATAACACATTTTATAATAATCTGATATGTACAATGACGCAAACTAAAATTGTTATTTAAATGTTTTTCCCCCCTTGCATGTATGTTTAATAAAACCTTTCACCTATGTACGGCCCGAGCATGAACTTTTTATAGATAACGACAATAACATATAACAATTGCAGGACAATCCAAGCATATTTACGAGAGTTAGAGCACGGCCAGACAAACCGACACTTTTCAACTAGGTTGGAATGTATGGCAGTTTGAAATCTGGAAAAAATGTATTTTGAGTATTTTGAAAACACAAAATATTTAGTAAAGGCATTAGAAAATACATTAAAAAATACTTTGATTTTATCGGTTTAAAATACAAAATACAAATGTATTTTGAAAATGCATTTCAAATATTTGTATTTTCGATACTGCCCAAATCTGTTCTAGAATAACACGTATATTAATGTCATGAAGATATAAAAGTTTTTTTTTAATAACGCATGTTTTTTTTTTTATTATAGCATACAAGGTTTCACTCAAATTTATCGCCACTTTCAGAAAACTTGAGAAAATGCAGTAAATACTGCAATTCGAATATTTGACGAATATTAAATATATGAGTATATATACCCGTATATATTAAATTAAATATTTGACGAAATATGAGCATTTTTATGAAATAATTTTTAACTGCGCATGCGCCAAGGATAATAATTTTTTTTTCTTTATTTAGTATTCAAAAAGTTATCGGCGATAGAGTGAGCTTGGACCCTATTCTCTCTTTGGGTTCGAGGTTTTCCCAAAGCACGTGACTCCACGTCACAAAATTATGCCGAGGCTAACGAAAAAGACAGGCTACCGCGGTGCATTCCACTTATCTTTTTTTACAGACCGCCAGAGTGACGTGATGCTCTTTTCGTACACCTGCATTGGTGGATTCGAGCATCACGTGACTCCCGCGGTCTGTAAAAAAAGATACGCGTAAAGCACCGCGGTAGCCTTTCTTTTCCGTTGGCCTCGATTATGCTCCGTTACTGCTACTGCTCTATGGCATGCAGCCTTGTTTTCAAGGAGCTTTAACCTATCAAAGCAGATGTGTTTGAAGCCTAGTCCTAGTTAGATGGTTTTCCTGTACTCGAATTAGTATATAAGGTCCTGTATAGTTAGTATATAAGGTAGTATATACAGTCCTGAAAATCGTCCAAACCGTTTCGATTTAAAAATTTTACATTAGAATCATTAATAATGAGTTTATTATAACCTGTCAAATCGATTTTTTCCGAATTAGGTAAGTAGCTAGATCATTTTCTTATGCAAAATTTTGTATAGAAGAAACATTTCCTGAAAATCGTTACACCGTCTGCGATATTGTCCATAATCGTGTTGTTATAATCAATGACCAATAGTATTGGCGAGAATTTGAATTACTGAAGATTAATTTCGAAAATTGATTAAACCTATGAAAATGTGTTTTTTCGAAGTTGTGACCTATTTAGATCGTTTTCTGGTATTCTAATAAGGCTTATTTCATGAAAATCGTCGAAACTATTTTCAAATTATAACAACATTTCCAGCACTGAATTTGTTTTAAATATATAAAACAAAATTTTCTCGAATTAGTGACGTACTAGTTAGATCGTTTTCTGGTGCTCTAATTAATACAAGAGCCACATTTTGTGAAAATCGTTCGAGCCGTTTTCCATATATAGCAGCATTTTCAGTGCTGAGTTTGCTTTAACCTGTCAAAACTAATTTTCTTGAATTCGGGACCTATTTTCAAATTATAAGCAACATTTTCAGCAATGAATTTGTTTTAAATATATAAAACAAATTTTCACGAATTAGTGACGTAGTTAGATCGTTTCCTGGTGCTCTAATTAATACAAGAGCTACATTTTGTGAAAATCGTTCGAGCCGTTTTCCATATATAGCAGGATTTTCAATGCTGAGTTTGTTTTAACCTGTCAAAACTAATTTTCTTGAATCCGGGACCTATTTTCAAATTATAAGCAACATTTTCAGCAATGAATTTGTTTTAAATATATACGCAAATTTTATCGAATTGGTGACGTAGCTAGATCGTTTTCTGGTGCTCTAATTAGAACAGAAGCAACATTTTGCGAAAATCGTTCGAGCAGTTTTCGATGTACAGCAGCATTTTCAGTGCTGAGTTTGTTTTAACCTGTCAAAACTAATTTTCTTGAATTCTGGACCTAGATAAATCGTTTTCCCGCTCTCGATATAGTACAGAAGGCAAGTTTCGTGAAAATCGTTCAAGTCGTTTTCGATATCATCCGTAACCAAGAAAATTGCTTTCTCGTTCAATATACAGGGTGGTCATAAAGCCTTGCCCTGACTACAAAAAAATATTATGAAATAACCATTGAATATAACACTGCAAAATTTTTATTATGGAAAAGTCATGTTCTTGAGTTTTTTTTTAGTCCAGTCTCTACCGTCGTTCGTGAGTTCCTTGATGACCTTTCATGATTGACATTTCCTTGATTTCATGGAAGATAGATCGGACGGGATGGACCAACTCCTCTTAGACTTTTTCTTTTGGGGGTAAATAAAGGACAGAGTGTTTGCAACACCAGTAAAATATATTGAAACACTCAAGGTCAGGATCGCAGATGCCGTGTCTAGTGTGACAGCCCAAATATTGGGCAATACGTGGCGAGAAATGGAATACCGCGTTGACATTCTTCGAGCTACCAAGGGTGCTCACATCGAAATTTACTGGCGTAAGTACTTGTATTAAAAACTTCTTAAATGTCTTTACAATATATTGAAATAAGCATATGCATAATTGTATTAGTTTTTCTGCAATAAATTATTGCAATCAGGGAAAGACTTTATGACCACCCTGTATATGATAAATTGTGAAAGCTCCTTGCATGTGTTGCGAAACGAAGAACGCAAACTTTCTCCATTCACTCTCAATTCCTCCGAATGATTTGAAAAGTCAATCCCCAAAACCGTATTTTTCCCTATTTTCCCCATTTATATCTCCCTAGTTGTATTTCCAAGATCTCACCGCATAACTACGGCCTACGATGTCGGAAATGTTTAAACCGTCTCTCTGACGTCACACGAACAGGGTCCATAAGGAATTTTCCCTAAATTGTCATTTTTTTCATTTTTTTGTATTGTCATTTTACTTACCCATCATACGTAGTATAGGGTAAATCTTGTAATCGTTTTGAAAATCGAAAATTTTTTTTGACGGATTTACACGTTTCAGACACTGAATATTCCGAAAAACATATTTTTAGAAAAAAAAAAATTTGCCGCCCGTCTACCTGTATGTTTGTGTTTGTGTTGTGTGTCTGTAAACGCGCTATCTCCCGAACAAATTGAGATAGAGACTTGAAATTTGGTATGTACTTACTTAGTATGCAATTATGAGAAGAAGCTTATTGAATTCCAGTAACCTCGATTATCGGGAACTATTTTTTTCGGACTCTCGAAATATTCGTTCTGATAAAAGGTACATAAAAATTTTCGAAATTGTATTTTTTTTTTAAAGGAGTGAACATTAAAAGACAATAAAAAAACAAATTTTGCATGAAGAATGAAGTCGACCGGATAATGAGTTGCCAAGATATTTGTAATTATATTTACCACACTCTTCGATTTTTCATGACCCTGTATTTCATTCAAATTTCAATTCAAAGATATATTTTAATTGGAAAACAGACGCTTAATCCGACACAGTAAACTGTTAGTTAATAGGATGATCATTTTTAGAGTTATTAAGATGTTTCTTTTACGCAATTCAGTAATAAAGCATTTAAAGTTTATGACGTCATCAAGTCAGGATTTTATTCGAATTGCAATGCATTTTATAAATAGTTTACACATGTTTTATTATCATACTAGCAGACTACGCCCGCTGCGCTGGTCGGTTTCTCTAAAAGAACCTTGAATCAAACGAAATATACAGGTGAATTTAACCTTGTATTTTAAAGTAATCTGTACTTTTACCTGGAATATCCTAAAATAACATAAAAACGAATACTTATTTCACTAAGTTGTGTTTTTTTAATACGATTTATTATTACGTTTACAATTTATTACTTACTGTTTTCCATTGATTTATATGTTTTATAGCTACATTTTTTAATAACGTGAATTAACCTATATTATTCACAACTAAAAAGAAATGGCGCATCTAGTATTTGTCGAAAAATTAAATAAAAATCATGCACTCGTGTCGTGACAATATAATTCACTTTTATATTTTAACAGAATAATACGGCTACTACAATTTGTGACTCGTGCTGACACATTGCTGTTGTTGTTATTTTTTTACGCGTGAAGTTTTCGCTATATGGTACTCCATTGTGAAATTTGGTAATTTTTGAAATTCAATATTTGAAAAAGTGCATAATCAGTGGATTTGAAATTTATAGCAAGAAAAATACAATTTTTTACCTTTTTAACGCAGTTTGTTTAAAAATTTTCTGACAAATACTTTTCGAGCAATTAATTTTTTCAGTAACTTCAAACGTTTCATTTTCCGAGATTAATCTGGGGCAACGATTATCGAAAATCCCAGTCGTCAGCAACACGTACCTTTTTATTAAAGAGGATTTTATAATATGCATCTCCATGATGGATAAGGATTACGGTGGGTCCCCAACGACTAGTTTTATTTGTTTCAGTTCTCTTTAGAAGAAAAACGAGAACGAGCTCATCAAACTAATCATAATAATAGTAATTATCAAATTCGAAGAATCCGTTCAAAAGCTAAAATATACATATTTTAAATACCTTAAAATTTAAAATTAAAATTAATTAAATTTTCTGTGTTGAAAGTCAATTACAAAAAATGACAATTTGTGAAAAATCCCTTATTATCCAGCTATTTTTAGAAAGCAACTGAAATTCAACTTATTCTATCGTCGAAATTTTTATGAATTTTCAAGATATTTGACCGTACTTTTAGAGAGGATAATTCAAGTATGATATTATTTTTTTAATTTTAAAAATCAACGTAAGTAATCAATGCCTTTTTGATTGTTATTATTTCTGTGATTTAAGCGCGTAGTTCGCTTACATATCAGTTAAATATGTGTTTTATTTATTTATTGATGAAGTGTTAAATTCGTTATGGAATATTATTCGGAAACAAACGTACTGTTGAAACTGACAAATTACATGTAAAAGTGATCCTAGTGTGGAATGGAATAACTCCATATGTAATTAACTTTTGGATAGGAAATTTTAAACACCACATTAAGAGATATATGCTAACAGTTAATGTTGTGAAAAAAAAGTCTAGATTTTTTTAAATTTTAATTTGAAATTTAATGTTTTTTTTTTTTTAAATAAATAAGTTTCCCTTATAAGCTTTGCGCGCAGAATTTTTCATAATTGTACTGTCACAGTCTGCCACTATTTTTTTTTTTATATTATTAAGTGGAGATAATAATGTGTTTAAAATGACCTATACTTGAAAGAATATAATGATTATTTCTTAAAAAAAAAAAAAAAAAAAAAATAAAGATTAACCCTCCCCCCCCCCCCCCCCTCAGAAATTTACGAGGGGCAGTCGGAAAATAAGTTTCCCCTGGTGACTGTGGACAGAGATGTGTATGAAAGACAAAAAATGTAATGAGACATTAAAGATAAAACATAACTTTATTTTTCTACATAAGTACCAAGTACATTGAGACATTTGTCATACCACTTTATAAGCTTCAAAAAGCCCTCCAGGAAAAAATCAGGGCTTTGCAAATTGACGAAGCGTTGAACGGCTATGGACGAAAGCCAACACAGCAGGTGAACGCGAACGTGCAAGACACTGATACCATTGGGTAGAGGTCGACTGAGATCAAGCAGATGGCGTTGTTGCAGTACCTGGGTAGATGGCGCTGTTGACTGCAACTACGCAGTCACTGCAACAGCGCCATCTGCTTGATCACGGTCGACCTCTACCCAATGGTATCGGTGTCTTCTACGTTCGCGTTCACCTGTTGTGTCGTCTTTCGCCCATAGCCGTTCTACGCTTCGTTCGTATGCAAAGCCCTGATTTTTTCCTGGAGGGCTTTTTGAAGCTTATAAAGCGGTATGACAAATGTCTCAATGTACTTCGTACTTATGTGGAAAAATAAAGTTATGTCTTATCTTTAAAGTCTCATTACATTTTTTGTCTTTCATACACACCTCTGTCCACAGTCGCTAGGGGAAACTTATTTTCCGACTGCCCCTCGTATTATTAAAAAAAAATAAATATAGCTATAATTTCTAAAATTCTTACTTGATGAATATAATTTCCGAAACGTCAGTGAAGGCTTACTGTTGAGACCCGAAAAGTTTTTGGTTTCTGTCTGTCTGTTTGTCTGTTTGTCTGTCTGTCTGTCTGTTCCGCAATAACTGCCGTAAAAATGATCCGATTAGGTTGATTTTTGGTGGGTATGTTGGTGAGATACCCGGAATTAGCTGTATAGTTTTTGGTTAAATTTGGTTCATTCGTTCGAAAAATAGAGAACATTTATTTTTAAATCATAATGCTTTCCTATGGGACTGCAGACGATTTTCAAATTTCATTTTTAACTGAAATGGAAATCGCGTATTTGAATAATGGATTTCAACGTAAAATTTTGGATGTTGATTTTCGATATGGAGGTTTTAAATATATCCAATAATTTTGAAAAATTGACGATACATTTATTAGAATTGAGATATTAATTGTTTAAATGATTGGAAATTTTTTTGCATCTGTTCCGGAAATATAAAACTTTTATTTTCATGTTTTTTACAAATTTTAAAATGCATTTTTTTTTACTTTTCTCTTTAATTTATCAGTTGCCTAGCAACGATATTTCAAAGAAGATAAAAATAATAAAAGCAACACGCACTATTTTGTTCCAATAATTTATTAGCAAAATAAATTATTTTTGTATTCTATTGACATAAATGAAGAATTTATTTTAATACAAGTTTTTTTTTTTAATCTAAAAAATTACAAGAATAAGAAGTTCATAAGAATTTCAGAATATCATTGCATAAACCGTGTTTAATTTAACGCTTCTAATTTCTGAAACCTCCGAAGAATTGTATATGCCTGTAAATATGTATGCAATAGAAAAAAATGAAATTGCGGATTGTAAGATGCTAAATAATATGAAAAGTGAGATTAAAAAACAGTGACTTGAGCTGACGTTGAGGCTCCTGATCTGCAGATTTACTAGTTGCCGAAACGTCAGTTGAGGCTCACTGTGGAGACGCGAAAAGTTTTTGGTTTCTGTCTGTTTGTCTGTCTGTTCCGCGATAACTGCCGTAAAAATGGTCCGATTAGGTTGATTTTTGGTAGGTATGTTGGCGAGGTATCTGGAATGAGCTGTATAGTTTTTTGTTACATTTGGTTCATTCGTTCGGAAAATATAGAACATTTTATTTTAAGTCATAATGCTTTCCTATGGGGATGCAGACGATTTTTCAAATTACATTTTTATCTGAAATGAAAAAGGAAAATTTGCATAATGGATTTAGACATAAAATTAGGAATGCTAAATTTTCGATATGGAAGTCTTAAATATATGCAATAGCTTTGAAAATTTGCGTTTACATCTATTAGAATTTAGAAATTAATTGTTTAAACTATTGGAAATTTTTTTGCAACTGTTCGGGAAATATAAAACATTTCATTTTCCTATTTTTTACAAATTTGAAAATGCATTTCTTTTCCTTTCCTCTTTATTTTATTAGTTGCTTAGCAACCCTATTTCAAAGAATATTAAAATGAGAAATGCATTTTTTTTTTTATCTAAAAAAATTACAAGAATAAGAAGTTCATAAGAATTTCAGAATATAATTGCATGAATCGTATTTAATTTAATGCTTTTAATTTCTGAAATCTCCGAAGTATATTATATGCCTATAAATATGTATGTAACATTAAATAAAATTAAATTGCGAATTGTAAGATGTTAAATAATATGAAAAGTGAGATAAAAAAACAATGACTTTCAGAGCTGACGTTGAGGCTCCTGATCTGCAGATTTACTAGTAGTAGGTTATTTTGTGCATCTAAAAGTTTTACTGCTTCAGGCAAATTTTATCGAGCCATTTCTTAGAAATGGTGTAATGACCAAAATCAATGGTTTGAGAAAATTGACATTAAGGGGCCGTTTCACTGAAATTCCCCGATCACGAAATCCCATATTAATCTATGGGAAAACTTAGAAGCGCGATTACTCATTACCTAATATAATTATTAAAATACGGTTTTCACTATCAGAAAGTAGACATCAAACGCCGAAGTTGAGTGTTTTTAAAAATTGTCTCCCTAAATTTTAAGTATTTCTAAGAAGATGATAAAATTTCATCAAGTGGAATTTTCAAAGTTTATAGGAAATTTTTAAGTAGTTAAAATTTAAGGAGACAATTTTTTAAAACGCGCAACGTCGGCATCTGATGTCTACTTTCTGATGGTGAAAATCGTGTCTCAATAGCTATATTAGGTAATGAGTAATCGCGCTTTTAAGTTTTACCATAGGTTAACATAAGGGGCCGCTTCACTCAGACGAAAACACCCGCTCGCTAATGTTAATCCTATGGAGGAAATTTTTGAAGATATCTCGTTCGCATTTCAATATTTTTAAATGATTTTTTTTTGCATTGGATAGCTGAGGTCAATCTCTATGCACGCTCCTTTCTACTTTTTCGATTTTGATTACAAGTTTTTTTTATTAAGATACTTTCACTATCGAAACTGGTTTTGAAAGTGAAAGTATCCTCAATAAAAAAAACTGCAACCGAAATCGAAAAAGTAGAAAGGAGCGTGCATAGAGATTGACCTCAATTATCGAATGCAAAAAAAAAAAATCATTCAAAAATATTGAAATGCGAACGAGATATCTTCAAAAATTTCCTCCATAGGATTAACATTAGCGAGCGGTTGTTTTCGTCTGAGTGAAGTAGCCCCTTAAAGATCAAATTACCCCTTGATCATATAAAAATAGCTCAAACTGTTTTGGACACAACTGCTCTTCTAAAGCGAATTTTTGAACGAGGTTTGTTCTGAAATGTTCCTAAAAAATCAAATTTTTACACAAACTAAAAAAAAAAAAAAAAAAAAAAAAAACCTTTTTTGAAGTATACCTGACCTTTTCAGCGGTTGGTTGGTTGATTTTATGACGGCCGATTATCTACACGAGGGATATAGGCCCTAGGGGGAAATGCCCTCCGTGGGGGTCTTTCTAAGGGATCCTAACACGTATTTACCCTCTTCAGTACAAATGGTTGCACGGCTGCCGTAATCGAGCTGCAAACGACAGATTAAAAAAAAAAAAAATATTCATGCTTGAAAATTATTTTAAAACCATAAAAAATCTGTAAATTGAGACTGAGTTTTCAAATAAACTGCTAAAATCTCACAACTGACAATGGCAGACATATTAACGTTCGACTCAACCACTGGTCCTAACATCATGCAATCTGCAGGACAAGCATTTTTTATAATGTAGATACCGACGAGTGAAAGATTTTGAATAATATTTAAAATAAAGATAATTTAAAGCTAGTCGTTGGGGGCCACCGTAATACTTACCCATCATGGATATGCATAATGTAAAATATTAAAACAAAAATGTGTAAACTACTTATAAAATGCATAGCAATTCAAATAAAATCGTGGCTTGATGACGTCATAACTTTATAGGCTCGATACTCATTACTCGATACTCATTACTGAATTGCTTGAAAGAGGTTTTTCCTTATAACTCCAAAAATAATAATTCTATTAACTAGCGGTTTATTGCATCTGATTAAGCGTCAAATTTCCAATTAAAATATATCTTTGAAGTGAAATTTGGATGAAATACAGGGTCATGAAAAATCGAAGAGTGTGGAAAATAGGATTACAAATATCTCAGCAACTAATTATCCGATCGACTTCATGCTTTATGCAAAATTTATGTTTTTTTATTGTCTTTTATATTCATTTCTTAAAATAAACAATTTCGAAAATTTTTATATACCTTTTATCAGAACGAATATTTCGAGAGTCCGAAAAAAATAGTTCCGGTTAATCGAGGTTATTGAAATGAAATAGGCTTCTTCCCATTATTACATACTAAGTACATACCAAATTGCAAGAGTCTATCTCAATTTCTTCGGGAGATAGAGCGTTTACAGACACACAGACACACACACAGACACACAGACACACGGCAAATTTTTTGTTCTAAAAATATGTTTTTTGGAATCTCCAGTGTCTCAAACGTGTAAATCCGTCAAAAAAATTTTTTCGATTTTCAAAACGATTACAAGACTTACCCTATACTATTAATATGGGTAAGTAAAATAAAACGCCGTAAAACCTCTGAATAACAGACACGTCAAGGAGCGTGGAATTTGTCGCTATTCGGAGATGTTCACTATTTAGAGGCAAAAATGAATAATTACATATATATAGATGTTTATAATCGAAAAAGTGTCCGCCGAATAGAGGTGTCCGCTATTCAGGAGTGTCCGTTATGAAGGTTTTACTGTATTTATTTTTAAATCTTAACAAGCTTGTAGTGAAAATAAAATTGACCAATAAGGCATTTTCTTTTTCTTTTTGTTTATTTTAATTATGTTACTTAACATAGATTAATTTACATTAATTTAGAAAGTGAAAGTAAATTATTTTAATTTGATAGCCAATCCATAAAATATCACTCATAAATGAAATAGAAAATCAACTTTATTATCACTAATAGATGGCAGCACTAAAACTAATTGCTCTGTAATGGAGTGTACATTTAAATTCTTTATTTAGTCACTAGATGGCAGCAGCAAAACTAGGACTGATATATTTGTCATAGAGAAGTATACCAAAGTAGTAAGTAAAGGAGTATTAGCAAAGTTCGATTAGATGTAAGAATTATGTTCTAACCAGTAATATTAAGTTTTGAACGCTAAAAATGAAGTTATTCTATAAAATTTTATTAACATTAAGTGGTCATAACATGTGTTGCTATTAAAAAATGCAAGGCCGTAACCAGAAAAATATTTCGGAGGGGGATTTGTGAAGCTCAAATTTTATTCTTATGATTTTATTTTAGATTCGTTTTTTGCTAATTAATAGAGACGTGTGTTAGGAGATTTATTTACTGTAAATTCAAATACTATAAATAGAAAAGAAGAAAATAATACTTGAGCATTTTTCATTCCGAATAAACTTATAAGGCTGTTTGCGTTGATGCTGCTTTGCCTATGTATTGACATCATTGTCAATTTAATGCTTTTTGGATATTGTGCATATGTTTACAAAAGCTTTAATATCAAAAATGTCTTCTCATTAGGAAGAATTTAAACAGTTAAGTTTTCCAAATCTTTTGAAAGTTTATGGATGTTTTAAAATAGGATTTTTATAACATTCTTTAAGAGTGTTAGTTAAAGTGATTCTCAAATTCCCTGCTCAATAACGCGAAACTTTCTGACACATTTTTAAACGCAAAGACATAAAATTGGAGGCCTGACTATTGAAAGGATTTTGAATTGAATAGCGTTTTCTACTTTTTGATAAATACATTACTTATAGAGTTATAAGCGATTCTTGTCACGGGACGATGTTTTTTTCCATTTCCCGCGGTGCCGCGTCCGGAATTCGGGTCAAAACGCCCACTCTGACAATAATTACTGTAAGATCTTCTGCCTTTATCAAAAGAGGGAAAGTGCAATTCGATTTCATAGTTTCTGAATGATTGACACCTGCCAAATTCATGCGTTTTCAGAACAAAAATGAATTCCGAAATGTGTCAGAAATTAGAAAATTATCGTACTGTGAAAATAATTGTTTGTAAATCAATTTCTAATTAATTGAACGAAAAATAAAAACACATGTCACTTATAAATCTCTTCATAAACCACGTTGCTAAGTTTCATGTTTTTACTTTTAAAAATGAGTCTGAAAATGTGTCAAAAAATTTTGAGTTGTTGAGCGTGGAAAAATATTTTTTTTGAATACCGCTTTAAGTCATAATGCTTTTCAATGGGAAGTCAGACGATTTTTAAATTTTAACATTCATCGAAAGATAAATGACGCATTGGTATAATTGATATGTTAAATTATGGATGCTAAATTTCCGAAATAAGGATTTTAAATTAATAAGATCGCTTAAAAATTTTCCAATAATTTCTTAGAATTTTGAAAATAATTGTATAAATTATTGGGAAATTTTACGCCTCAATCGTAGAGATATAAAACATTTTAATTTCTCATATTTTACAAAAATGTACATGCATTTCTTTTCTTTCCTCTCTTTTATTAAATGGTTGCCTAGGGGTTGCAACATATTTCAGTATTTGAAATAATATCAAAAAAAGAAAATTCGAGTAAATCACATTACTTTGATGCAAAATTTCATTAACAAAATAGCTGATTTTCGGGTGATTTTAGCTTTTAATATGCTTTTTCTAATGAAATAGATGAGGATTTATTTTAACTAAGAAATATTACCAAATCGGTTTTCCAAACGAAAGGTATTCTTATTATGAGTAGGAATGTATTTTTATTCTGAAAAAATACAATAACAAGTAGTTTATCCTATCATTGTATAAAAATATGTTTAATGTAATATTTCTAAAATTTTCGAAAGTATCGATAAATCTTTTATGCTTATAAATGTACAAATAACTAAAAATAATTGAATTTTAGGATAACAAATATTATGCCGATTGTATTAAAAATTAGTTAGATTAATGAACAATGATTTGTAGAGCTGACGTCGAGGCTTCTGATCTGTAGATTTACTAGTTAGGTCAGATTTTATTTATAGTATTTCGGATTGAAATCTCATACTATCCATGGGGTAATGAAGTTCCATGCGTAACGGGTTTTACTGTTACATGCAAACGTAACACTTGCATTTTCAAAGCTTTTTGGAACCGAAAATTACATGCAAACGTAACATTTACATGTAATTTGCCCCCAAATTAATTTCAATTTGAACCCTAATAAATATTAATTTGCACTGAAAATTACATGCAAAAATAATTTTTACATATAATTTTGGGTTGCAAAAAGCTTTGCAATTGCAGGTGTTACGTTTGCTTGTGCAAATCAATAAAACTGTTGGATACAAATCTGATGGTGCCGACAAGTGAGTGAATTGTTTTAGGTTGTATATCCTCTGTATTAGGTTGTATGGCCAAGGTCCCAGGTTCGTATACTGGCATAAATACCTTTTACACACTGCAAAAAATAGTTGTTGATTTTACAGTATAAAACTGGCATCCCAGCTGCCAGTATTATACCGTAAAATTAACAGTATTAAACAGTAAAATAAGCAGTAATACGCTGCCGCGCAAGCAGTAATACGCTACCGCGCATGCGCGGTTGCGTATTACTGCTTGCGCGGCAGCGTATTACTGCTTATTTTACTGTTTAATACTGTTAATTTTACGGTATAATACTGGCAGCTGGGATGCCAGTTTTATACTGTAAAATCAACAGCTATTTTTTGCAGTGCACTATTGGGAATTTTTTTTCAACATTGACCTCGATCTTCAAAGATTATACCGATGTTGTTTGTTTTAGATAACTTTCTTTAACATGTACACATTTTTTTCCCAATACATCGGGAGTATTTTTAAATTCTTGTAAAATAAAAAGAATCCGGACGTGTATGAAGCCAATTGCATAAAAATACTTTGACTTCTTCATCAGATGAAAATCTCTTCTTTAATGGGATAAAAACAGATATTAGTCTGAGGATAATAAGTTTGGACTGTAAAAAAAATAAATAATGTTTCTTAATTTATGTAAATATAATGTAACCACAAAAGAAAATATTCAATAATCTCTTTCGATTTACTAACGATTCTGAAAAGCGTTCTTTATCTTTAGAAACCTCAGAAACCAATTTATTTTCGAGATTTAAAGAAACATTTATAAAAACACATTTCTTTTTCTGCCACTGATTTCCGGAAACGTTTCCGAGTAGTTTTTATATCGTATTAATCAGTTTTCTCAATACTGAATATAGGTTTTTCGGATGCTGTCAATTCTCAAGTAAACATTTTTATGTTCAATAAACATGTTTTAAAAAACAACGTTATGACAAAAACAACGTTAACATCAAAATTAATATTATTTTCTTAATCTTGCTTGTATAAATTCAATTACGCATCTGTAAATGTGTAGCTGGGAATGGATAGCATCTCCAAAACCGATATTCCCGTTTGAGAAAACATTAATACATTATAAATATTACTCGCAAACGTTTCCGAAAATCAGTGGCAGCAAAAAAATAAATAAATGTGTTTTTATAAATGTGTCTTTAAATCCTAAAAATATATTGGTTTATGAGGTTTCTAAAGATAAAAGAACGCTTTTCGGAATCGTCGGTAACTCAAAAGAGGTTATTGCGTATTTTTGTTCGTGATTATATTATATTTTCATAAGATTAAAAAACACCTGTCTAGTCTTCACTACCATTTTGAAACAACTAATGCATTTACATGCTTGAAACTTCGATAGGGTATCATTTATGAATTGTCTATCCAATCTCTGCCAAATTTCATGATATGTTTGATATTTTCATTTTTTTAAAGTTTATACTCTGTAATTGCACTAGGTTCTTCGCGTTTATTCACAATACTAGCAACTAAATAAATGAATATAGGAAGAAACATACTCCAATTATTTTGTGCAACCTTGTATATGATCTATAGATTTGTATATATTCTACATAATGTGATAAAATTTTGTTTAGTAACAAAACACATAACACAGTTGAAAATTCATCTTCGGCAGGTTCTACTAATAGACGAAAGCGTATTTGAATTCTTTTGTAGCCCCTTGTATATTATCTACATATTTTTATACACCGCAGTTCTTCAATTAATATAACATCAATTAATAGAATGAGTATATGGTTATTTGTTCTTTATTCTACGATTATGTAGGGAAATTGCAGTTGTTCTCTAATTATTGTGAAAATTGTTTCTATAAAGTGTGAACGACCTTCTGTAGAAATAATTCATTTCTTGGAGGTAATTATAGAATGAAGAATAAAGAGAATGATTAAGTTTTTACTTCTCTATTCTTTATTTCTTAATTCTCTCAAGAAATTGATTGTTCTCTGATTTTTCTTCCGTTTTGATAGAATTTATGCAATATCTCTGTGTTCTCTTTATTAAGCACCATTTCTTCAATTAAAATAACATCAATTAATACAATGAATGTATGTCTACTTGCTATTTTTTCTATGATTCTGTAGATAAATTACAGTTGTTCTTTAATTATTGTGAAAATAGTTTCTATAAAGTGTGAACGACCTTCTGTAGAAAAAAAAAATAATTTCTTGGGATAATTAAAAAATGAAGAAAGTAGATTTCTTACTTCTCTTATTCTTTATTTCTTGATTCTCTCGAGAAATAAACTGTTCTCGGATATTTCTTTCTTTTTGATAGAATTTATGCAATATAACTCTGTGTTCTTTTTATTATGCATCATTGTAAAAAAAATAATATGTAATGTATAATAGAATGAATACATAACATTAGACGTATTGTCATTCTCACTTTGTTCTTTTTTCTACGATGCTCTAGAGATATTACAGTTGTTATTTAATTATTATGAAAATCGTTTCTATAATTTGGGAACGACCTTCTGTATAGAAAAAAATTTGTTTCTTGGGATAATTATAAAATGGAGAATAAAGAGAATGATTAGTTTTTACTTCTCTTTTCTTTAATTCTTGATTCTCTCGAGAAATTAATTGTTCGCTGATTTTTCTTTCGTTTCGATAGAATTTATGCAATGTGTTCTCTTTATTAAGCACCATTTCTTCGATTAAAATAACAGCGATTAATAGAAGGAATATATGTCTATTTTCCCTTTAAACTACGATCCTTTAGATAAATTATACGGTTGTTCTCTAATTATTGTGAAAATCGATATAAAGTATGAACGACTTTCTGTAGAACAAAAATAATTTCTTGGGATAATTATGACATGAAGAATAAAGAGAATGATTTAGTTTTTACTTCTCTATTCTTTATTTCTTGATTCTATCGAGAAATTAATTGTTCTCTGATTTTTCTTTCGTTTTGATAAAATTTATGCAATATCTGTGTGTTCTCTTTATTAAGCACCATTTCTTCAATTAAAATAACATCAATTAATAGAATGAATGTATGTCTATTTGCTCTTTATTCTACGATCCTTTAGAGAAACTACAGTTGTTTTCTAATTATTGTGAAAATCGTTTCTACAAAGTGTGAACGACCTTCTGTAGAAAAATTTAATTTCTTGGGGTAATTATAAAATAAAGAATAAAAAGAATGATTAGTTTTTACTTCTCTATTCTTTATTTCTTGATTCTCTCGAGAAATTAATTGTTCTCTGATTTTTCTTTCGTTTTGATAAAATTTATGCAATATCTGTGTGTTCTCTTTATTAAGCACCATTTCTTCAATTAAAATAACATCAATTAATAGAATGAATGTATGTCTATTTGCTCTTTATTCTACGATCCTTTAGAGAAACTACAGTTGTTTTCTAATTATTGTGAAAATCGTTTCTATAAAGTGTGAACGACCTGTAGAAAAATTTAATTTCTTGGGGTAATTATAAAATAAAGAATAAAAAGAATGATTAGTTTTTACTTCTCCATTCTTTATTTCTTGATTCTCTCGAGAAACTAATTGTTCTCTGATTTTTCTTTCGTTTTGATAAAATTTATGCAATATCTGTGTGTTCTCTTTATTAAGCACCATTTCTTCAATTAAAATAACATCAATTAATAGAATGAATGTATGTCTATTTGCTCTTTATTCTACGATCCTTTAGAGAAACTACAGTTGTTTTCTAATTATTGTGAAAATCGTTTCTACAAAGTGTGAACGACCTTCTGTAGAAAAATTTAATTTCTTGGGGTAATTATAAAATAAAGAATAAAAAGAATGATTAGTTTTTACTTCTCTATTCTTTATTTCTTGATTCTCTCGAGAAATTAATTGTTCTCTGATTTTTCTTTCGTTTTGATAAAATTTATGCAATATCTGTGTGTTCTCTTTATTAAGCACCATTTCTTCAATTAAAATAACATCAATTAATAGAATGAATGTATGTCTATTTGCTCTTTATTCTACGATCCTTTAGAGAAACTACAGTTGTTTTCTAATTATTGTGAAAATCGTTTCTATAAAGTGTGAACGACCTGTAGAAAAATTTAATTTCTTGGGGTAATTATAAAATAAAGAATAAAAAGAATGATTAGTTTTTACTTCTCCATTCTTTATTTCTTGATTCTCTCGAGAAACTAATTGTTCTCTGATTTTTCTTTCGTTTTGATAAAATTTATGCAATATCTGTGTGTTCTCTTTATTAAGCACCATTTCTTCAATTAAAATAACATCAATTAATAGAATGAATGTATGTCTATTTGCTCTTTATTCTACGATCCTTTAGAGAAACTACAGTTGTTTTCTAATTATTGTGAAAATCGTTTCTACAAAGTGTGAACGACCTTCTGTAGAAAAATTTAATTTCTTGGGGTAATTATAAAATAAAGAATAAAAAGAATGATTAGTTTTTACTTCTCTATTCTTTATTTCTTGATTCTCTCGAGAAATTAATTGTTCTCTGATTTTTCTTTCGTTTTGATAAAATTTATGCAATATCTGTGTGTTCTCTTTATTAAGCACCATTTCTTCAATTAAAATAACATCAATTAATAGAATGAATGTATGTCTATTTGCTCTTTATTCTACGATCCTTTAGAGAAACTACAGTTGTTTTCTAATTATTGTGAAAATCGTTTCTATAAAGTGTGAACGACCTGTAGAAAAATTTAATTTCTTGGGGTAATTATAAAATAAAGAATAAAAAGAATGATTAGTTTTTACTTCTCCATTCTTTATTTCTTGATTCTCTCGAGAAACTAATTGTTCTCTGATTTTTCTTTCGTTTTGATAAAATTTATGCAATATCTGTGTGTTCTCTTTATTAAGCACCATTTCTTCAATTAAAATAACATCAATTAATAGAATGAATGTATGTCTATTTGCTCTTTATTCTACGATCCTTTAGAGAAACTACAGTTGTTTTCTAATTATTGTGAAAATCGTTTCTACAAAGTGTGAACGACCTTCTGTAGAAAAATTTAATTTCTTGGGGTAATTATAAAATAAAGAATAAAAAGAATGATTAGTTTTTACTTCTCTATTCTTTATTTCTTGATTCTCTCGAGAAATTAATTGTTCTCTGATTTTTCTTTCGTTTTGATAAAATTTATGCAATATCTGTGTGTTCTCTTTATTAAGCACCATTTCTTCAATTAAAATAACATCAATTAATAGAATGAATGTATGTCTATTTGCTCTTTATTCTACGATCCTTTAGAGAAATTACAGTTGTTTTCTAATTATTGTGAAAATCGTTTCTATAAAGTGTGAACGACCTGTAGAAAAATTTAATTTCTTGGGGTAATTATAAAATAAAGAATAAAGAGAATGATTAGTTTTTACTTCTCCATTCTTTATTTCTTGATTCTCTCGAGAAATTAATTGTTCTCTGATTTTTCTTTCGTTTTGATAAAATTTATGCAATATCTGTGTGTTCTCTTTATTAAGCACCATTTCTTCAATTAAAATAACATCAATTAATAGAATGAATGTATGTCTATTTGCTCTTTATTCTACGATCCTTTAGAGAAATTACAGTTGTTTTCTAATTATTGTGAAAATCGTTTCTATAAAGTGTGAACGACCTGTAGAAAAATTTAATTTCTTGGGGTAATTATAAAATAAAGAATAAAAAGAATGATTAGTTTTTACTTCTCCATTCTTTATTTCTTGATTCTCTCGAGAAACTAATTGTTCTCTGATTTTTCTTTCGTTTTGATAAAATTTATGCAATATCTGTGTGTTCTCTTTATTAAGCACCATTTCTTCAATTAAAATAACATCAATTAATAGAATGAATGTATGTCTATTTGCTCTTTATTCTACGATCCTTTAGAGAAACTACAGTTGTTTTCTAATTATTGTGAAAATCGTTTCTACAAAGTGTGAACGACCTTCTGTAGAAAAATTTAATTTCTTGGGGTAATTATAAAATAAAGAATAAAAAGAATGATTAGTTTTTACTTCTCTATTCTTTATTTCTTGATTCTCTCGAGAAATTAATTGTTCTCTGATTTTTCTTTCGTTTTGATAAAATTTATGCAATATCTGTGTGTTCTCTTTATTAAGCACCATTTCTTCAATTAAAATAACATCAATTAATAGAATGAATGTATGTCTATTTGCTCTTTATTCTACGATCCTTTAGAGAAATTACAGTTGTTTTCTAATTATTGTGAAAATCGTTTCTATAAAGTGTGAACGACCTGTAGAAAAATTTAATTTCTTGGGGTAATTATAAAATAAAGAATAAAGAGAATGATTAGTTTTTACTTCTCCATTCTTTATTTCTTGATTCTCTCGAGAAACTAATTGTTCTCTGATTTTTCTTTCGTTTGATAAAATTTATGCAATATCTGTGTGTTCTCTTTATTAAGCACCATTTCTTCAATTAAAATAACATCAATTAATAGAGTGAATGTATGTCTATTTGCTCTTTATTCTACGATCCTTTAGAGAAATTACAGTTTTTTTCTAATTATTGTGAAAATCGTTTCTATAAAGTGTGAATGACCTTCTGTAGAAAAATTTAATTTCTTGGGGTAATTATAAAATAAAGAATAAAGAGAATGATCAGATTTTACTTTCTATTCTTTATTTCTTGATTCTCTCGAGAAATTAATTTTTCCCGGAATTTTCTTTCTTTTTGATAGAATTTATGTATTATCTCTTTGTGTTGTTTTTATTATGTATCATTTTTAAAAATTAATTTATCATGTATAATATAATGATTACATATTAGACGTATTGCCATTCTCACTTTGTTCTTTTTTCTACGATGATCTAGAGACATTACAGTTGTTCTTTAATTATTGTGAAAATCGCTTCTATAAAGTGTGAATGACCTTCTGTAGAAAAAATTTAGTTTCTCTGGGTGATTATAAAATAATTAATAAAGAGACTGGCTAAAGTCACGAATGGCGATAATTATAGCTATTCTTCTTTTGTGTTTATATATCAACTTTAAAAGAGTAGGACTAAATATTTTATGCTCAATATATTACAATCACTTGCTCCGTCAAATATTTTTCTAACATATTTCAGAGCAAAAATGCATAATTTTCATCCTTATAATATGAATATGTTTACCTAATTTACTTCGACTATACTTTAAACGTTTTAAATTTATTATAAGTTGTCAAATTTTAATTGCTTAAAAAGCGTACAGTGAAAAGTATCCAATCCGGGACTCGAACCCGGGTCATCAGTATAGCACACTGATGTTCTACCAACTGAACTACTTGGAACGATACCCAGCTCAACAATATTATGAATGCAACGCGTCAGAAATTTTCTATGGAAAAATTTCCAAGTATTAAACTAGAGCTTGGATACTTTTTTACTATGTTGGCTATACGCCTTTTAAGCAATTAAAATTTGAAATATTATGAATGCAAGACGTGAGAAATTTTCTATGAAAAAATTTCCACGTATTAAAATAGAGTTATTATAAGTTTATGAAAATTAAAGGAAATATTATAAGATTTAGATGATTTTTTCCTCAAAAAATTCACTTCTCAGGTAGTTTTAATATACCACACTTACATTGTTCGGAAGTGAGTTTAGAAGGACCTTTAATGTTCAGAATCACCATTTTGGTCTATGTCAATCAACAACCACTCTTTATAAAAACAATTTTTTTCTCTACGTGCACCAGGCACTTCCCAATAGTCATAGATATAACAACAGCACAAAACTTTCTTTAAATCAAATCGTCCGTAACCAAAGTTAAATGACAATTTATTCGTTCTTGAGATAAAACTATCGCCAAAATCGTGAAAAACAGAGCAAACAACGACACCTTTTGGGTGGTATACACCCATACTTAATCTATTTATGTCAAGGTGTAACAGAATATGAAGTTTGATGAAATTCCGTGCACTAGTTCTTAAGATATAGTTATTGCAGAAATCATGAAAAATGTATCATAGCAGCGGCACAGGTTACGCGATTTATACCAAATCCTACAACCAGCACCAATTTATATCAAGATCTAACTGAATCTAAAGTTTAATTAAATTACGTGCATTAGTTGTTGCGATAGAGAGCCCACAAAATTTGTGTCACATACAGACAGACAGACAAACAGACACACAGACATTTTCTCCCAAAACAGCAAAATCACGTTCAAGACCTTTTAAATGGTATAAATCTGTCGAAAACCGGAAGTCGAAATTTTCACGAATCCAGTACTTTCTTCTTATAAAGATAGAAGAAAGTAAAAAAAAAGTCTTCTCTTTAATTTATATATTTCATAAGGGAATTATTGATTCATCAATCTTTCATAGTGATTGAGAAAAATAAGTTTTTTCTAACGCCGAAATCAGATATTAGTTATTTGTCTAACAAGCTAAGATATATCCTTCTGTATAAATGAACAATTTTTCCTTTTCAAGCAAAACTAATTTATTTACCACTTAAAAATCAATCTCAAACATTTTGTTAGAAAAATAAAAGTTTGCAATCAATTTATAATGACATGATGTTTTTTAAATAACAATTTAAATAAACCATAATTCATATTGTTCAGGATAAGTAATTAGAAAACTACATTTAAAATACCTTTTAAAATATTTTATTTCTTTCATATTTTTTATAAAATAAGTTTTAAATATTTTTCTTTCTACAATTGAGTAATAATGAAAGAAAAGTTTAATGTAAATTCCTCAATTCTTGTTCAATAAAATATCCTAACGCAAGCGTATTATACTATCATGAGCTCTCCAAGCTGAGTAAATAGCTCGGGGGACTAAATCAGAGGAGCTCTTTGTAAACTAAAAATCATATTCCCACATTGTTGGCAACAAAATAAAACTCTAAATAGCCTCATTATACCTAGCTGTTGCCACAATAACTAGCTAAATAAACCCAGACATGTGTATCGAGATCATGGAGGCATTCAGAAAAGCTCAGCTCACCACTCAGGGCATGTTAATCCTCCCTGATTTGTTTTTCTTGGGACAGGAAGACTTCATAATCCTGTTTGGGAAAAACGCAGAGCTGGGATTTTGTGTGGTTAGAGCTTTCCCCATCGTGTTTTTCAGAGGTTATTTGGAAAATATGAACAGAATTGGAACTACGGCTGGAAATGTCAGCTACCAGTTGGTACTCTCACGCACGTGCACTTCGTGAGAGAAGATTTCTTTTCTATACAGAAACGATGGTATTTTTTTTAAAGTTATGTTCCAATGACATTTCTATGGAGGATAAAGCCCATGGGAAAAAGGATTACTGTTCAATTCATGTTGTTATAATTTATTTATTTATTATCTCTTCTAGATGATAATCATGGATCAGTATATCACATGTTCAATATCATCTATACTAGTATATAAAATGCGAATGTCTCTATGATTTTCAGTAAAAACACCTATTTATAAGTTCACTCGACTATTTAGACGATGTATAGTAAAAAATAACATTATTTTTTTTTTGTCTGTCTGTCTAGTCTGTTTGTCCGGAAGAGGACCAGAAACTGTTGCATCACAAACACTAAACTTATCAGGGACAAACAGAGAATGTTTCGGGCTGCAATCTACAGTTTGTCGCATTTCGATATCTAAAATAGTTTTTTTGAAAATGGGGAAAAAATCGGGAGAATTAGCTTTATAAGCTTCATAAAGAGAAAAAATAGACTTAAAATATTTTCCTCTATAATTTGTTAAAACAAAATAATTTATAATACTGCAGAATACAACATTTTAAATATTCGATTAAAAAAATGAGCATTATCACAAATTTTTTTTACAGTATGACCTGTCTAGTTTTTTTTTTTTTTTTTTTTTTTTTATCTATGATCGTTCATAATGTCATTTTTAACATAATAATTTTCTGCACTACCTATTTTCACAGACATTATTTTATTTTTCAACATATAAACAGGTATTGTACATGTCCAAAAGTCTTAACAAAAAAACACCATTAAAACCACACAAAACTAGTCAATTTGTTAAAAATTGTAAAAAGTAAAAAGATTTTTACCTGTCGCTCTCAGCCATCTCCAGTCACTGATGTTATATTTTCTGCTCTGTCGTCATAACATCAGTGACTGAAGATGCCTGAGAGCGACAGGTGAAAATATTTGTACTTTTTACAATTTTTAACAGATTGACTGGTTTTGTGTCGTTTAAAAGCTGTTTTTTAAGATTTTTGGACATGTACAATACCTGTTTATATGTTGGAAAATAAAATAATGTCTGTGAAAATAGGTAGTGCAGAGAATTATTATGACCTGTCTAGTTTTGCATATCCTGCAAATCGTATCATTTTTAATAGCAATAATCAACTTTCAGATCTTTATGCAAATCAGCAGCGTAGTCAGGCTTTTATTTCGGGCGGAACTGACAAAATGTATGATCTTACATTTTTCTATGGGAATAGACCGAATGTGTACATGATTCCATAATACTGATTTTGGAATGGAGCTGCAGCCCGACCCCCTTACGCTGGTTACGCCCCCGATGTAAATCAGGGAGCGTAACTTCTCTACAGAGTTGCTCTATAACAGAGCACACTTCTCTATAATTTTTTAACAGTTAAAAAAAGTTAAAATAAATATATCTATATCAATTAAATCAAATCGTGTTTATTCACATGATCCCGACCACACTGTAAAGATAAATAAATATGTTTCGACTATCCGTTGTTTAATATTTTTGTGATTCATTCGTATAATATTTGACAAATCAATTAATTTTTGAATCCAACTACTTTTGAAGCAGGTATGCACAGGGATATAATGGAGAGTACACGATGATACACACCGTATACGTTCTGGATTTTTTAGCTCATAGGTTATCAAAGCCTGAGAGCTAATGTGCCCGCATGTTCTGTAAGTACGTACGTATGTACGTAACGCGAAAACTCTTAATAGATATATCCGATTTGCTTCAAATTTTGTATATAGGTTCAGTCTGATAAGACGCTTCCCTGATTAGTTTTGGGGGTTTATTGGTTAAGTATAAAGGGGGGCAGAGGGCTAATCCCCCCTTAATTTTTAGACAAATGGGGTTTTCATGCAGAATTATCGGATTTGCTTCAAATTCTGTATATAGGTTCATTGTGATAAGGCGCTTCCTGATTCGTTTTGGGGGTTCATTGGTTAAGTATAAAGGGGGAACGGGGGGATAATCCCCTCCTTAATTTATTCATGCAGAATTATCCGATTTGCTTCAAATTTTGTGTATTGGTTCATTGTGATAAGGCGCTTCCCTTATTAGTTTTGGGGTTTCATTGGTTAAGTAAAAAGGAAGGGGTAACGGGGGCCAATCCCCCCTTAATTTACTGTCGATTTCTTTATTTTTCGAGAATATACAACTACTGTGAATAGCCTGTGAGCTCAATGCCATCACTCAATGTATTTTTTTTTCGTTTTAATTTAAGGAATTCTATACCCCCGTTCTTCAAATAAAGCAATAGTGTATACTCTATATTTCCTATGGAGTATTCTCTATGGAGTAAATGTTTATAACGTATATCCTCCGTTTTTCTTTTCGCCTATACCCTTGGGTATGCCATCTATTCCAGCGATTCCCAAACTGTGAGTTGCGATCAACCAGTGGGTCTCGGGCGATGTTTTACTGGGTCGCGGAATGATCGGCCATCTTTTTAAAAATATGTTAGTAATATTATCTGCTGTAAAATATATAACGAATACAATATGTTACATCTTTAAAGAAAGAGAAAAATAGTGAAGAAATATTGGTAATCAACTTCGTGAAAAGACAGTTTCTCATCATTCTTTGACTTGGGGCTAAAATCAATAAGTTTCGACCCTGATAGATACAATCTCTTTGGTTAAAAACAATGTTATAAAACGTGCTGATTTTTAAAAATTATTATTTTATTATACAATTATTAATAAAAGTATTTTTTCATGCTTTGTAAAAGAAGGTTGTGTTTGGATTTTCTTTATATGCTGCATTTCTATTATTGTGATTAGTCACATTACAAATACTTACTCGCATATATGTTTTGAACGAAAGTTCGCCTTTTTCCTACGCTGTAAAAAAAAAGACATGCTTTTTAATATACGAAAATATAATATAACCACGAACGAAAGTATACAATGACCACAAACGAAAGTATACAATAACCACGAACGAAAGTATACAATAATCACGAACGAAAGTATACAATAACATCGTTTGAATTATCCATGATTCTGAAAAGCATTCTTTCTCTTTAGAAATCTTATAAACCAATATTTTTTCCAGATTTAAAGAAGCATTTATAAAAACAAAGTTTATTTTGATGCTACTGATTTTCGGAAACGTTTCCGAGTAGTTTTTATAGATTAAATTATCAGTTTTCTTGACCCGAAATATGGGTTTTTAGAATGCTCTCAAATTCTAAGTTAAGTTTTTTCAGTTGCCTAATTGAATTTATAGATGCAAGAGCAACAAAATAATATTAACTTTAATGTTAATATTAATGCTGTTAATTTATCATGTTTTTTTTTTAAAGCAGTTAGTTTGTTGAACCTGGAAATGTTTACTTGAGAACTGATAGCTTCAAAAAATACCAATATTCCGTTTTGTGGAAACTGGTTCATACACCATGGAAACTACTCGGAAATGTTTCCGAAAATCAGTGGCAGCCAAAGAAACTTTGTTTTTATAAATACTTCTTTATGGCTGTTCTCAAATCTAAACTGCCTAATTTCTGACACATTTTGTAATTTCATTTTGTTCCGAAACACATGGAATTGGTAGTTTCTTTTAATCAGAAACAATGTAATCAAACAGTTTTTCCCATTTTTTGGTAAAGACAGAAAATCTTTCCACAAATGCTGTCAAAGTTGGCGTTTTGAACCGAATTCTCGTATTCGACAGTCAACAGTCGCTTATAACTCAAGATGCATTTTATTTATCGAAAAATTAAAGAAATTCTTCGATTACAAATAACTTAATTAATAATGCCTTCAAGTATCATGCTTTTAAATTTAAAGATGAGTCAGAAAATGTGTCAGAAAGTTTCGAGTTGTTGAGCAGGGGAAAATATTTTTTGAAAACCGCCTTAAGTTTGGAAAATATATTGGTTTCTGAGATTTCTAAAGACAAAGAACGCTTTTCAGATTCGTGGTTAACTCGAAAGAGATTATTGTATATTTCAGTTCTTGGTTATATTATATATTCCTAGATTAAGAAACATTTGTCTTTTTTTACAGTGCAGGATATGTTATACAAAAGCTTCTATATGCCTTACGTATTAGGTGAGCCATAAAAAACTCTCAAACTTACTCTCATAACAACACAGTTTGGGAACCACCGATCTATTCTATGCATTACAATAACGTACACGCATATTAAACCAAATCAGGCCACCAATTAAATCATCAATCCCACACACACGACTCTCATCATTCACATTCCACGTCCAAACCAATGAAATATCAATCAACATCCATACCATCTCCGCATCAATCGCTCTTCCTTCAATCCACAATGGCACAGGGAAAATCTATCCCCACTCTCCTCCTCTCCCCAAGAGCACTTCGTTCGACAATCCGGATCACCTATATCATAATGGGACACAAACGACCCTTGTGCAGCTATCCAAACAACTAATAGTCTGTCATATGAACGGGGCCACGATATCGGGCTCATTGAAATAAATCAGGGCCATCGTTTTAAACACCCCATTCGATTGTGCCAGAGGACCCCAGATGAAAAGAATGGGGGTCTTTAGGTTTTGCAAAAATATTTGTATTCGCTGGTAATGGCATACTCATTACCTGGGCATCAGGCTGAAAAGGGATTTGAATAATTGGAGGATTTGTAGAAAGGGAATTGTATTTATTTTTTTTTTTTTCCTTGTAAGAATTTTCCTCTGAGTTGGAATTGATTTGAACAACGAGAAAAAAAGTTTTAGATAGGTTTTCTTGTTTTGTACGGTGATATTTATCTTTTTTTGTATTGCTTGACATCGTGTTTAGTTGATATGTTTAGCGATATGTCTAGTTGAACAGTTTTGATGTCTAAATCAGCACCAATATTACAATAATATTTTCTTTTTTAAATAATTACGGTGGTAGTCAAATTATTTTTTTCTAAAAATTTTTAGAAATTTTACAATATGATATCAAATATAAAATAAATAAATAAATAAATACATAAAAGTAAATTAAAAAAAAAAAAAAAAAAATAAAAAAAATAAGAGCAAATACAAATAAAATTATGTAATAAATAAATAAATAAAAGTAAATAAAAATAAAAATACTGAAATAAATAAAATAAAATAAAATAAAATAAAAATAATAAATAAAATAAATAAATAAAAGTAAATAAAAATAAAAATACTGAAATAAATAAAAGCAAATAAATAAATAAATAAATAAATAAATAAACATAATAAATAAAATAAATTAATAAAAGTAAAAAAAGAAAAAGAACTTTATATTTTATTCTTTAGTTACTGGAGCAGAATTAACACTTGGGCTGATAAGTTCCCGGTCTAATAAAGAAAACACAACTTTTTAACACAACTTTATAACTTTATAGCTTTATAACTTTATAACTTTAATAAATAACATAACTTTAATAATAAATAATAATAATTTAATAATAATAATAATAATAATTTAATAATAATAATTTAATAAATAAATAATAATAATAATTTTATAATAAATAACATAATTTTATAACGAAAAAACTCCAAACAGTGCTCAGAATCATCGATTCGTTGTTGTTTTTGGTCAAAAGTCAACACGCGCTGCACCCACTTTGACAACAGCTTTTTCATAGACAAATGTTCATTCAAAATAAAACCTACACGTTCCTTGGATATCTTCAGAGTCTGAGCTATCTCCTGGAACTTCACTTTACGGTTCCCCAAAGCGATTTTGTGGACTATTTTTATGTTTTCCGGAGTAACCACCTCTTTTGCGCGGTGCATCACTGGTGTCCGTACGACCACGTTTAAATTCAGCAAACCAGTCAATAATGGTTGATTTACCTGGTGCAGTGTCCGAATAACGCTTATCAAGCCAAGCTTTTGTTTGAACGGTGTTTTTCCCATCAAATAACAATTCTTGAAATTCTTGTTTACCCATTTTTTTGTTTATCAACAAAGTCATTCAACTAAAACCACTGTAATGTTTTATCCACACGGCGAATCGTCATGACATTTTTTCTGCTACCTTTTAAAGGTTAGTATTTACTAAAAAAAGCATCGGTTCGGCGATTGCAACGTCATCTGTGTGTCAGACCGGGAACTTATCAGCCGATATGTTAAAGTTAAAATAATTTAATAAAAAATATAATTTATATCTATGTTTTCTTATGAAAAATGCTAATTACTTAAAAATGTTTTTTTTTTTTCCAATTTAAGGGAAATAAAATAATTTATCGCAAAATAATTTGTTTTGATGTCAATAATCAAACATATTAAACATAGCTTATCTATAAGGAATATATTTGAAACAGTCCAATATTATTTATAAAACATACATCAATCAAACTGGAAAGGTATTTGAATAATTGGAGAATTTGTAAAGAGGGAATTGTACTTATTTATTTTTTTCTCTCGTAAGAACTCCCTTTGAGATGAAAATTATTTGCACAACGAGAAAAAAAAAATATATATATGTTTCATTGTTTTGTACAGTGATATCTTTTATTTTTTTGATTTTTTTACATAGCGTATCATCTTGTCTAGTTGATATGTTTAACAATTTGCCTAAATCGGATCAATATTTCCGTAACACTATCTCTTTTAAATAATTGGGGAGAGAAAATTATTTTTTCTTAAAATTTTTAGAAATGGAACAAAATTATATCAAATATAAATAAATAAATAAACAAATAGAATAAATAAATAACAATAAATAAAATATAGTTAAATAAATAAAATAACTAAATAAAAGTAAATAAATAATAATAATAAAAAAAGAAAAGAAAAAAAAGAAAAAATATATAATTATAATTTTTATTGTTTATTTACTAGAGGAAAAATTAAAGTTAAAATAATTTAATAAAATCTATATCTTTACTTTTATTTTTATCCTTCTTTTTATAATGGTATTATAATCTTATCTATATCTTTTCTAATGCAAAATGCTAATTACTTAAAAATATGTTGTTATTTCTGAATTTAACGATTTTTTTTAAATTTAATATTTTCAAAATAATTTGTTTTCATGTCAATAATTAAACGCATTAAATCCGTTTATTTATAAGGTAGTATATTGGAATCATCCGGTTCAGGTGACATATTTAAATCTAGCAAAATATGCCAAAAGCAGCATCAATATTTCTCCAATATTTTCTCTTTTAAATAATTGCGGTGGGAGTTATTTTTTCTTAAAAATTTTAGAAATGGAATAAACTGATATCAAATATAAATAAATAAATAAATAAAATAGTAAAATAAATAAATAGATAACTAAATAAAATGAATAAATAAAAGTAAAAAAAAAAAAGTAAAATAACTTTATTTTTTTTTATTCTTTATTGACTGGACTTCAAATAATTTAATGAAAAATATAATTTATATCTATGTTTTATTTTTTTTTAATGCAAAATGCTAATTCCAAAAATCCTTTGCTATTTTTCAATTTAAGGAAAAAATTATAATTTATCGCAAAATAATTTCTTTTTATGTTAATAATCAAACATATTAAACGTATATTATCTATAAGGTATATATTTAAACCAGTCCATATTAATTATAAAATACAGATCAATCATGACAAAGACAGGAAATGAATATTTGTGGGATTTATAGAGTTTGTATTTAAAGGGTTTGTATTTATTTTGCCCCCTCTAGTGCGTTTCTTTTACTTTGCAGATTTGAGTTGAAAATGATTTGTGTTGCGAGTAAAAAAGTTTAGATAGACTTTTCTTATTTTGTTCAGAGTTTTGTCTTTTTGTATTTCTGTTTAATCGATACGTTTACTAATATGTTTAAATCAGAATCTAAATTCTCTAGACGTCTACATGTCTCATTTATACATTCAGTTGTGCTTATGCTCTCAAAGTGGTAGCACGTCTTTTTTGTCCCAACTTACAGAATTTCGGTTCCAAGTTACATTATGAAATTTTGGGATATCCAACTCTCATACAGTAGCGATTGTAATTTATTATTTATTATTTCAATTGATGATATTCTTCGTTGGTGTTTGTTAATAAAATGATGGTTAATATTGTATACATTTAATAATGTATATATATATATATTAATATGAATATTGACAATTTGCCAAACATTTGTAGGTAGTTTATGGCATTATTAAATATTGTAAGTAATTTTATTTTTTATTTAATCCCTCCAGTTTGCAAATCTTTGGCGATTTCTTCGGCTATTAACTGCTGGCGTGAGACTAAAACGAAAGTACCACTTTTAATAAATAATAAAAAAATATTTGTATATATAAATGGTATTTTTCATATAAAATGGCTTTTTGACGTTGTTAGTGGACAATTTAAAAAACATATTAAATGCAAAAAAAAAATCGATTAGAGTTATCAGTTAAAATTAGTGCTCCCTATTAAACGTTTATTACGAGTATACGTATAACACGTATTATACCGGGTACAGTTTTTGGGATACGTATGATACGATCAAGGCGGTTATACGTATTATACGAAACAGTATACACGGTACAGCGTATATATGGAACTTACACCAGCGGTTAAAGGGTTTTCGTACATCGTGTGAAAAAAGATAGGAAAAAAAAAAAACCAATGTAATCTATTTCAGCAAATTGATGTAATATTTTATCACTTAATTCAATGAAAGTTAGAAGTAACATAAATTAATTAAAATATTTATAGGGGGAAATAAAAAGATCCTATCTATGAAACGTATTGTGCACGGTAACGCCACCGATTTCCAGCTTGTTCTCCGTTCAGTGGCGTAAGACTGATGAGGCTCATTGGTATTAAAAGTAAATACGTTTACTCGAATTATACGTTTAATTGATATACGCTTATGCGTATCCGGATACGTTTAAACGTAATTTTTTTTATTGTATACGTATTTCAGAGTTTCCCTCAGGTTTAAAAAAGGGCAGGGTGCTGCTGGTGAGAAAAGGGCACTTTTTTATTCTTAAGGGCACTTTTTGGATTCTTGAGGGCACTTTTCGGATTCTTAAGGGCACTTTTTTTTAATTGTTAAAAGGTATTATTTTGGTTTTTAAAGCCACTTTTGATATTTGAAAGTCAGGGCACTATTTTCAAGACTACATTGAGTCAATTTTTACTATGAAAGCAAATTTTTTAATGCAAAAAGGAGAAAGGGCACTTTTTTTACTGATGACAAGAAGGGTGTTAATTATTTTACTGAGGGGGCAAGAAGGGTGCTAATTATTTTTATGAGGGGCAAGAAGGGTGTTATTTTGTAAACCAAAGGGCAGACAGGGTGCAGCACCTTTCTGAAACTGTCTGGGGGAAACTCTGCGTATTTCATACTGACGCATTATACGTATATACGTATATCGGATAAACGTGTAACTGAAATACGTATCGTGGCTGGAGCACTAGTTAAAATACTGGTTTTCACCTTTGTTGTCTAACCTGGGTAGCCCGGGTTGGATTTCTTTAGTAAACATGATATTATAAACTAATAACAGCATTTAAAAAAAAAAACTAACTAAATTGAATTGGGGCACCCTGAAATTTCGCGCCCAAGAATCAGGTGGTCTTAGGCCCTGGACACATCTAGAATCGTCTGATGGCACTCCCCTTTACGGGGCTCAGCTCTTGAAAAGCGCCGTCTCAGACTAAGTAAACTTAAACAAATTTCAAGGAGAAAATATTTAATCAAATGCAAGCCTCTCAAACATTTTTAAAACGTGCATATCAATTCATATTTCCTAGGTAATATTCATGCAAATAAACACCCAAACAATCCCACCTGGAAAATACTCGACTAACCAAGAACTTAAATTCATTAAATCCACCTCGTTTGCAACCTCCCGTATACAATATACACAATTCACCATTTCGACCTTCTATCCAAGAGAATCAAAATTGCATCTAGAGTTTTCCGCTACAAAATTTTCGCCAGGCGTCTACATATCGCATTCATACATTCATTTTAACGTCACCTGACCTTTTAATGAATTTTCCGCGCACTAGACACAGATCTGGAACTAAAAGGAATGACCACCCCCATTAATCACCCCCTAGGAAAGGGGGGGGGGAGGATTGCGGAGAAAGCCATGCAAGAGAATAGCCCCCGAAAATTTTAAGGCGAGCCTTGGTGGCGAGTCAAAGGTTAATTGGCTTTTGTGTGGGATGGCGTGATTTTCATTTGCCAGCCAAGTTGTTCGCCAATTAATTTTTCGCCAATTAATTTTTAGCTAGGGTTGCTAGAGAGAGTTGTAGAAGGAGAAGGTACTACTTCCTTTTCCGTCTTTTGTTAGGAATATTGAAAACTTGCGTTATTCTGTAATTAGATGCTTCAAACATTTTAATGACTTGTTCGGAATTCACATTTATTTCAAGATTACGCTACTTAAGACCGAAACTTTATATAAGAATTTTTACTTTAATGATGTTTGCTAAGAGATAGGGATGAATTAATGAGGATGTAGTTGAAATTTTAATTTGCGTTTTGTAAGTCATCTGGGTGTGTAGATTCAGTAGTTTTAAAATCAAGTTTTCTTAATGTATTGTAATTTTCTACAGTCACATTAGTTTGATTTTATTTATGCTTATTCGCATTTGAATTTAGTGGTTGGTAATCTCTTAATCCATTAAAATTAAAATGAATAAAAAGAAATTTAATTTAATTTAAATTTTAATATCGTACAAGGATTTGTATTCCTTTAATCAGATCAAACATAGAGATGGAAAGAAAAATGTACCGCAACAATATGTTAGGGTATATTTTTTGTAGAAATGCTGTGACATGTCTTGGTTTTCCCAGTCCATTCATTGTGAATACTTAATATGACACTATACGTCACAGAATATATAACCTTAACCTTTCCCAGGCGGGTCCTTAAATATAGATCATACACATATGCATTATATTTGCACACTTCAACTTCATTTAAACAATGTTTTCCTCGCCGAAGCCATCCGATATCAGAAATTCAGATGCTGATAGGAAAGTTAGCATTAATATGAAACGTTTAATGTCGACTTTGGGGACAAACTTTTTACTTTCATGCCAGATGCCCGCAGAATGCGAAATTTTATCTTTACAATGTTTACCGAATATGACATCAAAATGTCAGGAAAAATCTTTCGAAAAGTATTTTATCTTTGTTATAGACAATTTATGCATGGGTCAAACTTGGGATGGGACATTGAAATGTAACTGAAGATATGCATATGTGTCATGTTCCAATCCAGCTAACTCGGCCATTCTCTACTTCAGGTCCTGATAACACCAACTTTAAGATAAAATCAGTTCTATTTAACTTCAATAAAGGTGATTGGGGAGTGGCTGTGTTAGCGATAGCAATATTCTTTTTTTTTTACTTTTAAACTGCCATAAATCCCTCTATTGGAAGTTTCACTAACATCCTTAGCAGAACAATATTTGGCCAATATTATTTATATTAACAATGTAAAGCTAATATTTCTGTAACAGTGCAATTTTATTGCAAATCAATTTTATTTAATTTCAATAAAAGAGGATTGGACAGTGGATTTCTTTTCACTAGAAGTATTTCTTTCTTGATTTTTAAATTCCCATAAATTACTTTATTCAAGCTGTGACTTTCTTATAGCAAAAAATATTAGTTCAATATTGTTTGTATTGGCTATATTTTGGCCAATATTGGCATGAAATACGGGGTGTTTACACTTTGCCAATATTGCACCAATATTTAATAAGGAATATTTTGCCATCTAAATATTTCCATTTTCCAAAAGCCAATATTTCTGTAGTAGTTGCATTTCATTGCTAATATTTAGACAGTAAAGTCATTATTTAGCCAATACAGATTTTTCATTCGAAGGATTTCCGACCAATGCAATATTCATGCACGGTTATGTCCCATTATCATCAATATGGCTAATATTGGTTTGTTATTAGGGATCTATTCATCTAATTTAAAGAACACAGTAAATCTCTTATCATTTTGTCATGCAGATAAAGTCGTATTTTATTTCAAACCTACAACATTTACAGTTTAGAAATTGGAAGTTTGCAAAGCTCGTCATCGTGGCCCGAATTACAACACAATTACTGTAGAATCACATCCAAAGACGAAAGCGAATTTTATACGAGCACCTATACACTCGCAATTACAGAATTACTGTGAAGCACGTCCAAAGACGTAAGTGAGCTTGCTGTGAATATCTTCACCCTCGCGATTACACAATTATTGTACAGTCACTGTAAACTTCAACATAAATTACAGTGGAGCCACTTCCAAAGACGGAAGTGAACTTGCTACAAGTACCTTCACACTCGCGATTGCACAATTATTGTAGAGTCACTTCCAAAGACGCAAGCAAACTTGATACGAGAATCTTCACACTCGCGATTACACAATTACTGTAGAGTCACTACCAAAGACGCAAGCGAACTTGATACGAGCACCTTCACACTCACGATTACAGACGTACTGTGAAGCAATACCAAAGAAATAAGTGAGCTTGCTGTGAGTACCTTCACACTTGCGATTATACAATTATTGTACAGCCACTGTAAGTTTCAACACAAATTACTGTTGAGCCACTTTCAAAGGCGGAAGTGAACTTGCTACAAGCACCTTCACACTCGCAATTACACAATTATTGTAGAGTCACTTCCAAAGACGCAAGCAAACTTGATACAAGCACCCCCACACTCACGATTATACAATTACTACGAAGCACTTTTAAAGACGTAAGTAAAATCGCTGTGAGTACCTTCACACTCGTGATTAATTATTGTACAGCTACTGTAAGTTTCAACACAAATTACTGTGGAGCCACTTCCAAAGACGGAAGTGAACTTACTACGAACACCTTCACACTCGCGATTACACAATAACTATAAAGACACTGTAGTCAGAGCCACAGCAAAGGTGGGGCGGGCGGTTCCCCTGCACGAGGTGCCGTCAGTTAGGAAAGGCGCTGATACTTATCAATGCTCTGCGCCGATTATCGCTAGATAAATTAAGGGCTTTCGCACCCGGTGCCAAATAGAGTTGCTGCAGTGTTGACTGTAGTTTCAATACAATTCCCATAGAGCCACTTCCAGAAACATAAGTGGACATGCTACGAGCTCCTTCACACTCGCGAAATCTTCCTGTAAATATTTTTGATCAACCAACCACTTTTCATATTTGCACAATTTCTACTAAAACATTTTCTAGTCGATACACATTCATCTAAACTTAAAGCCTCGATAGGATGTTGCAGATTTTACATTAGCTAAATGTTACAGTTTCAAAAAACCTGGTTTGGTATAGCATGTTCACTTGTGGTTTTGTGGACCTTATGTGTCATAAAACCTAACTCAACCAACAAACCAACCGAAGAACATGGAAATCTTACAATCAAGGAAGAGACTGGGAAAATTTGGGGAGTAAACTGGGAAATTTGGAAATATTGCGGCATTTCGAGGAGAAAAAACAAACTCAAGAAATCCTTAAGTAACAAAGTGTTGTTTACATGATATAAATAAAAGCTTTAAGAATTTCAGATATTGTATATTATTTATATTTCACATATGATAGCTGGTGTTAAAACGTATATAAAATAAAATACGCGTATCTGTACAGTAATTTTTCGTAGTTAAGTTCGTTTTATAGATGTTAAGTAATTAATTTTCTATTATATCTTAAAAGAGTATCATGAGAGATGAGGAAAACAAAATAACATGAAATTTGCACAAAACTTTTCATGTTATTTTAAAGAATAAATTAGGTATAAAACTTTTGTATACTTGTGTTGTTTGTTTGTAAACATCATACAAAAAATAGATAACTTATTTATTCTATAGTTTTACGCAGAGATATAAAGAAAAATTTTAAGTTTGATGATTTATCGCATGCTTATAATGAAATTTATATAGCTTATACTGCTTTTATAATGTTTATAATTAAATAATTTTCAGAATGACAATTTTTATGAAAACAACGTCGACATACCTATAATAAACAAAAATCATCAAATATTTATAATTTGAATTGCTTTAAATACACTCTGAAATGAAAAACCTGGCTGTAATGTTTTACTGCTCGAAAGTTTAGCATACACTGGACAAAATGGGAGAGTAATATATTTTATCTTTCCTTGTTAAAAATTTCCTTAACATTAAATATTTTGTTAAAATTTTGAAAAAAAAATTGCCAAAATAAGCGATATTATGCCAAGTATAAAGAAATTTATATAATGAAAGAGAACAATATTTTTATTATTTTTTTTAGTGATAAAAAGCCTCCGTTATTTTAAACTATTTTTATCCAGTTTTTCTGAAGTAATTTTACGCAGAATTAATTTGCAATTATACACTTCATTTTTTTTTCTAAACATATCTTTTATTTTCGCTATGACCAAAGTTTACCTCAAATTACAGACTATTGATTTTTTCAGATTTAAACACGTTTCATGCGTTAAGGTTAAAAAAATTAACGGCACATTAACTCCTAATTAAAGCTATAAAGACTCATTGTTTTCTTCATAATTAAAATTATAGCTATTTTTTTTGTTTCAAGTTTTAATTTAAAACAAACATTAAATGAAATATTTTGGCTTTTAAGATGGTGCTTTACAATTCATGAGTTTTGATTTATTAGGTATTTTTCAGTTTTGAATTACTGATAAAACAAGGGAATTATTTTGAGTTTCAAATGGGTCTGAGACATAAAATCTAAAAAGTTTGACATGGCTATACTTTTACTTATCCATCATACGCAGTATAGAGCAAGTCTTGTAATAGTTTTGAAAATCGAATTTTTTTTGACGGATTTACACGTTTCAGACACTGAAGATTCCGAAAAACATATTTTTAGATTTTTTTTTTTTTTTTTTTTTTTTTTTTTTTTTTTTTTTTTTTTCCCGTTCGTCTGTCTGTGTGCCTGTAAAGGCTCTATCTCCCGAACAAATTGAGATAGAGACTTGAAATTTGGTATGTACTTAGTACGTAGTAATGGGAAGAAGCTTATTGAATTTCAGTAACTTTGATTATCCGGAGCTATTTTTTTCGGACTCTGGAAATATTCGTTCTGATAAAAAGTACATAAATTTTTCAAAATTGTTTATTTTAAGGAGTGAATATAAAAGGCAATAAAAAAACATAAATTTTGCATAAAGAGTGAAGTAGATCGGATAATTATCTGCCGATATATTTGTAATCCTATTTTCAACACTCATCGATTTTTCATGACCCTGTATTTCGTCCAAATTTCAGTTCAAAGATATATTTCAATTGGAAATGAGGCGCTTAATCCGACACAGTAAACTCTTAGTTAATATGATTATCATTTTTAGAGATGCGAGGATGTTTCTTTAACGCAATTCAGTAATAGAGCATTTGAAGTTTATGACGTCATCAAGCCACGATTTTATTCGAATTGCAATGCATTTTATAAATAGTTTACACATGTTTTACTTTCATATTTTACATTATGCATATCCATGATGGGTAAGTATTACGGTGGCCCCCAACCACTAGTTTTGGATTAAGGTGGCTCTCAAATTACCTGCTCAATAACGCGAAACTTTCCGACACATTTTCTGGCTCATTTTTTAAACGCAATCACATAAAATTGGCATTCCTGACTATTGAAGAAATTTGGAATGGAAGTGAGTTTTAAATTTCTTGATAAATAAATTACTCATCGAATTATAAGTGATTCGTGTCACGTGACAACACGTTTTTCGCCTTGCTCGCGGCGCGGAAATTCGGTTCAAAACGTCCACTTTGACTTTGAGTATTTTCTGAAACATCTTCTGCCTTTACCAAAAAATGGAAAATGTATTTCGATTACAAAGTTTCTGAATAAGAATACATGCCAATAGCATGCATTTCCGAACGAAAATGAAGTAAAAAATGTGTCTGAAAGTAGCCCCTTTGGATTTGAGAACAGCCTTAAAAAAGTACTCTAAGAGTTTTTAGAATAACATAATGCAAACCCACACACAATTACGATAATTATACAGATAAAAAGAATATGACACTTCTTATATTGTACGGTCTGTGGTTGTCTAAGGTGGGTTAATTTTATGAAAGTTGAGTACAGTAAAACCCCGGTTATCCGAAAAGCATGGCACCAAAAGTTTCCGGTTAACCGGGATTTCATAGGAATTTTCGGATAACCGGGAGGCTTCCTATATTTATTCTACCAAATGGCATTACTCACTCTTCTATCTCCCAGACAGTCAAGTAACGCGTTCGTGCCTGTATATGCAGCTAGAGCTCCTATAATAGCCTTATAGGAGCCTTAGATGCAGTAACAGCAAGAGTTCGTTATTCTATGCGATTTCCCCTTCCTGTTTACACGAGTTTTAATTTCCTTCAAATTTTGTTTATGATGAGTATTACTTAAATCTTTTGATTACAGAGTTGGGACATATGTCGTCCCAGAGACCATTTCTTTATTCTATTCTCAATATATTTTCAATACCAATACCTGCCATGATACCAAGATAATTTCAAGAGAAATCTACCACAAAGAAGTCCTTTTGTAAATTCAGGTAATACGAGTGAATATAAAAACAGTCGCCAGTTCAACCCCCGTAATCAGAAGGTTAAAGCGCAAACGGATTTTTATAAGCATGAAGATCTCAACGCGTTGAAAAGAGTTGATATGGGCACTTTAATATATTGAAGTGCAGAAAGATGCGACGACAGTATCAGATGTGTTGTTGTTTAAAAGGTAGCGTGATAAGGCAGCATTGAAGCAATGCAAAGTTGAAAAACAAAACACAATTTATTTTGTAAAAAAATGAAGTGTTGCACGTGTCTATGCAATAAAATGCCTGCACTTATGCATTGCCCATATAAGTAAGTTGACTCTTTAATTATTTCATAAGCAACATGCTTGTATAAAAATAAAACTTTTCTTAAGAAAGAAAAAACAAAGAGTTTTAAGGTGTTTCGGTTAAGCTGATTTTCGGATAACCGGGATTCAGGTAATCGGGGTTCTACTGTATTTAAAACTTTTAAGCGCAATCGAATATAGTTTTCGAAGTTATATATATATATAAATGAATTGTAGCTTATAAATTTGTTTTAACAGAAATCGATTTCTAGAAGGTTCAAATATGCGAATACAAAATTACTGCTCATTCCGTCAAGTAGTTTTCGAGTTTATGTTTAAGCAATTGCCCTTCATTGCAATGTGTTTTGAAAAGATTACAAATGAATTTAACATTAGCAGTTTCACGTTTTAAATCTTCATAATTCTTAAACTACTTGACCGAATGGCTTCCCGTTTGGCAGCATAAGGTGCAATTTGCTGGAAGAGGCAAATATGATGTAAAAATATGATGTAAAAATTAAGTATTTGTATTGAAAATTTTAAAGTTTGGTACAAGTTCTGTGTGAAAATGACCCCGCCAAGATTTTTTTTTTTTTTTTTTAAACAAAAATTGAAAGAAGACATAATTTTCAGTTGAATGGCTATTTCCTTTTTTTCCTGGAACAGTTTGGTGATTAAATTATTTGAGGCGTTCTCTATTTTTTTTTTTCGACTGTGCATTTACTTTAGATTTTTTTTTTTTAAAGAATACCCAGTTTTAAATTTATATACATAAATTTCTAAGGAAGATAAAACTTTGAAACTTTGTACAGTGTTTTCAATTATTATAGTCTTCCACGAGTTTTGTTTTGAGAAAATCCCATTTTTTAAAACAATCTTTTATTTACTTAAAACTGATCTAAGAAATAAAACAAATGCATTTTAAGTGTTTCTACCCGTACATAGTTATCTGACTTCTTTTGTGTGGCCCTGTAAAAGAGATATAAATGCGACTTACATTATTTTCAATTCGGAAAAGGATGTTGATATAACCTCAATAACCTATATAAATTTCGTTGAATTTGAATTAAACTTCCTTTCAGATGGTAATGCACCCGAATCCTTTTGTGTGGCCTTGTACAAGAAATACAATGTTAAGCAATTGGGAAATGTTGTTGTGTACACCTTAACAACCGATGCAGATTTCGCTAATTTTGTTGAATTTGAATTAAAATGTTTACTTTTAGGCGGTAACGTATCCGAAATCTTTTGTGTGGCACTGTAAAATAAGAACAAATGATATGCACCCAAATGACAATAATATTGCATTGCAATCGGATTTACATATGTATATGCAAAATTTCAGCTCGATCGAATAATTGGAAGTGAGTTAAAATTCGAGTACAAATTTTAAACTATACATATGTATATATGATTATTGCAAGTTAAATAATATCTTATAATAAAGAAAACTGTTCTCTAACTACGATTACATTATTTAAATATTTCATCTCTGTTTTTCCGACAAAATGATTAAAACTTTTTTTTTCTCCTCAACATTTTTGTGAGTACTGAGTAGGGGAAGGTGGCCTAAAATGATGCTAGCGGGCAAAACGATCCACATATGTTTTCTTCCAGACAGGTCGCGCTATCTACAGGGTAACACATACTAGTTGTGCCGCAAGTGAAGAAGAAACAATGGCGGTATTCAAGCGATCGCAGTATTACACGACTGAATAGAATTCTTTGGAAAATTGGTTTTTATAACATCTGTTATAAAATAAGCACCAACTTTCAAATTTATTTAGATATACAGTCTTTCATGTACAGAAATATGACTTGGTTTACTTAATGGATAATGCTTTTAGATGTGAATTACACTTATGTATTGTCATAATTACTTTTATATCCTTTATTTTGCCGATAAGAAACAATTTATAATTATTTTTAAATGAAGGATCATTTTGCCCTTTGGTGAGGTAAAATGATCCTTTGGGCACTTTTTCAATAATCTATTTTTTTAATTACTCAGTTTGGGTTTAAAATATTATTAAAATATAAATGCAAAATATAGTGTAAAACATACTAGCAAAAGGCCAAAGTTTTATTTAAACAATTATGTTATTTTACACAAGTTTTCTCCTATAAAGGGGATCATTTTAGGCCACCTTCCCCTACTGATAACAATAAAATGTCTTGTCTATAAAAAAAAAAAAAAAAAAATCACCCAAACAAACATGGTATTTAATTGCTATAATTTGTTTTTACTTGGTCAAAAAAAATCTGTCGATTCACTAATTGATCAAAACATATCTACTGTTATTACGGGTTGTGACGAATTTATACGTTTTAGAAGGTCCTGAACACTACGATTTGACTGTTTTTAGAAAATGTCTGTCCGTGAGTCTGCGTGTCTATATGTGACACAAATTTTGTAAGCGCTCTATCTCAATAACTAATGCATGCTATTTGATCAAACTTCAGATATCGTTGGATCGTGACATAAATTGGTACTGATTAAGTTTTGATGTAAATCGTCGAACAGGTGGCGCTGCTATGCTGCATGGTGGCATACAAGTGATGCTGCATTTCTCACGATTTTGCGCGAAAGCTATATCTCAAGAACTAATGCACGGAATTTCATCAACTTTCATATTCTATGTTAGACATTGACATAAATTCGTGCTGATTAGGTTTTGGTGTAAATCGCACAAAATATGGTGCTGTTATGCTGTAATTTTTCACAATTTTCGTGATAGCTATGAGGAACTAATGCATGTAATTTCAACAAGTTCATATTCTGTTAGTATTTAATATAAATAGACGCTGATTGGGTGTGGATGTAAATCGTCCAACAGGTGCTGCTGTGTTTATCCCAATTTCCACAATAGCTATACCTTAAAAAACTAGTCGGATGTGCCAATCCCAAAACTTTCTTCTATCTCAGTCATGTTAATACTTCAAAATTCGTTATCATATCCCCAATAAAATCAATATTTTTCGTTATTCCGTTGTACGTCAGCTGCTTTGGAATCGTCGGGTTACCGGGATGCGATCAACTGATGTATAATACTAAACTACGAAAAGTCCTTCAGGTCTGAACCGACAGGAACAGATAGCCTCCCTATTTCTTGGTTTTTCGATTTTAGCTAATTTTACTGGAAAACACGAAGGTAAAATGCGTGGAACCTAATTAAACAAGATTCAATCCCAGTTCTCGTCAACATTGAATTTGAATGAGAATATCGCCAAATTAGTCCTCTACAGCCAAGTTGGCTTCATTTATGACAACCTATTTTGGTCGCCAAATTCGGCGATATTTCGCCAACTGTCGTCAAGTTTGGCGAGAATTTGACATTGGCGAATATAAATATATAGTGATAAGCATATAATAGGATTAATTGTTACAACAATGAAAGAAAATTTGCCAAAACCATGTTAACTATAACTCATAAGTTAAACCCGTTTATGGATGAATTTTGCTGTCTTGTTTGAAAATGTCAGCCACCCTAAAATTTCAAACCGCTATATCTCAGGCATTTTTTAAGATAGAGGCAAAACAAAAATTGTTCCGGATTCTCTGAACATTTAACGAAAAAAAATTGTAGGATTTCTAATTTTTTTGCACATCTTTTTGAATTTGAAATTGAATTTGTCTATTTTGACCTTTTGAATTTGGCTATCACAGCACCCCCTTTCGTCAAAATATCCCCAAATTCTGATAGAACCTGCTTGCCATAGCCAAAAACATAGAAAAAAATGTGGTTCAATTTGAAGCATAACTTCATACACTTTTCGATGATACAATAGTGAAAATGGAACAAAAATATCGATCGCAGCGTGCCCTTTCGTCGAAATATCCCCAAATTCTGATAGAACCTGCTTGCCATAGCCGAAAGCATAGAAAAAAAATCTGGTCCAAATTGAAGCATAACTTCATACACTTTTCGATGATACAATAGTGAAAATGGAACAAAAATATCGATCGCAGCGCCCCCTTTCGTCGAAATATCCCCAAATTCTGATAGAATCTGCTTGCCATAGCCAAAAACATAGAAAAAAAAATCTTGTTCAATTTGAAGCATAACTTCATATACTTTTAGATGGTACAATAGTGAAAATGGAACAAAAATATCGATCGCAGCGCCCCCTTTCGTCAAAATATCCCCACATTGTGATAGAATCTGCTTGCCATAGCCAAAAACATAGAAAAAAATTAGGTTCAATTTGAAGCATAACTTCATACACTTTTCGATGGTACAAAAAAGACCCACACAGACGGACAGACGGACAGACGGACGGACGGACAGACGGACAGACGGACAGACAGACATTTTGTAAAAACATGTTTTTCGGAATCTCTGACCCCTAAAACGTGTAAATCCGTTGAAAACCGGGAGTCGAAAAAAATTTCGATTACAATACTTTCTTCTATTATAGATAGAAGAAAGTAATAATACGCGGAGTTTCACCAAACTTTATAGTTTGTTAGACCTTGACAAAAATAGATCCTTATTAGATTTGGATGTATACCACCCAACAGATGTCGCTGCTATGCACTGTTTTTCACTATTTCAGCGATAACTATATATCAAGAACGCAGATTGTCATTTAATTTTGGCTGCAGACAATTTGATTTATATAGAAGAAAGTTCTGTGGTGGCAACAACATACTAGTTACGTTGCTATGAGATTATTATTTTTTTTTTTTTCAAATTTTGAGTTGATTTTAACGTTAATTTTTCTTCGTACAAATTGAAAGAAATGATGCAATTGTTGTTGCAAAAGTTGGATCAAAAACTGGTTGTGATCACTATTACCGTTTGTTACTATTTATCACTCTTTTGCTGACATTCCAAAATGACTATCTCTGATTGGATTGTCATAGAAAAAATTGCTGAACGATTTTTTATGAGCTATGGGTAAAAAGTTGGGGATATTCTTAATTGATATCACACTGGGAATTGAGGCAATTTTTCACGGAAACTCGGCTCAAATCAAGAGTTGGCTCAAAAATTGCCCGAAAAGTTGTTGAATCTAATAGAAATTTAGTCAAACATCCGAACATTCAACAGCAAACAAAACTTTTCAGAATTCGTTTTTTTTTACTAAATAACTAAAAATTAGCTGATATTGACCTTCGTTTGTTACAATTGAAGCCCCCCTTCCTTCTTACCCCAAACTAGCTTTATACTTATTCATGCAGAAAGCCTTCAAATTCTAGACTTTTGAATTATCCGAAAAGGCTTTGATTTCTTATACGGTTGTCAAGTCAAGTGTTAGCTCAAAAAATACCCGAAAAGTTATTGAATCTAATAGAAATTTTGGGTCAAGCATCCAAACATTCAAAAGCAAACAAAACTTTTCATAATACGTTTTATTTTTACTAAGCAATTAAAAATTAGTTGATATTGACGTTCGTTTGTTACAATTGAAGCCCCTTCCTTCTTACCCCAAAACTAGCATTATACTTATTCATGCAGAAAGCCTTCAAATCCTAGATTTTTGAATTATCCGAAAATGCTTTGATTTCTATACGGTTCTCAAGTCAAGTGTTGGCAAAAAAAATACCCGAAAAGTTATTGAATCTAATAGAAATTTTAGTCAAGTATCCAAACATTCAACAGCAAACAAAACTTTTCATAACACTTTTTTTTTTTTTTTTTTTTTTTTTTTTTTAACTAAATAACTAAAAATTAGCTGATATTGACCTTCGTTTGTTACAATTAAAGCCGCCATTCCTTCTTACCCCAAAATTAGCATTATACACATTCATGCAGAAAGCCTTCAAATCCTAGATTTTTTAACTATCCGAAAAGGCTTTGATTTCAATATATCTTCTCAAGAAAAATAAATTTATGTTCAAATTACCTAAAACGTCAAAGTTTATATTTGAATGAAAATATATACCTGGCGATCAGAGTCCTGCATCAGGTTGGGTAACCCGATTTTACCCGAACTCGACCTGTGGATCAGGTCGGGTCGGGTTGGAGCTAATTTTTTTCTTTGTGGGTTGGATTAAGTCTAATTGTTTCAGATTGAGATTTGATGCTTACGGGTCAAAGGTTAACCCATGAAAAGAAATTCTAGAATATTATTTCATATGAAAAACCATATAATTGAATATGAGGGAGTCTTTATATGTTTACCTTTCTACATAAAAGATAAAATTTATATTAAATATATGATTGTAGACCATCTTTTAATAACTGTATTAAATTATAGATCCATTTTTTTTTTTATTTTGGGTTTCGTATCGATAAATATTTTTTTGTCGGGTTCGGACCGGGTTTCGGACTAACGGAAATTTTTTGTCGGCTAAGGCTCAGGTTTCGGGTTGACTTAAAGCTGATTTTACCGGTTCAGTTCGAGTACAACCCGACCCGTGAAAGATTGTAATGCATTTCATTCAAAAAAGTCCTTAATGATTCGAGAAAAAAAAATCTATTGATTTGTCTACATTCGATTTTTTAATAATTGTATTAAATTACAGATCCACTGTCTTTGATTTTGGGTTACGTATCGTTGAAAATTTTTTTGTCGGGTACGGACCGAGTTTCGGATTAACGGAAATTTTTTTGTCGGGCTCGGTTCAGGTTTCGGGTTGACTTTCGTTGAAAGCTGAATTTTCGGATTCGGGTAGAGTACAACCCGACCCGCGAAAGATTCTACTGGCGATACATACATTTTATTCAAAAAAGTCCTTAATCATTTAATTAAAAAAAAAAATCTATTGAATTGTCTACATTCGATGCAAATCAATCAATTATAGAGCCACTGAATTCCGAATGCAATTCGCTTATTAAACAATAGACCAATCGAATAGTAAACGAAGCTCATGCATAAAGTAATGCAAAGCTTAATTGAATTATACAAAATTAGCATAATTAATGCATTTATTTCTCGCATGGTCGCTTCCCGATCCTCTTGGCGGAATAGAGATTTTCCGAGATTTAATTGAGTTTTACCGCTGATCTCTTGTCCATTATGAGAGTGTTTGAATGTACTCAAATACAGTGAAGTTATAAGAAGGGGAAGACAAGGGTAAATTATTCGCAGCGGGTACTACGCTCTTTAAGGCTGTTCTTAAATCCAAACGGGCTGCTTTATGACGTATTTTTAAATTCATTTTTGTTCGGAAACGCATGAAATTGGCAGGTGTTCTTATTGAGAAACTTTGTAATCGAACTGCGCTTTCCATTTTTTTGATAAAGACAGAAAATCTTTCAGTAAATAATGTCAAAGTGGGCTTTTTGACCCAAATTCCCGACGCGACAGCGCGAGAAAATTATCCGAGAGAATCGCTTATAACTCGATACGTAACACATTTATCAAAAAGTGGAAAACGTTAATTGATTCTAAATCTCAATCCTCAACTGACGTATCGGCAATTATTATCCATGGGGTAATGGATCATGGTTTAAAATCCATAATTCTACGCCATCATCATTTCATTATTTGATTCCGCCAGCATGTTATAAATGAATGGAATTGTTAGGAAATCATCTTTAAATTGATACGAATTTTTCAGAATGGGACTTTGTAAAAGCGAAAAATTATCGTTGTCAAATAAAATGACTGCAATAGACTGATGTAATTCACCCAGTTTGTTTAAGGCTATTCTCAAATCCAAAAGAGCTACTTTCTGACACATTTCTGAATTCATTTTTGTTCGGAAACGCATGAAATTGGCAGGTGTTCTTATTTAGAAACTTTGTAATTGAAACACGTTTTCCATTTTTTTCCTTTTGTAAAGACAGAAGAGCTTTCAGAAAGCACTGTTCAAAGTCGACGCTTTGAATCGAATTCCCGGCGCGGCAGCTCGTGAAGTGTGAAAAACGTGCCGTCACGTGACCAGAATCACTTATAACTCGATAAGTAATCTATACTATTAAAGTCCGTTCGCGTATCTATGTAACCTCAAAAACTCCGAAACCACAGGGCGCAGGGCTACGAAATTTTGCACACGTGTTGCTGGTAGGGGGGGGGGGGGCATGAACGATTGGGGCAAAAAATTCGAAAATTTTAAATAGATTTTTTAGATTAAACTAATTAAAATCCATCCACAAATAGATCTAATAAAAAATACACTTTTCTATCTTCGGTTGGTTGGTTGTATAAAATCTCCACGGAAGTCATTAAATAAATCAAGGTACGGATCATTGCAATTGCGAGTCGAGTGTTTAAATTCAATCGATCATAGATTATATGACATGCAAACAATCAACTTAATTATTAACAGGTTGCCAAATGCTAAAAACTTAATTTTAAAGGATATTATCGACTTAATGAATGATAATTAGCTGGGTTTAAGGGTTTTTTTTTACATGACATATATTAATATGATTATTAATGAGATTATTAATACAGAAAACTTTATTTAGCAGATTATTTTTTAAATTTGTGGGGATGGGGAGAGGAGTAAACGACTTTTTATTAAATATCACATTTATTTTACTTGACCGCGCGCCACCTGGCGGCGGCTTTTTCATTAATTGGCCTTCCTTATTAATAAATCCATTGTTAAATTTGCAGGGATGGGGAGGGGTGTGGGTAAATGACTTTTTGTTAAATATCACATTTATTTTACTTGACCGCGTGCCACCTGGTGGCGGCTTTTTCATTAATTGACCATCCTTATTAATAAATCCAAATCTACTGCTCTGATTTCAACAGAACTAATTACATTTAACAAATTTAACATTTTTAGCTTCACCCGTAACGTTTAATCGCTGTTTCATATAGATAATACCGCTATTTTAGAATAACAGTTTTCGTAAAAATTAAATTTATGTTCCTAATAAAAGTACAGAGCCAGTATTCAGTTGATGCATATAAAGAGTCAAAGTTAGTGATTTGTTGTTGAACAGTTGACTGCGCGCCTCCTCGGGAGTAATTATTTAATTGCGCTTAATTATTACCTTTTTTAAAAAATAAAGAAAAACATTTTATCACAAACATCAACAAAGCTTTTTCTATTTATTCCCTTATTCGAAAGATATCATTTTATCGTCTGCTGATGCGTTTTATCGTCTGCAACATGATACATTAAATTTCATTAAAAAAAGGCACAGTAGTAGAAAAATATTTTTCTAAATCGAATAGTTATTGAACAACTCAACACTTTAACAGGGGAGTTTTTATTTCTTATTTAGATATTTTAAAATTGTTTGTTGTCATTGCGTTTTTATGCTAAATTTCGTTTCGTATTCGATTATTATTATGTCTATTTGATGTGAATTTTTTACGTACTACTACTTTTTACTACGGATTTTTGGTTGTGTAAATGCTGATTTTTAATAGACATAACATATTTTTATATTCATAAACATTAGTTTGGTTGTACTGATTTTTATTTTTAATTTTGGTTTTAGAATTAAATTCATGAACTCCCGTGCGTAGAACGGGTTAAACAACTAGTATATTTATGAAAAAATGGAAAACTCATTTCAATTCCAAATCGCTTCAAGAGTCAGGTCTGACAATTTCATGCCTTTGCGTTTAAAAATAAGTCAGAAATTGTGTCAGAAAGTTTTGCGTTGTTGAGCAAGTCATTTCAGGTTCTTATCGAATTTCTCGTTTGCATTTGAATATTTTTAAACGATTTTTAAATTATTTTTCGAAACTGGTTCCAACAGTAAAAGTACCTTCATTAAAAACAATCTGCAACCGAAATCAAAAAAGTAAAAAATAGTTATATTACAGATCGACTTCAACCATCCTGTGCAAAACAAATCGTTTAAAAATATTCAAATTTCAAACGAGAATTCGAAAAGAACCTACCCCATAGGTTTAACATTAGCAAGTGGATGTTCTAGCGTGAGTGAAGAATTCTCTTAAGGCTGTTCGTCAGTGAACTTCCCGATTCCCCTCGCATGTGAAGTGTTATGTGAAGTTAAAATCTTATTCAGTTTTCCTAAGATTTTAACACCTAAAATGATAAATTAAGCACATATTTTAGACATATTTTGACAACTAAGAAAAAAGAGACATTACTTTAACAAAAGTACACAGAAAACAGAAGTTAAAAATACTAATTTCCTGAAGATATATTTTAAAAGTACGAATGCATCCTACGCCCATAGGATTAAAATTAGCGAGGGTAATCGGGAAGTTTACTGACGAGCAGCCTTAAGGCTCTTCATCAGTGATATTTCACATTCCCCTCGTTAATGTTAAACCTATGGGCGTTTGATGCATTCGTATTTTTAAAATAACTCCACAGGAAATTAATATTTTTAACTTCTTATTTCTGTATTATCCTCTTAAAGGATGTCTCTTTTTTTCTTAATTGTCAAATTATTTCTAAAATATGGGCTTAATTTATAATTTTATGTGTTAAAATCTCCTCAAAACTGAGTAAGATAACAATTTTAACACATCACCTAAAATTAAATAAGGTGAGTGAACCAAAAGTGGCCAGTGTTCCTTAGGTATAGCCCACCCTTCAAAAGTAGAACTAATTTCATTTTTAATCACAATATGGTGCTACTGCATTGTCAATCATGTATCTGCAGAGCACGTGGTTGAATTTAAAGGGATCACCTTGATCCTCCGACATTTTATGCAGTCATTTCACTTTTGAAGAGTAGTCGCTCTAATATCCAGGTAAGAAGATATTTTAATTTACACGTGTTTAATGTCTTAGAACTTTAAGTTATGATACGCTTTCTGAAAGCTTATTCCTTTCTCTTTAACCACATTTACTTCGATTCTAAGAAATTTATCAGATTAATACTTTTACGTCGTGCAAATGACGACCATACGCATGTTCCCAAAGTGGCCACCTTAGAAAACAAATATGGAAACCAGTGTAGTAAGGGCGATTTTCAAAATTTCTATATAAATATATCTGAAACAACTTATTACCACTTATTGTTAACACAAGAGATCACTCAAAAGAAGTCAGTAACTCCCAGAAGAAAATCCTGAACTACCTTGCACAAAAAGTGCTTCAAGGTCTTTTCGTGCATAAGATAAGAAGATTAAAAAGAAAAATTCGAAAGGTATCAAAAGAAAGAAAGGATTATCAGAGCACAATAGTAAGCAAAATAGTTTGCCGAGTATTTTTTCCGATTTTAAAAGTGATATTGCCACCTTTGGAGCACTATGCTCCAAAGGTGGTCTACAAGCTACAATTTTGAAACGGTATTATAAAAGTAATTACATTTTATTTTACAAAGAAAAGTATACTTGATATGTGTTATAGAGATAAGTGTAAAATTTTACAAACAAAAATTCAGCCACACACACCCAACCAGAAAATAATAAAAAATCCTCAAAGCTTATCTATGGCCACCTTTGGGTCACCTACCTTATATATTTTAGAAATATTTTGACAACCAAGAAAAAAGAAAAAAGAAAAAAAGAAGACATCCTTCAGCAGGAGTACACAGAAAAAAAAAAAGAAAGTGCAAAACCATTTTTGCGCTTTCTTTTAATTCAAAAAGTAACTTAACATTTATAATAATTATAAAATGTAATCTTTTATTTATCATTTCATTAAATCTTTAAAAATGAACAATAATTGAAATTATTATTTAAATGACTAACTACATTTTTTTATTACTTAGTATATTAATAAAGTTAGCAATCTACACCAACAAATAAACTTACAAGATTACTATGAAGCAAATCGATACTTATGGATTACACCTTATTTGTGGATTTTAATAGCACAATATGCCAATACCTGAACAAATAATTGGATAAACAAAGTAGCCAGGACCGAATGCTGAAAATGAAGGTAAGCAAATTTATCTTACCTATTTTTCTAAGAAGAATTTATAGTCATTACTTTATAACGCTTATGATCAAAGATCGCTACATGCGCTATCAAAATCGCTCCATTACTAACAATTATATATATATTGATATTGGCTTCTGAGGTTTCTAAAGATAAACAGTGCTTTTCGGAATCGTTAGTAACTCAGAAGAGGTTATTGTATATTTTCGTTTGTGGTTATATTATAGTTTCATAAATTGAGAAACATCTGTCTTTTCTTTTACAATGTACCCTAATTCGACAAAAAAAAAAAAAAAAAATCAGTCTTTTTTTGTGTATTTTGAGTTTTATCTTTTGTGAATGCTGTATGTTCTAGCATGTTACAAGTATCTTCGTTTAACATGAGTATATTCTCTCAACATGACAACAGAAATAAGAAAAAAATAACAATTACAAGATTACGCTGAAAAGATACATGGAATTGAAGTAAAAACAACCTCTTTTGAATTTTTAATTAGCGGGTAAAAGTGTTGATATATTGAAGTGAAAAATGTTATCTTAACTATAATAAATCAACGAATGCTTTCACGAACGACAGAATTGTAAATGTTTCAAAGTTTACTGTAATAAAACAAATTGTATAATAATATATACAAGTACTAACTGATGTCATATATTTCATGATAAAAGTAATTATCCCGCTGATTATGCATAATAAACGAGTATTATGCATGATCACTAATCATTCTGATAAGCCAGATAAATTCTCTTCATAAAATATTAATAATTCTCATGTACCAGTGACAATGTCTATTCATCAGTTCGTAGTGATAAATAAAATCAATTACTTTTATTAATTAAAATTAACACTCATTATATGTAAACGTTCGTCTAGGAGCGTAAATTTGACAAAAGAACAGATTTCCTTTAATATATTCTCCTACTCATAAAGTCTTTACAATATTAATAAAACAAGAAATGCATTTTTGACACCTTTTATTAAAACTTGCTTAAATCCTATTTTATTAAAATGGCGGGGGTAACTCACGTTATATTATTATTTCTCTGCGCTTAGAGATTATTTGAAATGTTGCGCGGATGATGATATATTTAGAGATATCCATCAAATTTATTGCATTCATTTAAGGTATATGCATAATAACCGGTAAAAGGCGAGAAATTTAATGAAATCTGTTAAATTTATCGAGATAATTAGCAGTTGTTCATAAGATCTAGCGTAGTTAACATTTTATAACTTTTATTTGAACTTATGCGTGACTTTATAGGTGGTGAGATCTTATTGTAGTTATTTATTTATCCTATGTAGCATATAAAGACATAAGCGAAAGTTATTTAGCGAATTTTGTAACTTTAGAAGTTAACTTAAGAATTTTTATACTTTTTTGTGTCAAAATTTTCGATTTTTTAGTTTTTGCATTTTTAGCATTTCTTAAGTATGTAGGTCGTTCCCCTAAAGCGGTTTTGCTGTATTGGCGCTGTAATCGAGTAAAATGCAGTGATTGCCGGTTCGATTAAAAAGTCTCGAAACGGTCGAATACCTCGAGAAATATACATCGGATTTAAAAACAGAAAAATACGTGTTCAATATTTTAGAAAAATCTATTTAGGGATATCAAAGTTGCAATTTTTCTAAAATATTGAACACGTATTTTTCCGTTTTCCAATCCAATGCATATTCCTTGAGTTGTTCGACCGTTTCCAGACTTTTCAATTAAAACGATTTTACTCGATTACAGCGCCATCTACGATTTTTCAAAGAAAGTGTTAAATACAAATGTTACATATTCTTTCCCGTAGAATCCGAATGTGCAACGAAAAAGGGGGGTTATCATTTAAGATTTCAAAGTTTCCCTTTTTCCTCCCTGGGGGCAGAGTTGGGGGCAACTTTGATATCCTTAAGTAGATTTTTCAAAAATACTGAACATGCATTTTTCTATTTTTCTATCCGATGTATATCTCTCGAGTTATTCGACCGTTTCCAGACTTTTCAATGAAAACGATTCTCACTGCATTTTACTCAATTACAGCGCCATCTACGATTTTTCAAAGAAAATGTTAAATACAAATGTTACCTATTTTTTCCCCGTAGAATCCGAATCTGCAACAAAAAAGGGGGTTATTATTTAAGATTTCAAAGTTTTCGAAATTTCCCCGCAGAGGGCAGAGTTGGGGGGCAACTTTGATATCCTTAAGCAGATTTTTCAAAAATATTGAACATGCATTTCTCCATTTTTCAATCCGATGTATATTTCTCGAGTTATTTGATCGTTTTTTCAGACTTTTCAATGGAAACGATCCTCACTGCATTTTATTTGATTACAGCGCCATCTACGATTTTCCGAAGAAAATGTTAAATACAAAAGTTACGTATTTTTTCCCGTAGAATCCGAATCTGCAATTAAAAAGGGGGTTATCATTTAAGATTTTAAAGTTGCCTCTCTTTCTCCCCAGGGGACAGAAGTGGGGGGGGGGACTTTGATATCCCTAAATAGCTTTCTCAAAAATATTGAACACATATTTTCCGTTTTTCAATCCGATGTATATTTCTCGAGTTATTCGACCGTTTCCAGACTTTTCGGACACCTTGTATACATTTCTATGCAAACAAATGAAAGTACAGTATAACTGCTACGGTATAACAGCTGAGAAGCAATTGATACAGTTTTATTATCACATATATATTTTTTTAATTAGCCAACGGACCTGTTAATGATAAATGTGTCTCATTTTGAGAATGTTGCAGTTGCAGTAGCAAGGATTTCGTAAATATTATTGATAATTTTTACTAATTTGTGCGATTAAAGTGTTTATTTAAGGCTAATGTCTCTAATGTAATCAAATCTGAGAAGTTATTTTAACCTCTTTGCAATTTCTGAAAAAAAAAATTGAGTCTGACTTCAGATGACGTATTACACTTTCTGAAATATCAAATTCCGATTTTGATATTAGACCGGGAGGCGGCAGCACAGACAATCATCGATGACCATCGAGTGACCTCATCGAGTTCACGGCTAAAATTCCAGAATTAGTTAAAACTAGATTCGCATATTAAAACGCAATCGGTCTGCCAAGTCATATCTTGGTGGAAAACACCTTAAAACCCGATTTTAACGGTTGACTCATAGGTTTACCATTGTGTTTTCCTGCACCCAAAGGTAGGAAAACATGGAGGACTGGGAGCAGGAACACACAATGGTAAACCTATGAGCCAACCACTAAAATCGGGTTTTCGGGGGTTTTCCACCAAGATATGACTTGGCAGACCGGTTGCATTTTAATGTGCGAATCAAGTTTTAACTAATTCTGGAATTTCAGCCGTGCACTCTATGAGGTGATTGTCTGTGCTGCCGCCTCCCGGTCTATATTCATTATTATTTGATCCACTAGATGTTTTGTTGGTACTAGAGGTCCTCAAGGACCCAGGCGAATTTTCATTCACGAGACTCGGGCCGGGCCAGACTTCTTTTTTTCCGGGCCAAACCGGACCTGGAAGCAGTCACCGGCTTAAATTTTCAGGTCAGGTCCCGACCCTGCTCATACGAAAACCATTGGCCCGGCCCGTACAAAAATCAGTAAAATGAAGCTCGGCACAACAATTTTTGCAAAAAATGCATATATTTTTAAATGGCCATTATTTTACAGTTAAAATTCTCTTTAAGGAATAGCACATACATTTCGAGGCAAATAAATTAAAGTATAGTAAAACCTGCGAAATAGAACCTGTCAGTTTAAAAAAAAAAAAAAAAAAGTCTAAGTCATTTTTTTTTAATCCGTGTTCATGTACCTAATTGTCTAAGTGGTAGATATTTTGCATTCCATGCATTTAGAACATTATCTGAAAATAAAATTTATGCATAAGTAAGTGTGTTTTTTGAATAATTTTAACTGTAGGGTAATGTTGCTTCAGAAATATCAGTATGTTTTGTAGAAATTCAGTCGGGCCGGACTGGGGCCGAGCCTAGAAATTTCAGCCCGTGCAGACCTTTACATCAGTGACTAAATATGCACTATGAATGGACCGGGATAACCGAGTCACGTCAATAACATGCCTTTTTTTCTGTTAAATAAAAGCAGGTATCTAAGCGTTAAAATATATCGATATTTCCGATGTATCGATATGTCAATGCCATCTCTAGGTCGGCATCCAGAAAAATTAAAGCACATAAGAGAAATCACACCGCTAGTAAAATTAATGTATTAGCTTACAAACAATACATGGCTTATCTTCAAGAATGAAAAAAAAACCTTTCATCTCTCATAATGAATACATGGAGTCAATCCTTCATATCTCGTTTCAGAACACGACGTTGTCATATCTGCCACGTTACCAACAATGGTTTATTTGAACAACTGATTAATGTCATCACGTCACGTGATGCAAGACTTAAATCTCTTAATCGTGAAGGTAGCTGGGCAGAGGAGGGACGTGGAGATTTTTTCTCATTATCTCGGTGTGAGAGTGACGATTTTATTAAGCAGCGTGACGTATAAATAGAAATAATTACAAAAAAGCAATTATCGCTTTGTTTTTTTTTTCTCCCGGCAATCGTCTGCTGGATAATTAATTATGAGACAAGAGCAATTTGAGATGGTATATTTTTCATAACTTTGGCTTGAGTTTATGATGCAATAAATAAATGTCAATTAATGGTTATAGAAGTTATAGTAGAGGGTTAAACACTTATGAAGCGATAAAGAAAGAAAATACCCATATAGAAATGGGTAATTGTAAATCTAAGATTGGCAACTTTATAGTGCCTACATTTCTTCGGGACTGATGCAATGTAGAGTTTTGGGATCGGAAATGACGTAAATGCAACGTATCTACAAACTATAGAAATGTGTTACGCCGAGATGGAACTGTGTCTATTAGTGCATGTTACGTTTTTACGTCAATATACGCCAAAATATGAGTTACGTGAATTACACCAATGCCCCTCGTTTTACGCCAGATGTGACTTGCACAATTCCTATACTCTTCTTGTGCTGTGTGCTGAAGAAGAATCTTGTTGGAAAATTCATTTTTGATTTCCAAAGTGGTTTTAGGACCAGGGAAGTTAAATACTTTCCATATATATGTATAATGAAATCACATGTGTGCAGATCAAAGGAAGAGATAATATAAAAACCAAATGAAAAGGCACTACAAAATCAAACATAAGAAAATGAAAATGCAATTATGAAAAACTATGAATATCTTATGGGACCTTCAGAGAAGCATCATAGGAATAATTCATAATTAAGATATGTTATTTTAACATATATTGTCAGCATTAGCCTAAAAATTATAATGTTAAGCTTCTTATAATATATCGAACTCCCCCCCCCCCCCCCCCCACCACGACGACAAAAAAAAAAAAAAAAAAAGGTTGAAACAGTAATAGAACCATAAAATAAATAAATATCCAGCTGTAATAGATAAAAAAAAACTAAATAATAATAGACATGCACTAGTGAAATAGAGAGTGGAGATTTTTAACACAGATATGAATCATGTGTAGGTCCAAAAGACCTAACAAAAAATACTGTGTCATGGCAAAAAATAAAATAAAATAAAATAAAGGAAATAAGTAGTGCTGCCATGTAGCTTTAAATAAAAAAGGAAATACTGCAATAACTCAAAAATTGAATAGATAGAAAAGATAATATCAATTAAATATATATAAATAAACAGAAAAAATAAATAAGAGATGAATATGTAAATGATATACAGTAGAACTCCGATTATCCGAATCCCAGTTATCCGAAAATCAGCTTAACCGAAAGACCTTAAAACTCTTTTTTTTTTTAAATATGATTTTTTTAAAAAACAAGCATGCTGTTTATGAAATAAACAGCGTCAATTTACTTATTTGGACCATCGCATAAATGCAGACATTTTATTGAATAGACACATGGAACACTTCATTTCATAACACATCAGTGTGTTATGATTTTTTTTGTTCTTCAATTTTGCAATACTTCAGTGCTACCTTCTTATCACGCCACCTTTTAAACAACACATCTGAGGCTGTTGCTTCTTCCTGTATTTCAATATATTGAAGTGAAACATAGAAATGGACATAAACATAGAAATAGATAAGGCCTTCGAACGAAATAGCCTTTCAAAAAAGAAAACAGTTCCTTGAAAAATGTTTCAAATAGGTGGCGCCTGTGTAGGACATTTGCTGTATACGTCACCAGTTCGTCTGCTTGACAGCCATCGTCTGGTGGGTATCCGATATACAGCTTCAGTTTGTTGTTGTAAGGGGCGCTACCTTAGCAGAGATTCTCGCCGGGAACCGTGCACGCAGCTACCATTAAGTTCGAAATCCCGACACGATATTAACACTATTTCGTTAGAAGTCCTTATCTATTTCTATGTCCGTGGCCAGTATCAACTATTTTCAACTCTTTGAGGCTCTTCATGTTTATAAAAACCTATTTGCGCTTTAAAGTATTAATCATTGTAAATAAAGTTTGGAGGAAATTAAAACACGCGTAAACAGGAAGGGTAAATTGCTCAGAATACGGACTCTTGCTACATCTGCAAGCACGAACGCGTTATCTGAGTGTGGGGAAGTGAGTAGTGTCATCTGGTAGAATAAAATTAGGAAGCCTCCCGGTTATCCGAAAATTCCTATGGAGCCCCGGTCAACCGAAAATCCTTTGGTCCCATGCTTTTCGGATAACCGGGGTTTTACTGTATTACTAAAAATAAGTAATAATTTAAGAAAGTGAAAATATATAGCTATGCATGAGGAGGCATTATGTAAATGATAAAATGATTGTGTCAGTGAAAGAATGATAAATGATAGTGTTAGATATGCATGAAACCTGCTTATTTTATTTATTTATTTATTTTATATATATAACCGTTATAAGGCAACACAGAAACATCATCTACAAATGAGGGAATAAAAATCAAAAATTGAAATATGAACACATACCTGTTTGAATAATATCCAGAAAAAGAAGAAGAAAAAATATAATATGCAACCAATAAAAGATAAATCAAAGAATATTTGATGAAATATTTGTGGAACTGTAGAATATTCTGGCGCAAATGACTGCAGATTACACAAAAAATGTACGATTTCATCCTTGTACAAGCTATAATAAGCTAAGATAATACCAGATTTGGCAACAGCACATTAATAGACTAGAAAATGAATGAAAATAAGAGGTGAAAAAGGTTTGAAGTCAGGAAGAACTTTCTCATAATAATCCCAGGAAAACATGCATGATTTGACAAATCTGCACACGTTGCCAAAAAATATTTACAAATTCTGTAGATAAATTAAATGATAAATGAATGACTCGCAACTATTCAAGCTACATGATTCAAACCAAGTCGTCAGAATTAAATTGAAATATATATATCTGGGTCACAAAAAGTAACCCAGACCAATGTTTCACCTTAAAATTCCTTTAATAACTACAAAAATCCAAAATCCGATTGATAACAGACAAAGTGAAATCTGTGACTTACAGAAAGTCTACAAGTTTCTGAAGTGACCACCTTTCGCTTTTATGACAAAGCAAATATTTTTGATAAAACGAAACACGAATTACAGCCGAAAAACGTTTGTAAGGTTCGCCTGTTCGTCTGAGGTTCGTCTGATTATGTTACAAACTGATTAATTAACAAACTCATCTCTATAGGATGATCAGGCAGACTAACTCATTTGGTTAGAATCTAGCCCATTAACTGCCAAAACTATGTGGAGGGAGTCTTCGATATTTTTACTGAAATTCGTTTCCCACCAAAAATTCTGAAAGATACTATTTGCTAACTTTAATAGCAAAGTTTTTGTCATTAAATAAAGTATTTTTTAACATATTAAAATAGTGGTGGCTAGGCATGTTTTGTTTTATCATACACTTTTATTTTGAATGTTGACAACCACGAGTATACTAGTTGGTTGGTCGCGAATGGGTTAAAGAGTACAGGGGCAGGGGCCATTTAAAGTACAGGGGCAGGGGCCATTGTGTTTACCTTAAGAAGCCTGCCAGAAGTGATGCTCTTCTTGTTTTGTGTGCTGAAGGAGAATCTTGCTGGAACGTTCATTTTTCATTTCCAAATTACTCTTGAGACCAGGGAAGCTAAATACTCTCAAAGATGTTTTGAAGGCATGTTTAATGGTTGATTTCGGCACCTTCATCAACAAAAGCAAGCGGTGTTCCGCTAGTTGAACAAATCCCACCACCAAACATAAGCTGTTGGAACTTTGATCTTTTTTTTGGTTACAGCTGAGGGACTAAAAGACACTTGATGTTTCGAACGAATTTGGTTGTTTTGCCGGTTGTGGGACCAGTTCAATTATGAAAATTTTGAAAAACATTTTGCCATTTATCATGAGCGATCCACTTCATTGGTGTTATTCATTTTTAAAGTCTTACATTTTTCTTGGTCACCACACTTCATTGGTGTCATTCATTTTTAAAGTCTTACATTTTTCTTGGTCACCACACTGTAAAAAAAAGAAAAGAAAAAATCTGTTTTTTTTTTTTTACCGAAACAACTGCCCCAGTCAGGACGCCAGTAAAAATCCTTTTATTTTACGGAAATAATCTGTATTTATTACGAAATTACAGGTAAAATTAGTTAAAGTAACAGAAAGTTCGTAATAAATACAGGTTATTTTCGTAAAATAAACAGTTTTTTACTATGCATCCTGGCTGACAGTTTTATTCTGTAAAACCACAAGATTTTTTTTACAGTGCATAACAGTGTGGCACTGTTTCATTGTCTTAGACTAGTATAGAAAGAACTGTTTCACAATTTCCCGAACCGACTCCCGATTGATGTTCAGTTTTTTTTTTTTTTTTTTTTTTTTTCATTAAAACGTTCCGAATGTCCAATATTTTACACGGTACCTTTGTGTTTTCTGGAACTGAGGAATGTTCGTTTTTTACCGCGACGTGGTCTGTCTCTATATGGCGGAACCATTTCATTGCATACAGTCGAGACAGTCACGGTCAATGCGATCACGGTGCGATACAGTCACGACATACGATATTTGACAAACTTTCAGCACCCGAACAAACTCTCATTGCATCATGCCTTCAGCGTATGTATGATAATTACATTGTTTGATGGGGTTTAATAATGATTTTAAATTTCAATCTGAACTCTGTATGGGTTATTTTTTTCTCACATTGTATATATATCATATGTGGAAGAATGTTTCTCTTTATCTCGGCGTAAGAGGGATGATTATATTAGCTACGTAACGACCAAATAGAAATTATTACAAAAAATAATTATCGCTTTATAGTTTCCATAACGGTGTATTGTGTTTATACGGTAATATACAGGGTCATTCATAATTCCCTCCGGGGTTTCGAAACGTTATAGTAAAAAAACGAAGACGAATAAGAAAAAAAGAAACATATGAAATTATTCCGAAACTATTCAAGTTTTACTTACATACATTACAGGTGTTCTATGTGTGAACCCTTGGTCACACGGCATACATCCATGCGATAGTCCAGTTCCTGCCATACTCCGTTTCTTTAAATTTCCGGTACCACACATGAATTGTTTTGTCAGTTGGTCCCTGTTTTCGATATTTATTACGAAAGGCCCGTTGAACTGACACCACTGATTCAGATTTAAAGAAACGGAGTATGGCAGGAACTGGACTATCGCATGGATGTATGCCGTGTGACCAAGGGTTCACACATAGAACACCTGTAATGTATGTAAGTAAAACTTGAATAGTTTCGGAATAATTTCATATGTTTCTTTTTTTCATATTCGTCTTCGTTTTTTTACTATAACGTTTCGAAACCCCGGAGGGAATTATGAATGACCCTGTATAATTATTAATTAACTCTTTCATGACGAGAGTCCTTTACAGAATTTTTAATCTGTTGTCACCGGTATTTCTAAATGGAATCTTTTTCTTAATTTGATCATCAAAATTCTATAAATAAATAAGGCAAAATTTACTATGAAAACTTACTCGTAGAAATAATCAAGGATTCTGAATCTTTTATGCGTCAAGTATACGTGTCTTTCGTCACAAAAGGGGTTAATGGTTTTTGAAATTAAAGTAGAGAACTAAAAACTTATGTAGCAGTGTAGAAAGACCATAAAATAGAGTGGAAAAAGTAGCATCTATTTCTGCATTTGCCTTTTTTTGTACAAAAAACTTGAAATAAGTTACTTAAAATCATCATAATTCTTATGCAACTAATTTACAAATGGAAACACGTGACATTTTTTATGTTACGCACATTTATTGTATAACTAGCTAAAATAGTTAATAAACAATTTGTGATTGATCAGAAATGAAAAACAAAGTCATTGCTGATCAATTTCAGACCAAGAGAGAAAAGGCAAGTTTTAGGCATAGTTTAACGAACCATTTTCCATTATTATGAAAATATACAGGTTGGTAATCAAATCTCTATCACTGTTAGGAGGCATATGTAGCTGAAACTAACGAATGGAATGGGACCACATTTTTATTTAGACTTTTGAAGGCATGGAGACAGGAATTCTGAGAAAACAATAATAGCAGAATTTAAACACCGAAGTTTTTCTGTTCTCATATGTAGTTGAAACTAACGAATGAAATGAGACCATTACATTATATAGTTTACATTATATAGTTTCAAAGCATAGAGACACACGAATTGTGAGAAAACAATAGCAGCAGAATTCAAACACCAAAGTTCTTCTGTTCTCATATGCAACTGAAACTAACGAATGGAATGAGACCACATTTTATAGTTAGACTTTTCAAAGCATAGAGACACGAATTCTGAGAAAAAAATAGCAGCAGAATTCAAACACTGAAGTTCTTCTGCTCTCATATGTAGCTGGAACTAAGGAGTGTATATGTAGCTGGAACTAACGATCTATAAATCAGCCTTATAGATATAGTAGCTGTAACTGTATCATGGTATGTAGCTGGAACTAACGATCTATAAATCAGCCTTATAGATATAGTAGCTGCAACTGTATCATGGTATCGCAAGCAAAATTTTAAGCTATGAAGCTAGAAGGCACCATCGTGATAATTATTCTAGATTATCTATACTAATAAAAGTAAAGAGTTTGTCTATGTGTGTGTGTACGCGCGATGGCTAATAAAATCTAACGCACTAGAAGGTCTGAAAATTTGGAAGAGGATAGTCCAAAGAAATCCTAATCCCCCCGAAGATAATTTTTTTTATAATTAAATGAGATATTAATTAAAGCCTACAACGGACATTCATAAAAATGACATTCTTGAAACAAAATGGTGCGCAGCACCCGTGCCGAAAGATCGCTATAGCAGAGAAGATCAGAAAGGATTTTCTTTCCGCATTTTCCACGGCCCCCATCAGCTAAACGGTAGAAAATACGGGAAAACAAATCAAACAGTCTATTAGAGGCTACTTTTAGCTCACTAACGGCGCATTTAAAAAAAATATATTAATACTAACCCTTTCAAAAAATAATTTTTAAAACTTCGAAATACGCGTCTTCCGAAACTCGCATCCGGCGAATGAAAATAAATACGGGAAAACAATTGCACGAAAGTAAGGATCGCTTCATTAAATTTAACTTAAAAAAATTTTCGGTTTTGAAAAAATATCAGTTTAACCCCTCCCCCCCCAAAAAAAGAGCTTTTCTTTTTCGAGCTTTTCTACAAAGTTTAAAAATTTGCCTCCGCACTTCAGATCAAAATACGAAAAAACGAACGAAAGACACCTATTTAATTCAGGTATATTCAGCTTTATAAAGACAGATTTGGTTTAAAAAAAATGAATAATAACAATTTCAAAAAATTCTTTTCCGAAACTCCTTTTTATATTTTCGTATGTTTTCGCACTGCTTAACTTTTGTGCCTGCCTTTTAAAATCAAAATGTGAAAAAACAAATAGTACACGCTTAAAAGGCGTACATTTAGCTTTACAATGACGTCTTTTGTTTTACAAAAAATATTAATATTAATCCTTTGAAAAAATTTCCTTTCCGAAACTCACTCTTGCCGACTTTTGTTTTTATGCATAACTTTAAAATTCTGAATACGGTTTGGAAATCTAAATACAAAATGAAAAACAAACCACGCATATTAGTAAGGATATAATTAGCTTTACAAGGACGTCTTTCGTAAAAAAAATATTAGTATTAACCTTTAAGAAAAAAAAATAAAAAATTGACTGGAATCATTTCGCAACTCTTCGATCACTCTTTTTTCTAGGCTGGAAGGAGCTAAATATTGGTATTTTAACACGAAATTTTTACAGTCTTTGGACGCGTAATTTATATCACATATGAAAATTTTATTTTAAAACATTCAGACAATTCTATGTACTCGAAACTAATTAAAATCTTTTTCACTGTTCGCTTGCTTTGATCGTGAATCTGCTGGTCGTTTTTGCTCTCGATGTGAAATAAGGGAAAATAAAATCGAAGAACACTTTTTTAGGTATATTTTAAGTTATTATCACACGCCCGAGTTGTTATAACGCCGGGCGGGTCAGCTTGTAGTTAATAAAGTTATTTACAAGTAAGGCTCAGGATTAAACTAAAGAAGTCACGAAGCATAATGATTACGATAATTATTTTACCTGAAGCATTTCATAATTACAAATTTTGAAATAAAATAAAATTTAAGATTTTAAATCTATTTAATTAATCAATTACAGTTAATCAAAATATTTACAGACATTTTTCATCGTCAGATTGAAGAATTTTTGAGCAAATATAATGATGTAATTGAATTCTTTAAAAGCTAATCTAAATAAAACAATTATTATCATCGTTTTTTAATCAAAAACAGCAATGTGAAAATTTATTATAGTTAGTCGAATTACTTACACCCATAGCTCATTATTAATCCGAAAAATCTTTTTCAAAACATAATATTTAAGAAGTGTTTGAAAACAAGAACTACATAAAATCATGTCTTAATTACAAATGCAACTCGTGCGATATTTTTCACAACATCCTTCGCACAAAATTCAAAAGAAAATATGTATCAAGTCTTTTAACCTCTTTTATTATGAAACTCCGTATTTCATACGGTTTTGGAGATCCGCCTTGTGTACTTAATTATCCTCATAATTTAGACATCATTTTCACAATGGCGAATCATTTAGCATGTCAAGCTGGTTGATAAAGTCATCACTCTGCGCCTCAAATAATTAAAAGTGTATATATAGATGAAAAAATGTAATAAAAACGTAGTAAGTATCTCACGAAAGAGCTACAAACAATTTCTTTCTGCATAAGGAGCATTAATCATTTTTTCTTGCTGCATATTCCCTGAGGGAGTATTGTAAAACGCCGAGACGTGAAATAATAGAGAAAGAAAGTAAACAGATATTAGAGGGTTTTTTTTTTCGGAAATTTTCTCGTCATTTAATAAATTTACGAATGATGTACTGAAAAAAAAAAATCCGTTGATTTCCGGTACAATTTCCGCATTTTTACTGATTTTTTTTTCTCTGTTTAAGTGATTTCGTGACTAAGTCAGAAAATAGCATATATGGATTTAAGCACCCTGTCAGAAATGGTTACTCAAATTTCACGAAATTTTCTTCATTTTTGACGAAACCGTTTCCTAGGAAATGCTGCGAGCGAATATTTCGTCAAATTGAGTAAATTAATTTCTTCACTTGTTTTAGGATACAAATTTCGTCAAATTGCTTGTTCGAAAGCGTGAAAAAAGGCCGGTGGTGCCATCTATTGACAATTTTAGAAGCATCTGTACTTACTGACAGTGGAAAAAAATTACGTCTCTCATCTCAGGTCTTCAAGGGGACTCGAACTCGCAGCCTTGGCGCAGGAGACGAATGCGCTACCTACCTCGCCAACGGGATTTGTGTAAATGTGATTTTAAATGTATCTACGGGATTTTGCTGTGTGTTTATACTTTTAGAAGGCAGACTGTATTTTTATCGATGCTGTTATAATTTCTGCATGTTTTAATTATTAAGGCTAGATTATTATTACGGTTTTTCTATGGTTAATAAATAATTAGAATATGGCTTGATTAATATAATTTATTAGAGAAATTTCCTTTGTTGAATGAATGATTAGAATATGGTCTCGTTAATTTGTTGGTCAGAAATAATAAATTTTGAAGTGCATTTTGGAGGAGAGTTTATCAATTTTAAATGGTATGATTTTAACACGCCACTGTTTATAGAGAGGAAAGGGATCAGTTATGCCTATTTTAAATTTGATTGTTATATAAATATATTTCTTAAATAAAAAAAAAGCTCCTAAAATTTTGATATTTTTAAAACGATTTTGTAACAACAAAAATAATAATAAACATTCCTGAAAATTTTAACAGCTAAAAAAATAACTAATGCAGAAACAATAACTACATACATTCAGTATTAACGGAAAGCGCTTTTCTAAAAATAAATTGTGACAGGATTAACATAAAAGTATATATGCTTACTAAAATCGCTGGAATTGAGGAGGTAAAGCAAGTCCTTCTGTAAACAGCTTAAAATGCCTTTCCTTAATATGCATTGAGTCTGGCCGTGAATGGGGAAACAGTTTCGTCAAATATTTGAGAGTTTCTATTTCATTAAAAATCAAGTAATTTTGAGACGAAATGATTGTCAAAAATGATGAAATATAGCTCAAGAATTGCTGAATCGTCAAAGGTGAGAGTTTTATTTTTGACAGGTGAGAAAGCAGTTTCGTCAGATATTTGAGGTTTCGCGTTTCGTGAAAAACCATGTGACTTTGTGACGAAATGATTGTCAAAAATAACGAAATAAAGCTCAAGGATTGCCGAATCGTCAAAATTGAGTGTTTTATTTCTGAGAGTGCATATCCTTGACAGATAATAGTGCTAAAATAATATTTAATTTATCATTTTCGCTAAGGCTTTGTGATTTTTTAATATATTTGTACTCTAAAGAGAATTTCCGTATTTTGACAGTACAATTTCCGTATTTTTATTGATTTTTTTTCACCCGATGAAATGATTTGGTGAATGCGTTAGAAATTAACGTATAGGTATTAAGCATATCTTTGACAGATAATAGTGCTAAAAGAATATGTAATTTGTCGTTTTCGTTAAGGATTTCGGATTTTATTCGCAAAATATTTCTACACTCTAAAACAGTCTTTCCGTATTTTGACAATCCAATTTCCGCACTTTAATTTTTTTTCTCTCTGATGAAATGATTTCACGAATGAGTCAGAAATTAGCGAATATGTATTTAAGCATACCCTTGGTACATAACAGTGGTAAAAGAATATTTAAGTTGTCATTTTCGCTAAAGCGTTGTTATATATATATATATACAGGGCGTCCACGTATAACCTGACCGACCTTTATTTTCGCAACCGTTGGTCCTAGATACATACTTCCAATTACAAAAATGGTTTAAATAAGGTAGAGAATTATTTTTAAAGCGATTTGGGTCAAGAAAAACATTTATTAAAAAAATACGAAAGTTAAATTTTTATACGGTCCCCCGGTCCTATAAGTGATATTTAGTAAAAATTTACTGTGACACTAACAAGTAAGACAAAAAAAGTGCCATTCATCTAATATTAAAATTGACCGAGTTATGAAACTTTGAAATGCATGACATACCACTTTTTTGAATCTCAAAACAGATGATTTCGACCATGCTTTCAGGGGTCGTATGTAAAGTACTTAAACTTATTTCAAGGTATCTGCTCTTTGAAAGAAATCGTACAACTATTACGATTGAGTTAATTTTTATTACTTAAGTTTCAGATTAATTAAAATAATTGTATTTTAACATATGTTTTATTTTGAAAGGATTTGAAGCTATGATTTCTTTTAACAAAAATTATGTTATTTTCATAAGGTTTTATTTAACTTGCAACGATCGTCTTTCCAGTTTAAAATTTGTACTCGAAGTTTAACTCACTTTCAAATGTCCGATCGAAGTTAAATTTTACATACTGACTTAAATCCGATGACAATGTAATATTATTATGATTTTCGACGCTTACAAGCTTATACATACTTATATTAGAGGATAACACAAAAAAACATCGGATAGATTATCGTCAACAAGTTTAAGAATGAGTTTTAGATTAGATAACATAAACCTGCGATGGTTGTGTTTTTTAACTTTTATAATTACGTTTTATGTATTTTTTAACGCTGAATAAAAAAAAAATTACCTTCACTTTTAACCATCATATCAGGATTTTTCGCAAATCGTAAATTTCAAGGTTAAAAAATAGCGAAAAATCTGATATTATAAAATAAATGTAAGACTTTTTTATTTAATTTAATTTTATTTAATTCAATAGTTTATTCAAATTTTTGGCTTATACTGGGTTTCTTACAGCTAAACAGGTGTCCGATGAGGTTGGGAGGGAAGGAGGGATCAATTTTAACTTTGAGCTTTTTAACTTTGAAATTTGCGATTTGAGAAAAATCCTAACGTGATGGTTTAAAATGAAGGTCATTTTCGGATTCAGTACTAAAAATACATAAGAATCAATTTTCAAAAGATATAAAACATGGCACAACCCAAAATTTGAAAGACAGTGTAATCTAACAGCATTTTAAAATCTGTATCATTTTGTAAAGAATTGAGGCTGTTGTTTTTCATCCTTTTATTTAACAAAAATTCTGTTATTTGTATCCTCTTATATGTACAGTACAAATTGTATATTTTGCATTAATATGTCAGAATGATTATAGATTTCACAATTATATTAGATTGCAATGTTAATTTTTCTCTCAACTATTTTTTTAATATATCTGACGATTATTTATATTCTACTACATTTGTGAATGACCCCCCTATTTCGCAGCAAAAAAATATACTCCAACTTTAAACAGCTATTACTCGGTCAATTTTAATGTTAGATGAATGGGACATTTTTTGTCTTACTTGTTAGTGTCACAGTAAATTTTTACCAAATATCACCTATAGGACCGGGAGACCGTATAAAAATTTAACTTTCGTAATTTTTTAATAAACGTTTTTCTTGACCCAAATCACTTTAAAAATAATTCTTTACCTTATTTAAACCATTTTTGTAATTGGAAGTATGCATTTAGGACCAACGGTTGCGAAAATAAAAGTCGGTCAGGTTATACGTGGACACCCTGTATATATATATATTTCTACACTCAAAAAAAAAAAAAAAAAAAAAAAAAAATCCCGTATTTCAACAGTGCAATTTCCGAATTGTTATGGATATTTTATTGTTGCAGTTTAATAATAAAAACAAATTCTACAGCTTTAAGAAAAATCAAAATTATGCATTATCTGGTAAAGATATTCTCAAATACAGTGTATATCTAAAAGGACTTATGGATTTTGAAATTCAATAACAATAATAATAAAAAAAAAACGGAACGCGATAGAAATGTATCGTATGCGTCCTTAAGTTTTGGAAACCAGGGAATTTTATCCCACCAATTTGAAAATTTAGTTAACATTTTCGCCAGAAGGTGGCGGTACAAAATAGCGCCGATACTCCAAAACAAGAAATATTTTCTAATAAACCATTCTCAACAGTGCATACTCTTTCAAAAGCACTCACTAACAGATTGAGTAGCAAAATACCGAATGAAGATGTGATGGATTCAATTTCTCGGCAGCTCTCGCATACATGCAGCGACATCTTTTGGCGAAAATGTTAACTAACTTTTCAAAGTGGTGGGATAAAAATCCCTGGTTTCCCAAACATAAAGCCGCAAACAATACATATCTATCGCTTTACGTTTATTTATTTATTTATTTATTTTTATTTCATTTATTTTAGTCATTTTTGGGATACACTGTACATACTTCTTCACATATTAACGAAATCCCTTTTTTTTCTGTAAAAAATACAGAAATAATACAAGCAATCAACGTAATTTTTGGTATAAATTAAAAAAGTTGATTTTAAAACAGAATTAGATTAAATAGTTTACTATGTATCGATAGTACTGACGTGAAATAATAGAGAAAGAAAACAAGAAAGATATTCGAGGGTTTTTTCTTTTTTGGAAATTTTCTCAAGCAATTTCATGAATTTACGGATGATGTACAGTAAAAAAAAATTCATCGATTGCCAGGACGATTTCTGTATTTTTACCGATTTTTTTTCTTCTCCGAGATCGTAGTATTATGATCGATCAAGTAATAATATATATATATATATATATATATAAAAGAAAAAAAAAAAACTTTCTACATTTTTTACTGGTATACAGATGGAAGGCAGAAATAAATCAAGAATTAAAACATTCTTTAACAATAAATTTGTATGTCTCAATCTATGCACTAAAATTTTACTAAACACTTTTGAAATTTAGAGAGAATAAAGAGGTAGTCAAATTTCCTACTTTGATTTGCAGTTACTTGTAGAAATATAAATTATCGCTCTTTAAAATAATTAAGTTACAAAATGGAGTATACATATGGTGACTTGTTCATTGCGTAGAAATAGACAAATGTTTCTTAATCTAGGAATATATAATATAACCGCGAACGAAAATATACTATAACCTCTTCCGAGTTACCGACGATTACGAAAGGTGTTCTTTTTCCTTAGAAAACAATATATTTTCGAGATTTAAAGAAGCATTTATAAAAACAAGGTTTCTTTTGCCACCACTGATTTTCAGAAACGTTTCCGAGTAGTTTTTATAGCAGGGTGCGAAATTTCCGCTCGACAGCTTGCCATTGGCGATCAAATATTTAAGGTTGGCGAGTAAGTTTCGTCTTTTGAAATGTTGTGCTTCAAATCAAACATTATACGCTCAGAATGTCGTGCCTCAATCCAGCGACACGCGGGAGTGTTTTAAAATCAAGCGACGTCATTTATCTTCCAAAGGAAGAAAAAATGCGGCGTCACCCACTTCCATTTCTGTACTACGAAGGAACGAACTCAACCCGTCTGTATTTGTTCCTCCGCTTTCACACCGCGCAAGCAACAAGGCCGTTTTTTCCGCTTACGAGGCCGAATCTGCACACTCTTCACTCCTGCACGAAGTGAATCAGGTTTCGCCATCTAAACAACGCTCCTTGAAACACGGTAAAAATTATTCGCTTTCTCCCAAATTTTTACCATTTTAAAAATTGTTCATATTTTCCATGAATGTAAAATATTCTGGATTTAACAGAGAGCTCCTTCTAACATTGGTAAATTTCAATTCAGTTTGTCATAAATAGTTCATTTTCTGGGCAGGTGTGGTGGCCGACGTTGCTGTCTGAATGAATGTAAAATAGTGGCGAGCGAAAATTTTAGTCTGGCTAGTACCTTTTCAACTGAAATTTCATGCCCTGTTTTATAGTGGATTAATCAGTTTTCTCAACCCAGAATATAGGTTTTTCGGATGAGATCAATTCTCACGTAGACACTTTCATGTTCAACAAACATGCTTTACAGCTACAGCCAAATATGATAAAGTAACAGCATTTACATTAATAATAAAATTAATATTATTTTGTTATTTTTGCGTGTATAAATTCAATTACGCAGATGAAAACATTTAATTAAGAATCGATCTCATCCTAAAAACCTATATTCCAGTTTGAGAAAACTGATTAATACACTGTAAAAACTACTTGGAGACGATTCCAAACTTTAGTGGCAGCAAAAACATTTTTTTCTGTTTTAGAAATGCCTTTTTTAAATCTTGAAAATATATTGGCTTCTGAAGTTTCTAAAGATAAAGCACACTTTTCCGAATCATGGGTAACTCGGAAGAAGTTATTGTATATTTTCGTTCGTAGTTATATTGTATATTCGTAGATTAAGAAAAAATTGTCTTTTTTTTGCAGTATGTATTTAATTATTCTGATCATTCAGTATACATATTCACAGTGGTAAATAATTTATCATGTCAAATTGTTGCATAAAGTCATACCTCCACTTTAAAAGAAAAGTGTAAATGTGTTAAGAAATATAATAAAATAGATGAAATAATTCTACAAAGACGCAGTAATGTATCTCATGAAAAAGCTGCAAACAATTTCTTACTGGATAATGAACATTAATCATTTTTCTTGCAGGATTTTCCCTGAGGGAACGTTGTAAAATACTGAGACGGGAAATATATAGAGATAGAGGTATGTGAGAAATTGTCTCAAGTAGTTTAATGAATTTTTGAATGATGGTGTTGATTTAAAGATTTGATTCATCAAACACCGAGTCAATTAAATGATAAAACAATTAATCATGTTATGATTTTTTCATCTTTACTTTAAAGATTCTCCTAATAGATGGAATGAAGAGGAATGGAATTTGAAAATTAAGGGGACCAGTAAGGTTTGAGGTGACGAAAATTGACTGAAATTTGATTGTGGATTAAATACCTTGTAATTAATTCAGACTATTAATTCTTTTTGAATTTATTTTTTGCCATCTTTTCTTCAAGGACTCTACTTGTAGGGGAATGAAAAAGAATGAAGTTTGAAATTAAGGGAATTAGTACGATTTGAGGTGACGAAAATTAGCTGAAGTTTGCTCATGGATTAGGAACCTTGTAATTAATTTAGACTATTACTTCTTTTTAAAAATTTTTTTCATCTTTTCTTTAAGGACTCTACTGGTAAAGGAATGAAGAGGAATGATATTTGAAAATTTAGGGGACCAGTAAGATTTGTGGCCACGAAAATGGTATGAAATTTGATCATGGATTAGATACCCTGTAATTAATTTAGGCTATTAATTCTTTTTGAATTTATGTTTTGTCATCTTTTCTTTAAGGACTCTACTGGTAGGGAAATGAAGAGGAATGAAATTTGAAAATTAAAGAGACCAGTCAGATTTGAGGTGACGAAAATTGTCTGAAATTTGATCATGGATTAGATACTCTGTAATTAATTTAGACTATAACTTCTTTTTGAATTTATTTTTTGCCATCTTTTCTTTAAAGACTCTATACTGGTAGTGGAATGAAGAGGAATGGAATTTAAAAATTTAGAGGACCAGTAAGATTTGAGGTGACGAAAATTGTCTGAAATTTGATCCTGGATTAGATACTCTGTAATTAATTTAGACTATAACTTCTTTTTGAATTTATTTTTTGTCATCTTTTCTTTAAGGACTCTACTGGTAGGGAAATGAAGAGGAATGAAATTTGAAAATTAAAGAGACCAGTCAGATTTGAGGTGACGAAAATTGTCTGAAATTTGATCATGGATTAGATACTCTGTAATTAATTTAGACTATAACTTCTTTTTGAATTTATTTTTTGCCATCTTTTCTTTAAAGACTCTATACTGGTAGTGGAATGAAGAGGAATGGAATTTGAAAATTTAGAGGACCAGTTAGATTTGAGGTGACGAAAATTGTCTGAAATTTGATCCTGGATTAGATACTCTGTAATTAATTTAGACTATAACTTCTTTTTGAATTTATTTTTTGTCATCTTTTCTTTAAGGACTCTACTGGTAGGGAAATGAAGAGGAATGAAATTTGAAAATTAAAGAGACCAGTCAGATTTGAGGTGACGAAAATTGTCTGAAATTTGATCATGGATTAGATACTCTGTAATTAATTTAGACTATAACTTCTTTTTGAATTTATTTTTTGCCATCTTTTCTTTAAAGACTCTATACTGGTAGTGGAATGAAGAGGAATGGAATTTGAAAATTTAGAGGACCAGTAAGATTTGAGGTGACGAAAATTGTCTGAAATTTGATCGTGGATTAGATACTCTGTAATTAATTTAGACTATAACTTCTTTTTGAATTTATTTTTTGTCATCTTTTCTTTAAGGACTCTACTGGTAGGGAAATGAAGAGGAATGAAATTTGAAAATTAAAGAGACCAGTAAGATTTGAGGTGATTAAAATTGTCTGAAATTTGATCATGGATTAGATACTCTGTAATTAATTTAGACTATAACTTCTTTTTGAATTTATTTTTTGCCATCTTTTCTTTAAAGACTCTACTGGTAGGGGAATGAAGAAGAATGAAATTTGAAAACTAAAGAGACCAGTAAGGTTTAAGGTGACGAAAATTGTCTGAAATTTGATCGTGGATTAGATATTCTGTAATTAATTTAGACTATAACTTCTTTTTGAATTTATTTTTTGCTATCTTTTCTTTAAAGACTCTACTGGTAGGGGAATAAAGAAGAATGAAATTTGAAAATTAAAGAGAGCAGTAAGATTTGAGGTGACGAAAGTTGACTGAAATTTGATCGTGGATTAGGAGCCTTGTAATTAATTTAGACTATTACTTATTTTGCACTTATTTATTTGTTTTATAGAAGTAAAAAATATTTATTAAATTATAAAAAACAATAACATTTTAATATTATACGATAAAATGAATTTTTACAAAATTGGTTTTGCCGCGATTTTGAAATTCAGGTTCCATATTTTTGAGTTGCCATTTCTTTTTTGTACTACTTATTATGTGGTTTCTCGATTATATCTGGGAAAATATATATATATATATATATATATAATGCAAAATTCAAAATACATAAAAATTATCATATTTTTTGTTACAACTTGAGACAAATAAAATATTTGTTTGTTTCTTAGATACAGTTTACAGAGAATTTAATTTTCTTTATTGGACTCATTTGCAATTGAAGCGTGTATTTCAGAAATTTCTTTTTTATCCAGAAATTCCGAGTTCATCAATAGAAATTTTAAATAGTAATTTTTAGTTTATTTAATGACAGACGTTTCGTGATCATGTCTCAAATACTCAATTATATCGAAATGCTGTTTTTTAGCCGTTTTGCAACGATAACTTTTGAATAAGTTAACGGATTTACATGTTTCAGTTTCCACACCTTTAATTTTCCATAAATTACAAATTCTTCTTTCAGAATTTTCATTACGGATTTCCTGAATATGTGTTAATGATGCAAATGGGTTAAAAGAAAAGAAACATGTAAATCTGTTAGCTTGTTCAAAAGTTATCGTCGCAAAACATCTGAAAAACAGTGTTTCGAGGCTAAAATCTTAATTTTCCCGCAAATTCGACGTTTTCGCGCATGCGTGAGATTAAATCTAAAACCTGTTCAGTTTTAAGTGAGATAAAGTGACAAAGACAACAAAAATGAGTGTGCAACATCCAGAAATGTGACAACCACCAGTAACAGAAGTTACAATGTGACAACCACCAGTAACAAAAGTTACAATGTGACAACCACCAGTAACAAAAGTTACAATGTGACAACCACCAGTAACAAAAGTTACAATGTGACAACCACCAGTAACAAAAGTTACAATGTGACAACCACCAGTAACAAAAGTTACAACGTGACAAAACCCACGATAGTGACATAATAACCAGTGAAACTCTCGAAAGAAGACCAAGATTCAAAATGTGAAAACCAGCTCTAGCACTAGCTAGAGGTAAAAATATATCAAGAAAGAGACAAAAAACAATGAATGATAGACAAAAAACAACCCACAACAGGGGCGAGCCTATAAAAACGCCAAAAAGCCTTGACAGAGACAAATACAACAAGAAATGAAATCAGCCCATAAAAGAGGCGATAAACACTACAGCGACAATCCACCATGAACGTGACAAGCCAACAGACATGGTAAATATGAAAATCTATGTACGCTAATGGCACCTGGTGCATGTAAAATCCGTCGTGGGTGCAAAGCCCTCCAAGTTACCTGTGAATAATACCTCTGGGGGTGCCTAGTCAGGTGAGGGTCTCGTCACAAGATCAAGGTTCTAAATTACGAGACCTATTAAATCTGTCAATTCAACAAAGTTAAACAGAAACCTTGAACCGGCAAACAAAGATAACGGTAGCAAATCACAAGAGAGCAAGCACAGCAGCGATGTGAACAAATCAATAGTCAGGTGGATCACAGCCATGCTGTGATCAGGCGATTTCCGCCCCGCACCCAGGCACTAACTCGTTAAGCTAGGCATTCATGCCGGGCAGGTAGGGGCCTGGTTAGCGGTATATAAAAAAAAAGGCACACTTGAACGCGGTAAGCGTAGCCCAGCGGTCTAAGGCGTTAGTTTAAGAGGCTACTTCACTCAGACGAAAACACACGCTCGCTAATGTTAATCCTATGGAGGAAATATTTCAAGCTATCTCGTTCGCATTTCAATATCTTTAAATTATTTTTGTTGCATTGGATAGCTGAGGTCAATCTCTATGCACGCGCCTTTCTACTTTTTCGATTTTTGTTTTCAGTTTTTTTTTTTTTTTTTTTTTTTAAATTGAGGATGCTTTCACTTTCGAAATCGGTTCCGAAAGTGAAAGTACCTTAATAAAAAAAACTCGTAATCAAAATCGAAAAAGTAAAAAGGAGCGTGAATAGAGATTGACCTCAGCTATCCATTGCAAAAAAAATCATTTAAAAATATTGAAATGCGAACGAGATGTCTTAAAATAGTCCCCCCCCATAGGATTAACATTAGCGAGCGGGTGTTTTCGTCTGAGTGAAGTAGCCTCTTAAGCTCTGGCTCTCTGCATAGAGCGCGAGTTAGAATTCCGTTTCCGACAGAAAGATTTCTGCTATATTTTTGGCTATAATTCATTTAAATTACTGCCATATTTTCAGTAAAAGAAGTTATATTATTTGTATTTTTGTATTCGAATGCTTTTAACTAAGTAAAGTTTAACAGCCAACAATATTTTTACAAATTAAAAATTGTATTATAAATACAATATTTTAAATAAAAAATATCTGTATTAAAAATATTTAAATTAAAATAAAATTGCATGTAATGACACAAAAAATTTAAAATAAAAAAAATTAAGACAAAAAAATAAAAGCGAGAAGAAAGCATATTTCTTTTGCAACTAAATAACAATTTTTTTCAAGAAATTTTTACACGGACTGTAAAACTGTTATATTTGTAACCGTTAACCGATAAAATTTTCAGAGTTTGGAGAACAAGATTTTTTTGCTTAACTATGAAATGATCCTACGGGAAAAAACAAGAAAATGTCTTTTTACAAGCAATTTTATCACTAAATATCAATAATATTTTCGTGAATTTTTCATTTAAAAATATAAATTCATACAAAATCAGGTTAAATGTACAAAATCATACAAATTTGAGGTTTACTTAAGAGTTTGAGTAAGTTAAGAGTTGAGAATTTGAGGTTTACTTAATTATTAAGTAATTACTTAATTATTAAGTTAACCCGCCGGGCAACGTCAGGCGGGTCAGCTAGTTGAAATTTAAAGTTTTGCTTTTTGCAGGTATCACCGGTCTGCATGGCTCAACGTTTCCGGCTCATTTTATTTTAACTTAAAAAAAAAAAAATCTTTTGGCAAGATTTGCGTCCGGCTAACATAAAAATACCAATTGCCTTAATCCCTTGAAGGGCACCGGTATATTATATATACCACTTAATTTTAATCCCAAAATGCCACATTAACACCAGAATTTTATAATCAAATTTTGAATTTATAAGGTACACGAGAAGAAGCTTTTACTTATTTTAAAATAAATTCGTTCGTGAATCCTGGTGTCAATCAATCTTTTCAATATTTTAGCTACAAGAGTACTTTGCCCCTGAAGGGGTTAAATTGATGCATAATTTATTAAATTCGCAATACGATAGCATGAACAAAACTTTACTTTAAAACTATAATTATGAACTAAAATTATTGCGGATTTTTATTATTGCAGAACATTTTTGCCAAACTTCATAGATATGCAGACGCAGACACACAAAACTGTTAAAAATAAACTTTCACTCACGTCACAAACAATTTCATAACCTAAATTTTATTATAATTTATTGAATATTTAACTATTTATCTCTAACATAGAGAACAAACTTTGCTAAAATATATTTCATCAATATTTATAACTTTTATTTGAAGTTATCCCTTCTTTTATGCTAGGGGCGTTGAAATTTATAACCAAAACGTGATACTCCTGCTTCAAGTTACTTCCCATTAACCTCTTTTTATAATTTATAAGTAACTAAAATTGCCACTTTGGGTACTTTTAAAAAAGGATTGGCTATATCATGACGCCGCATTCAGCGCATTTATGTAAACACGGTAAATCACCGCTTTCCCATAATTCTTCCCCTTAGTAGATACCTGTATAAACATCCCTTTGACGGAAATGGGTTATTAAACTCCCCCATTTCAATATTTTGCATACGATGGGACGGGGAATGATCAGCTACTGTTTCATATGGTGAGATGGGGATGGGATGAATGTGAAACGGTCTCGAAGCGTACAGATGCCATTAGGAATTCCCTTTTGTTAAGTTATGATAGTTTAAGTAGAACAGTCGTGAGTTTTAACTTATTTATTCGTTGAGTAATAATTGAAGAAATAGAATAATCTTATAGCGATTGTGCATCAACTACTGTGTTTCATATGGTGAGATGGGATGAATGTGAAACGGTCTCGAAGCGTACAGATGCCATTAGGAATTCCCTTTTGTTAAGTTATGATAGTTTAAGTAGAATAGTAGTGAGTTTTAGCTTATTATTTATTCGCTGAGTAATAATTGAAGAAATAGAATAATCTTATAGCGATTGTGCATCAACTACTGTGTTTCATATGGTGAGATGGGATGAATGTGAAACGGTCTCGAAGCGCACAGATGCCATTAGGAATTCCCTTTTGTTAAGTTATGATAGTTTAAGTAGAATAGTAGTGAGTTTTAGCTTATTATTTATTCGCTGAGTAATAATTGAAGAAATAGAATAATCTTATAGCGATTGTGCATCAACTACTGTGTTTCATATGGTGAGATGGGATGAATGTGAAACGGTCTCGAAGCGTACAGATGCCATTAGGAATTCCCTTTTGTTAAGTTATGATAGTTTAAGTAGAATAGTAGTGAGTTTTAGCTTATTATTTATTCGCTGAGTAATAATTGAAGAAATAGAATAATCTTATAGCGATTGTGCATCAACTACTGTGTTTCATATGGTGAGATGGGATGAATGTGAAACGGTCTCGAAGCGTACAGATGCCATTAGGAATTCCCTTTTGTTAAGTTATGATAGTTTAAGTAGAATAGTAGTGAGTTTTAGCTTATTATTTATTCGCTGAGTAATAATCGAAGAAATAGAATAATCTTATAGCGATTGTGCATCAACTACTGTGTTTCATATGGTGAGATGGGATGAATGTGAAACGGTCTCGAAGCGTACAGATGCCATTAGGAATTCCCTTTTGTTAAGTTATGATAGTTTAAGTTGAATAGTAGTGAGTTTTAGCTTATTATTTATTCGCTGAGTAATAATTGAAGAAATAGAATAATCTTATAGCGATTGTGCATCAACTACTGTGTTTCATATGGTGAGATGGGATGAATGTGAAACGGTCTCGAAGCGTACAGATGCCATTAGGAATTCCCTTTTGTTAAGTTATGATAGTTTAAGTAGAATAGTAGTGAGTTTTAGCTTATTATTTATTCGCTGAGTAATAATTGAAGAAATAGAATAATCTTATAGCGATTGTGCATCAACTACTGTGTTTCATATGGTGAGATGGGATGAATGTGAAACGGTCTCGAAGCGTACAGATGCCATTAGGAATTCCCTTTTGTTAAGTTATGATAGTTTAAGTAGAATAGTAGTGAGTTTTAGCTTATTATTTATTCGCTGAGTAATAATTGAAGAAATAGAATAATCTTATAGCGATTGTGCATAAAAAGACTCAACAACATTGACATCAAATACAGTACAATCTCGTTACAGCGAATGTCACTTTAACGAATTTTTCAGTTTAACGAATTTTTCAGTTTAACGAATATTTCTTGGCTTGTTAAAAAACAACGTCCTATGCTTTCACATTATAAAAATATTCAGTTTAACGAATTTCATATTAACGAATTATTCAAATTAACGAATTTATTGAAAGCTTAAAAGGAATACAGTAGAATCTCGTTACAACGAATGTCACTTTAAAGAATTTTTCAGTTTAACGAATATTTTTGTATTGTTAAAAAACATCCTATGCTTTCACATTATAAAAATATTCACTTTAACGAATTTCATATTATCGAAATTTTTAAATTAACGAATTTATTGAAAGCTTAAAAGGAATAGTTAATTCAGTTTGATGAATGTTGAGTTGACAGGATAAACTATCTCCATTGTAAAACTAGAATTTGGAATGAAACTTTCTTCAGAAACTCAATCTATAGGGAAGGCAGACGACAGTGAATATGAAGCTGATGATAATTGTGTATCAAGTTCCGAAGATTGTGTTGTACGATCAAAAGGTGCTCTATAGAAAATTGAAAGTCTTAAAAAGTAATTATCCCAGAAAAAATAATGCTCTGAAAATATTTTATACAATTTGTTTTGAAAAAATACATTGTCATAACTTCAGTGCAGAAAAAGAAAACTTCTGATTTTTTTGTAAAGAAATAAAGTCACATTATCGACAGACATCAGTTGGTTTTTTTTAATCCATCACGTTAATTCCTCAAGTTAAATTATAACCTTAACTACGATAAATTATAATTTCTTTATAATAGTTACTAATAAAATCTTGAAACTTAAGGAACTTAATGATTATCTTATTTTTAACTAGTAAGTTCATAATTCATTAATTCTGTATATTTATTATTTACTGACATGTTTGGATGTTAACCGAAATTTAATATAAATATAGTAATAATATATATTTTTATTCAATGTGCATAGAAATTTCCTTTTTTGTAAAACGCTATATTGGAATTTCACATTAACGAATTTTTCAGTATAACGAATTCAATAGATGGTCTCCAGAAATTTGTTATAACGAGAATTTACTGTATTGTGCAGAAGAAATATTTTTAAATATTAATTACTAATTTAAATTATTCAGTCTATACGAATATTCAAGACATTGTGTATAGAAACTATTAGGAACCAGATTTTGTTAACCCCTTCGGGACCATGGGTGCATATATGCACCCTCAAAAAGGGCTTATATAATTTGTTTTAGGCACCAGTAATAAATAAAAGTAATATTTGCTTTCTCTAATTAGAGCATTTTTCAATAAAATATACATTAAAACATGCTTAAAAGGTGACAAAAGATGTTAAAAACGTTAAAATATAATCATTTACATCCCGAGACTTTCGATCACTAACGCGATCATCTTCAGTGGGGAAACTTTTGACTCAGTTTTTTGTGATAGTTTATGTAAAGGTAGCTTTTTTTAAAAAAAGTGGTGCAAACCGAATAAAATTTGTGTAAAAGCCGCCGGTACCGAAGGGGTTAAGTTATGATAGTTGAAGGGAAATATAAGCGGACTTCAATTTAATAGTTTAATTCAACGTGCAGTAATTGAAGAAATAGAATGGTCTTATAGTGATTGTGCAAAAAGATTCAATAAACATTAACATCAATTATCTTGCTAAAGGGGTATTTTTAAATATTAATTAATTAATTAAATTATTCAGTCTTTACGATTCTAAAATGATGTCATGAATTGTGTATATATATATGATTAGGAACCAGCTTTTTTAAGGTATGATAGTTGAAGTGAAATATAAGTGAATTTTAGTTCAGTTGTTTAATTCGACGTGCAAAAATTGAAGAAATAGAATAGTCGTATAGCGATTGTACAAAAATACTCAATAAATATTAACATCAATTATCGTGCTGAACAGATATTTTTTAAATATTAATTAATTAATTAATTAAAATTTTTCAGTCAAAAGAATTCTAAAAAGCTGTCATGAATGTGAAACGGTCAAAGAGTTGTGTATGATTAGGAACATAGCTTTTGTTAAGTAGTGATAGTTCAAGTGAAATATAACTGGATTTTATCTTATTAGTTTAATTCGACGTGCATGTATTGAAGAAATAGAACAATATTACAGCGATTGTGCAAAAAGACCCACTAACATTAACATAAAATATTATGCCGAAGGAATATTTCAAAATATTAATTAATTAATTAAAATTATTCAGTCTAACCCATTTAATAAAAACGTCGTGAATGTGAAATCGTCAAGGCATTGTGTATAGATATGATTAGGAACTAGCTTTTCTTAAGTTATGATAGTTGAGGTGAAATATAAGTGAACTTTAGTTCAGTTATTTAATTCGACGTGCAAGAATTGAAGAAATAGAATAGTCTTGTAGAGATTATGCACAAACGACTCATTCCCGTTTAGCATCAATTACCGTGCTGAAGAGATATTTAAAAATATTAATACATTAAATTATTTAAAATTATTCAGTCTATACCATTCTAAAAAGATGTCATGAATGTTAAACGATCAAAGAATTGTGTGTATATATATATATGATTAGGAACTAGCTTTTGTTAAGTTATGATATTTCAATGGAAATATATTATTAGATTTTACCTTATTAGTTTAATTCGACGTGCAAGTATTGAAAAAATAGAATAGTCTTATAGCGATTGTGAAAAAAGACGCAGTAACATTAACACCAAATATTATCCCGAAGGAATATCTCCAAATATTAATTAATTAATTAAAATTATTCAGTCTAACCCATTTAATAAAGACGTCATGAATGTGAAATCGTCAAGGCATTGTGTATAGATATGATTAGAAACTAGCTATTTTTAAGTTATGATAGTTGAAGTGAAATATAAGTAAACTTTAGTTCAGTTGTTTGATTCGACGTTCAAGAATTGAAAAAATAGAATAATCTTCTAGGAGTTATGCAAAAAAGACTCATTCCCGTTAGCATCAATTATCGGGCTGAAGAGATATTTAAAAATATTAATAAATTATTTTAAATTGTTCAGTCTATACCATTCTAAAAAGATGTCATGAATGTTAAACGATCAAAGAATTGTGTATATATATATGATTAGGAACTAGCTTTTGTTAAGTTATGATAGTTCGAGTGAAATATAAGTGGATTTTAGTTTAGTAGTTTAATTCGACGTGCAAGAATTGAATAACTAGAATAGTTTCATAACGATTGCGAAAAAAGACTCAATAGCATTAAGATTAGTTACAATGCTCTAAGGGTATTTTTAAATAATAATTATTTAATAAAAATTATTCAGTCTAATCCATCTTAGAGCGCAGAGGCGCCATTTGGGGGAGGCTATGGGGAGGGGCATTTGCGGCCCTCACCCCCTCAAGGAATAGGATATTTCAGAATGTATCAGTGAATGTATCAGTGTTCATCACAGGTCTAGCTTTAAAAAAAAAAATAGAAATCGCCCAAAAGCTAAATTAACTTATCAGATTTGAGAAAAAAAATGGAAATATTAGATTTAAATAAACATTTTAGCCGAGAAATTAATAATTATCAGCGATATTTGCTATGGCCTTGATATTGCAAAATAGATACATTTAACATCAACAAATATTTTGGATAATTTTGAAAAAATATATATGAGAGTGATAAATAATTTATTTCTTCTCAACTGTGCACAATACGGTGAAAATAAACTTATATTTCTCCCCTCCCCTTCCTCAAAGAAGTCTTTGCTCCCCCCTCCCCCTAAGAAAGTTTCGAAATGGCGCCCCTGCCAGAGAGATGTAATGAATGTGAAACTGTCAAATCATTGTATATAGATCTACAATTAATTGTAATTCGGAATTAATTAACTTTTGTTCAGTAATGATAGTTGAAGGGAAACATAAACGAGTTTTAGTATAATAGTTCAAATACATAAGTAAGAATTTAATAATTAGAATAGTTTTACAGTGATTGTGGAAAGAGACTCGCAAATAAATAAGTGATTTACTTCGGGATATGATGGCATAGGAACAGGGGACAAAAAAAAAAAAAAAAAAAAAAAAAAAAAAAAAAAAAAAAAAACCCAGAAAGAATCAAAGTTAATTACAAAGAAAAATATTTAGAGTCACTAATCTGAGGAAATATAAACTCTAAAGATGCTTAAAAGGATAATAGGAATTTAAAGTAAATAAAATAAATTCCAATGGCCTAAATCTCTTTATATCGCCGTTCTATAATGATGAATCATCATATCAAACAATCTAAAAAACTCGAAATGGAAAACAATCTAAATATAAGTATTAATCTGAGGAAAAATAAATTCCAAAAATGTATAAAAGGAATATAAAATAAATAAAATAAATTTCCAGTGGCCCAAATTTCTTTATATCACCGTTATCTAGTGAGGAATCATCATATCAAACAATCCAAAAGTTTTGAAATGGAAAACAATCTAAATATAATTAATAATCGGAGGAAAAATAAATTCTAAATGTGCATTAAAGGAATTTAAAGTAAATAAAATAAATTCCAATGGCCTAAATCTCTTTATATCGCCGTTCTATAATGATGAATCATCCTATCAAACAATCCAAAAATATTGAAATGGAAAACAATCTAAAAAAAAGTAAAAATCTGAGAAAAATTAAATTCCAAAAATGCAAGAAGGGATTTTTTTTTTTTTTTTTTTTTTTTTTTTTTTTTTTTTTTTTTTTAAAGTAAATAAAATAAACTCCAATGGTCTAAATATTTTTATATCGCCGTTCTATAAGGATGAATCATCCTATCAAACAATCTAAAAAACATGAAATGGAAAATAATCTAAATAATCTAAATGTAAAGTATTAATCTAAGAAAAAAAAATTCCAAAAATGTATAAAAGGACTATAAAATAAATTCCCAATGGCACAAATCTCTTTATATCGCCGTTCTCTAATGAGGAATCATCATACCAAACAATCCAAAAGTTTTGAAATGGAAAACAATCTATAAATATAAGTAATAATCCGAGGAAAAATAAATTATAAATGTGCATGAAAGGAATTTAAAGTAAATAAAATAAATTTCAATGGCCTAAATCTCTTTATATCGCCGTTCTATAATGATGAATCATCCTATCAAACAATCCAAAAATACTGAAATGGAAAACAATCTAAATATAAGTAATAATCTGAGAAAAATTTAATTCCAAAAATGCAAGAAGGGAATTTAATTAAAAAAAAAGTAAATAAAATAAATTCCAGTGGTCTAAATATCTTTATATCGCCGTTCTATAATGATAATCATCCTATCAAACAATCTAAAAAACTTGAAATGGAAAATAATCTAAATGTAAGTATTAATCTAAGAAAAAATAAATTCCAAAAATGTATAAAAGGACTATAAAATAAATTCCCGATGGCCCAAATCTCTTTATATCGTCGTTCTCTAACGAAGAATCATCATACCAAACAATCCAAAAGTTTTGAAATGGAAAACAATCTATAAATATAAGTAATAATCCGAGGAAAAATAAATTATAAATGTGCATGAAAGGAATTTAAAGTAAATAAAATAAATTCCAATGGCCTAAATATCTTTATATGACTTTGTCTAATGATGAATCATCATATCAAACAATCCAAAAATTTTGAAATGGAAAAAAATAGAATTATAAGTAACAATAGGAAGAAAAATAAATTCTACAAATACATAAAATGAATTTAATGTAAACAAAATGAATTTCAATTTTCAAATTTTGGCCTAAATCTCTTTATATCGCCATTATCTAATGATGAATCATCATATCAAACAACCCAAAAATTTTGAATTGGAAAAGAATCTAAATATAAATAATAATCCGGATGAAAAAATTATAAATATACATAAAAGGAATTTAAAGTAAATAAAATAAATTCCAATGGCTCAAATCTCTTTAAATCGCCGTTCTCTAATAATGAATCATTATATCAAACAATTAAAAAATTTTGAAATGGAAAATAATCTAAATATAAGTAACAATCTGAGGAAAAATAAATTCCAAAAAAGCATAAAAGGAATTAAAGGTAAATAAAATAAATCCCAAATGACCTAAATTTTTTCTTATCGCTATCCTCTAATGATAAATTTCCATCTCAAATAAGTCAAGCATTTTTAAATAGAAAGCAATTTAAATATAAACTATAATCTAATAGGAAAAAAAAAATTCTTAAAATAGTACAAAAAAGGAATTTAAAGCAAATAAAATAAATTACAATGACCCAAATCTCTTTATATTGCAGTTCTCTAATGATGAATCATCTTATCAAACAATCCAAAAAACTTGAAATGGAAAACAATCTAAATATAAGTAATAATCTGTGGAAAAATGAATTTTAAAATGCATAAAAGGAATTTAAAGTAAATAAAATAAACCCCAATGACCTAAATATTTTTATACCGCCATCCTCGAATGATAAATTTCCATCTCAAACAAGCCAAGTAGTTTTAAATGGAAAGCAATTGAAATATAAACTGCAGTCTGATTGAAAAAAATTCTAAAAATACATATAAAAGGAAATAAAATAAATTCTAATTACAGAAACTACTTTATAACACCATCCACTGATGATAACTAAACTCAAATGCACAAAATAATACTAATAATAATAATTTAAACCACTTGCTTCTTTCATAATCATCTAGTTTTTCCTCTTAAAATTCAGATTAGGCTTACTGTAATGATATAATATCACATTCAATATTTTATCGTATCTATCAAACACATCCTCATCTCATTAAAAACTCACTGAATTCGTTTGCTTTATAGTGGCAGCCGGGACAATCGAACTTTCCTTTTGCCGGCTTCCAGCAGGGGGTGGAGCGGATGGTTTTTATCGCCCATTAGCAACCGGAACGATTATTTGTGCAAGAAAGATCTCATAAATGGTTGATTTTTGTGAATTTTTGAAAGATGAAGTTTAATGGTTTTTTGTGCAAATGTCGAAGAGATTCTGAAATAAACGTCAAATGTGTCAGTCAAGAATTTTTCTCGAGAGTTATGAAATATTATTAAAAGGAAGACATACGATGAAAATGAGGAAAATGGACGAAAGGATCAGTGTCCATAAGCCGTGTTTTTGGTCCATTAAATAAGATTAAAATTTGATTTGGTTATACTGAATTAATTATTTAACTTTTAAATATTAGAAAGTTTACCCTGTACGATTTCAACAATAGTTTTTGCATTTTGTTCGGATTTATATGACTTACACAAGCTCAAAGTTCGTATTATTCGTAGTTTTTGATGAAAAATACGCAATTTCACCAAATTTTACCTCCATTATTTATATGAGCGCAATCCTGCAACACTTTCTTCTTTACATATATTATAAAATACATCAAAATGTATCAATATATTCAAAAATAAAAGTATTACAAAGCTGCGCTCATAGTAAAATATTAAATATAGAAAGTTAAGTAACTGCATTCCCTCACGTCACTGAGAGACAATAGGATGCAGCAACGTGTTTAAACGTGCTAAAATGAACGTAACGATTACTAATAACTGCATTTCTTCACATTAGCAATAGTTATGTTCATTTTAGCACGTTTAAACACGTTGCTGCATCATAAAGTCTCTTAGTGACGTGAGGGAATGCAGTTATACTTAACTCTCTATTTTTAATATTTTACTATGAGCGCAGCTTTGCAACACTTTTATTTTTACATATATTGTACATTTTGATGTATTTTATAATATATGTAAAGAAGAAAGTGTTGCACGATTGCGCTCCTATAAATAATTGAGGTAAAATTGGGTGAAATTGCGTATTTTTCATCAAAAACTACGAATAATACGAACTTTGAGCTTTTGTAAGTCATATAAATCCGAACAAAATGCAAAAACTATTGTTGAAATCGTACAGGGTAAAACTTCTAATATTAAAAAGGGAAATAATTAAGTCAGTATAACAAAATCAAATTTTAGTCTTTTTTCATGGGCCAAAAACACGGCTTATGGACCCTGATCTTTTTTATATTAAAAAAGCCAGGCTGTCTAACCCGGGCTATCAAAGGTCGTAGCTAGAAAAATATTTTGGAGGGGGGATTTGTGATCCTAAATTTAATTCTTATAATCTTCAATTTTTACTAATTTAACTGAAACGAGTTTTAAAAGATTTATTGTGTTTTATTATCAATTCAAATATTTCAATAATATAATTACAAAATAAAATAATATTTGAGCCTTCTCATTTACTTTCTTCTATCTCTAATAGAAGAAAGTATTGTAATCGAAATTTTTTCCGTCGGATTTATTCGTGTTAGGGATCAGAGATCCCGAAAAACATGTTTTTACAAAATGTCTGTCTGTCTGTGTGTGTGTCCTTTTTGTATCATCGAAAAGTGTATGAAGCTATGCATGGAATTGAATCAAATATCATACATATGTTTTTGGCTACGGCCAGCAGATTTCAGTAGAATTTGAGGATATTTCGCCGGAAGGGGGTGCTGTGATAGCGATTTTTCAGCCATTTTCATTATTGTATCGTCGGAACATGTGCGAAGTTGTACATTGAATTAAACCAAACTTCATATGTATGTTTTTAACTATAGACGTCAGGTCCCAGTTGAAAATGGGAATATTCTCTTCTCCCGGAAGTGGGCACTGTAATAGCGATTTTTTGCCATTCTCAACATTTTGCAGTTTAAATAAAGAATTTATGAATATTTTTTGATGAAATTTTATATTTAGATGTGATGTAATAGGCCGAGGCTTGTATAAAATTTTGGAGAAAATGGCTCCGAAGGTGGCGCTGTGACAGTGAATTTTGAGGTATTAATATACCAATTGGATTAGTAAACACATTCTACACACGACTACACATCCGACTAGTCGCAAATAAATTTATAATCTAATTTCTGTTGATGCTGCTTCATCGATGTTATTAGTAGCTAAATTTATGTTGTTGGGATGAAGTTTTGCAGATGTTTTCAAATGTTTATCTATTATAAAAAATGTCTTCTGCAGGAGCTATGCCAGAACAGTTAAGTTTGTGGATATTTAAAATAACACCCGCACGCACTACAGACTTCAAAAAGTTATGTTAAACAAAACTGATAATCAGGATGAAGTAATAATTCTATTTGTCAGTGTTGACATTCTGCTTTTACAAAGTTTCATTCCTTAAAATTCGCATGATTTTCAAATATTTTGTTGAAATTGTATTCCTTTTTGCAACATATTGATAAAATTTAACAATAAAGAGATATACTAGCAAATAATTTTGATTTTTGAAACGTAACCATCTTGACTTATATAATGGCACATTTATAGTCATTCTAACATACATTTTGGGAGGGGGATCAAACAATGGGGATCCCCTATCGGCTATGTGTCGGGGTTTGTCGGACCATTTTTGAATTAAATCGTATTGGTTATAGTTTTGAAGGCAATTAAACAAAAATGTTCCGCATATTGTTGACATTTTTAGATATCAATGTTTTTTGGGAGGACTGCAAACCTATTAAAAACACTCAAGAACCAGCATCTCTATACTTAAGAGACTCAACTTTACTAAATTACTTAATGCAAGTAATATATATATTATATGCATTGTTTTTTTATAAATAATTAAACATTTATGTGTCGTAAAATTAACCACATTGAATTAAACATTATTTGTAAATAAAACAAACCTATGAACAATTAATTTCTCCGTATAAACAATAAACAATGAAGTAAACATTTTATTATATATTTATTTATTTAAAGAAATACATACATTTTTGAATATATAATACTAATTAAGTGTATTTACTAATAGTAAGTGAACAACAATGGTTTTAACTTTAAAATACATGGAAATTAATTTTAGCCAGGATTTTGTGTCAAATACTCCACTGTGAGACGTACAGACAGACAAAGAGACAGTCAGACAAACCGAATCCATAATCACTTTTTAATTATGTTAGAAAATGTCAAAAGAGCTCAAAATAGGCGAGTAAATATGGTATTATTTCACAGCTAAGAAGTTTCTTCAAATTTTAGAGCACATCGAATCCATCTCATATCGCCAATAATATAGATAGATGACGCCAAGTGTTATTTAAGATATTGCTAAATGTTGCTAGATGTCGAGATAGACTCCTAAAGTGGGACAAAATTGTCGGAAATTGCAGATAAATTTAATATAACATATTGTTATTACTCTATGTAGTATTAAAACGTGCAATATTTACTCGAATGATGCATCACCGCTTCTTCGGATTTAGTGCTTACAGTCATATGTGAAATGACGTTTTCTGCAAAATGGTCTGTATGATTTTCCCTTGCTTTCTCGATAAATAACGCTAGATTTATTTTGTTATACTGTGAAACAGCTCTAAAGCTGAGTAGTGAAGTATTGTAACAGTGACATTTGAGCACTTTAAATGACTATAGTGACATTTATCCGCTGCGTTTTAAAGACATGCGAATCATATTTTTAAAGCTCTTGTTTATTCTGTTTGAAATAAATTCTTATAAAATCTCATATGCAGGTAAATGAGAGTTGTAAGTATGAATTTTAAGATTTTAGAAAATGTCAAATTAGGTTTCTGTTCGCCATCTTTTTATCACTACAATGTTATAACTTTTTTCTGAAAATGCAAATAAATATTTTTGTAATATTTTAGGTAAATGAGAAATTTTAGAAAGTGTCAAATTTGATTTTTGTTTTCCATGTTTATCGATGCAGTATTATCGCTTTTTCGGGGAATAACTCTGAAATTTTAGTAACAGTGTTCTATGGCATTCAGATTAGTTTTGCTAGTTGTAAATGAATGGACATTTGCTTTAAGAACATTGGTGTCCATAAATTATAAGGGACAAAAACAAAATGCTAATTTTCAGGCACAAACGTGTATTGTGAGTGGTCAGAAGAAACTGATATAAACGGCAGGTGTAGCAAATAAGTACTACCGTAAAGCAGAGTTAGTTATTGTGATGTTACTATGATGTCACTAATGATCACAAGTATCAAAGCCTCTATGTTGAACCAAAATGTGATATTTTTATTCCTCCCATTATCACTTTCAAGTGACTGTCACTTGGTGACTTCACTGTGGTCACAAGTTATCAAAGTCTCTGCGTTGAACCAAAATGTAATATTTTTATTCATCTCATTATCACTTTGTGACTTCACTGTGGTCACAAGTATCAAAGTCTCTACGTTGAACCAAAGTGTGATATTTTTATTCGTCTCATTATCACTTTCAAGTAACTATCACTTGGTGACTTCACTGTGGTCAAACGTATCAAAGTTTCTACGTTGAACCAAAATGTGATATTTTTATTCGTCTCATTATCACTTTCAAGTGACTATCACTTTGTGACTTCACCTGACTATTTCTTTGAGACGAATCAACATGCGCTGTTACAATAAAGTCACCTGGTGTATATCATGTGTACTGCTATCTTTAGACTTCATTGTCAAATCACCATAACATGACCGTTGCATTGTGACGAGTTATCAAGTGACTTCACAATTAAGTTACCCACTCGACTTCTAAGTAACCGTTATTTGGTGACTTTGCCCTGAAGTCATCATGACCGTTGCCTTGTGACAATTTACCGGGTGAGTTCATCCTCATGACATTTGGGAACTCGTCATAAAGCAACTGTCATGGTGACTTCACAGTGGAGTCTAAAAATTACGATCACGTGAGAATCTTCATTTGAATTCATTGTAACGTCATTTGATGACTCGTCACAAAGTAACAATCATGGTGACTTCACAGTGGAGTCAACAAACGGCAGTCGCTTGAAAGCAACAATGAGACGAATAAAAAAATATCACATTTTTGTTCATTGTAATGACTGTGACACTTATGACCATTTATGACGTCCCAGTAACTTCACATCGACTTTCTGTGATATTAAAATAGTACCTACCTGCTACACCTGTCGTTTATATAAATATTTTTGACCGCTCACAATTAACTTTTGTGTTCAATAATTAGCATTTTGGGTTTGCCCCTTATTTAATTAAGTGTATTTTTAACAAGTGTTTGTTACAGTTATTCTTTTGTATAGAACTTTTAACTTTCTACATTGACTGTAAACCGAATAGCTTACGGATTACTTTTCAACTTTTAAATGAGTGGACTATTGCTTTAAGTATCTTAAAAAAGTGTTTAGTAACGTCTATTCTCTCCTTTTAACCATCTACAAATATTTTAACCGACTGATTTGGATAATTTATTTAATACAGTGGTGAGGTTGTGTATAAAAGTAGATTTTTTTTTTTTTTTTTTTTTTTTTTTTTTTTACACGGATTATGGAATTGTGAAGGATAGAAATGCAGTACTGGATTCGGAATTTGTGCCTACAGACATTAACAAACTTAATACACGACATTATACAGACGAGATGAGAACGGAAGTAGAGTGGTTTACTTTGTTCAGTGGTAAGTTGTATGAAAATGTACACCAGTTACCTTTTATACAGTAGTAAACCAGTTCTCAAACAATTCAGTTCTTGAACAAGAAATCCTAGCAAAATTTGATTTGGTTCTCGGACAACAAGAGTGTCAATCAACCATAAAAAAAAAAAAAAAGATAATAATAATAATAAAAACCCCAGCAAAAGCAACGGAAATGATTTTTTTGTGGGGTGCAAAGAGCACATACATAAAGTAGTGTAATAGCAGCGTCAACGAAATTCATGCATTTTGATATTCCTGTGCAGCGAGTTTGCTAAATCTAATGATTTCTATTTCTATTTCTTTTAATTATTTTATTCTTCTCTTTTATCCTTTTTAGTTATTTTCTTTTTGTTTTCATGGGCGCGAAGCACATATACATGCGATATAGTGATCACGGTGCTAACAAATTTCATGGGCATTGGGATTAAGGGGTCTCAGGACTCTTAAAATTGGAAAAAATGAAGAAAAAAAAAAGACAATTTTTAACATTTAATATCTTCAAATGTATATGAAAAACACAATTTTTATTGGGATGAAAAGATATAAGTGTGTTCTTTCATTTCACATATTTAAAAAGTTACAAGATGCAGAATTAATATTTATAGGGGGCTTCAAATTGTCAGAGATTTGTCGAGCAGAAAATTGACATGACAGCTTACGCGCGCGATTACAAAATAATTTTTGCATCTCGAATAAAAATTTTGGAGTCTAATTACACTTCCTATTGTAATAATTACACTGAACCTAAATAAATTTGTATTTAAAACATTTTTATATTTTTAATTCTAAGTTGTATTGAGCTAATACAATTTTTTTAAATTTTCAACTTTATAACCACTTAACAAAAATATTTTTTTTATAATAAAAATGAAATTTTATGTTAAATTTATGTAGACTAACATGACACCTATTTTTGGAAAATTTTATGAAAAAATATTGATAAGTTTTTGAGATATGCGCGTTATGCCCAAAAACATCATTTTGAGAAAAATGGCTTCAAAGTTTTCGGAAACGGCGCTTCAGCTTTGAGTGGGTATAATTCTAAAAGCCATACACTGTTAAAAATTTGCAGCAAACTGTCCAGTCATTTGACCGTTTTTGTAGAAAACTGTTAAATAACCGTAACTTAACTATATTCTGACCATAAAATGAGCAATAATACGGTCAGAATATAGTTAAATTAGTGTTATGTAACCGTTTTTTACAAAAACGGTCAAATGACTGGACAGTTTGCAGCAAATTTTTAACAGTGTAACGTCTGTTCTAATGGGAATTTCAAGAAAACATTTACACTAAAATGTTAAAAAAAATAGGAGTTTAATATATAAAAAAATTAAAAATTCGAAAATTTTGAAGGTTTAAGAGTCTGGAGACCCCTTAAAAACAACGAGTTAATGATCCTTAATGGTCCCAATGACCTAAAAAAAGTAAGAATGAACATCACCCACCCTTCCCCCCACATCTTATCAATCTCAAGTTACTCAAAATTTCATTAATAAAGCTAATATGGGCATGGTTTTTGTTCAACTTTTATAAAAATGTTATAAATTTTCATTTCCTCATTGTACAGTACTTTAAAGCGTTTTTATATTTTAATTTATTGTGCTGCTCAGAAAAAAAAAATGACAAATCCTACTAACTCTGCCGCAAGTGATATTATTAAAATTTGATTGCTACCAATCGAGTAGTAATGAAATCTACTAATTAATGCTACACTTAAATTTTGCTTAGAAGGTCGTCTACATAATGAAACTATACCAAATTTAAAATTTTTAATACCAACACCTAATTTTGACATCATATTTGGATTTCTCAGAAAACTTACCCTCGGATACCAAACGGGAAGCCATTCAGTCAACTAGTTTATGAATTATGCAGGTTTAATGTTTGGAGCTTCTAATGTTAAATTAATTATTAATCGTTGCAAAACAAATTACAATGCTTATAGTTTCTTAAGCATAGCTCAAGAACTACTTGGCAAATGCGCTGTAATTTTGGATTAGCATATTTTAAGCTTCTAGAAATCAATTTCTGTTAATATATATATATATATATATATATATATATATATATAGTTTATAGTTTACAGTTCATAATTTTTTCGAAAATTTATTTTGAAAAAAAATTTTTTTTTTGTTGAAATTAGTTTTTGAAAAATAAACAAATGAATGGCAACTTACATATATATATAACCTATTGTAAAATTAAACCATTGAACTGGTGCATGTTAAATCTGTTCGTGGCTCCAAAGTCCTCCAAGTTCTATATAAGCGTTACCTCTGGGTGTGCCAATCCAGATTCAAAATCTCTCATCTGGAATTGGTTCAAAATTAGGAGATTTAGGAATCAGGATTATGGATCAAGCATTGTGGATTATGACAGCTATATAGAAATAGAAAGCTGCAAAACCGGACCCTTTGGGTCAATTCAACAACAACAACAACAACCATTGAAACACAAGAAACTGACCACACACAGTGAAATCACAATACCAAATAGAAGAGTCAAATTACAAATTAAATTATGTAGTCCTATAAGAAATGAAATATTATTAATTCGAATGAAAAAAAAAATATATATTATATATATATAAATACCGGGTGTTCTAAAGTGGACTAACTGATTTTAAAATTCAATAATTTCCAAACGGTGATAGATATTAAAAATATTCTTGCGGGAGAGTAATGTATGGTGTCAGGAGTTTTTTTTTACTGCGATTCCTGATTTTAGTTCAAATTGCCAGCAATAGATGGCGCTGCGAGCTATACCTCCAATCGAGGCAGAAACAGCAATCACCCAGCATTGATGTGAAGGAAGGAGGTTCAATACATGAAGTGGGTCTCATTCACCAATAATACCTTATTCGGAATCGGGCAATAAGAACAAGATTGCATTAGCGAATGAGATCCACTCCATGTGTTTTACCGCCTGCCTTAGTTTTTGCCTTGATTGTATGCCATTGCTGGTAATTCGAACTAAAATCAGGAATCGCAGTAAAAAAGCTCCTGATATCATAGATTACTCTCCTGAAAGAATTTTTTAAATATCTGTCACCGTTTGGAAGTTATGGAATTTTAAAATCAGTTAGTCAGGACACCCGGTATATATATATATATATACTAGATATAGATAAATCAGAAATCAATTGAAGCTGCAAATATGGGAATAAAAAATTACAGCTCATTCCACCCAATAGTTCCTGAGTTATGCTTAAAAGTTAACCCGCATTGCAATCTGTTTTCTAATTTTTACAAATGAATAAACCATTAGAAAGTCCAAACTTTAAATTTTCATAATTCCTAAACTACTTGACCGAATGACTTTCCCTTTCATATCCTAAGGTACAATTTAGCTAAAAAGTCAAATATTATGTCAAAATTAAATGTTGAAAATTTCAGAGTTTAGTACAATTTCAGTATGAAGATGGCTGTAAGCTTATTTTTTTAAACATAAATTGAAAAAAAGACAATTTACAGTCTAATGGCTATTTCCGTTTATTTTTTTTTCTGGAAAAATTTGGTGATTGAAATATAATGTGTGTTCATTTTTTTCATTGTTTGTTTCTTTGTTTAGCCGACTGTACATGTTTTTGGCAATGCCTCTCCGTTTTTTTTTTACTCCGGTTTATTTTTACTGGGTACACCCAGAAAAAGGAATTGATTAAAACTACAAAACATGTTTTGTTGAGTACATTTTGGTTGTTTTAGCAAAATTCAAGTAAAATTGAACCATTTTACTTGAATTAACAAAACATTTTTTGCTTACGATACAAACATTTTTTTTGGAATTGCAAAAAAAAAAAAAATTTTTTTTTGTTGATTCAAACAAAATTTCCATTGACCTATTATTTAAACAAAAAGTTTTGTTGGGTCAACCAAATTTTTGTTGATTCAACAAAACTTTTTTCTGAATGTAATAGAGAGAGGAATCTCTTATTGTCTCTCTCTATATATCTCTCCGTTTAACATTTCAGTTTTAATCCGTTATTTAAATTTATGCTTATTGTGGGTACATACATATTTTCCATCCATCATATATCTTGAATTTTATATTGATTTGCAGGACAAGTAAAGAAAGTTTCTTGTGCAATTAAATAAATTTATTTTTAAGCCTTCTGTAATCCAAAAATAAAATTGTACACTTTTAATCCGAAAGACTGTTTAAAAGTGCTTTTTAAAAAAAAAATCTTTTTTCTATAACTCCATTCAGTTTAACATAGCCTTTATATGAAAGCCAGCATGTTATTTTAATTTATGCTTATTTTATGCTTGTTGTGTGTACAATCATATTTTGCATCAATCATATACCTTAGAACTGAATGCTGATTTGAAGGAGAAATAAAGAAACTTGTAATTAAAGAATTCTATATTGTAACCTTTTGTAACTCAAAAATGAACTTGTATTTTTTTTAACCTGACATACTATTTGAAAGTGCTTTTTTAAATGTTTTTCTATGACTCCATTCAGTTTAACATAGTCTTTGTATGAAGACCAGCCCTGTAATTTCAATTTATGCTTATTTTATTCATATTTTAATTAATATTCCTATTTTTAATTAAATTCATATTTTAATTATGCACTATAAAAACGACATTTTCAAAACTGAGAAAAAAATACTCAAATTTGAGTATGTCGCATAGTCAAAATGGCTCCGAATCAAATTCACTCAAGTTTGATTCAAATTCACTCATTTCTGAAAACATGCACTCACTCAAGAATAAAACATCATGTGCTCATATTTAGGTATGTCCATGTTTCAAAAATGAGTATGAACTGACTTCTAGTGCTCATTTTTGAGTATTTCCATGTTTAAAAAATGAGTTTGAACTGATTCTAATAATTTTTGAGTATGTCCATGCTTTAAAAATGAGTAAAAACTGTCCCCTATGTGCTCAGTTTTGAATATGTCCATGTTTCAATATTCTGAGAATTTCTGGTATTTCAGAATTGAAATCATTGGATCGTCCTATTTGAAACAAAAAGTTTCATAACAAAATGAAAACATCGATTTACTCAGATTTGAAAGTGTCATTTTCTCAGTGTAATTACATTCATATTTTGCATCAATCATATATCCAGAACTAGATTGATTTCCAGGACAAATATAGAAACTTTGTTGTATAATTCAAGAAATGCATTTTTTAGCTTTCTGTGATGCAAACATGAAATTGTGCTTTTTTAATCTGACAGACTATTTGAAAGAGTTTTTTTTTTTTTGTTTGTTTCTTCTATAATCTCATTCAGTTTAACATAGCCTTTATATGAAGGCCGATCTCTTATTTTAATAAATGCTTATTCTCTACTTCTTGTGTGTACATTCATATTTTGCATCAATCACATATACCTAGAACTGGATATTGTTTTGCAGGACAAATAAAGAAACTTTTCGTTGTGAATTTCAAGATTTTTTAGCCTTCTGTAAACCCAAAAATGAAATCGTACTTTTTTTAATCTCACAGATTATTTGAAAGAATTTTTTAAGAATGTTTCTTAGAACAACATTCAGTTTAACATAGCTTTTATATGAAGGCTAGTCTCTTATTTCAATATATGCTTATTCTATGCTTGCTGTGTGTAACATTCATATTTTTCACCAATCATATCTCTTGAACGGGATTGATTTCCAGGACAAATAAAGAAATTTTGTTGTACAATAATTCAAGGAATCTACTTTTTAGCCTTCTGTAACCCCAAAATGAAACTGTACTTTTTAATAACAAAGCAGACTATCTGAAAGAATTTAAAAAAAAAATTCTTATAACCCCATTCAGTATAACATAGCCTTTATTTAAAGGCCAGTTTCTTATCTCAATATATGCTTATTCTATGCTTGTTGTGAGAACATTCATATTTTGCATCAATCATATATCTAGAACTGGAAATTGATTTATAGGGCAAATAAAGAAACTTCTTTGTGCAATCCACGAAATCTATTTTTTAGCCTTCTGTAATCCAAAAATGAAATTGTACTTTTTAATTTGACAGACTAATTTGAAAGAGTTTTTTTTTGTTTCTTCTATTACCCCATTCAGTATAACATAGATTTTTATGAAAGCAAATCTCTTATTTCAATATATGCTTATTCTATATGCTTATTTGTACATGTACAGGTATAGTCATATTTTGAATCAATCATATAGCTAGAACTAGAAATTGATTTATAAGACAAATAAAAAAAAACTTCAGTGTGCAATTCAAGAAAACTCTTTTTTAGCCTTCTGTAATCCCCCCCCCTCCGCCCCCAAGATTGTACTTTTTAAATCTGACAGACTCTTCAAATTCAAAGAGTTTTTTTAAAAGTGTATCTGATATTTTTCTCGTTTTTTCGAAAATCTGAACCGGTCCGATAGCGGGCAAAGCCCGCTATTATACTCTGTCATAATAATATCTGTCATGTGGACTAAATGCGATATTAAAAAAAAATCAATTTCAAAATTAAACACATGTTCTACCTTCAAAATGTTAAAATATGGCAATATTTCTATAATCGGGTTATTATCATGATTCAATACGTTCCTCAAACTCATATGACGTTATAATCACTTGCTGGCGTCCTATCTACTTGCTTTATCTATGACTCATATTGATACTCTCTTTGTATTATTCTCAAACATTTGAAAAAGTCCGTTAAACTTCCAATATGACGTCAGATTAATTTTCTTTTTAGTTCTCTAATGACATCATAGTAACCTGCTTTCTGTACTTACACATGCTCATACTCCTTGTATTATTGAGAAATGTTTGAAAATTTCCGTTTTATTACCAATAGGACGTCCTATTAATCTTTTTTTCAATTGGTGAAACTTTTTATTTCATTTTCATTTTTCACGTGGAAATCTTTCAATAGAAAATTAATTATTGTAGAAAGAATTTTATTGTGGATTTTTAAATGTTGGCAATTGCTATAACGAAAAATGTTTAAATTTAATAGAAAAAGGCTGTGAGATTTTCGGTTTTTTATCTCTCTATATTAAAATAATACGATTTTTTCAAAATTTTATGATTTTGAGCTTTACATTAGGTATTCAGCTATAAGTACACAAAATTTCATGTCTGTAAGTTATATAGTTTCTGAGAATCGGCACTGTGACGGACAGACAACGTAGCGGGACGAATAGGGTTTCGTGAGATGAACAAAACCCTCAAAAAAAAAAAAAAAAAAAAAAAAAAAAAAATATATATATATATATATATATATATATATATATATTATTCTAGCTTTCGTTAAGTGTGCTTTATTTTCTTTCACGTTGAATTCTGGAGATTAGATTTTGATTTTAGAATTTCGAAATCAAGTGCATTTCATGTTAAAGTGTTTGGAGTTTTAGTCGAATGAAAATTATTTTTGCGTGTTTGGGTCAAAAGAAATATAATAACATTGTTTCAGATGAAAATAGATGTATTATGAATTTGTTTATATATTTATTTTTTTCATAAACGAGATAATATTATTTTAACGGTTGTAATTTGTGGATAAGTTGTTTGTATAATTGCTGACTATTTCCCCATAATTGCCATTTGACATTATTTTTATTTTTTCGGGTTTCAGATTGAAGTTTGTCAGGTTTGAATAGATGGAAATTATTTTATAGTCCTAAAGTCTGGTTAAATTTCAACTAAAATCGTTTTGTTGGGCTCGGGTCGGATTTCGGTTGGTCTTCAAATTAAACTCTTGCATCAGGTCGGAAACCCCAATTTCACCAAACCCGACCCGACACGCGGTTTAAGTTTGGTCGAGTTGACGCTATTTTTTTTTTTTTCGTTGCGGGTCAGGTTGACTTTAAATGTTTTGAGTTCGGGTCGGTTTTGGGTTAGATTGTAGCTCTTTCAGGTCGGGTTCGGTTTGACCCGATTTTTCAAAAAAAAGTCCTGAATATTTTTAAAATGAAAAAAATAATATATATTTGAATATTAATGAGTGTGTATTTTTATACAAAGAAGATAAAATTGGTATTAGAGATTGTAGACTATTTATCCCTAAATGTATTAAAATATGGATAATTTTTTTCACTTCGGGTGTGGTTCGGGGTCAAGTTTGAATATGTCAGGCTCGTGTTGAAGTGTTTCGGGTTCTGATCGGGTTTCGGGTTGACGATTTTTTTTCTGTCTGGTTCGGGTTAGGTTTCGGATTGTCTTTAACATTAGAACCGCGATCGTACCAAATGATTAGATGTTGATTCGCACCAGAAATTTTTTCATAAAATAACTTAAATATATGCTTCTTAAAAATAACTTAAATAAATAAATTAAATAGTTTTAAATAAAATTTCTGGTGTGCAATATTTTTATAAACTTTGAGTAAAATTTCCCGCGGTTCTAGTGTTAAGAAGAAATTTCGGATTCGATCCGCGCAGGACTCTACTTCAAATGCAAATTTCGAGTCGGAATCGGGCACGACCCAACTCGTGCAGGGTTCTAGTCCGGACAATTGCTGTGAAATATCAAGACACAAAATGGTGACAATATTAGAGTACGTTCAGTGTCTACATGTTGTTTTAGATGTATAAGGTCCTGATTTATGATTTTCTCTAAAACCCGCTCTTATGCCACCATCTGTTGCAACCTTACTCACATAAACAACACAGATGCTTAACTGACATACCAGCACACATAACTGACTCTCAAAATCATAAACAGAGCCAAATTTACGTCACATCAACCCTTTTCCCTGTCTTTAAAGGGTCCTCACATGTAGATAAGTGAAACGCATTTCCCGGCTCAGAGTCAAGAATAAATTGCCTCTCCCTAGACACGCTTTAATTTTACATTACGGGTAATGGAGCAGTAGTTTTCCCTTTAAAATCCGCTCTTAGCGCGCTCTTAATGCAGGGTTACAGGCAGAAAGACAAGGTACTGTCGCCAAGAGTTGGCGAGCGATTGTCTGCGTCGTGGAGAGCGGGTAGCTATTGATATATGAGATTTTGAAGAGGATAATAGGGGTTTTGGGAGAAATTTAATTGAGGTTTGACAGCGTTGTCAAGTTTTTGTGGAGTGGTTGATTAAAAAAAATGAAGACGTTTAACCGAAGATTGTAGTGTTCTTGTTTATAAAGAGTTTTTTTTGTTAATTTTTTTTTTGTACGTTTTGAAAGTTACCAGATTTGATTTAATATTTCAAAATTGATAAATCTATTTTTTTTTTTTTAAAAGTTAATCGTACATTTTCAGTAATACTTTTACTGTAGACTCATGCACATATTGACAGAAGATGAATTTGAATTGTTTTTAACATATTCATAGAAACACCGGAAAATTTTTATTTAAAGGCTTCTTATAGTTATCCTTAACTAACTCAATTGCATGTAATTTATATATAAAAAAAAGACATTTTCTTTTAACTTTTGAGATTAAGTAGCTATTGATAAATGAGATTATGAAGAGGACAATAAAGCTTTTTGGGAGAAAATAATTGAGGTTTTGACTGTTGTCAAGTTTTTGTGGAGTGGTTAATTAAAAAAAAAAAAAAAAAAAAAAGGCGTTTAACCGAAGATTGTATTGCTCTTACTTATAAAAATGTTTATTTTATTTTATTTAATCTTTTACGTTTTGATATTTACGAGAATTGTTTTAATATTTAAAAAATAATTAATCTATTTAACAAAAAAGGTTAATCATTTGTAATGTAGATTCATACGCATATTGACAGAATATGAATTTGAATTGTGTTTTTAACATATTCATAGAAACACAGGAGAGATTTTATTAAAAGGTTAGTTAGTTATCGTGAACTAACTCAATTACACGTAATTTATTGAAGAAAAACAAACAAAACCAACCACGAGATCTGCTGTACCATTGAAGTAGATAGCTATTGATAAATGGAATTTTGAAGAGGACATTTTTAAGCTTTTTAAGAGAAATTAATTGAGGTTTGATAGCATTGTCACGTTTCTGTGGTATGGTTAGTAATAATAATAATAATAATAATAAGATAATTTTAACCGACGATTGTATGGCACTTGCTTATAAAAAATATTTATTAATATTAATATTACTTTTTTTTTACGTTTTGAAAGTTACTAGATTTGGTTTAATATTTTAAAATTAATAAATCTATTTAACAAGAAAGGTTAATCGGACATTTTTTTTGTAAAATTTGCACTGTAGACTGACACACATATTGACAGAAGATGGATTGGAATTGTTTAACATACACTGTAAAAAAAAAAAAAAAAAAAAAAAAATCTGTAATTTTGACAAAAAAAAAAAAAAAAATGTATTTTTTACAGAAAAAAACAGTTTTAAAGAAAAACAGTTTTTTCCTGTAAAAAAAAAATGTGGATTTTATAATTTTTACAGAAAAAATCTATATTTTTTACAGAAAAAAACTGTTCTAATGAAATTATACAGATATTTTCTGCAAATTAAATAATTTTCCACTGGCGCCAAAATTGACAGTTTTTTTTCTGTCATCTGAGAAATTTTTTTTTGCAGTGATTTATAAAAACACTGGAGAGATTCTATAGTTCACCTAGTTATCCTAAACTAGCTCAATTACACATAATTTATTAAAAAAAAAAAAAAAAAAAAAAAAAAAACGAAATTTTCTATACGGTCGAGAGTAGTTAGCTATTGATAAATGGAATTTTGAAGAGGACAATTGGGTCTTTTTATGATAAATTAATTAAGGTTTAATTGCATTGTCAAGTTTTTGTGGTGTGGTCAGTAATAATAATAATAATAATAATAATAATAATAATAATAATAAGAGCCTTTTAACCGACGATTGTATTGCACTTGCTTATAAAAAATATTTATTAATATTAATAATAATAATATTATTATTATTATTATTACGTTTTGAAAGTTACTAGATTTGGTATACTATTTTAAAATTAATAAATCTATTTAACAAGAAAGGTTAATCGTAGTTTTAATTTATAAAATTTGCACTGTAGACTCACACACATATTGGTAGAAGAGGGATTGGAATTGTTTAACAGACACTGTAAAAAAAAAATCTGTAATTTTGACAGAAAAATATTGTATTTTTTACAGAAAAAATAACAGTTTTAAAGAAAAACAGTTTTTTTTTGTAAAAATTGTGGATTCTGTAATTTTTACAGAAAAAAAAATCTGTATTTTTTACAGAGAAAACTGTTCTAATGAAATTATACAGATATTTTCTGTAAATTAAACGGTTTTCTACTGGCTCTAAATTTGACAATTTTTTTCTGTCAATGTGACAGTTTTTTTTTTCTTTTTACCGTGTATTTATAAAAACAATGGAGAGATTCTATTAAAAGGTCACCTAGTTATCCTGAACTAACTCAATTACACATAATTTCTTGAAAAAAAAATATTTATACTCTATTGATAACTGGGATTTTGAAGAGGATAACAGGGCTTTTGGGAGAAATACAATTGAGGTATGACTGCATAATCAAGTTTTTGTGAAGTGGATGATAATTAAATGAGATGTTTAACCGATAATTGCATTACTTCTGCTTATAAAAAGGTTTATTTATTTTTTAACTTTATGACAGCTACCAGAATTATTTCAAAATTTTTGAAATTATTAATATACTATAAATTTTTTTTTTTTTTTTTTTTTTTTTAAATTATTATTATTTTTTAATACAGTCAAATCTTGTTAACACGAACACGAACACGCTTAACGCGAATTACTTTTAGCACGAACTGTTTCCGATTGCCCCGTCCAGTTTTATGTAATGTTTTTAAGTTTAGATAACAAACTACTTTTAACACGAACAAAAAAAAAAAGTTTCCCTTTGAGTGTTCGCTTTAACGAGGTTCGACTGTATTTGCACAGTAGACTCGTAAACACTTTAACAGAAGATGATTTGATCTTTTTAAAAATATCTATAGAAACGGCAGAAAGGTTTTATTACAGAGTTATTCGAAGTTAACTCAATTAATTACACACAATGTATTTAAAAAAGAAAAAAAAGGTCGTTGAGAACGGATATTGATAAATGGAATTTTGAAGAGGACAACAAGGTTTTTGGGAGAAATTTAACTAAGGTTTCACTGCGTCGTTGTTTTGTTGAGTGGTTGTTAAAAAAAAAAAAAAAAAAAAAAACTTTTACTGTGTATTGCAATGCTTCTGCTTATTAGAAAAGAAGTATGATTTTTGCTGGATTACGTTAACTTAAATATATATATATATATATATATAATTATAATATCTTATATATATATATATATATATATATAATTATAATATCTTATATATATATATATATATATATATATAATTATAATATCTATGAATTTCAAAAAACATATCAAGTTCTATTCTACTTAAATCTCCAAAGAGATAATTAATGATATTGTGTATACAGAATACCACATAGCTAATAATTAACATATGCAAACATAATATTACCATAGCTGATGCTTCAATGGTAATTGGCCAAATTTTACTCATACCAAAAGAATATTGAAAAAAGAAATATAGAGAAAGGGAAAAAAAAAAAATTATAAATTGGAGTTGCAATTAAGTAAATACAAATGGATTAATAAATTAAATATGAACCATATACAATGGAAAATTGGACCACATGAGAATTAAATATGAATTGGATATGGAAAAACACATGCACATGTACTCATCAGCCTGGATGCACCCACATGTGTTTTAAATAATAATTCAGTGTTTCATAATTCTACTGGCATAATGCTAAGATCAGTAGAATCATCCAGGTACACTGAATTATTACCAGACAACAATTGGAAATATTAAAATTTGGAAATATTTAAATAGGAAATAAAAAAACCATTAAGAAAATACAATATATTTCACTCACATCGATTATCCAAAAAACTGTAATTAACACCTCACTAAATTACCACGAGATAACAGTTTTGAAATAATAAAATTGGAAATATGAACACGTAAAGTGTAGATTAAATATTTACTCACAATAATTATACAGAATCCTTAAAATGTCACAACTTCTGCATAATATTCACATCCACATGGCAATGCATCATACATGTTTACTAAGTCGAGTTGAGAGAAATATATATATATATATATATGTGTGTGTATTTAACACAAAAATTGTATATTTATTAAACACATAAATGACTTTATTAAACCTCCATCATGTCATCCTGTGTTAAGGATGTCAGTCAATCAGATCTCGAATTATCTTCGCAAATGTTAAACGAATGGGTGTGGAATGGATTCTTATTTTTAAAGTATTTCCTCAGAAAATTGAAATTTTTAACTTCTTTTTTCTATATACACGTCTTTTTATATTTTTAGTTGGAAAAATATTTCTAAAATGCATACTTAATTTTAGTTGAAGTGTTAAAATCTTACCCACAGAATTATTCTTTTAAATTGTAAAAATTTCAAATCAAATCAGTTTTGTTGTTATATCAATTCGTTTTGAAGATTTTACATTGTAATTGTATTGGATAACAATTTAGAATGAATGCATTTAAAATAACGCATTTTTATTATGTATGAAACTACGTGTTTAAAATTGCAGGGGTTAAAATGTATTATATTTAAAAGCATGTTGTATGACAAACTGAAAACAGTTTATTTAGTTTTTACTGTATTCAGAATTATTTATGTTCTTTTAATTTGAAAAGTAATACAAATTATTTATTTATTCAAAAAAGAAATAAAAGTTATGTTGAATTAAAAAAAATCGGGTTTAATAATGCAAAGTTTTATTTTGAGCAATAAATTGCATTGGACATTAGTTTTTGTTAGAACCTTCGGTAGCATACGATAATTTTTCTTTACTTATAAATTGTTAGATCACTTTTGATACTTTAACTTTCAGCTTTGATAATAATAAAAAGTTCATTCAGCTTACCTACAATTTGCCATCGCGCGAAGATTAATCCACAGTGTGAGATATCATACATATGTATTACACTTATCGGCGAGACACTATATTTTGGAGATAAAATAATATTAGTAGAATTTTGGTTTATCACAGATAATACACGGAGATCCACTTTCGTTTTAACACTATATATTCTTCTTGATTACAATAAGCGTTCAGGCTATGTGAAGGTGCTCTAATTTTACATTAAAATTAAGATACATTTTTCTACATTCACACAGACGACTTGACGATAGAGTTATATTTTACATACTAAAGAAAGTTTATCGGAAGTACACAGACGTGCGGAAACAGTTCAAGGTTGAAGGAGCAATCTGCACTTTTGCTGAGTTCTTAGTTTCAACATAAGTCCATCTGGATACATTCAATTTAGATCACATCTGCAGTTTTCATTCGAGATGCAAGAGTTAACTGGAGTCTGATTTTAACAGTTAGTGTTTTTTCGCTGCAATAATTATAAAGATACTTGTTAGTCACTGAGTAATATTCGATGCGGTTTTCCTTATCGTTCACGACACGTGGAGATCAGTCACAATTAAAAGGTTTCTCCGTCAATTTTTCAAGAAGAAAATAACAAGTAATTAATAATAATAATAACATTAATAATGCAACTATAATAATTTTCATGTGAATTCACCTACAAAATGAAATTAAACATAAATGTACCAGGATAAAATTTAATTAATTTTCTAATAAAGTTGAAAGGCATTTCAAGGCATAGTTGAATTACTTAACATAGTGGCGTATAAATCGACCCCAAATTTTTAAAGAAATAAGATGTCATTTTGCTTTAATAACAGTATTTTCGATTAGTTTTCTTCGCCTCATCATTTTCTGTGATTAAAAAAGGTGAATATTTCAATACGGAAATACTGGTATATTTAAACGGAAGGATGTGTTTTGTCTCTTGAATTTTGGGGTCGACATATACTCGAGTATATACCATAATCGAAATTACGCTAAATATATCGAACAGAGGAAGTATTTTTATCCCATCGATATCTGATTCTGTTTTGTACTAGCACTGCTTTTGAGTGCTACTGTTACGGAATAATAATTTTTGTCTTATTTAATCGCAGAATTTCTGCGAATAAGGCAAAAATTTCTGTTGGAAAATAATGCTATTCGTAAAACCGGAGTTTTGAAGCTTTATGCAAGTGTTTTATAGTTTGGAATTATGAGTTTAAAGTTGCATATATTAAAATGAATATAAAAAATAGCATTTTTAAGTATGCTTAAAATTGTTGTTTTAAAGAAATAGGGTTGACTCTTCTATAAAATAATATGTTTTTTATTTTTATATTTTAAAACAAGATAAAAATATATTTATTTTTCATATTTTATATCTTTTGTAGTAAGGCGATATTGGCTGTATCTTGGTCCAATCCTAAATTATTGGCTTGAAATACTGTCCCAATATTGGAGTACTGACGACTTGCAAATATTGCGGCAAAATTTTGCAAGAAATATTTAACCAATGTAAAACCAATAAAGGTGCACACTTGACGGTTCATTGGGAATATTTACGATGTAGAGACAACATTTGTACAATATTGACGTTCAGTTGGAAGTATTTCCGATGTAAGGCCAATATCTGTACAGTACTGACATTTTATTGAAAATGTCTTCAATGTAAAGTAAAGCCATTATTTGTACAATATTGATATAATTTAGATATATTTACAATGCAAAGCCAATATTTGTACTATATTAGCTTTCCATTGGAAATATTTCCAATGTAAGGCATTTTATTGGAGGCATTTTATTGTAGTGGCATTTTATTGGAAATATTTTCTATGTAAAGCCAATATTTAGACAATATTAGTATTACATTGCAAATATTTCCAGTGATGCGCCAATATTGATATTCCCTGATATGGGTTTTCGTGGTTTAATATTGGGAAAATATTTCTTGCTATTATTGCAAAATGTCAACATCAAAATATTGGTTCAATATTTTGGTGTTTGATGTTATAAAATTTAATTTTATGTAAAGTTATATAATCTAAAGTGTTATAGTCTATAACAAAACATTTTCTTTAAAATATTTGTGTGCTATGCAACAAATTATGTAATTAACATACTCATTTTTAGTATTACTTTTGTCTTGTAAGAATTTTATAAAGTAATATTATCTTACATTACAGATAAAATAAAATAAATATAAAAGGTATTACAAGCATTTATTCTCATCAAAAATGACCTAGATATTTCTTACTTCATTCAGTTGTAATTATCTCACCCGTACATGCCCTCAGGAAATTTTTTTTGTGGATATTTTTTTTTTTGTGATACTGAAAGTATGGCGAGGTTAATTTTGCTGTATTCAATTTTTAATTAGTTATCAAACTAAAATAAGTTAATTAGCTTCACAATGAATAATATAGAAAAATAAAAAGTTTTAAATAAATATGATAAGGTAAATTCAGAAGAAGGAGTGCTTTCAAACGAAATTTCCCGAAGGTAATAATTAAAACATTACATTTCTTTTTTCCCGTTGCCGGTAAGAGTGAATTTTTTCTCCAATGAAGTAAACATTCCGGTAAATATCTCGTAATTCAATTTGCTATTATCTTCCTACGTTGAAAAAAACCTATTCAGATATAGGTTGCTTTTTCCTGTTTAAAATATTTTTTTAAACACTAATATGTCTTTCGAAATGTTTCACAGTGCTCATAGTAAAAAAAGAAAAATAAATAAATAAAGCCATTTCCATTTATGCTCCTTCTTTGTAATGCACTGCAATAGGAAACGAATATGCTAAACAATATTTTTTTAATGCAATTCTTAATGCAATAAGATAAAAATAATTTCATTACACAATGATATTTACTCCGAAAAAGATTGATTAACTCCTAAGTTTTAGAACAGCTTCGTCTGAGGAAAGACGTTTCCTCTTTTTTAATTTGTTTAGAATAGAAGGGAGAAATAATTAATTTAAACGTTTATTTCGTGTTTCCTACTCGTCTTTATATTTCGCATAAAATATTTTTTATAAAATTAATTAAACTATATATTTAAAGAAGCACAAATTATGTTGAATAGGTTCGAAAAAATAATAATGGAGGTAATTTTGAATTCTCTTAAATTTATATGGAATAATGTGAAATTGAAACTGAAAATGAATTTAGAAATTTTCGACATAATTAGATATCCAGTTTTTGAAATTATGCCACATTTAAGAATTTTGAAGATCTTGCATTTAATGGTTTAAAAACTTTTGAAGTAAATTCTACACCCACCAATATACAGTGGTGAAAAAAAAGACCCCACTTCTACTCCTAATTCTGCAGCAAATCATCGTATACATATGTGACTGTTACCAACTGATTAATAATAACGTCTACTAATTAATACTATATACTTAAAATATACTTCCGGGATCGTCTACCTATAGGAATCGTAACTATCTTTAATATCGCATTCTTTCATTAAATTTTTTCTTTCTGTAATTTTCGCTAAATACTTTCCCAATGGCCTGTTTCGATGAAGTATTTTGTAAATAAAGCAGGAAAGTGAGCCTTAATTAATGCGCAAAAGACAACTTTTATCATCTAGATTTTTTTTAAATTTTACGCTTTTGCAAACAGATGTAACATCCGTTATGTCATCTTTATGCTGAGATTAAAAATCTGAATCTTAAATTAAAAATTTCTGAGTTTTCTACATTGTGATGACATGAATATGAGTAGTTTTGGCATAAAATGCCAAGTAGTTTAAACACTTTTTTTTGGTTGAAAAACGATTGCATTTTGAGCTGAAGACTGTTCTCAAATCCAAATTGCTATGACACATTTTTTAATTCATTTTTGTTCTCAAAAGCATTAAATCGCCAGTTTCTCTTATTTAGAAACTATGTAATCAAGAGTTTATCGTTGTAAACGTTCACAAAATGTTGTCAAAGTGCGGTGTTTTGAACAGAATTTCCTTATTCGACAGCGCAGAAAAGGGATAAAACAGCTGTCCAGAGATAACATCTGATTATAACTCATATTGAAGTTCATTTATCAAAAAATGAAAAACTGTACGATTACACATCCTCTCTTTAATCCTGCCTGCGAGTATCATACTTTTAAGTTTAAAAAAATAGTCAGAAAATGTGTCATCAAAAAGTTTCACGTTGTTGAGCTAATAAAAATATTTTGTTGAGAACCACCTTAATAATAATAATAATAATAATAATAATAATAATAATAATAATAATAATAATAACAACAATAACAACAAAAAACAGCAACAACAGCAACAACAATAATAATAAAAGTATAATGGCAATAATAATAATAATAATAATAATAATAATAATAATAGCAATAATAATAATAATAATAATAATAATAATAATAATAATAATAATAATAATAATAATAATAGTAATAATAAAAATAATAAATTAGGATGTAGAACTTAATATAAAAATTAATTGTAAACGTATCTCTTGAGAAATAAATAATTTGTTCAGATACACAAAATATTAATTTATTTTAAATTTGGTGATTACTATTTAATATGGGATGTTAATTCGCTTCTGAATTATTATTTTTTGCTTTTATTTCATAATGATTGTTTTAAGAATTTAAAATATTTTAAATGTTAATTTACTTTATAGGAAGAACTAAATTTATATGCAAGCAATCGAAATACCATGTTGATTTCTTTTGTATACAACATTTCTAATTTTAATTGCCTTCTCCTTTCAGGTATTTAAAATTGAACACAGAAACTAAGGAAAATTTGCTCTCCGTTCGGTTAATTAAACGAAGTCATTGTATTTTTCCTTTTTTAATGCATTTTTTTTTCTCTTTTTATGCGAGGTTAACTAGCTTTTGAATTATTTTTATGTTTTTATTTCATAATAATTAAGTTTTAAGAATTTCAAATAATTTAAATGTTAATTTATTTTTTAGGACGATCTAAATTTATATGGAAGCATATAGAAATACCAAGTTGATTTCTTTTGTATACAATAGTTCTAATTTTAAATGGATTCTTCTTTCAGGTATGTAAAATTGAACACACAAACTAAGAACAATCTGCTCTCATTTTGGTTAATTAAACGACGCCTTTGTATTTTTTATTTTTATTTTTTTGCTTTTTAATGTATTTTTTTCTTTTTATGCGAGGTTAACTCGCTTCTGAATTATTTTTATGCTTTTATTTCATAATAATTGAGTTTTAAGAATTTCAAATATTGTAAATGTTAATTTATTTTTTAGGAAGAGCTTAATTTATATGCAAGCAATCGAACTACCATGTTGATTTCTTTTGTATACAAAATCCAGTTCTAATTTTAATTGCCTTCTTATTTCAGGTATTTAAAATTGAACACACAAACTAAGGACAGTGTGCTCTCATTTTGGTTAATTAAACGATGTCATTGTATTTTTTTGTTTTTTAATTATTAGTCATGATACTTAGTATATTTTTTCTCGGCAGAAAATTTTATCTTTATCGTGGAAAGTACAGTTAATATGAGGTGAAATGTGTTTGGAGACTATAAATAATGACAAAAAAGAGACTTATAAATTTGATAAAAATGCTGCTATGTTATAACTACTAGTAAAAGAACAATATAACCGTCATTTTTTATCGGGAGTAAATTCTCTTCCTAAAATATGTCCCTTTTTCTTTAGTTGTTAAATTGTTTCTAAAATATATGCTTAATTTGATATTTTATGTGTTAAAAGCTGAAGAGCTGGGAGTAAGCTTTCGACACTTCAAATAAAATTGAGTACATGTTTTAAGAATATTTTCAAAACTAAAAAAAATAGACATATTTTAAGAAAAACACACAGAAAACAGAAGTTACAAATATTAATTTCCCGATGAGATATTATAATAAAGAAAAGTGCCCAGTTAAACTGATGGCATTGAGCTCACAGGCTATTCACACTAATTGTATATTATACTCTTATTTCAAAGAATAATTCCCCTCGAAAAATAAAGAAATTGAAAATAAATTAATGATGATTAGCCCCAAGTTCACCCCTTTTATACTTAACCAATGAACCCCCAAAACTAATCAGGGAAGCGCCTTATCAGAATGAACCAATATACAAAATTTGAAGCAAATCAGATAATTCTGCATAAAAAACCCATTTATCTAAATTAAGGGGGATTAGGCTCCCGTTCCCTTCCTGTATACTTAACAAATGAACCCCCAAAACTAATCAGGGAAGCGCCTTATCACAATGAACCTACATACAAAATTTGAAGCAAATCGGATAATTCTGCAAGAAAAACCCATTTATCTAAAATAAGGGGATTAGGCTCCCGTTCCCTTCCTTTATATTTAACAAATGAACCCCCAAAACTAATCAGGGAAGCGCCTTATCACAATGAACCTATATACAAAATTTGTAACAAATCTGATAATTCTGCATGAAAAACAATTTATCTAAATTAAGTGTGGATTAGGATCCCGTTTCTCCTTTATACTTAACCAATGAATCCACAAAACTAATCAGGGAAGCGCCTTATCACAATGGAACTATATACAAAATTTGAAGCAAATCGGATACTTCAGCATGAAAAACCCATTTATCTAAATTAAGGGGGGATTAGCCCTCCTTTCCTCCCTTTATACTTAACCAATGAACCCCCGAAACTAATCAGGGAAGCGCCTTATCAGAATGAACCTATATACAAAGTGTGAAGCAAATCGGATATTTCTATCAAGAGTTATCGCGTTACGTACATACATAGATACATACATGCGTACGTACATACAGAACCTGCGGGCACATTATCTCTCAGGCTTTGATAGCCTGTGAGCCTAAAAATAAGAATGCATTCCACGTCCACATGTTTAACATTAGTGAAGAGAATTTGAGATGTCATTGACCAACGCACTTAAGAGCCTACATCAGTCATGCGAAAAAACGCGCAAGCTAATGTTAAGTCTATGGGAAGGTTCTTGCGCGATTTCTCGCTCGCATTTTAATATTTTTAAATGATTTTTTTTTTTTTTTTTTTTTTTTTTTTTTTGCATAGGATAGTTGAGGTCGATCGCTAACGTTGTTAGTTTTTACTTTTTCGATTTTGGTCCCAGTTTTTTTTTTTTTTTTATATAAGCGTACTTTCACTTTTAGAACCGGTTCCAAAATTGAAAATGTCCGCTTTTAAAAAAACTGTAACCAAAATCAAAAAATTAAAAACTAACAACGTTAGAGATCGACCTCAGCTATTCTATGCAAAAAAAAAAAAAAAATCATTTAAAAATATTAAAATGCGAGCGAGAAATCGCGCAAGAACCGTCCCATAGACTTAACATTAGCTTGAGCGTTTCTTCGCGTGACTAGCGTAGGCTCTTAAGCTAAATTTAAAACTACTTTTCCGTTAAAAATAACTACTGATTTCATAATTTTTTCTGGTATTTTTTGTATTACATTGGGGTTTCTATTTAACAAATTAGCTAAATCCAGAGAAAAAATTCGTTATATGGAATATTCGTTAAATGGAGATTCGACGTTTACAATATTTTAAACTGCATAAAGATAAATTTTTAATTTATAAGCACTAAATGTTGTAAAAAAAAAAAAAAAATCATTATATTTTTAAAATAAATTATGTTTATTTGTTATTTTATTAATAATAAAAAAAATATTTGTAAAAGAATAAAAATAATAAAAAAACTAGTCGTTTGGGGCCACCGTAATACTTACCCATCATGGATATGCATAATGTAAAATATGAAAATAAAACATGTGTAAACTATTTATAAAATGCATTGCAATTCGAATAAAATCGTGGCTTGATGAGGTCATACACTTATTTAAATGCTCTATTACTGAATTGCGTGAAAGAAGCATCCTTATAACTCCAAAATTGATAATCCTATTAACTAACGGTTTACTGCGTTGGATTAAGCGTCTCTTTTCCCATTAAAATATATCTTTGAATTGAAATTTGAATGAAATACAGTGTCAGGAAAAATCGAAGAGTGAAAACTAGGATTATAAATATCTCGGCAACTCATTATCCGATCGACTTCATTCTTTATGCAAAATTTATGTTTTTTTATTGTCTTTTATATTCACTCCTTAAAATAAAGAATTTCGAAAAAAAAAAAATTATATACCTTTTATCAGAACGAATAGTTCGAGAGTCCAAAAGAAATAGTTTCGGATAATCAAGTTTACTGAAATTCAATAAGCTTCTTCTCATTATTACATACTAAGTACATACCAAATTTCAATTATCTATCTCAATTTGTTCGGGAGATAGAGCGTTTACAGACACACACACAGACAGACGGAAGGATTTCTTTTTCAAAAAATATGTTTTAGGAATCTCCTCCAGTGTCTGAAACGTGTAAATCCGAAAAAAAAAAAAAAAAAAAAAAAAAAAAAAAAAAAAAAAAAAAAATATATATATATATATATATATATATATATATATATATATATATATATATATATATATATATATATATATATATATATATATATATTTCGAATTTTAAAACGATTACAAGACTTAACCTATACTTCGTATGATGTGTCAGTAATAATAAAAAAGAATAAAACAAGATTATTATCCAAGAAAATATACTGTATTTTTATATTAAGAAAATAATTTTACATTTAAAATTAATCAGATAATTTTTTATATTATTACCGTATTTATTATAGCAGAGTAATTTTAAGCGTACACCACATGCATCCTGCAATCTAATTATTGAAAAAGTTAATTTTGTTTGAGTCTGTTGTTTAAAAAGTTTTTTCTCTCGTAACACGCTTCGCATCTTTGAAATGCTCTAAAAGCCTCTACAGGTGTCATAAAATGTGTTAAAAGAAAGAAAAAGACTTTTAAAATGTTCAGAAACATTTTAAGAAATTTAGAGCAAAAGCTTTATATCATAAGAAAAAGCTCGTTAAATAGAGAATGCGCTTCGCTATCTGGAGGTTATTTTGTGAAGGAAATTCTTAAAAAGTTCTTGATTCCAAGGAAAAGTTCGTAAAATAGAGAAATTCGCAAAATAGAGTTTCTTTAACTAGAGGTCTGACTGTATTTTCAAAACTTGGAGATTGCATAAACTTTTTTTAAATACTCCGAACAATTAAAGATAAAAAAAAAATAATAATAAAAGCGAGGATAAAACACTACTTTATAATTTTATTTAACATGGAAAATATTTTGTAAAAGTTCGTAAAATGAAGAATTTCACAAAATAGAAGTTCGTTAAATACAGGTCTGATTGTATTTTCAAAATTTCTAGATTACATAAACTTTTTTTAAATACTCTGAACACTATAAGATAAAAAAAAGAAGGTAAAAAGGAGCAGAAAACACTATTTTATTATTTTATTTAACATGGAAAATGTATTGTAAAAGTTCGTAAAATAGAGAATTCCACGAAATAGAAGTTCGTTAAATAGAGGTCTGACTGTATTTTCAAAATTTGTAGGTTACATAAACCTTTTTTAAATGTTTTGAACACTATACGATAAAAAAAAGTAAAAACGAGCAGCAAACACTATTTTATTATTTTATTTAACATGGAAAATGTATTGCAAAAGTTCGTAAAATAGAGAATTTCAAAAATAGAAGTTCGTTAAATAGAGGTCTGACTGTATTTTCAAAGCTTGTAGATTACATTTTTTTTTAAATACTCTGAACAATATACGATAAAAAAAAGAAGGTAAAAACAAGCAAAAAACACTATTTTATTATTTTATTTAACATGGAAAATGTATTGTAAAAGTTCGTAAAATAGAGAATTTCGCAATATAGATGTTCGTTAAATAGAAATCTGACCGTATTTTCAAAATTTGTAGGTTACATAAACTTTTTTTAAATACTCTGAACACTATACTATAAAAAAAAGTAAAAACGAGCAGAAAACACTTTTATTATTTTATTTAACATGGAAAATGTATCGTAAAAGTTCGTAAAATAGAGAATTCACAAAATAGAAGTTCGTAAAATAGAGGCTTGACTGTATTTTCAAAGCTTGTAGATTACATTTTTTTTTAAAATACTCTGAACAATATACGCTAAAACAAAAAGTCAAAAAGAGGAGGAAACACAATTTTTTAATTTTTATTTAACATGGAAAATTTTTCTCCCTAATTGTCCATTATCGTGCCTGTAAAACTATATTTTCCTTCATAAGGAAATATATGTTGGGAAATGTTTATCGTTTAACGTAAAATACAGAGAGATGTTACAAAAAATAATGAATTGAAGTTTAAGCTAAAAACTTATCTTTATAATAAAGAATGAAAAAAAAAAAAAAACAATTTTTTAATTTTATTTAACATGGGAAAATTTTCTCCCTAATTGTCCATAATCGTGCCTGTAAAACTATCTTTTCCTTCTTAAGGAAATGTATGTTGGGAAATGTTTATCGTTTAACGTAAAATACAGAGAGATGTTACAAAAAATAATGAATTGAAGTTTAAGCTAAAAACTTACGATTATAATAAAGAATTAAATTATAAAAATAAAGAAAAAACAATTTTTTAATTTTATTTAACATGGAAAAATTTTCTCCCTAATTGTCCATTATCGTGCCTGTAAAACTATATTTTCCTTCATAAGGAAATATATGTTGGGAAATGTTTATCGTTTAACGTAAAATACAGAGAGATGTTACAAAAAATAATGAATTGAAGTTTAAGCTAAAAACTTATCTTTATAATAAAGAATGAAAAAAAAAAAAAAACAATTTTTTAATTTTATTTAACATGGGAAAATTTTCTCCCTAATTGTCCATAATCGTGCCTGTAAAACTATCTTTTCCTTCTTAAGGAAATGTATGTTGGGAAATGTTTATCGTTTAACGTAAAATATAGAGAGATGTTACAAAAAATAATGAATTGAAGTTTAAGCTAAAAATTTATGATTATAATAAATAATTAAATTATAAAAAGAAAAAAAAACAATTTTTTTATTTTATTTAACCCGGAAAAATTTCCCCCCTAATTGTCCATTATCGTGCCTGTAAAACTATCTTTTCCTTCATAAGGAAATATATGTTGGGAAATGTTTATCGTTTAACGTAAAATACAGAGAGATGTTACAAAAAATAATGAATTGAAGTTTAAGCTAAAAACTTATCATTATAATAAATAATTAAATTTAATTATGTTACTATAATTAGGGATTAGGTAATTAAATAAAATAAATGTTTAAAATAATTATCAATTTAGTATCAAAAGAAACGTATGTTACAGAAAATAATTATTTAGTTGAATTTAAATTTAAAACTCAACTTGTTATAAGGATAAAGAACTTAATTTAATTATTGATTATAATTAAATTAATTAGTAAACATCTAATTAACTGAAATAAACGATTAAAACAATGTTAAGTATTTCAGAAAAAGGAGTATACGTTTTGAATAATAACAATTTTATCTTAAAAGCTTATTATCACGATAAAAAATTTAAATTAAGTATTTATCATAATTAATTTCATCACTAATTAGATAATTACGTAAAATAACTGATTAAAGTAATTCTCAATTTAATAATGAAATTAGTAAATATTACAGAAAAAATTTGCTAAATTCAATTTTAAATGAAAAACGTATATTTTTATTATGAAATGCAAACGTATATGATTTAATAATTTAAATAGTTAATTAAACAAAAAATTATGTGTATAAAATAACTCATTAAAGTATCGAATAAGTTAGAAAAGAAGAATATGCTAGTAAAATAATAGTTTATTTATATCTTATTTATTTTGGTTATGTTTAATTTAAAATGATTTGGATATGCATTAAACTTTTTATAATAGTATGGTATATAAAAAACTATTTAAAACAAATTGAGAAAGCAGTGTACACTTTTTGAAAAATGTATTTATTTTTGAGGTTCTTTTTTATCTATACTTTCCACTTTTACTTTATACTGATTTCTTGTTCTATTTTTTTTTTCATAATAAAATTTACGCTGAAAAACGTTTTACCTTTAAATTAACAAACTAAAGAGTATACAATAGAAAGTAATTGTCTAATTGAAAAACAAATTAAAAAAATCAAATTTGTTATTATGATAAACATTTTAATTTAATTATTAATTATAATTTATTTAATCAGTAATTAAATGTTTGTTTAATCATTACCTCAACCGATGTTAAATTGAATAATACAACTTGTAATATATTGGGTTAACTTTACAAATTTGCAAAATTTTCATTTTGCCTAATGTGAGAAAGATGTTTTCCAACTAGTAATTCATTAAATGTATTTTCTGTAAAACTATCTTTTTCCCCGTATAAAAGTTATACTGAGAAATGTTTCCTCTGTAAAGATGAAATTGGTAAGATAAAAAGAAACACATAAAATACTCCTCAGTATATAAATTCATGTTGTTGAACGAGTATGTCAAGCTCGCGGCTGCTGGCCACATGTGACCCACAACAAGTATCTTTTTGGCCTAGTAAATCTATATTATAAATCAAAAACATGTCCGTGAGTAACTCTGACGTCATATTGATGGTGGAAACAACTGACTAATAATTTTCGCTTTTACTGCATTTTTTAAAAACTTCTAACCATAGTACACTTTCAATTTTTACACCGTCGAAGAGGAATAAACATGCTCTTCTAAATACAATTTGTTTGAAAACTATATCTCAATCTACTGATTTTTTATGGTTTTTAAAATAATTTTCAAGCATGATTTTTTTTTAAAAATTACCCTATCGCATGCAGCCCGATTATAAAAGATTTACCCGTATGTACTTTAAACAATATAAATAGTTTAGCGTTTGTTTCCGGCTAATATTAAAACATTATAAATAAATAAAATAATATAAATAAAGCACAAACTTAACAGAATGTAGTCGAACTACACGCTTTTAAAGGTAAAACCACTTAAATTACCAGAATGAAAAAGGCTGCTGTAAGTAGCAATTTTTGGCTATTTCTTCAGCTATTAACTCCTGGCATGCGGTTAATTCGAAAGTATAGCTTTAAATTAATTTCAAAATTTTATTTGAATACACTATTGATAATTTTCATATAGAAATGCTTTTTGGTGTTGTTAATAGGCAGTCTAAAAAACATATTTAATGCAAACAATCTATCCGAATTTTTAATTAAAAAAATGGTTTTCGCCTATACTCTGTAACCCGAGAAGCGCGGGATTGGATCCTTTAGCATAATCTAACGTTATAACTAGAGTTTCGAAATATGTTAATTTTTAAGAACAAAAGAAATTAAGACAGAAAGTTATTTTCTGATACAGTATAAGATCACAAATGTTGTATATACTTTATGGGTGATGTAACAAAACATTTGAATAATTTAACTATAAAAATGTAAAGAAAAGATCAGGTCATTAGGAACATGTGTGATTGTTTAGACATTTAAATGTAAGTTAGATCTTTGGGAAAAGCAGTTGAAAAATGAAAATTTAACACACTTTCCAACTTACAATGTAAACAAATCAACTTTAAAAGAAATTGCAAAACATCAACAAATTTTTGGCCTTAAAACCGAGTTTGAAACAAGATTTGCTGTTTTCAAGACGTTTTCTCTGTTTTCTTCAAATTTCTTCATAAATATACAGTAAGCACAAAGTCATATGCAAATGGAAATAATTGATATCCAGTGTAGTCAATCGTTCTTAAAGCTTATGAATATTTACTAGTTAAGTTTGTAAACAATTGAATATTTTCCTGTGAAATTATATCTATGTTTGTTATCTAATATTTATCAGTCGATCATAGTTATTTGCTATTATGAAAGAAATAAGTCTCTTGTCAGATCTAGAATTACTAACATTAGCTTTACATCAGTTTTAAAAGTAATCACTGTGAATAAAATTTCCTTGAAAAAAAAAAATCTGGATTGACTCCACTTGACTTTTTGAACACTAGTCTATGTGTCTAGAAAGTTTTTAAAACATTCTGGAGTGACTTTACTCGACTTTTCGAACACTGCTCTTTGTTACCAGAATGTAAAAAGGAAAAAAAAAATCGAGAGTGACTCCATTCGACTTCTCCAATACTAGCATCCGTGTCTAGAAAGTTAACAACAACAAAAATCTGAAGCGACTCCAATCGACAATTTTAACGCTGCACCTTCTGGCCTGAAGTAAAAAAAAAAAAATCTTGAGTGACTTTACTTGACATTTCAAACACTGATATTTGCGTCGAGAAAGTAAAAAAAAAAGAAAAAGAAATCTGAAGTGACTCCACTTGACTTTTTGAACGCTGCTCTCTGTGTTTCCAGAATGTAAAAAGAAATAAAAAATCGGGAATGACTTCACTCGACTTTTCCAATACGTGTCTAGAAAGTTAACAAAAAACAACAACAGAAATCTTACTCCACTCGACTTCTCCAATACTACCATGCGTGTCTAGAAAGTTAACAACAAAAATCTGAAGTGACTCCAATCGACATTTTCAACGCTGCACCTTCTGGCCTAAAGGAGAAAAAAAAATCTGGAGTGATTTTATTTGACATTTCAAACACTGATCTTTGCGTTCAGAAAGTAAAAAAAAAAAGAAAAAAAATCTGAAGTGACTCCACTTGACTTTTTGAACGCTGCTCTTTGTGTTTCCAGAATGTAAAAAGAAATAAAAAATCGGGAATGACTTCACTCGACTTTTCCAATAGGAAGACTAGAAAGTTAACAACAACAATAACAAAAATAACAACAAAAAAATTCTTAAGTGATTCCACTCGACATTTCAAACGCTGCTTTTTGTTTCCTGAAGTAAAAAAAAATAAAAAAATCCGGAGTGACTAAACTTGCCATTTCAAACATTGATCTTTGCGTCTAGAAAGTGAAAAAAAAAAAGAAAAATAAAACTAAAGTGACGCCACTTGACTTTTCGAACACTGTTCTTTATGTCCAGAATGTAAAAAGAAAAAAAAAATAGTGAGTGACTCCATTCGACATTTCGAACGCTGCTCTTTGTATCCTAAAGTTAAAAGAAAAAAAGAAAGAAAGAAAGAAAAATTCGGTGTGACTCCACTTGACATTTCAAACACTGCTCTTTGCGTCCAGAACTTAAAAAAAGAAAAAGAAATCTGGAGTGACTCCACTTGACTTTTCGAACTTTTTCTTTGCGTCCAGAAAGTTAAAAAAAAATGCATTTAAAAAAAAGATTTTTTTTATATATAAATTTCTGACACGTTCAACCAAATACGACAGCCTAACAAAAAAGTGTTAGCTTACATTCCTGCCGGTAGGTAAACTACTTTCTGTGACCAACAAGAACAACTGAACAAGTGACTGATCCCGGAAAAAAGTCTGATATCGAAGACCCTCCCTCCTCCCCCACAAAAACTTCGTCCGGCTCCGTCAAGAGCGGAAACAGTAAGAAATGACACAGGATTTTTTCAAATAAACATAAAAACAGTGTCTCCTTGAAAAATGACGCTTGTTTCTTTTCTTTCTTTCTTTCTTTTTTTTTTTTTTGCAATTCACATGAACTTAAAACCTTGATTTTTAGCACCCAGGTCAGCTTTCGAGTTTGTCGCGTTCATTGTAGAATATTATTGTTTATTTGAAATTTAAGTTGAAAATATAATTTCTTGTTCTGATAGTAATTTAATTTATAATTATATTATAATTAGTAATTAATTAATAATTAAATCCATTTAATTAATAATTAAATCCATTTAATTAACAATTAAATAAAAATATTAAATACTTATTATGGTAATGAGTAATTTAGAACAAAAAAGAGATACATGTAGCAGAAAATAATTTAACTACTAAAATTAATAAATCTTAAATTAACAAATTTATTTTGTATTTTAAGTTAAGAAACGATATTTGTTATAGTAATGAAAATTGTTTTTAATTATTTATTATAATTAAGTTATTAATTTAATAATTAAAGAAAACAGCTGATTAAGTGAATAATAAATTTAATAGGCTACTTCACTCAGGCGAAAACACCCGCTTGCTAATGTTAATCCTATGGAGGAAATAATTTAGGATGTCTCGTTCGCATTTCAATATTTTTAAATGATTTTTTTTTCATTGGATTGTTGAGGCCAATCTCTATGCACGCTCCTTTCTAATTTTTCGATTTTGATCACAATTTTTTATTATTAAGATACTTTCACCTTCGGAACCGGTTTCGAAAGTGACAGTATCCTCATTAAAAATAGCTGCAACCAAAATCAAAAATGTATAAAGGAGCGTGCATAGAGATTGACCTCAGTTATCCAATGAAAATAAATAAATAAATTAAAATATTGAAATGCGAACGAGATATCCTAAACTATTTCCCCCATAGGATTAACATTAGCGAGCGGGTGCACTGTAAAAAATTACCAATGTTTCTTATTTTATGAAAATATGCTATAACCACGAACGAAAATATAATATAATCTTCTGAGTTATCCGAAATTTCAAATAGCATGTTGCATTGTCTTTTGAATCCCCAGAAACGAATACATTTTCAAAATTTAAAGAATAATTTATAAAAACAAATTACTTTTAGCTGCCCGAATTTTCAGAAACGTTTCCGAAGGGATTTTATAGTGTATTAATTAGTGTCCTCAGTCCGGAATACCTGTTTTTCGAGTGCTATCAATTCTGAAGTAAACATTTTCATGCTCAAAAAAAATTTTAACAGACAAACATGCAAAATTAACAGCGTTAACAATAACATTAAAATACATAAAGTTCTTTACTCTTTCATGTATAAATTAACTTATGCGGCTGAAAACGTGTACTTGAGAATGGATAACATTCGAAAAACAGGTATTCCAGCCTGAGGACACTAATTAATACACTTTAAAAACACTTCGGAAACGTTTCTGAAAAATTCGGGCAGCTAAAAATAATTTTTTTTTATAAATTATTCTTTAAATTTTGAAAATGTATTCGTTTCTGGGGATTCAAAAGACAATATAACATGCTATTTGAAATTTCGGATAACTCAGAAGATTATATTATATTTTCGTTCGTGGTTATAGCATATTTTCATAAAATAAGAAACATTGGTCATTTTTTACAGTGTGTTTTCGCCTGGGTGAAGTAGCCTATTAACAATACAATTTCTTAATAGTCTAATATTAATAATTTTTAGAGCATATGACGTATGAAAAGCGATAATAAATTTGTGAAACCACTATTTTAGGTTTTTATTGAGAGCGGGATATGCTTTTGAACTTACATTATATTTTTTGTTTACCTGTAAAACAATCTTTTCCTTCATGGTAAAACGTATGCTGCGAAGCGAATAAAAAGCGAACAAATGACGAATGAAAAGCGAACATATGACGGACAAAAAGCAGACATATAACGTATAAAAAAGCGATAATTAAATTTAGAAACCACTATTTTAGGTTTTTATTGAGAGTGGGATATGCTTTTGAACTTACATTATATATTTTTTGTTTACCTGTAAAACAATCTTTTCCTTCATGGTAAAACGTATGCTGCGAAACGTTATATGCAGTAACAAATGATGTTACTTATTACAGAAAATAAATGCTTAATAGCAGTTAAAAAATCAAAAACTAAATTTAAAATTATAATAATAAGCTTTATTTAATTATTAATTATAAATAGTAATTCAATTACTTTTTAAAGATATAAGTTTTCATCATCATAAAATTTATACTGAAAACTGTGCTATCTTTACGATTAAGAAGAATTATGTATACATATAAATTATAAGTATAATACTAAATATAATATTCGATATATAAATATTAAGTATGTATAAATTTAATAAAAATATTAAAGCAATTATTTAATTTAATTTCATGTTTAAACTAAATTATGATAATACATCTAGTAAATAAATCATGGAAAATAATTGATGGATCTCGATTGCTTAATTTAAATTATTCATTATAATGAATTAATGAATTAATCTATTAATTTAAATATAACATTTTAAAGTAACGATTAATTTTAGAATGCACTTAATATTACGAAAATTCAAATTCAATTAAAAAACCAATGCAGGGGGAAATGTATTAAACAACAAAAAGAAAAATTAGATAAGTCGATTTTTTAATTTTTATTAATTAATTAATTAATTAATTAATATTTTTTTTTGGGGGGGGGGGGCGGTATTTCGGAGTTTAGGCAAAAATCAGGCCCTGACGTCCAGTACTTCATGCTGTCAAAATATTTATATGAATTATAATAATGACAATATTTTTAATTTTTGAAATTTTGATTTAATATATAAGAGTTTTCGTGTTTTAGTTTATATATTAATTTAAAAAAAAAATATTGAAATAAAAACTAAGAAAAATTAAAAAATAGTGGAAAGTGAGATAAATAATTATAATTTTTGATTTACTAAAAGTATTTCTAAAGTTTAGAAATATTTTTCAAAACTGATGTGCGCTTATTTATGAAAGCTACAATTAATATATTTTTTCACACTTATCTAATCCATTAAAACCAGATAGAGTAAATATACTTTATAAGAAAACACCCATTAACCCAACTCCTGTATCACACTAAAATTACCTGAGAAAATATTTCAAAAATTTTGTCTTTCTCTAAACGATTCCCCTATAAATCTCCCAATAAAATAACCATGAAGAGTCCACAATTTCTTCCCATTATAAAGTCATTTCTGCCTCATAAGTGAAAAGAATTTTGCAAAGAGTGGCGTGAATAGAATTTATTTCTGCCGGAACAACCATAAACAGAAAACAATTTAGCGCATTCTCCAGTTCATAATTGCTACCCGTTTTGTTCAGAAAAACGGCATAAATTGCCAAAAGTGGCGTCTCTAGTCGCTGCTTGAAAGGGAATTAATGCCGTTCATCAGGCGACTAATCGCTTGCCAGAGACACCTGGTGGTCTGAAGGAGAATTAATTGTCGCCTAATCCACAAGACGTGGACCCAGCCACGCCCCTGCAGATTTCTGATTGGACGAGAGAACCGATTCATCTCAGCTTCCTATTGTTCCGTTCAAAGTCCAGAATAATCGCTATTGGCCATTAAAGACGCAATTATTGAGTAAAATCGTTTTCATACATGGTAATGACGGAGCACGCCATCTTCATTTTATTTTTTTATTCCTTTTTTTTTTTACTTATTTTTTATCCCAAGAGGCTCTTTCATTTTTTATGTATGTTTCGATGCTAAAACCGTTCCAGGGGAAAACACAAAAGGCTCTCCTCTTTTTATTTGTTTCTTTTTTAAACTTTTTTTTTTCTCTTTACCGGAGTTACACGAGGTTTTGATACAGAAACTAACGAGTTCTATTCATCAACAATAGGTAGGAGCTCACAATGCCGTTTCATCGGATTTTTACACACTTTTTTTTTTCTTTCCTCTCCGATAGTTTTTTCCTTCCTTTTTTTTTCTTTTTTTTTTACTCCAAGTTTTTAATTAGAGCTTAAAATTTTTTGCCTCCAACTCTAGTTTTTTTGTTATCTGCATGATTAACTAATATTTAGCCTGCGGATAGGCGAAAAAAAAAAACTTTTTACCCCTTAATTTCTCCGTACACGGTTTTTGTGGAACGCTAGAAAAGTTTTTTTTTAATACCCTGGAGCTTGCTTAAAATTAATCACACACAAGGTATTGGCTCATTAGATGAAAATGTCTTAGAAGATCAGATAATGAAGTTTTCTAAAATATCTCCCCTGGTAAAAAAAAAGAAAAAAAAAATCCTGGCGCAGTAGCAAGGGAAAAAAAAATCTTTGCCACCAGTTTTTTCTTTTAATAATATCATTCTTTATTTAATGGTCTATGTTCCATTTTTCAAACTCTTTTATGAGTTAAAGTACTGACACATGGTAGCCCCATCTCTGTTCCTTTGTTTAACCCTCTATGATAAATAGATCTGGTTCAAACTATTAAGTCCACTTCAAAATAATTTAGCACTATTAGTCAAGGCGTCCGCCTACCTAATGGAGGTTGCCTAATTTTGCGACTATAATAGGCCTCTCTTAAAATTCCGCTACATTTCCCTGATTTGCAACATATCTTTGAAGAGTTTGTAGAATAAAGCCTGCTAATATGATTTATTAGCTTTCAAGATAACCGGTCTTTAATGGCGTATTAAACCTTCTTCATTAACTCCAGAAGATAGATATGTGTGTCAAATTATATGAGCAAGCTTTAGTAATTTTTGGTTTTCTAGAGCCCACTAACTAGCTAACTACCGTGCCTTATTTAATTATTTCATGATTGTAAAGATTGCCTGTCGCTGTCAGCCCTGAGAAATTGGATTTTGTACTAAGTTTTGTAGAAGTCATTCTTGGTTTTACAATTTTGTTTTAATGGAAGAATAATTGCATACCAATTAGAAATATTAATTGTTATTCATTAATCAAGAACATAATGAAATGAATGTAATATTTTCTGCATTTTGTAAATTGAAAGCAGGAAAACACAAAATTTGTATATTTACTCAAAACTTTAGAAGTTTGTTGTTAAATTTTATTCATTTATTAAATGTATAGATTGTAGGCGGCCTATATTTTCATCAGCGATAATTTTTTTTTTTTAATTTCATCAATAAGATTCATGTTCAATATATGTCTAAAATTATAATATTGCATATTAGTTAAAGTTTGGACTTAGACTGTCTTTTGTTATTAAATTCCGGTTTTCCAAAGCCTACTAATTAGCTAACTACTGTGTTTTGTTTAATTATTTCATGATTGTAAAGATTGCCTGTCGCTGTCATTCCTGAGAAATTGGATTTTGTACTAAGTTTTGTAGAAGTCATTCTCGGTTTCAAATTTTTGTTTTAATGGAAGAATAATTGCAAACCAATTAGAAATATTAATTGTTATTCATTAATCAAGAACATAATGAAATGAATGTAATATTTTCTGCATTTTGTAAATTGCAAGCAGAAAAACACAAAATTTGTATAGTTACGTAAAACTTTAGAAGTTTGTTGTTAAATTTTATTCATTTATTAAAAGTATAAATTGTAGGCGGCTTATATTTTCATCAGCGATAATTTTTTTTTTAAATTTCATCAATAAGATTCATGTCTAATATATGTCTAAAATTATAATATTGCATATTAGTTAAAGTTTGGACTTAGACTGTCTTTTATTATTAAATTCTAGTTTTCCAAAGCCTACTAATTAGCTAACTACTGTGTTTTGTTTAATTATTTCATGATTGTAAAAATTGCCTGTCGCTGTCATTCCTGAGAAATTGGATTTTGTACTAAGTTTTGTAGAAGTCATTCTCGGTTTCACATTTTTGTTTTAATGGAAGAATAATTGTATATCAATTAGAAATATATTAATTGTTATTCATTAATCTATAACATAATGAAATGAATGTAATATTTTCTGCATTTTGTAAATTGCAAGTAGGAAAACACATATTTCCCATTTTTAACCATAACTTTAGAAGAAGTTTAGTAACTTTTATCCATTTATTGAATGTATGAATTGTATGGGCTGTCTGATTTTATTATTTTTGTCTGATTTTATCAATAAAATTCTTGTTCAATATGCCAAAAAATTGTAATACTGTATATTAGTTGGTGTTTGAACTGTCTTTTTTATTATTATTAGATTCTGGTGTTTCAAAGCCTACTATCAAGCTAATTAGCGTGCCTGATTTAATTATTTCCTGAATGTAAAGATAATCTGTATAGAAGCATTTATCCGAAGAAAAATAGAAAACAGTTGTTACAATAGAGGAAGTTTGGGTTATTTAAATGATTGTAATATAAAGAGATTCATTTATTATCATCAAAGAGGAGAGAAAAAAAAAAACTTAAAACATGGTTCAGTGTACCTAAAGAAAGTTTTAGCAAATGATTTACGATTGTTGCTGACTTTGCATATAACAGCAAATTAAAAATAAGGAGAGTGGAGAAAAATGTTAAGATCAACTCCACGTACTATCAGAAAAATATTTTACCCCCAATCTTCAAACAGGAAATATCATCTCTTTTACCCCCAGTGCCATCAAACTGTTGAACTACATCAAGATAAAGCAAACAGTCACGCATCACAATCCACTGTTAATTGCCTGAAAAATGGAACGTGTATCAGGGCTTCGCTGATATACCCCTCACTGATATACCTTTTAAATCTCCTGATGATGATTGGGATGGATTTTTGGACTTTTAAAAAGCGCGTTATCCAAACGACGATCTCCAACCCTTCATGGACTTTGGAAAGCTGTTCAAGAGGAATGGGGGAAAAAAAAAAAAACCTCTTCCAAACAAAGGCATTATTGTCATGGAAATTACGGTGTAGAAAGGTAGTTCAAAATAAGGGTTACCAAATTAAACATTTAAAACATAAACATTGTATGTAAGTACCATGAAAATCGTCTAAAAAATGTGCTCTCTGTATGCTTCTGATTGTCAATACTATACTGAGGTACATTTTATTTTTAAGATGTTATATATATATATATATATATACTATAACAACTAATACAAAATATAATTACAGGCCATTTTTAAATGTATACAGGGCGTCCCAAATGTCCCTGACACATTTTAGAATTCAATAAAAAGTCAAGCAATTGGCGTACGAGAGTGCGGCTTGGATAAAAATGCTTCTTATGATCTGAAATTTTGTTTAAGAAAATAAAAAAAGATATTTCCAAAAATTTCTCGTAGATGGCGTTGCTTCTGGAAAGTTATCGAATAGGTAGAATACCTTTATACATAACAATGGCGAAAGATGTACAACGGGTATGCACAGTTTTTGTCCAAACTATGGCAACCCACATTTCAGAAGAAATATCAAATATTAATTTATTTTATTAATTAGGCTTTATTTTTAAGTCAAGAAAAATTATTTCATTGTTAATCATATCATTTTGACTTAATGTAAGCTATGTGGGACATTGAGTAGGTAAATATGTGATATTAGAGTCATTGAAATAAAATATAATTATATCATCTACATAACGATATTAAACATAATCATTGTTATTACCTAATGTATTCCTTTTATAGAAATATAAATATTGATCAGATAGTATACTTGAAGCTGGACCTCCTTGATCTCTCCCCGACATTCTTTATAAATGGTATTTTATAAATAATATAATTATGATATAAGGTAAAGTTCAACAACATTTTAAAAATCTAATAAAAATGTATTATTTTAAATTAAATTGAGATTTGTATTCTTTAAAAGGTAAACATATAGTTTTGCATACATTTTCGATATCCATATTCTAAAAAGATCATTAAAATCGCATGTTTTTATGTGTTTTGCATAAATTTATGTTTTGTAATTTATTTTTAATCTGAAAACTGTTTTTAAGCCGTGTTGATTGTCATTTTTAACCACTTTATTGTATATCTGAGTGGGAATATTCAACATTAAATTACTAGAAGCATTATTATATGCATTACAACCTATAGTTACAATACGAAATTTTATGAAATTTTTGAATTATAATAAGATATGGATAATCATTTAAATTTAAGTTTTAGTAATTTATGATAATTTAATCTATATATATATTTCTCTTACGTGGCGCGGAAAAGGGGCTGAATTTCTAGATTATCGTTTGGCAACAACCGCAGTTTCCAGAATCTCCCATATGGCGGCCAGTGTAAGAGCAATGAAGTTCAAACTAGCAATTATGAGAAATAAAATAACATGCGCGTAATCCCAAGCGTTTGAGATGATTCCTCGTTTTAATTAAGAGAAATATCGTTAATTTCAAATGAATTCTCAACTCTTATTTAGAATTTATTTATGTCTTTTGTTTTACGAATAATTTATTATTGTCTCCGAAAATCGGAGAGAATAAAAATATCAAATGTCTAGATTGCACCTGCTGCCATCTATTGCTGTCTTGATGAAGTAAAAAATAATTTATTTTGCAAATACCTACAATCAATTAGAACAGTTTTACGAAATTTAAACAATTATTGATGATATATATAAACTATCTTCCTATCACGTAGTGTTTTTTTTTTTTTTTTTTTTTTTTTTTTTTTTTTTTTTTTAATGAATTTAAGCTGTTCTGTACAATATTATAGGTGCAATGAGTTTTAAACTAATTGTGTTTTCAAGATTTTTTTTAAAAAGTATTGAAATGATTTATGTCCATTGATTGCACCAACTAAATGCATTTTTAACCGTGTTTTTAACGAAGTTTTCAATTATTTTTTTTTACATTAAAAAAATTGTCAATTTTATGGTGGTTTATGGTGGATTTATGGTAGTACTTATTCCGGCTAGAATTGCTCCAAAGATAAAAAGGGGCGAGCCAGCGAAGTGAACTGGGACCGCGTAGCTGTCTCAATGGGAATTGCTTTGTAATTCAGGGGGGGTTGGCGAGCTTTAGCGAATAGGGGGCTGAGCCCCCTAGTTATTTTCTATTATAAATTTAAATTTGTAATGATGTTTTGATAAAAATATGACTAGTTTTAATAATATTGAGTAGTAATTGTTTATAGTATTATTTAAAAATATCGGCGTAACTGTTTGGTGATATATTTACGTAAGTGATATAAAAATCATTTCTTATATCCCTTTGTGTAATCGTTTATATTTTCGTTATCTACGTTTTTAATATATTATATATTTTTTAATAGTTTATTTTTAAGGGACTAAGTTTACTTCTCTTAAAATACTTAATTAGTTTATTATAATATAATTATCAATTTTATAGATAAATAAATTTATTCAAAATCAGAGTTGTATACTAAGAAGTAGTGTTCTTATACTAAGTATTTTCATAAAATAAAATGTGATTCAAAGCCACTAAACAAAATGTGATTCACTTGCTCTATGCTGGCGACATTTATGCCTACACATCTTACAGTTCATGATGTCAGAAAAGTGATTTCATTCTGTACTCTGTAAAAAATTAATTACGTTTATTGCCAGTACAATTTCCGTATTTTTACGGAATTTTTCATCCTTGATGAGAATGATTCCATGAATGATTCAAAAAGTATTGGGTACTTGGATTTGAGAGTATCCTTGACGGATAATGCTAAATTTTTCCTTTCTGTAAACTGTAAGGTTTACTTTATTGCAACAGAAAAAAATCAGTAAAAATATAGAAATTGTACTGGCAAAATACAAAACTTCTGTTTAGAATGAAAAATATAAAACGTCCCAAAAGCGTTAGTGGAAATAATAATTAACTAAAATTTTAGCACTATTACCTGTCAAGGATTTTCTTAAATCCATATTTGGTACTTTCTAACTCATTCATGAAAACATTTCATCGGAGAAAAATATTTCCGTTAAAATACGGAAATTATACTGGCAAACATGTGAATTTGTTTTACAGCGTATTGGCGAAGCCATATAGTGGATCTCAAAGAAATATATATGTCCCTGGTCGACAGAGACGGACTCGACAACACTCCATTTAGATGCGGGGGGAGGGCAAGTATCTATTTTTCTTTTCTTTTCTTTTTCTTTTTTCTTTTTAACACTTTCCAACCTAGTTGAAAAGTGTTTATGACTTCGGTTTGTCTGGCCGTCTGCCGTCTGGTTACTGCCGTCTGTCCGTGCTCTAACTCCCGTAAATATGCTCGGATTGCCTTGCAATTTTTATATGTTATTGTCGTTATCTATAGCATGTTACCTATTTCAACTGAAGTGTCTAGAACTTATAGTTTTTTTACAGGGACACTCAAAAGAATTCCGTTACATTACGGTCTATGGGGAAAAATCATTTGCGGTTAATTTTAATGATGTTACACAATTTAAATACATTGTAATTGATATATATCACGAATGTGCATTACAAGAAGCTTAATTTGGAATAAGGTGCGCATAGCACTTATAGTTACTTTACAGGGACAGTCAAAAGAATTCCGTTACATTACGTCTATGGAGAAAAATCGTTTGCGGTTTAATTAAATAATGTTTCACTATTTTAAACGCATTGAAATTTATATATATATCACTAAGGTGCATTACAAGAATATTGTGTGTATAGCAGTCATCGTTCATTTACAGGGACACACAAAAGAATTCTCTACTGTCTGTTAACAATAATTCCTGGAAGTGCGTTTTAAGTTGCTGAACGCGATTTTAAATTTAACTCACTTTTTGTCTATTACTTGGTGTGTATAAATTCTGTAGATCCTATACCGGGCAGCACAAAAGTTCGCGAACACATTTCCGTTTATTGACAGAAACTCCAGAAGGAGAATTTTAAACTGTGCTACGCGTTTCCTAACTAAACTAAAATTTAGCATCCTATGTAGTATATATACAAATCTATAGTTCCTATACAGGGCTGAATAAAAGTATTCGGATATTTTTCCGAATATTGTATATGTTGTAAATTCCTGAAATTACGTTTTTAAATATGTTATGCGTTTTCCAAATTGTTTACTTAGATTAATATCTTTCAGCTTATTAAACGGTAATGATTTGTAAAATTATTTTGGAAGCGTTGGAAAGTGTTACATAATCTATGCTTGACGCATGATTTTTCGTTCTTGTTTTTTTTTTTTTTGGTTAGGGGCACACGTCTTTATTAACACATTTTATATTTTAAACCCAAACTGGTTTTTCTGACATATACCCGAAATTCATTTTTATTTGCAAATATATGAAAATTTCAAGTATATTCGTAAATGTACAAGATTTGCAGGTTCTGGTCAGATACCAAGAACAGATACTTTTTTAAAATTAGAGTTTCTCGTTTTCTTCTGAAAGCAAAGAATTTTACTGAAAATGTTCTTAAAGTTCGCATTATATAAGCCAGTCGGAAAAAAACACGAAAATAATCTCATTTAGTGAAATAAACTCAAATATTAAACTGTTCTACTCTCATCCAAATGATAAAATTGAATATTTAAATCCTAATCCTAATAATATTATAAATCTGATTGTATGCAAATCCTAATAATATTATAAATCTGATTGTATGCAAATGTTAGGCTGAAGCCAGCGTCAAAATGGAGCATTTAATGATCCTGTACCTTTGCACATAAGTTGATTATAACCCTCATAGGAACATAGACTGGTTTTTGTTTATTTTATTCAAATATTTTTCTTAATAATTCAACATTTCGTTATTTTCATAGAGAATAAATGGACATTTTTTCGTATAATATTTTAAAATGGTTAAATTTACTTTACCGTTGCTAATACTTTATCGTTGCCAAAACTAAATCAAAGCAGGAATAATAATTTTACTCAACAATTAATTTTCAATTGAAAGATTTTCACGTGAAAAATGGAAATTCAAAAGAATTCAAAAGAAGAGGAATTTCCGTGATATTTGAAATAAAAATATGGAGTATTTGTTATTATACATGAAGTATGAATATTGGTTACGTTGAGAAGATATTTTCTGTCAAAAACTGCGTTATAATTGGAAGGAAAACTGAACAATAATCATATTATTAAGAAAAGATTTCGCTTGGATCATGGAACTATGAAAAGGATCCTCCTTGGCTTGAACAAATATGACGTCATAAATAAAACATGTTTTTTCAAATATTCGTAACATTGCAAGGAGCATGAATATCAGTGTATAATATAAAAGTATATACATAATGGACGTCAGATTTAAGATGAATAACTGAAATATGTTTTTTTGATACTGATTAATAATAAGCTTGAAAATCAGTTACATACAGATGTGAGTTTTCTGATAAAATTCCCGTCATGATTGCCAGGAAAAGAAAATTAACAAGAATTATATCATTGAAAAGAGATTTCTCTGGAATCAAAGTGACGTCATATTTCAAATAAAACGGGATTTTTCAAATATGTTTCAAATGGTGCGTGAATCAATTTCAAACATTAATAATTACAGAGTATGTTTGTTTGTTTGTTTGTTTATTGAGAACATACATCAGACTTGTGTGCTTGACATCAAGTGCCCGCTTATAAGTCATCGTCAATATACAGGGACGAGATAGCCACAAGGAAATTTACAACACCAGAGAGTTACATCCGGGAGCTCCACAAAGTCTGTACAATGGAGCTGGCGGAAGTCGAACCCGCCGACCTGACTCCTATGCTCACAAGCGATTAACGGAATGGTGTCTTAACCACTCGGCCACGGAGGCCCCAATTACAGAGTACAGTGAAAGAATAGAGAGGCAGTGAATCGTCAAAACGGCTTGCAATATGAAGCCGGTTATCGCTCAAATCGTTAGGCCCAAGGGCTGACTTCATTGGACGGGGAGAGGTTTTCAAAGCAAGCCGACAGTTGTTTAGGCCAACTGTAGGGTTGCATTTTCAGCATCACGCCAAACATAAACATTTCATATATATTTATTCTCTGAACTCTGCGATTAATAATACAAGGATCAGTAAGATTATTAGGAAAAGAAAATTGAACAAAAGTCTATTATTTTAAAATTTGACTGTCTGTTTGTATTTCGCAACTACTACTCTTAATGCAATGCGATTTACTTAACACCATCATTTATCTAAAGATGTCATATAAACTCTGAGAATTTAAAATTTTGAATTAGATTCCGATATATTATTTATTTATTTATTTATTTATTTATTTTTTGTAAATTTTAACGAAATTTTTCTAAAAACGGTAATTAAATTACTACATTTTTGTGGATAAAAATAAAGAAGAAATAAAACGGATTAATACATTTTTATGCCATTTTCTCATTAAAACTGAAAAAAGAATTTATTTTCAATTTGAATAGTTGGTGAAAAAAAAAAAATCTTGATTACAGCAGAATTCCGAACATTAAAACATATTTCCACATATTCAAACTTTATGAATTAATTTATTCTGCAGAACAAAAATCGTCTGTCAGCATATTGTCAAGAAATCAAGAGTTGTTTAAGCTATAGATTAAACCAAGGAGGCAAATTTGCTGTTACATGCAAACGTAACACTTGCAATTGCAAAGCTTTTTGCAACCCCAAATTACATGCAAACGTAACATTTACATGTAATTTGCACCCAAATTAATTTTAATTTGAACCCTTATAAATGTTAATTTGCACTGAAAATTACATACAAAAGCAATGTTTATATATAATTTTGGGTTGCAAAAAGCTTTGCAAATTGCAAGTGTTAACTTTGCATGTAACTGTTACTGTTACATGCAAACGTAACACATGTAAATGTTACGTTTGCATGTAATTTTCGGTTGCAAAAAGCTCTGCAATTGAAGTTCCTTGCATTTAGGTGTAGAATTATTCCTCCATATTCACAAGAATTGAATTTAAACAAAAAGCATATACTATTTCCAATGAATTATTTTTAAATGATGGCTGTTAAAACGTTTTTCAAAGTCGTTAAAAGTAAAATGGTTTATCAGGTAAAACTGATATTTGTTTTTTGACAAATTGCACTTTTTTTAAAACTGAGCTATGTCAAGGCCCCTATAACAAAGAAATACCGTATTTTCTCATATGAAATATGATAAAGAGTGAGTTAATTATTTACGTTTTTAATTATCGGGGGTGAAATATTTTGCTTGATTAATGCATTTATTCTCTTTTTTTAAAGTTACGTGAACGAAGTCACGGGTAACAGCTAGTTTTTAATAAACTGCGCGATCGACGTCAAAGTCAACTTTCGGGGCTCGACAGTCATAAAAATGTCGTCTTGTGGGAGGAATTGAATACAATTGAAGATGAATCACATTTACAGGAAAATGTATAAAACGTTGTTCGATTCTTTGGTGTTTAATCGATAATTTTTACAATTTTCATGCATTTCTGTAATAAAAATAACTTTCTGAATGTAACAGAAAGATTAGCATTTTTAAGCGGGAAAAAAAATGAAAACACGTATTTTTTTTATATTTATATTTAAAAATGTATTGTTTTGTACAAATGTTTTTCGTTTAGAGAGGGGCATGACCCCCATGACCTTCCCTTCGGACCCACGCTTGCTGGTCAATTCAGGGCCGTAACCACTCGGCAAAGTTGGAGGGGGCTGTAGTAACTCCTCTATACCGACCCGATAAAAGATGGTGAGTGGTAGCGAGATCGGATCGTTGGCACAGAGAATTTCTCGCATAAATTAGAAAATAGAATTTTATTGTATAACAATGTTAATTCTAATGAAAAATATATACAAGACGTCAATACAGCATTTAATTATTTTTCGTGAGTCAATCGCTTATAAATTAATGACCTCTTGACTCCAAGTGTAACTGAAACAAACAAAAGTCTCTAAACATTACAGACAGTCGTGACTACAAAACAAAGTTCATTCGGACCAAGGCTCGTCCGTTCCTTCTCTTCGGAAGATCTACTAATGCTCGTTAATTCTGAGTCTAAGAACTCTCACTCTCGCACTTGGTGTGCTTTTTCACTTCGCTGGGATTTTCAGCGGATACCTGCTGTATCAATTCTAGAGGTCGGACCTCACTAGCGCTTACACCACGCTGAGTTAGAAACTGACGTTTCATTTTCCCTTCTCCAGAGAGTCAACACTCTCCTTTTTGATCTCTCCAAAAACTGTCCTCTCTCACTTTTTCATTCTCGCAGGAGAACTCCTTCTAGGGGCGGGGGCTTTGTCGAGGCGGGCACCTCGAAACTCTCCAGCCTCTTAGCAGCCTTGAGATCCCTCTGTTTCGTTTTCACTAAGTCCGTCATTGGACGTTCTAAGACAAAGGGCAAAGTTTCGGGCGCAAACCTAAAAATCGTCTGCAGAGATCGCTTCTCTCGCAGATGAACTCTTTCCCACGAACTCGGCAAGGATCAAAGCATAAGACCCCTCTTTGGGTAACGCCTTACCACTTCATCACTGTCCGAACTTTCCGCTCACAGTACAATAGAATTCGGCGTCTGCTAGTCTTCAAGGCAAAAATAGCGAGGGAAGGTATGCAGTTAAGTGTACTCACAGGAAATGCTAGAATGACACATAGTGCAGCTGGATGTCGAGGCTCAATTCTTTACAGCACCCCCTCCTCAAACGATTCTTAAGGGTGAAACACTAAGAATCTCTAAGAGTCGGATAAAGAATTGCAAGCTCAAATTACATCAGAGTGGCAAGAAATAAAACATACATGAATAAGATAATACTACCTTCATTTTCTTTTTGCGCGCTCTGATAAGAAATCATGAACATATATTGAAATAAGACACAGTGAAATAAAAATAAAAAGAACTTAAAATAATTATATACAAAAGTTTATCAAGAAAACTCATTAAACTCGACTCAGACAATCAACATGCGGAATGTCTTTGCCTGCGCGATGAGAAATGGCATAATTATAAGGTTGCAGAGCCAAGGACCACCTTAATAACTTGGGATTATTTCCAGAATTTCTTTTTAGAAATACCAAGGGATTGTGGTCTGTTTCGATAGAAAAGTTTTGTCCATCAATATAATGCCTTAACTTTTTTATCGCAAAAATAATTCCAGCACACTCTCTTTCAGTGGCGCAGAAACTTTTCTCACTATCAGTAAATTTGCGACTTAAATATATTATGGGGTGCTCTTCCGATCCCTCTCTTTGAGCCAATACCACGCCAATACCTAAGTCACTAGCATCAGTTTGTACTATGAATTCTTTCTGAAAATTAGGAGCGTATAGCACCGGTTCTTCAGTAAGTTTCATTTTCAAAGTCTCAAAGGCTTTTCCCATTTCGTCGCTCCATGCAATCTTTTCTTTTTTATTTTTCCCTTTAAGCGCCCTCGTTAATGGTTCTACAATCACTGCATAATCTTTTATGTACCAGGAATCCAGCCATTTATATCCAGCCATTCCCAAACATCTACGAATTTCAGTTTTCGATTTCGGAACCGGTAATTCCTTAATTGCCCTTACTTTCGCCTCAGCTGGCCTCCGTCTGCCCTCACCTACAATATGCCCAAGATATTTTCCGGTTTTCTGAGCGAACTTGCATTTCGCCAATTTGATTTTTAGTTTCGCGTCATTAACCCTTTTTAATACTATTTCTAGATGACGCATATTGTCCTCCCAACTATCTGAAAAAATCGCCATATCATCTAGATACGGTAAACAGAAATTCTTAAGTGCGTTTATTTCCCGCGTTAAGATATCTGCTAACTCCACCCGTTTTCTGTAAGGCTTTACTAAACTCACGTGAGAAGTCTGAGATTTCTGTCGTCTCCCAGGAACATTCACAATATAATTTGTTTCCGAGATTTTCGATTCAATTTTTCCCGGCCCTATCCATCTATCTGACATTTTAATTGGCTTTCTGGTAGTTAAAACTAAAACCTCATCTTTCACATTAAGCTTCCGCTTTACCGCCTTTCTGTCAAACCAAAATTTCCTCTTTTCTCGTTTTTCTGACACATTTTCAACGGCTAAAACTCGACCTCTTTTTAACCTGTTCGTGAGATTAAACACACATCCCTTCACGAATTTATTTTCCTCCGTTTCTCTTATCCATTCTCCAAATACTAACGCTTTCAAGAGCTTTCTAACTTTTCGATGCCAACATGCAATACTATCGCTTATTGTGCGACACACTCTCGGATTTTTCAACTTAACACCGAACCTTTTTAGAAATGCGGTAGTTAAATCGCTTATCAATCTTTTCCCAAGGTTCAAGTATTCTGACACATTTCCTTTAACTTTCCCTTTCCCTAAGTGTAATGACACTTTTTCTAGGCACGCGCCAAATATATCCACTCTATAATGCAATGGGACAAGCACCCGCATTCCCCCACTCATGCGATTGTCTCTGGCATTTGCCACTATTAAAGAATCTCCTGCATTACAATGCGTTTCTTCAATTTCCCCTTTCCCTCTAATCTCTTCGAGAGATGGATACCTGTCATTTTCCATTTTACTAACCCCTCTTTCAATGTTTGCTAAGATCGAAGATTCCTCACATATCGGCAAAGGCGATAATCCCTTATCCACACTGACCAGTTCAATAGGGTTTTCTAGGTTTTCACCCTCTAGTTTTGAATTCAACGCTTCCGCTTCACTGCACTCGCGAAAAATTTCCCCTTCTTTTTCTTCCTCGGAATTCAAAGTTTCCGCTTCCACATTCCCGCTAGAAATATCCTCTTCTTTTTCTTCCTCGGAAATCATAATTTGTTTATTTACCGGATTCGGAGCTGGGCCACCCTTTTCCCTCGTTTGAGCGCGTGTCAAAACTGCATTCATCAATTCGGGTTTTTTCTTCGCCTGTTCTAACAATTTCTGAGTGCGATTACCCAACAAATAGTAGTACATATCTGAATTTCTATTGTTAACTCCTGCCTTGGTTTCAATGACCCCCACACCTTCAATTTCTAACGTGACTTCTGCTATAGGTAAACAATACAATTTCCTGTCCACCGGGGTTTTAATCCAAACATGATCTCCATTCAAATTATCTTGACTGACTAAATGGTGCGGGACCAAATCTATCTGGCTCCCACTGTCCTTTAAAGCAGTTGCCTGAATTCCATTCACTAATACTTTACTCAAATAAGGGAAGAAAGTTTCTTCAAGTGTCGGCATACTTATTAAGTGACCGACCCGTGCAACATCTCTCTTTTTAATTTCCGGACAATCTACTTTGTAGTGCCCGCTTCGAAAACACGCATGACACTTAACTTCTCGCCTTTTTTCGTAAACCCTTTCCCTTTCTTTATGATCATCGCGATCCCTCCAGTTAAAGTTAGTCTCCGGATTTCTGTTACGGTTTCGCCCATTTTCAAAAGTCTTGGGTCTTTCAAAATTCTTCTCTAAAGGGAGTTTCGTATTCCAAGTTTTTTTTGACGGGCGCTTGATTGCCTCGTACGCATCTAAAAGCCTCACTAACTTTTCGGGATCTTTAATCTCCGCCCAGTTATCTATAAAATGTTCGCGCATTTCTGGAGACGCTCTCCGTTTGATTTGGTCCGTGACAAGCAAATTTTTCAAACCCTCAAAATCCGAAACTTGTAAGCATGACAGCCATCCTTCTAAAAAACTATTAAGTTCAAAGATCAGGTCCTTCCAAACTGAATTAGGATTTCGGGGATGCTGACTAAATTTTTGTCTGTACGTCTCTGCATTCAAACGATATCGTTCTAACAATTTTTCTTTCACATATTGAAAATCATCAATTTTGTCTTCAGGTTCTCTCAAAATTAACTCGGCCATTCCCACAGGTAATAATGATAGTAAGTTCGTCACCAACTCATCCGAATTTAGATTACATTTTTTTGCCTGTCTCTCGAATAAATTCAAAAACAACGAAATATCCGAATTCTTTTCATCAAAGCGATGCATAATTGTTTTTAGGGGTAAATGATTCGTTCTAACTGAGATGCTACTGGATGCAGTACTCCGGTCATCTGACTCTCGTGTCGCTTTTAACATAGCTAACTCATGTTCGCGCTCTTTCTCTTTTTGAAGTCTATCGTTCTCTTCCTTCTCTGTCAATAATTTATTTTCTCTATCTTTTTCTAACAGTTTAATTTGCGCTAAGGCTAGCTCTTTATCAAATCCCTCTCACGACTCTATTTTTTTTATAATTTTTGGTACAGTATCATTTTCCTCTAAAATGACCTCAAATTCGTAAGCTAACGTTTGCAAATCAGCTTTCCTAAAATATTTAAGCTCCGACATTTTTAAAGTATAAAATTAGAAATTATCTTTCCCACAAATATAAAACAATACAATAAGATTAAATCAAATCCTACCAAGTGCGTCAAAATATTACCAAAATATACGCTCATAAAAAAAGTACGCTTAGCAATAATATAGGAAATATGCAACATATAAAGATAAGCAACTCTATCCTAACGTCTACATTCACCTTGGTATTTGGTTATAAAATACATATGGGATAAATTCTACACAAAACAACAATTTCAATTTCAAGAAGCACAGTAAAAATTTTTTAAATTGCAAAAGTCTTATTCAATTCCTTTCTCTTTTAATCAATGGTGGTCTTAATCTCTGCATCCACTCTTAAAAGATTTAGAATAATTCACAAAAAACATATAAAATCAACTCTGTTATCGTAAAATATGAAATGCGTTCGATACTTTTTTTTTTTTTTTTCAATGAACTCTCATTTATAGATTCAGCTAAAATTTTGTAACACTGCACAACTCTCAGTTTGCATTAAATTAATTCAACAATAATTTAATTTTAACTACAAAATTTGTCTATCAAATAAGTTACAGTTATATCGGAAATATCTCATCATACTTTTTTTTTCTACCGGAAAAATTTCTCAAAATATTTACTCTCACAAAAATAAACATACAACTTTTTTTTTTTTTTTTTGAAGCCTACAACACCTATACAAACACTAATAACAATTAAAGCCACACTGAGTATAAAAAGAGCTTACCTCCATTACTAAGAGTCTTTCAGGGCGTCAGAAGCACAGACTTAAGAGATTCTCAGGAGCACAGACGGGGTTCTCTGTCACACTTTTCGGATGGGGACTCTTCCGGATGGGGGAACACTCTCCAGAATTCTTGGTAGATTTCTCTTTCTGATGGGGGAACACTCTCCAGAATTCTTGGTAGATTTCTCTTTCTGATGCTGTGTTGATCCACAGGGGCGTCTAAGGAGACTCAGGTCACAAGTCACAAGGAGACTCTTTCTTGGAGCACTTTGATGATTTAAATTTCAGAGTCCACTCTTTGTCTTTAGAGAATGTCATTAATTTTTGCTAATTAATCCATCACCGCAAGCCACCAGTTGTAGTAACTCCTCTATACCGACCCGATAAAAGATGGTGAGTGGTAGCGAGATCGGATCGTTGGCACAGAGAATTTCTCGCATAAATTAGAAAATAGAATTTTATTGTATAACAATGTTAATTCTAATGAAAAATATATACAAGACGTCAATACAGCATTTAATTATTTTTCGTGAGTCAATCGCTTATAAATTAATGACCTCTTGACTCCAAGTGTAACTGAAACAAACAAAAGTCTCTAAACATTACAGACAGTCGTGACTACAAAACAAAGTTCATTCGGACCAAGGCTCGTCCGTTCCTTCTCTTCGGAAGATCTACTAATGCTCGTTAATTCTGAGTCTAAGAACTCTCACTCTCGCACTTGGTGTGCTTTTTCACTTCGCTGGGATTTTCAGCGGATACCTGCTGTATCAATTCTAGAGGTCGGACCTCACTAGCGCTTACACCACGCTGAGTTAGAAACTGACGTTTCCTTTTCCCTTCTCCAGAGAGTCAACACTCTCCTTTTTGATCTCTCCAAAAACTGTCCTCTCTCACTTTTTCATTCTCGCAGGAGAACTCCTTCTAGGGGCGGGGGCTTTGTCGAGGCGGGCACCTCGAAACTCTCCAGCCTCTTAGCAGCCTTGAGATCCCTCTGTTTCGTTTTCACTAAGTCCGTCATTGGACGTTCTAAGACAAAGGGCAAAGTTTCGGGCGCAAACCTAAAAATCGTCTGCAGAGATCGCTTCTCTCGCAGATGAACTCTTTCCCACGAACTCGGCAAGGATCAAAGCATAAGACCCCTCTTTGGGTAACGCCTTACCACTTCATCACTGTCCGAACTTTCCGCTCACAGTACAATAGAATTCGGCGTTTGCTAGTCTTCAAGGCAAAAATAGCGAGGGAAGGTATGCAGTTAAGTGTACTCACAGGAAATGCTAGAATGACACATAGTGCAGCTGGATGTCGAGGCTCAATTCTTTACAGGGCTTTGAAATTTTTTGATGGGGCTAATTCACAGCTTGTCTTTTCCCATCTATTCTAAGGATTTATAAATATAGACAGAAGTAGAAAGCAAGTCCCCACTGTCATAAAACTTTTTATTATAAAGTTTTTAAATTCTTAATTATAATAAATGATGTTATTCGTATTGAAATATTTTGAAGACGAGAGGGGGCTCAAGAAGTTTCTAGGAGGGGATCAGCCCACCCTGCCCCCGTCTAGTTACGGCCCTGGGTCGATTAGGCAATTATCTCATAATTAAAAGCTGAGATGATCGGATTCTTGTGCCACTCAAATACGTGGTTTTAACTGTAAGGGCATCTACCCGTAACCGCATACAAATCTTAGAATTAGGAGCCCAGAAGGTGATATCCTTTCTACCTGCCAAAACCATTTAGTGCGTCCCGAAAGAAGTATATAAGCCTTTGCCTGATGAGGCAATTATCTCATAATTAAAAGGTGAGAAGAATGAATTTTTGTGCCAATCAAATACCGTGGAATAAAATGTTAGCTCATTTGCATTGACTATACGGTCTTTGTTGATGCGTAACGAAGTGTTGAGCAGGAGGGAATGCGAGGTCAGGTGTTATCGACATAGTACGACTTTGGTTCGAAACTACCAGATGTTGTAGAAATGTTATGAATGATTTTAAATTGAATAAATTTTCAGCTGTCATAAATTCTATATTTAAGGGTATTTTCAAAGTTTCCTCTCTCCCCATTTAACGAATGGCGTGTTTGTCAGTTTGCACTATAAATAATTTTAATTCAGCAAATCTTATAAAACAAGTGAAACTAGTTCCCTCATTCCAAATTAATATATATATATATATATATATATGCACATCATTTATTGCTTAAATATTGTACACAGTGACTATTATTTAATAATTAAATGTTAATGTTAGAGGCTGTATCACTAGCCCTTATGACACACATGTCAGAGACTATGTTACTATACTACTATAGCATCGTAACCTAACTACTCCTTGTAGCACCGTAACCAAAATGTTTCGCCACTTACGAACCTAACTCTTGTCGCATTACGTGGAAAATGCAACGAAGACTGTATTATTACCTATCGTAACACCGCAACGAAAATGTGTCGCCACTTGGAAATTCAACAGTCGAGTGACGTTGAAAGTGAGACGCCTACGTTATTACTTTTTATAACCTGGTGGACAAAATATGTCGCCACTTGCGAATTCAATGTCGCATGGCATGGAAAATGTGACGACTATATCATTATTCCTTATAGCACCGTAATCCGAATGTGTCGTCACTTGCGAATCCAAATGTCGTTGCGTGACGTGGAAAATGTGAGGGAGATTATATAACTACTAGGGCTACTATAATACAGGGTGACTCGTCAAGCATTTTGTTTCCCACGCGGCTCGATGTGTCGTGGCCAATCGTTCTTCTCCTACCGGCAATTAAATGGTGGTGTGAGTCAGCCCGAGCCTTAATAACTACCCTTTACAGAACCGCAACCAAAATGCGTCGTCTCTTTAAAAAACCAATTGACGTTGATTGACATGGAAAATGTGACGTAGACAATAGTATTATTACTCCTTACAACACCGTAAACAAAATTCCAGTGTCGCGAAGTCAATGGTGTCGCCAGCTGCGGATCCAACTGCCGCCACATGATGTGAAAAACGTATCGAATATGTCCGTAGATACGTCTTATTTTGTTGTCGGAGCAAAGCTCCGGCTTCCCGTGAAAAATTACACTTTTGTGTACACAATAGCGGCCAAAATATTTGCCGCATTAACACCAAAATTGGACTGGAAGTCGATAGTGCCAAAATCTCGCCGGGGATTGAAAATCAGAAATATTCGTCAACTCTAACGCCCAAAAACGTCTGCCCTAAATTTTTCGATTTTCCCATAGAAATAACATTGCGATTGTTTGAATTAAATAAAAAGAAAATTGAAACTAGAATCCGTCAGGCCGAAATGTCGGAGCATTGAGTGGGATAAACATAAAATATAACATTAACAATATATAATATATATTTTTTATTTTTATATTTACTGTTTAATAGTATAAAAGAAAAATTACAATAACTGCTGTTGAATCTTCAAGTGTTTATTCGGTCAACAGTTGCCTCAGATACTGCTCAAATGCTAATCTATCAGCAAGTACCCCCATTCTTCTAATTTGGTCTAGCCTATCCTTTGCGAAAGGCACTTCAATCAGAACATCCTCTAAACATCGAACCCTGCTAAACGCGACATAAGTTTCTCCAAGTGACAACTCCTTTTCACCAATGTCCACAGCTATTTTTGACAAAGTTAAACCTTGGGATTTGTGTATGGTGACTTAAAGGTAACTGAGTACGGGAGCATGAGACATTGTTTTCTTTCCAAGACTTTGTAATAGGTGTGACAGGAAAAAGTCTTTCAGTGAGAAATGGTCCCCGATAATCATCAAAATGAACCATTACTGCCTGTGGCAAGCCTGGAGGCCGTAATCCTGGTCCGTAGACAATATCTTTTACCGTACCAAGTGCACCATTGACCAATCCTCCCTCTGTCCACGCAACATATACGTGCTCATCTTCACTCCATCTTGCTATTTGATTATTGTGGTCTGCTAATATTCTTGCCACTGGCCATTTTGATTTACGAAGTACTTCTTGATTATGTTCTTCAGCTTGCTTGTTTGTGGGAAAAAGGCGTATGGCATTTTGAAATCTTTCAAGTTCAGCCGGAGGCTGTATAACTTTACGTCGTTGCATAAGGGATGCGTATTGGTCGCCTGTAACTTCGCCTACGGAAAGCGAATCAAGAGTCTCTCTAAACTGTATTTGCTGATCGTCGCTTTGTCTCATTGACTTTGTTAAGGTGAAACATTTTTCAAACATCTTAAGAACTGTTTGTCCACGTAAGGCCAAAATGTCTTTTATAGAATGTCTCCTATATAGAGGTGTGTCTTTTAGAGGCTGTAGCTGCCTAATATCTCCAATCAGGTAAACAAATAAGCCTCCAAAAGGTTCAATGCTGTCTGGTTTACCTTCGCGACATCTTTGCTCAAGTGCAGCCATCAGACGGCATCCGATCATTGAAAATTCGTCAATAATGAGAAATGAAACTGGATTCATGCTGAGCTGTAGATTTCTTGCTGCTTCACTTCCTAAATAAGCAAACGATTTAAAACATGTTGGTACTTTTAGTACAGAGTGAATTGTTTTGCCCTCGACATTAATTGCAGCAGCACCTGTTGGAGCCAAAGCCATAATAGCTTCCGGTCCTAACTGCTCGGTAACTCTTTTACGAATTTCTTTTATTACCGTACTTTTTCCAGCTCCGGCATTCCCAATATTAAAAGTACGTTTAGGGCAATTTATAAATCTTGATTTCAAAGACGAAAGCTGTTGCGTGCATAAGTGAAGTATTTTTTGCTGCTCATCTGTAAATCTGATCTCAGACGTATCGTAATTTTGATGCACTGTAAGTTGTTGTTCTTTACAGTAATTTAAAAATGAAGTAAAATTGCGATCAGGGTACTTGTAACTCTCACTTTTCCACTCACATGCATGATCAATCACGCGTTGCCCCAAAGTATCCTCGTTTGTCTGCACAGGAACTATGGCAGCTGCTGCCATATATGGATCAATCTCGCGGTATTCTTCTTGCAGGATTTCTGTCTCATGTGTACTGCTAACAGCAGGAAAATTTATTTCTTCGTGTGCATTAATATTTAGATCATTGAATGCTTCCTCCCATGAGTGATACGCAGACGGCAGGCCTTCTTGCAATAAAGAGTCAGAATTACCTCTCCAAGGATAATTGAGTAATACTTGTTGCCTATAGTATTCTTCGGCTAGAGTTGGGTCGTGGTTGAGTGATGTAAGAGGAAAAACTCTGACAACTGCATCTTTTCTTCTTTGGTGATAATCGACTCCTCTTACTGAGAAAGGTTTTGCAAACTTAAGAAGCGTGCAGGAAATAAGTTTCTCCGGCCGCGCGCAATATTTCTGAAGCATGCTTTTTGATGGTCTTTCGTCGCTTGAAAAGTTGATTTCTTCCCTGTTCTTATCATGAAGCCGTATTGTAACTACTTCCCGACTACTGTGATACATTGGCCATCCCATTAATATGTGTACTACCTCTTGGGCTGAGTAATCCCTTTCAGAAACAGAAGACAAAATAAGTTTTTGGACTGCTTGAACCGCTGGATTTGTTTCGTTCATCTTATTTAAAATCTCAGATAACAATTCCTTGTAAGGAACAGAAGCTGTTTCTGATTTTGAGGCATATTTGGCAATGTAATGCAAAACCGCATCCTTTGATGTAATAGGACTGAAATCCGTGTTAGCTCTCCAAACTTGTGACACGAAGCAATTGTAGGTATTCATTTCAGAATCGTTTCTTTTTGGCAAAAAGCTAATTATGCCATTTTCTACTTGAAGCTTTGGAGAGTCGCATTCTGCTTTTGGAAAACCAAATCTGCAGCTATAACTATTTGTACCTCTTTTTTTCCTTAGGCAATAATCTCCATGTCTTGTGTGACGTTGGACTTGATTTAAGAGCTCAGAGAGATCTTTTTCATGATCTTCACTGGAAATGTCTGAAAAGCGAACTCGACAGCGGTGTATATCATTTACGAGGACGTCCTTGTCAGGATTAACAGCACTGCATAGTTTTTCAAAATATGCTGTTACGGCTGTTACTTTTTCAGCGTTAGTCATGTCTAGTGTTTCCATGTTTGGCGCCCCTCTTAACAACAACAATCCATGCATGTGAGGACTTCCACGCCACTGCCATTCGAAACGAACCCAGTAGTCGTCTATTAAAAACAACGGCGTCAAGATTTTTCTCAAAAATATATCACAACGTTTTTGAAAGAGCCAACCAGTCAACAGAGGGTTGTCGTGCATTAATTGTCTGCATTCTGTATCAGTCAGCTCATTTGGATCTCTGTTAGGCTCTAAAAGTCTGAAAAGATCAGGCCAGTGATAATCAGCTGCAGACAGTGTAAAAAAAAATGTTGGTGCTCCAATTTGTCCTACCATGGAAAAGAGTTCCCCACAACGTGCACGCCAGTATCCTTTTGTGGATCTTAATTTTCTAGCATAAATCATAATGTGTTTTGCCATTTCTGGTTGCATATTCAGAATATCACGCATCTGCTCTACCGTCTTATTGCTGAACCTATTTCGCTGAACGAAAAAACGCCCTTTAGCCAAAGACTGCCACCGAAGAATTGAATTCATGGCAAAGTAGCGAAATCGGGGGTCTTTAGCAAATCGCCCATCTTCATACTTCATTAGGAACTTAAAATACTCATCAGGAGGGACTGCTTTTTGACGAGGTTGTCGTAAGTCAGCTGTACCATGTGGAAAAAGATGAGGAAAAGCACGTGCTATGTAGCCCTCTTCTTGAAATTCGTTGATAGGCTGTGAATTTAATGAAGGGTGAGGCACACGAATTGCGTCATTTATTAAGTTGTTTTGATCTACCGGTTCAAGTAGTGGTCTAAATGACTCGCGCCTTATTTCCTCGTTCAAAGTATCAATATCCTCAGTAATATCGGTTGCTGTTGGTAACATTTGAGATACGTCACCATTCTCAGGTAATGTAGCGATCAAATCTTCATCAATTGTGATATTTGAATAATAAGGATTGTGAGCTTTAAGCCACCTGAGTGCTTCTAGAAGGCGTTGTGAGCGAACAGAAAACTCTGCACATCCTGATAAGTATCTTTTGTCACTAACACAGTTGAAGTCATATCTGAAGGATTGACAGGCAGGCGCGAAATAAAACTCTCAATATTTTGTTTAAAGCTGATTACATTTGAGTTGTCAGTATACCGGTACTCGGCAAAAAATCTGAAGGTAACTGACTTGTGCGACTTCTCCGCATTGAATTACGATTCGCAATTCTTCTCATTTCAGCTGATTGCTTTCTCTTAACTGGCATCCTTGCAAATTCTATATAATAAAAACATATAATCCGTTCATATATAAAATGTTTCTTAATATATATATTTTTTTTTATCCTAGATTGGCTGGACTATATCAAAATAAACAGATTTACTCTCATACTTCTTTTATACAATAAGCTTGAATGAAAAGAAAAAAAATATTTTGAAATGGAAACAAAAAGTTTAATTACACCAATTGCTGAGTTCGATTAAAAAAAAACTAAATTCATGTACTTAATACGATTTAAACTTTATTGCACGTGTTTTAAGATAAAAATGTATGGGGTCCTTATTTCAGAAAAGTAAAATATATGTAAAATATATAAAAGTAAAATATATGGGACCGAGATTAAGAGCTTTTACTAAAAGGTTGTTTCCGAGTATATTGTTATTTAAATAAGTTTCTCATGATAAAAAATGGCAACAATATAAATTATTTCAATTTTCTTTTTATTTAATTCAAAAGTTTTTCATGATAAAAAATGGCAGCAATATAAATTATTTCAATTTTCTTTTTATTTAATTCAAACAATCGCAATGTTATCTCTATGGGGAAATGGAAAATTCTAGAGCAGACGATTCCGGGCGTTAGAGTTGACGAATATTTCTGTTTTTCAATCCCCGGCGAGGTTTTGCCACTACCGACTTCCAGTCCAATTTTGGTATCAATGCGGCAAATATTTTGGCCGCTATCGTGTACACAAAAGTGTAATTTTTCATGGGAAGCCGGAGCTTTGCTCCGACAATAATTTATATTGTTGCCATTTTTTATCATGAAAAACTTATTTAAATAACAATATACTCGGAAACAACCTTTTATTGTCGGAGCAAAGCTCCGGCTTCCCGTGAAAAATTACACTTTTGTGTACACAATAGCGGCCAAAATATTTGCCGCATTAACACCAAAATTGGACTGGAAGTCGATAGTGCCAAAATCTCGCCGGGGATTGAAAATCAGAAATATTCGTCAACTCTAACGCCCAAAAACGTCTGCCCTAAATTTTTCGATTTTCCCATAGAAATAACATTGCGATTGTTTGAATTAAATAAAAAGAAAATTGAAATCATTTATATTGTTGCCATTTTTTATCATGAAAAACTTATTTAAATAACAATATACTCGGAAACAACCTTTTAGTAAAAGCTCTTAATCTTGGTCTCATATATTTTACTTTTATATATTTTACATATATTTTAATTTTCTGAAATAAGGACCCCATACATTTTTATTTTAAAATACGTGCAATGAAGTTTAAATCGTAATATGTACATGAATTTAGTTTTTTTTAATCGAACTCAGCAATTGGTGTAATTAAACTTTTTGTTTCCATTTCAAAATATTTTTTTTTCTTTTCATTCAAGCTTATTGTACAAAAGAAGTATGAGAGTAAATCTGTTTATTTTGATATAGTCCAGCCAATCCTGGATAAAAAAAATTTATATTAAGAAACATTTTATATATGAACGGATTATATATTTTTATTATATAGAATTTGCAAGGATGCCAGTTAAGAGAAAGCAATCAGCTGAAATGAGAAGAATCGCGAATCGTAATTCAATGCGGAGAAGTCACACAACAAGTCAGTTACCTTCAGATTTTTTGCCGAGTACCGGTATATTGACAACTCAAATGAATGAAGCAATCAGGTTTGATAGAGAGGTATCGCAAATCACCTATGTGTCCTGTAATACGTGTCACAGTGTCACAGAGCTTTCCCTGATATCATATTAAATACTGCTGGGCTCTGCCAGACATGCAAGTGTAGAGACGGTGCTTTCAAGATTTTTGCCACTAATTCGATGGACCCAGGTCCAGCTCCTATTTGTCTCAAAGATCTGAGCTACATTGAACAAATGATGATCGCTCAAATACATCCAGTGGTTTCTCTTTACCGTATACGAGGCTCACAGTATGGATACAGCGGAAATGTAATCAGCTTTAAACAAAATATTGAGAGTTTTATTTCGCGCCTGCCTGTCAATCCTTCAGATATGACTTCAACTGTGTTAGTGACAAAAGATACTTTATCAGGATGTGCAGAGTTTTCTGTTCGCTCACAACGCCTTCTAGAAGCACTCAGATGGCTTAAAAAGCTCACAATCCTTATTATTCAAATATCACAATTGATGAAGATTTGATCGCTACATTACCTGAGAATGGTGACGTATCTCAAATGTTACCAACAGCAACCGATATTACTGAGGATATTGATACTTTGAACGAGAAAATAAGGCGCGAGTCATTTAGACCACTACTTGAACCGGTAGATCAAAATAACTTAATAAATGACGCAATTCGTGTGCCTCACCCTTCATTAAATTCCCAGCCTATCAACGAATTTCAAGAAGAGGGTTACATAGCACGTGCTTTTCCTCATCGTTCCCCACATGGTACAGCTGACTTACGACAACCTCGTCAAAAAGCAGTCTCTCCTGATGAGTATTTTAAGTTCCCAATGAAGTACGAAGATGGGCGATTTGCTAAAGACCCCCGATTTCGCTACTTTGCCATGAATTCAATTCTTCGGTGGCAGTCTTTGGCTAAAGGGCGTTTTTTCGTTCAACGAAATAGGTTCAGCAATAAGACGGTAGAGCAGATGCGTGATATTCTGAATAGGCAACCAAAAATGGCAAAACACATTATGATTTATGCTAGCAAATTAAGATCCACAAAAGGATTGGCGTGCACGTTGTGGGGAACTCCTTTCCATGGTAGGACAAATTGGAACACCAACAATTTTTTTTACACTGTCTGCAGCTGATTATCACTGGCCTGATCTTTTCAGACTTTTAGAGCCTAACAGAGATCCAAATGAGCTGACTGATACAGAACGCAGACAATTAATGCACGACAACCCTCTGTTGACTGGTTGGCTCTTTCAAAAACGTTGTGATATATTTTTGAGAAAAATCTTGACGCCGTTGTTTTTAATAGACGACTACTGGGTTCGTTTCGAATGGCAGTGGCGTGGAAGTCCTCACATGCATGGATTGTTGTGGTTAAGAGGGGCGCCAAACATGGAAACACTAGACAAGACTAACGCTGAAAATGTAGCAGCCGTAACAGCATATTTTGAAAAACTATGCAGCGCTGTTAATCCTGACAAGGACGTCCTCGTAAATGATATACACCGCTGTCGAGTTCACTTTTCAGACATTTCCAGTGAAGATCGTGAAAAAGATCTCGCTCAGCTCTTAAATCAAGTCCAACGTCACACAAGACATGGAGATTATTGCCTAAGGAAAAAAAAGAGGTACAAATAATTATAGCTGCAGATTTGGTTTTCCAAAAGCAGAGTGCGACTCTCCAAAGATTCAAGTAGAAAATGGCATAATTAGCTTTTTGCCGAAAAGAAACTATTCTGAAATGAATACCTACAATTGCTTCGTGTCACAAGTTTGGAGAGCTAACACGGATTTCAGTCCTATTACATCAATAGGATGCGGTTTTGCATTACATTGCCAAATATGCCTCAAAATCAGAATCAGCTTCTGTTCCTTACAAGGAACTGTTATCTGAGATTTTAAATAAGATGAACGAAACAAATCCAGTGGTTCAAGCAGTCCAAAAACTCATTTTGTCTTCTGTTTCTGAAGGGAATTACTCAACCCAAGAGGTAGTACACATATTAATGGGATGGCCAATGTATCACAGTAGTCGGGAAGTACACTGCTCAAAACAATTAAAGGATATTGCAGTTTTAGGTGGATTTTGTATCTGGGAAACTTATTAGCTGATTGATACATGGTCGACAGACATAGTAGGTTATATGAGAATAAATTACACATGTTTGGCAGAAAAAAATGCATTTTATTGCGCATTTGTGTACAAAAGGAAAAAAACACAATTTGTGCATATGAGAAAAAAAGAATAAAAAAAGGTGTTTTCTTCAAAGAAATTCATTTTCAGTAGGGGGTATGGTTTCCACGGGCGGCCAGCAACGTTGAACACCTTTGAGGCATGGACTCAATGAGGCTATTAATGACGAGTTGGGATATTCTGCCCCACTCTTCTAGAAGAGCTCTTTCCAGTTCTTGGAGAGTTTGTGGGGGTTGTTGGCGGCCAGAAACTCGTCTTCCTAGAGCGTCCCAAACGTGCTCGATTGGATTCATGTCTGGAGAACACGCTGGCCATTCCATTCGAACGATTCCTTCCTCGAAAAGGAAATCCTCCACCAGGTTTGCACGATGTGGCCTGCAGTTATCGTCCATTAAAATGAAGTTATCTCCGATTGCTGCAGCGTAAGGGACTACAATAGGTCTGAGGATCTCATCCCTATATCGGCGACCAGTCAGAGCTCCATCTCGAATGATGTAGAGGTCAGTGCGCCCGTCAATGGAGATGCCACCATACACCAACACTCCTCCACCGCCAAATCTGACACTTTCGTGCACGAACGCAGGATTATTCCTACTGCCACGGTCCCTCCAGATGAAAATACGCCTATTATCCGGATGCACAGAAAAACGGGACTCGTCAGAAAACAGAATATTGCTCCATTCATTTCTTCTCCAGTTGACATGCTCGGTTGCCCACTCCCTGCGGTCGCGACGATGCCTTGATGTTAATCTAACACATACCATCGGTCGGCGAGCATACAGACCTACAGCATGGAGCCGGTTTCGGACAGTCTGAGTTGAAATCGTGGTGCCTGTAGCCGAGCGAAGGTGTTGTTGGAGAAGAGTAACGTTCATGTTTCGGTGTCTCCGAGCTGTTAACGCTAAATACCGATCTTCATTGGGCGTTGTTGCCCGTCTACGTCCTTGCCCTGGTCTTCGGCCTGCACATCCACTCTCCAAAAAACGGTTCCAGATCCTGGAAATGACACTTTGTGACACTCCAATGGTTTGCGCTACTTCGGCGTGAGTTTGGCCCCCTTCTAACCTACCAACAATTCTCCAAGCTTCTGAATCTGTCAAATGACTTCACTGAGACATCGTACTCATCGAAACAAAGCAATCACTGAATGCCGATCATCCTTGTCTTCATTCTCTTTTATCCAGTTGAAAGTCAAATTTCATTCGCTGCCGCTGAAGCGACGTTTTTGACGTTGAACTCAAAATTTGCATACTCCACAGTTTGAAAACCAGAAAAATTTGCATTTGTGATTCTCTTCTTCTATTTTCGGCAAAAAAAATTTCGTTTATATCTTTATTTTATATAAAACTTCAAATATACTTTAATTGTTTTGAGCAGTGTAATTACAATACGGCTTCATGATAAGAAATGGGAAGAAATCAACTTTTCAAGCTACGAAAGACCATTAAAAAGCATGCTTCAGAAATATTGCGCGCGGCCGGAGAAACTTGCTTCCTGCACGCTTCTTAAGTTTGCAAAATCTTTCTCAGTAAGAGGAGTCGATTATCACCAAAGAAGAAAAGATGCAGTTGTCAGAGTTTTTCCTCTTATATCACTCAACCACGACCCAACTCTAGCCGAAGAATACTATAGGCAACAAGTATTACTCAATTATCCTTGGAGAGGTAATTCTGACTCTTTATTGCAAGAAGGCCTGCCGTCTGCATATCACTCATGGGAGGAAGCATTCAATGATCTAAATATTGATGCACACGAAGAAAGAAATTTTCCTGTGTTAGCAGTACACATGAAACAGAAATCCTGCAAGAAGAATACCGCGAGATTGATCCATATATGGCAGCAGCTGCCATAGTTCCTGTGCAGACAAACGAGGATACTTTGGGGCAACGCGTGATTGATCATGCATGTGAGTGGAAAAGTGAGAGTTACAAGTACCCTGATCACAATTTTGCTTCATTTTTAAATTACTGTAAAGAACAACAACTTACAGTGCATCAAAATTACGATACGTCTGAGATCAGATTTACAGATGAGCAGCAAAAAATACTTCACTTATGCACGCAACAGCTTTCGTCTTTGCAATTAAGATTTATAAATTGCCTTAAACGTACTTTTATTATTGGGAAAGCCGGAGCTGGAAAAAGTACGATAATAAAAGAAATTCGTAAAAGAGTTACCGAGCAGTTAGGACCGGAAGCTATTATGGTTTTGGCTCCAACAGGTGCTGCTGCAATTAATGTCGAGGGCAAAACAATTCACTCTGCACTAAAAGTGCCAACATGTTTTAAATCGTTCGCTGATTTAGGAAGTGAAGCAGCAAGAAATCTACAGCTCAGCATGAATTCAGTTTCATTTCTCATTATTGACGAATTTTCAATGATCGGATACCGTCTGATGGCTGCACTTGAGCAAAGATGTCGCGAAGGTAAACCAGACAGCATTGAACCTTTTGGAAGTTTATTTGTTTACCTGATTGGAGATATTAGGCAGCTACAGCCTGTAAAAGACACACCTCTATATAGGAGACATTCTATAAAAGACATTTTGGCTTTACGTGGACAAACAGTTCTTAAGATGCTTGAAAAATGTTTCACCTTAACAAAGTCAGTGAGACAAAGCGACGATCAGCAAATACAGTTTAGAGAGACTCTTGATTCGCTTTACGTAGGCGAAGTTACAGGCAACAAATACGCATCCCTTATGCAACGACGTAAAGCTATACAGCCTCCGGCTGAACTTGACAGATTTCAAGATGCCATACGCCTTTTTCCCTCAAACAAGCAAGCTGAAGAACATAATCAAGAAGTACTTCGTAAATCAAAATGGCCAGTGGCAAGAATATTAGCAGACCACAATAATCAAATAGCAAGATGGAGTGAAGATGAGCACGCGTCTGGACTTCAGGCTGAACTTTTTTTAGCAATTGGATGCAGAATTATGTTGCGTACCAATCTGTGGACAGAGAGAGGATTGGTCGACGGTGCACTTGGTACGGTAAAAGGTATTGTCTACGGACCAGTATTACCGCCTCCAGGCTTGCCACAGGCAGTAATGGTTCATTTTGATGATTATCGGGGACCATTTCTCAGTGAAAGACTTTTTCCTGTCACACCTATTACAAAGTCTTAGAAAGAAAACAATGTCTCATGCTCCCGTACTCAGTTACCTTTAACAGTTTCACACGCTGTCACCATACACAAATCCCAGAGTTTAACTTTCTCAAAAATAGCTGTGGACATTGGTCAAAAAGAGTTGTCACTTGGAGCAACTTATGTCGCGTTTAGCAGGGTTCGTCGTTTAGAGGATGTTCTGATTGAAGTGCTTTTCGCAAAGGATAGGCTAGACCAAATTAGAAGAATGGCGGCACTTGCTGATAGATTAACATTTGAGCAGCATCTGAGGCAACTGTTGACCGAATAAACACTTGAAGATTCAACAACTGTTATTGTAAATTTTCTTTTATACTATTAAACAGTAAATATAAAAATAAAAAATATATATTATATATATTGTTAATGTTATATTTTATGTTTATCCCACTCAATGCTCCGACATTTCGGCCTGACGGATTCTAGTTTTGTTACTAGTCAAAATTGACATAAAAAGGTAACAAATTTGTTACAGCATGTTTAATTCGTGGTATATTAACCTTTTCTTGCATGAAAACTGCCCAGTCAGTAGCTTCTTTCATACGGCATCGATGATTCTTCAGGAAGAAACTAGCCACAGTGACTTCACATTGGAGTTCCCATCTGACGGTTGCTAGAAAATCATATATAACTCTGTGACTGACTAAATAAGATACATTTGAGTCACGCTGCGACTTCGGAACTTGTGACCATTCGTTTTGTTTCTGTGCAAATAAATTGACTGTCCTAGTTATTTTTTGTATATCATAGTCTTCTACTTCAGTCAAGGAAAACCATCGTAAGCTAATGTTAAACACCTATAAGAACGTTCTTTTAAAATACCTCGTTTGCACTTCGATATTTTTAAATATTATTTATTTTGTAAAAAAAAAAAAAAAAAAAAAAAAAAAAAAAACTGCAATTAAGATTGAAAAAGTAAAAAAGAAAAGTCTTTGTAGAGATGGACATCAGGTATCCAATTAAAAATATATATATATCGAAATGCAAACGAGATATTTTAAAAGAACGCTTCCATAGGTTTAACATTAGCTTGCGAGTGTCTTCACGTGACTAAAGTAGCCCTTTAATCTGAATATTTCGAAAAAACTTTCGCCAATAAAAATAATGGCTTGTTTAGCATTAAACGTACGTTTTAATTGATGAAACTAAAAAAAAAAAAAAAATTACTACAATTGTTTTAACCATGACATAATTTTCCCCAACTTTTCATTCTGACTCTGCAATTGAGGTGCATGACTTACATATATTTTTTCTTCCTTTCTTTCTTCAATAAATTTTTAATACATTGTCTATACTTACAACATATTCAATTTCATAAATATCGTTCAAAACCTTTTTCTAATACGATAAAAATAATAAAAAAACTTCAAGCGTTCTTATTTTAAGGAAATCGGGAAAATAATGGAAAGAACTCTAGGAAGCGGAACATGAATGTCAATCAACGATTGAAAAAGAGCAACATCTATTCATACTCTTTATATCCAATGTCCATCTTGTCCAGTTTGAAACAAACGCGGAGGTATTGCTTTTCCAGTGCCACCTATCTCCGGTTTTGACATTTTGAATAGAAAGTTTCTGTCATATTTTCGTCCATATGGGACAGTAACAGATCCAGCTGGAAGAAAGAGGGTGGGACGCGTTTTCTATTTATTTTAATAACATCTGAAATTTTGTTTCCGTATTTTCTTTTCACAACAGATATTTGTTTTATATATGTAAATTTTTATTCGAACTGGATTCCCCCCACCTCCCCCTAATGTTTAGCCAAGAATAACTTCTTAACTGAATTTTTTTTCTAACTAGATATTTATTTAATTTATATAAATTTGTGTATAAGTTGAAAATTTTTTCCCAACTCTTTAAGCTAAAATAAGAAATAAAAATTAATATATGTTGGTGATAATTTTTTATTTAAATCCCCGTCAAGGTAAGTTTATTGAATCCGAAAGCAATTTTTGTTCGTTTGTAATGTCATATAAGCAGTAACTGGAGATAATAAAAATAAATGTCTACTCAGTACAAGATTTTTTAAAAATAGTTTGTATAGATTAACAAAAAAAAAAAAAAAAAAAAAAAAAAAAATCCGTTGATTGCGCCAGTGCAATTTCTGTATTTTTACGGGCATTTTCTCTCCGATTTCGATAATGTGTCAAAAATTAGCGAATATGGATTTTAAAATATCCTTGACAGATAATAATGCTAAAAGTCTAGTTAATTTGTCGTTTTCTCTAAAGCTTTGGGTTTTTAAAAATATTTTTACACTCTAAAAAGAATTTCCTTATTTTGCTCGTACAATTTCTATATTTTTACGGATTTTTTTCTTTTGCAGTTTAATAATAAGAATAATTCTCACAGATTTAGAGAATAGCATTATTTGTCAAGGATATTCTTAAATCCGTACTTTTTGACACAATCAAGAAATCCCTTTCCATCAGGAGAAAAAAAATCATGAAAATCCGTAATTTGTATTGGTAATAATTTTTTTTTTTTTTTTTTTTTTTTTTACAGTGTTATGTTATATTATTAATTAGTATAACTCATTGTAAATATGTAGTTCTTTTACCTGATAATTCTATATATTTACTTATGGGTCTAATGTACCCTATTGGTAATTCTTGTATAGTCTTTTATTCAATGATTTTGTCTTTTTTCGATACTTTCGATTTTTTTTTTTACTAATTAAAAAGAAATTGCTTGAATACTTTAATGTTGGAAAGTAAATATAGAAATTGTTAATGTTGTTATTTTATGTGAAAAAAAAAATCTTAAATTGAAATCTTTTATTCAAAATAGTATAGTTAATTTCATGTAAGCATATTCTAAAAATACATTTAAATTGGCGTTATTTAATTTCATGTAGCTTTAAAAGTGATTCTGGACTATAGCAAGTCCTATTTTTATATAAAAGAGCTACTTACTTATAATGAGTATACTAATTAATAATATAACATAATTTATACAAAATAGAAAAAAATATATATACGGTAATTAGTTGACACTTTTTTTTATTTAAAAAAAGCATGAAGGCTGTCGGATTCCCTCTAAGTCCACCCAACTTTGAAGAATAATCCGGTATTTTTTTAGTATGCTGCCACCACCGATATGATTACTTGATATCGGTCACGTTATGAGAGGTATTTTTTGAAAAAGACGACTTCTTTCAATTAAACTTAAACGAATAATTTATTTACACAGTCTTTACAAATAACAAGACAATATTTACAATTACAAACTCGGATATAGTTGATCCGGTTCCACATTAAATAAAATACAGAAAATACGTTCTGTGTACTGCTAAACTACGCTAATTAACTCATATATCAGAGATTATTATTAATCTCACAAACACTTTATCTCTTCCCTCCAAGAGATCTCTGTCGACACACGTGTCCCAGAGCGCACTCTCTGTACAACCAACACGTTTCATTCCCACGTTAAAACTAACTCTCTCTCTCCGGTCAACACCAGAGCATTCTTTGTAAACGGGGCTTGACCCCTGTTCCCACGTGTTCCGTTTCCTTGACAGAACGTAATCCCTTTATGATGGATCTTTCATCTTAAAGAATGGGTGAAGTTTTTCTTATCTATGCACTTACAATGACAATAGAATAACTCCCTTCACTATACTAAACATTCCTTCCACACATATCAGGTCACTCCTCTACTCGGATTAAGATTTCAGTTAGGAAAGGAACATTAGTTTAAAGCTTTACAGTACACAGTAGATAAGCACACAAAAAGATAATATCACATAACAATAGTTCTAAGCCTGCAACTGCCCGTGAAAGCCTGACAAAGGCTATGTTAAAAATCAGAAGCTTAAACGTTCTTCTATTGCTTAATATTGTTGGTCTTTTCAACATAGGTTCAACTTTTCCTCAGCCACCATTATGCAAAAATGTTCTTCTAACATTGATCTTGATTTTTGGGAAGCTTACCACATCATTAAAAATTCTCACTCCTTAGTCAATGACTTATCTAGTACTACTGATTTTCCAAGTATTAGGAAAGCATGAATTTAATTTCGCTTTTTTGTGGTTTTCTTTTGTTTATTTCGTTCTCCGCTAGATATTTCTCAACTCAGTTGTTTCATGCTGCTTTCTTCTCATTGGTTGCTTTTGGCGCGTTCTCTACAGGCATCGGGTATATAAGCCACCACGCCTTTGTCGTTTTGCTCAGTCTTGCCATTTCTAGCACGCTGTGCTTTGCTCTTTGTCGCACTGAAGAAGAATCTCGCTTGAGGATTCGAAACAACCGTTTGCTACTTTTTTGTGTATTATTTGTGCATTTTTAACGTTGGTAATCTTCCTTTTAACTCATTTTTATTATCTTCAATTACCGCTTACATGACATGATATGCAAACAAACAAGGATTCTTTTAGGGACCTGAACATAATTGCAACAAAAAGGAATCTGTTCGTTTGTATGTCATGTAAACAACAATAAAAGATAATAAAAATGTGTCTACTCATTAAAAAATATTTTTTTTCTATCTTGAACAGATTATGTTATATCAATAATTAGTATACGCATTGTAAGTAAGTAGACATTTTATACTTTGATTTATTAGTTTTTTTTTTTTTTTTTTTTTTTTTTTTAACAAAGGAAAAAAATGCTTATATGTTTCAAAATTGAAAATAAAATTGTAGAAACTGTTGATGCAATTTCTTATGAAAATAATCTAATAAATTCTTCAATTCAAAATAATATAATTAATAGTACTATAGTAGAAAAAACATTATATTGTAATGAAAAATTGATTTTGGTTCCAGTGGACTTAATTGAACCCGAAACCATAATCTTTTCATTTGTATGTCCATGTAATCAATAATTAAAGATAATAAAAGTAAGTGTCTAGTCATTAAAATATATATATATATATATATATTTGCATTTTGTATGCATTATGTTACATAATTGGTTAGTAGACTCAGTGTAAGTAAGTAGTCCTTTTATGTTTTGATAACTCTATATAATTACATACGGTTTAATGGACCTGATTGGTATTTCTTGCAATCGGAAAATTAGCTCTTTTTTTTTTTTTGTACAAATTATAAAAGAAAAATGTCTTGTAAGTTTTAAATTCGGAAAAAATTGTAGAGATTGTTGATGTTGTGATTTTAAGGGGATAAAAATATGTCTACTCATTAAAATATATTTTTTCTTTCAATCTTGAACAGATTCTGTTATTTCGCATTGTAAGTAAGTATACGCATTGTAAGTAAGTAGACATTTTATATTTTGACAATGCTATGTAATTACTTATGGTCTAATGGACCCGATTGATAATTATTGTATGGTCTCTTTTTTTCGGTAGTCAAAAGATTAACTATTTATTTATTTACTCATTTATTTATTTATTTTTTTACAAATGAAAAAAAAAATTCTTGTATGTTTTAAATTTGAAAAAAAAAAAAAAAAAAAAAAAAAAAAAATTAGAAACTGTTGATCTAATTTCTTATGAAAATAATCTAATACATTCTTAAGTTCAAATATTTTATTCAAAATAATATAATTAATAGTAATAGTAGAAAAAACATTATATAGTAATGAGGATTGATTTTGGTTCCAGTGGACTGCATTGAACCCGAAAGCTCTGTTCATTTGTATGTCATGTAATCAATAACTAAAGATACTAAAAATAAGTGTCTAGTACTTAATGTATATATTTTTTTCTTTCTAATTTGTATAGATTGTGTTATATAATTAAGTAGTAGACTCATTGTAAGTAAATAGTCTTTTTATATTTTGATAACTCTACATAATTACATATGGAATGGACCCGATTGGTAATTATTGTAGTAGGAGAATTAACTATTTTTTTTGTACAAATTATAAAAAATGGCTTGTAAGTTTTAAATTCGGAAAAAATTGTAGAGATTGTTGATGTTGTGATTTTAAGGGGATAAAAATATGTCTACTCATTAAAATATATTTTTTCTTTCAATCTTGAACAGATTATGTTATTTCGCATTGTAAGTAAGTATACGCATTGTAAGTAAGTATACTCATTGTAAGTAAGTAGACATTTTATATTTTGACAATGCTATGTAATTACTTATGGTCTAATGGACCCGAGCCCCACCAGTGGCTGAGAGGTTGTGCTCTCGAAGCTGGTAGACGGGAGGTGCTGGGTTCGATCCCAATCGCGCCCGTCGACCTAATTGTTCGGAGTTTTCGTGGTTTTCTTCGAGCCGTGGATTTATCCATGCGTAAATACGGATTAGGTTCCCTTAGAAAGACCCCCACGAAGGGCACTCCCCCCGGGCCTATATTCCTAGTGTAGATAATTGGCCGTCAATAATCAACCCAACCCTAATGGACCAGATTGATAATTATTGTATGGTCTCTTTTTTCGGTAGTCAAAAGATTAACTATTTATTTATTTACTCATTTATTTATTTATTTTTTTACAAATGAAAAAAAAATTCTTGTATGTTTTAAATTTGAAAAAAAAAAAAAAAAATGTAGAAACTGTTGATCTAATTTCTTATGAAAATAATCTAATACATTCTTAAGTTCAAATATTTTATTCAAAATAATATAATTAATAGTAATAGTAGAAAAAACATTATATAGTAATGAAGATTGATTTTGGTTCCAGTGGACTGCATTGAACCCGAAAGCAATCTGTTCATTTGTATGTCATGTAATCAATAACTAAAGATACTAAAAATAAGTGTCTAGTACTTAATGTATATTTTTTTTCTTTCTAATTTGTATAGATTGTGTTATATAATTAAGTAGTAGACTCATTGTAAGTAAATAGTCTTTTTATATTTTGATAACTCTACATAATTACACATGGAATGGACCCGATTGGTAATTATTGTAGTAGGAGAATTAACTATTTTTTTTGTACAAATTATAAAAAATGTCTTGTAAGTTTTAAATTCGGAAAAAATTGTAGAGATTGTTGATGTTGTGATTTTAAGGGGATAAAAATATGTCTACTCATTAAAATATATTTTTTCTTTCAATCTTGAACAGATTCTGTTATTTCGCATTGTAAGTAAGTATACGCATTGTAAGTAAGTAGACATTTTATATTTTGACAATGCTATGTAATTACTTATGGTCTAATGGACCCGATTGATAATTATCGTATGGTCTCTTTTTTCGGTAGTCAAAAGATTAACTATTTATTTATTTACTCATTTATTTATTTATTTTTTTTACAAATGAAAAAAAAAATTCTTGTATGTTTTAAATTTAAAAAAAAAAAAAAAAAAAAAAAAAATGTAGAAACTGTTGATCTAATTTCTTATGAAAATAATCTAATACATTCTTAAGTTCAAATATTTTATTCAAAATAATATAATTAATAGTAATAGTAGAAAAAACATTATATAGTAATGAGGATTGATTTTGGTTCCAGTGGACTGCATTGAACCCGAAAGCTCTGTTCATTTGTATGCCATGTAATCAATAACTAAAGATACTAAAAATAAGTGTCTAGTACTTAATGTATATTTTTTTTCTTTCTAATTTCTATAGATTGTGTTATATAATTAAGTAGTAGACTCATTGTAAGTAAATAGTCCTTTTATATTTAAATAACTCTACATAATTACATATGGAATGGACCCGATTGGTAATTATTGTAGTAGGAGAATTAACTATTTTTTTTGTACAAATTATAAAAAATGGCTTGTAAGTTTTAAATTCGGAAAAAATTGTAAAGATTGTTGATGTAGTGATTTTAAGGGGATAAAAATATGTCTACTCATTAAAATATATTTTTTCTTTCAATCTTGAACAGATTATGTTATTTCGCATTGTAAGTAAGTATACGCATTGTAAGTAAGTATACGCATTGTAAGTAAGTATACGCATTGTAAGTAAGTAGACATTTTATATTTTGACAATGCTATGTAATTACTTATGGTCTAATGGACCCGATTGATAATTATTGTATGGTCTCTTTTTTCGGTAGTCAAAAGATTAACTATTTATTTATTTACTCATTTATTTATTTATTTTTTTACAAATGAAAAAAAAAATTCTTGTATGTTTTAAATTTGAAAAAAAAAAAAAAAAAATGTAGAAACTGTTGATCTAATTTCTTATGAAAATAATCTAATACATTCTTAAGTTCAAATATTTTATTCAAAATAATATAATTAATAGTAATAGTAGAAAAAACATTATATAGTAATGAAGATTGATTTTGGTTCCAGTGGACTACATTGAACCCGAAAGCAATCTGTTCATTTGTATGTCATGTAATCAATAACTAAAGATACTAAAAATAAGTGTCTAGTACTTAATGTATATATTTTTTTCTTTCTAATTTGTATAGATTGTGTTATATAATTAAATAGTAGACTCATTGTAAGTAAATAGTCTTTTTATATTTTGATAACTCTACATAATTACATATGGAATGGACCCGATTGGTAATTCTTGTAGTAGAATTAACTATTTTTTTTTTTGTACAAATTATAAAAAATGGCTTGTAAGTTTTAAATTCGGAAAAAATTGTAGAGATTGTTGATGTTGTGATTTAAAGGGGATAAAAATATGTCTACTCATTAAAATATATTTTTACTTTCAATCTTGAACAAATTATGTTATTTCGCATTGTAAGTAAGTATACGCATTGTAAGTAAGTAGACATTTTATATTTTGATAATGCTATGTAATTACTTATGGTCTAATGGACCCGATTGATAATTATTGTATGGTCTCTTTTTTCGGTAGTCAAAAGATTAACTATTTATTTATTTACTCATTTATTTATTTATTTTTTTACAAATGAAAAAAAAAAATTCTTGTATGTTTTAAATTTGAAAAAAAAAAAAAAATGTAGAAACTGTTGATCTAATTTCTTATGAAAATAATCTAATACATTCTTAAGTTCAAATATTTTATTCAAAATAATATAATTAATAGTAATAGTAGAAAAAACATTATATAGTAATGAAGATTGATTTTGGTTCCAGTGGACTACATTGAACCCGAAAGCAATCTGTTCATTTGTATGTCATGTAATCAATAACTAAAGATACTAAAAATAAGTGTCTAGTACTTAATGTATATATTTTTTTCTTTCTAATTTGTATAGATTGTGTTATATAATTAAATAGTAGACTCATTGTAAGTAAATAGTCTTTTTATATTTTGATAACTCTACATAATTACATATGGAATGGACCCGATTGGTAATTCTTGTAGTAGAATTAACTATTTTTTTTTTTGTACAAATTATAAAAAATGGCTTGTAAGTTTTAAATTCGGAAAAAATTGTAGAGATTGTTGATGTTGTGATTTAAAGGGGATAAAAATATGTCTACTCATTAAAATATATTTTTACTTTCAATCTTGAACAAATTATGTTATTTCGCATTGTAAGTAAGTATACGCATTGTAAGTAAGTAGACATTTTATATTTTGATAATGCTATGTAATTACTTATGGTCTAATGGACCCGATTGATAATTATTGTATGGTCTCTTTTTTCGGTAGTCAAAAGATTAACTATTTATTTATTTACTCATTTATTTATTTATTTTTTTACAAATGAAAAAAAAAAATTCTTGTATGTTTTAAATTTGAAAAAAAAAAAAAATGTAGAAACTGTTGATCTAATTTCTTATGAAAATAATCTAATACATTCTTAAGTTCAAATATTTTATTCAAAATAATATAATTAATAGTAATAGTAGAAAAAACATTATATAGTAATGAAGATTGATTTTGGTTCTAGTGGACTGCATTGAACCCGAAAGCAATCTGTTCATTTGTATGTCATGTAATCAATAACTAAAGATACTAAAAATAAGTGTCTAGTACTTAATGTATATATTTTTTCTTTCTAATTTGTATAGATTGTGTTATATAATTAAGTAGTAGACTCATTGTAAGTAAATACAGTAGAGTCTCGATAATTCGAGGTGGACGGGACCGGGCTTACCTCGAACTATCGAAAACTCGAATTATCGAAATCATAAAATTTTATAAATAAATAAATGAAGATAAAGCAATTTTTAAATTTCAGTGTATATTTAAATGAAAAATGTACTTACAAATTATTACATTACTGCATATAGCAACAAGTTAATTATATCTTAAAATAATTGTCAATTGTTTTTTTTTTACACATTGTCTCGTTTCCGTGCAGCAATATCACGCCATCGTCGAAGCAGCATATTGTCGGCTGGAGTTGACTCAGTCTATTGCTCTACGTATAGCATGGCGGATTCTAGAGCAGCAGACAGCCCCTTGCTGTGACTCATTAGTGGTGTGGAATCTGTCTGATTCTGGCAGAATCCGTAAATTCTAGTTGTTCGTGACTATTTATCCATTCCTCTATAACTTCTGGCACAAAATCGTAAAAAAAAAATTAATACTTCTTGAGTCATCCAAGCACTTTTTGGTTCATATAAGTAACCGACAGTGAAGATATCGAGACATGCTTAAATGCTCTTTTTTGGCTTTGCAGCTTTTCTGATAACAACAAGTTTAATCTTGTAATTTCCTAAAGCATTTGATGCAGCAAGAAGTGTTAACCTATCTTTGCTTTTATGTGAGACCCGGAGTACTTTTCTCTTAGCTTGACGCGATTGTTTTAGATGGTAGCATTTTAAATTAAGGCCAGCTTCATTGAAATTATAAAGCTGGTCGTTCGTAAGGTTTTCATTTGTCATGGCTTCCTGCAATTTCTTGCAAAATTGCACGGCGACGACCTCAGAATCTTCAGATAGCTTCTCTCGACAGATGTCTAGTTGCCGGATACGATATATTTTTTCAACTTTTCAAACCAGCCTACACTAGCAGTGAAGTTTTCATCACTTTCTTCAAATTCTTTTCGAAACAGCAAAGCTTTTTCTTGAAGAATCGGACCTGAAAGAAGGCATACTTTTATACTTTGCTGTGTAATCCACATACAAAGTGGCTCACCAGTTTTTTCATACTCAGACTTTTTTAAGGATTTTCTGTCCAAGGATAAATCAGAGCAGTTGTTAGTAGAAAAAGCTTCTAGTTTACTTCTGTTCTGATACGTTCGCAGTAGACATAAAGAGTGAGTGGGGCGGAAGCTCGTTGAACAACTATTCTCTGATTCTCTCCAATTTCACCCGGCGGGATCCCCTGCACTTATAGGAAGAATACACCCGTTTTTTTAAGAGAGTGGCTTCGGGGTGCGCAGTTGACATATGACCCGTCGAACAACAATAAAAACCAGATACTTGAATTTTGTGGTGCGAAATAATTCTTTCATGTGTTGCGTCATTATTTGGAAGCTAAACTGATTTTTTTCACTAACTCGGATTTACGGGAAACTCGAACAATCGAGACTCGAATTATCGAGACTCTACTGTAGTCTTTTTATATTTTGATAACTCTACATAATTACATATGGAATGGACCCGATTGGTAATTCTTGTAGTAGGAGAATTAACTATTTTTTTTGTACAAATTATAAAAAATGGCTTGTAAGTTTTAAATTCGGAAAAAATTGTAGAGATTGTTGATGTTGTGATTTTAAGGGGATAAAAATATGTCTACTCATTAAAATATATTTTTACTTTCAATCTTGAACAGATTATGTTATTTCGCATTGTAAGTAAGTATACGCATTGTAAGTAAGTATACGCATTGTAAGTAAGTAGACATTTTATATCTTGATAATGCTATGTAATTACTTATGGTCTAATTTACCCGATTGATAATTATTGTATGGTCTCTTTTTTCGGTAGTCAAAAGATTAACTATTTATTTATTTACTCATTTATTTATTTATTTTTTTACAAATGAAAAAAAAAAATTCTTGTATGTTTTAAATTTGAAAAAAAAAAAAAAAAAAAAAAAAAAGTAGAAACTGTTGATCTAATTTCTTATGAAAATAATCTAATACATTCTTAAGTTCAAATATTTTATTCAAAATAATATAATTAATAGTAATAGTAGAAAAAACATTATATAGTAATGAGGATTGATTTTGGTTCCAGTGGACTGCATTGAACCCGAAAGCTCTGTTCATTTGTATGTCATGTAATCAATAACTAAAGATACTAAAAATAAGTGTCTAGTACTTAATGTATATTTTTTTTCTTTCTAATTTGTATAGATTGTGTTATATAATTAAGTAGTAGACTCATTGTAAGTAAATAGTCCTTTTATATTTTGATAACTCTACATAATTACATATGGAATGGACCCGATTGGTAATTATTGTAGTAGGAGAATTAACTATTTTTTTTGTACAAATTATAAAAAATGGCTTGTAAGTTTTAAATTCGGAAAAAATTGTAGAGATTGTTGATGTTGTGATTTTAAGGGGATAAAAATATATCTACTCATTAAAATATATTTTTTCTTTCAATCTTGAACAGATTATGTTATTTAGCATTGTAAGTAAGTATACGCATTGTAAGTAAGTAGACATTTTATATTTTGACAATGCTATGTAATTACTTATGGTCTAATGGACCCGATTGATAATTATTGTATGGTCTCTTTTTTCGGTAGTCAAAAGATTAACTATTTATTTATTTACTCATTTATTTATTTATTTTTTTACAAATGAAAAAAAAATTCTTGTATGTTTTAAATTTGAAAAAAAAAAAAAAAAAAAAAAAAATGTAGAAACTGTTGATTTAATTTCTTATGAAAATAATCTAATACATTCTTAAGTTCAAATATTTTATTCAAAATAATATAATTAATAGTAATAGTAGAAAAAACATTATATAGTAATGAAGATTGATTTTGGTTCCAGTGGACTGCATTGAACCCGAAAGCAATCTGTTCATTTGTATGTCATGTAATCAATAACTAAAGATACTAAAAATAAGTGTCTAGTACTTAATGTATATATTTTTTTTCTTTCTAATTTGAATAGATTGTGTTATATAATTAAGTAGTAGACTCATTGTAAGTAAATAGTCTTTTTATATTTTGATAACTCTACAAAATTACATATGGAATGGACCCGATTGGTAATTCTTGTAGTAGGAGAATTAACTATTTTTTTTGTACAAATTATAAAAAATGGCTTGTAAGTTTTAAATTCGGAAAAAATTGTAGAGATTGTTGATGTTGTGATTTTAAGGGGATAAAAATATGTCTACTCATTAAAATATATTTTTACTTTCAATCTTGAACAGATTATGTTATTTCGCATTGTAAGTAAGTATACGCATTGTAAGTAAGTATACGCATTGTAAGTAAGTAGACATTTTATATTTTGATAATGCTATGTAATTACTTATGGTCTAATGGACCCGATTGATAATTATTGTATGGTCTCTTTTTTCGGTAGTCAAAAGATTAACTATTTATTTATTTACACATTTATTTATTTATTTTTTTACAAATGAAAAAAAAAAATTCTTGTATGTTTTAAATTTGAAAAAAAAAAAAAAAAAAAAAAAAATGTAGAAACTGTTGATCTAATTTCTTATGAAAATAATCTAATACATTCTTAAGTTAAAATATTTTATTCAAAATAATATAATTAATAGTAATAGTAGAAAAAACATTATATAGTAATGAGGATTGATTTTGGTTCCAGTGGACTGCATTGAACCCGAAAGCTCTGTTCATTTGTATGTCATGTAATCAATAACTAAAGATACTAAAAATAAGTGTCTAGTACTTAATGTATATTTTTTTTCTTTCTAATTTGTATAGATTGTGTTATATAATTAAGTAGTAGACTCATTGTAAGTAAATAGTCCTTTTATATTTTGATAACTCTACATAATTACATATGGAATGGACCCGATTGGTAATTATTGTAGTAGGAGAATTAACTATTTTTTTTGTACAAATTATAAAAAATGGCTTGTAAGTTTTAAATTCGGAAAAAATTGTAGAGATTGTTGATGTTGTGATTTTAAGGGGATAAAAATATATCTACTCATTAAAATATATTTTTTCTTTCAATCTTGAACAGATTATGTTATTTCGCATTGTAAGTAAGTATACGCATTGTAAGTAAGTAGACATTTTATATTTTGACAATGCTATGTAATTACTTATGGTCTAATGGACCCGATTGATAATTATTGTATGGTCTCTTTTTTCGGTAGTCAAAAGATTAACTATTTATTTATTTACTCATTTATTTATTTATTTTTTTACAAATGAAAAAAAAATTCTTGTATGTTTTAAATTTGAAAAAAAAAAAAAAAAAAAAAAATGTAGAAACTGTTGATTTAATTTCTTATGAAAATAATCTAATACATTCTTAAGTTCAAATATTTTATTCAAAATAATATAATTAATAGTAATAGTAGAAAAAACATTATATAGTAATGAAGATTGATTTTGGTTCCAGTGGACTGCATTGAACCCGAAAGCAATCTGTTCATTTGTATGTCATGTAATCAATAACTAAAGATACTAAAAATAAGTGTCTAGTACTTAATGTATATATTTTTTTCTTTCTAATTTGAATAGATTGTGTTATATAATTAAGTAGTAGACTCATTGTAAGTAAATAGTCTTTTTATATTTTGATAACTCTACAAAATTACATATGGAATGGACCCGATTGGTAATTCTTGTAGTAGGAGAATTAACTATTTTTTTTGTACAAATTATAAAAAATGGCTTGTAAGTTTTAAATTCGGAAAAAATTGTAGAGATTGTTGATGTTGTGATTTTAAGGGGATAAAAATATGTCTACTCATTAAAATATATTTTTACTTTCAATCTTGAACAGATTATGTTATTTCGCATTGTAAGTAAGTATACGCATTGTAAGTAAGTATACGCATTGTAAGTAAGTAGACATTTTATATCTTGATAATGCTATGTAATTACTTATGGTCTAATGGACCCGATTGATAATTATTGTATGGTCTCTTTTTTCGGTAGTCAAAAGATTAACTATTTATTTATTTACTCATTTATTTATTTATTTTTTTACAAATGAAAAAAAAAATTCTTGTATGTTTTAAATTTGAAAAAAAAAAAAAAAAAAAAAAAAAAAAAAAAGTAGAAACTGTTGATCTAATTTCTTATGAAAATAATCTAATACATTCTTAAGTTCAAATATTTTATTCAAAATAATATAATTAATAGTAATAGTAGAAAAAACATTATATAGTAATGAGGATTGATTTTGGTTCCAGTGGACTGCATTGAACCCGAAAGCTCTGTTCATTTGTATGTCATGTAATCAATAACTAAAGATACTAAAAATAAGTGTCTAGTACTTAATGTATATTTTTTTTCTTTCTAATTTGTATAGATTGTGTTATATAATTAAGTAGTAGACTCATTGTAAGTAAATAGTCCTTTTATATTTTGATAACTCTACATAATTACATATGGAATGGACCCGATTGGTAATTATTGTAGTAGGAGAATTAACTATTTTTTTTGTACAAATTATAAAAAATGGCTTGTAAGTTTTAAATTCGGAAAAAATTGTAGAGATTGTTGATGTTGTGATTTTAAGGGGATAAAAATATATCTACTCATTAAAATATATTTTTTCTTTCAATCTTGAACAGATTATGTTATTTCGCATTGTAAGTAAGTATACGCATTGTAAGTAAGTAGACATTTTATATTTTGACAATGCTATGTAATTACTTATGGTCTAATGGACCCGATTGATAATTATTGTATGGTCTCTTTTTTCGGTAGTCAAAAGATTAACTATTTATTTATTTACTCATTTATTTATTTATTTTTTTACAAATGAAAAAAAAATTCTTGTATGTTTTAAATTTGAAAAAAAAAAAAAAAAAAAAAAATATGTAGAAACTGTTGATTTAATTTCTTATGAAAATAATCTAATACATTCTTAAGTTCAAATATTTTATTCAAAATAATATAATTAATAGTAATAGTAGAAAAAACATTATATAGTAATGAAGATTGATTTTGGTTCCAGTGGACTGCATTGAACCCGAAAGCAATCTGTTCATTTGTATGTCATGTAATCAATAACTAAAGATACTAAAAATAAGTGTCTAGTACTTAATGTATATATTTTTTTCTTTCTAATTTGAATAGATTGTGTTATATAATTAAGTAGTAGACTCATTGTAAGTAAATAGTCTTTTTATATTTTGATAACTCTACAAAATTACATATGGAATGGACCCGATTGGTAATTCTTGTAGTAGGAGAATTAACTATTTTTTTTGTACAAATTATAAAAAATGGCTTGTAAGTTTTAAATTCGGAAAAAATTGTAGAGATTGTTGATGTTGTGATTTTAAGGAGATAAAAATATGTCTACTCATTAAAATATATTTTTACTTTCAATCTTGAACAGATTATGTTATTTCGCATTGTAAGTAAGTATACGCATTGTAAGTAAGTATACGCATTGTAAGTAAGTAGACATTTTATATCTTGATAATGCTATGTAATTACTTATGGTCTAATGGACCCGATTGATAATTATTGTATGGTCTCTTTTTTCGGTAGTCAAAAGATTAACTATTTATTTATTTACTCATTTATTTATTTATTTTTTTACAAATGAAAAAAAAAATTCTTGTATGTTTTAAATTTGAAAAAAAAAAAAAAAAAAAAAAAAAAAAAAAAAAGTAGAAACTGTTGATCTAATTTCTTATGAAAATAATCTAATACATTCTTAAGTTCAAATATTTTATTCAAAATAATATAATTAATAGTAATAGTAGAAAAAACATTATATAGTAATGAGGATTGATTTTGGTTCCAGTGGACTTCATTGAACCCTAATGCAATCTGTTCATTTGTATGTCATGTAATCAATAATTAAAGATAATAAAAATAAGCGTCTAGTAATTAAAATATAAATTTTTCTTGCTATTTTGTATAGATTGCGTTATATAATTAATTAGTAGACTCACTGTAAGTAAGTAGTTCTTTTACATTTTGATAACTCTACATAATTATGTATGGTCTAATGGACCTGATTGGTAATTCTTGTAGTCGGAGAATTATGTAATTTTTTTTGTACAAATTATAAAAAAAAGGCTTGTAAGTTTTAAATTCGGAAAAAATTGTAGAGATTATTGATGTTGTGATTTTAAGTGGAAAAAAATGTAACAAATTCTTAAATTCAAACCTTTTATTCAAAATAGTATAATTAATATGATATAATAAATAATAGGTATAATAGTTAATATGTTACATATTTTAAAAATACAGACATTATTTAATTTACCTGGCGCACCAAAAGTTATTCTGAAACATACCAAGTTTTATTTTTATAAGTCCAGTCTCCTGTTATGATGCGCGAAATCTGATAATTTAATCCCACTTTACCGATAATGAACGTCAGCAAAAAAACACTCTTTAGCAAAATGAAATTAGGAAAACGCTTTGAAATAATTACTAATTATTTAAAAACTTAATAGACTTTTCATAGCAGATATTAATTTTTTTTCATCAATGCGAAAACGTTACAATATTCTTCAGAGAAAACTCATTATTGATTGTGTCTTTCAATTTATAAATCCACGTGAAACCTTAATTGCATTAATATAAATACATTTTAATCAATGAATCCTGTCCTTAATTCTTCTAATTTGGAGGAAGAAACTCAAACGAGAAAAAAAAAAAGCGTCGGTGTTTTGTTATGGTTTTTAGTTAAATGATAAATTAATGTCTTTTGTGAGAGAAGTAAAATTGAAATTTGTGTCCGCTTCTGAAAGTTATTTTTGGAGCTCTATCATTCCTGTAAATAATTGCCAGTTATTTTAGATGTTTTCTAATTGACTTCTTTTTAAAGCGTCTCTAATTATTTGTCCGATAGCAAGTAGAGTAATGTTGCCAAACAATTAGTAGTAATCGATACATAGATAGACGCTGATGTTTATGCATTAATTTTCGTCAAAAGTTCATCGGAAGAACAATTTGTTTTTCTCTTGTTTAAGGTGGATGTATTGTCATGAAGTGATTAGTGGTCGCATTCAAGGAGAAATTTGTGTTTGTGCAACATATGTAAAAAATGTTTGCATATATTTTACTTGCATGACGTATTTGAAAGAATAGAAAAATAGAATTATTTCAAAATACTTCTTTAGTATGAAGTAATACACGCTCATTCAATAAAAAGTTACTCATAGAAATGTTTTAATTATAATTTTCATCAAACGTTCATCGGAAGAATAATTTGTTTTTCCCTTGTTTAAGGTGGATGTATTGTTATGAAGTGATTAGTGGACGCATTCAAGGAGAAATTTTTGTCTGTGCAACATATGTAAAAAAAAATGTTTGCATATATTTTAGTTGCATGATGTTTTTGAAGGACTAGAAAAATGGAATTATTGCATAATACTTTCCTTAATATAAAGTAACATTTGCTCATGTAATAAATGGTAGTTCATAGAAACATTTGAATTATAATTTTCATCAAACGTTCAGAGGAAGAGCAATTTGTTTTGCTTTTGTTTAAGGCGGATGTATTGTTATGAAGTGTTTAGTGGGTCCATTGAAGGAGAAATTTGTGTTTGTGCAACAATTGTAAAAATGTTTGCATATATTTTACTTGCATGATGTTTTTGAAGGAATAGAAACATAGAATTATTTCAAAATATTTCTTTAGTATGAAGTAACATGAGTAATATACGCTCATTCAATAAAAAGTTACTCATAGAAATATTTCAATTTTCATCAAACGTTCTTTGGAAGAACAATTTGTTTTCTCTTGTTTAAGGTGGATGTATTGTTATGAAGTGATTAGTGGACGCATTCAAGGAGAAATTTCTGTCTGTGCAAAGAGTAGCTCATAGAAACATTTAAATTATAATTTTCGTCAAACGTTCAGCGGAAGAACAATTTGTTTTGCTTTTATTTAATCCTTAATTGCATAGTGATGTAAATTTCCATCACTCTTTATTTAAATTTTAATAAATAAATCAACTTCTTCGCCACCACTATATTTATATAGAAATATTAATCCAGTAAATTTCCCGTGAACTATGTTGCTGAACAAAGTTAAAAATCTATCTTAAAATTTCTGGTGTCTAATATTTAATATATGTATAAAAAAAACACAATTGTAAAAGAAAAAATCATGCAAAGAAGGGTTAAGGCGGATGCAAATGTTTGCATATATTTTCTTGCATGATGTTTTTGAAGGAATAGAAAAGTGGAATTATTTCAAAATACTTCTTTAGTATGAAGTAACATACGCTCATTCAATAAAAAGTTACCCATAGAAATATTTTAATTATAATTTTCATTAAACGTTCATCGGAAGAACAATTTGTTTTCTCTTGTTTAAGGCGGATTCGTTGTTATGAAATGATTAGTGGGTTCATTGAAGGAGAAATTTGCGTCTGTGCAACATATATATAATTTTTTTGCATATATTTTACTTGCATGACGTTTTTCAAGGAATAGAAAAATGGAATTATTGCATAATACTTTCCTCAGTATAAAGTAACATTTGCTCATGTAATAAAAAGTAGCTCATAGAAACATTTGAATTATAATTTTCATCAAGAGTTCATCGAAAGAACAATTTGTTTTTCCTTTGTTTAAGGCGGATGTATTGTTATAAAGTGATTAGTGGGTGCATTGAAAGAGAAATGTGTGTCTGTGCAAAATATGTAATTTTTTTTTGCATATATTTTACTTGCATGACGTTTTTGAAGGAATATAAAAATGAAATTATTGCATAATACTTTGTATAAAGTAACATTTGCTCATTCAATAAAAAAATGTTTCATAGAAACATTTCGAATATAATATTCATTAAAAGTTTATCGGAAGAACAGTTTGTTTTTCCCTTGTTGTGGAGGGTGAATGCATCGTTATAGATTGGGTGCGTTGAAGACAAAATGTGTGTCTTTGCAAAATATGTGAAAACATTTTACTAGCATGATGTTTTCGAACGAATAGAAAAATGCATAGAATTATTGCATAATACTTTCTTTAGTATAAAGTCACACATGCTCATATAATAAAAAGTAGCTTATAAAAATATTTCAATTATCGGAAGAAAAATTTGTTTTTCTCTTGTTGTGAAAGGTAAATGTATTATTCTGATGTGATTAAGGAGTGCACTGAAGAATAAATCTGTGTCTATGCATGTAAATATATGTAAAAAATGTTTCCATATCGTTTGTTTGTATGAAGGAAAACAAATTTAAGATAAAATAACTTTTTTGAAGGAACAGAAAAACAATTTGTTTTTTCGTACAAAGCACCATTTAGACCGACATGATTAAAAAAAATGTTAATGCAATGAATTATATTTCAGTTACGGTAGTTAATCAAAAGTTCATCGGAAGAAAAATTTGTTTTTCTCTTGTAAAAGGTAAATGTATTACTATTAAGTGATTAGTGGGTGTATTAAGGAGAAAACTGTGTCTATACATGTAGCATGTGTAAAAATATTTGCATATATTTTGTTTGTATGAAGGAAGACAATTTTTAAGATAAAGGACGTTTTTGAAGGAACAGAAAAATATAATTATTTCAGAACAATTATTTTTATTACAAAGCAATATTTCGGGCCACGTAATAATAATAATAATAAAAAAATTGTACTTAACCTATAAAATGCATGTTAAAAAAAAGTGTTTTCTAAAAGCTTCAAATATACGAATCTAAAATTAAAGATCATTCAGCCAAGAAGTTCTAGCGTTTAAAAAGCTACCCACATTGCAATCTGATTTACAACGATTACAAATGGATTTAACATTAATAATTCCAAATTTTAAACCCTCATAATTGTAAAACTACTTGACCGAATGACTTTCCGTTTCAAATCATAAGATAAAATTTACTTAAAGAGACAAATATGATGTCAAAATTAGGTGTTGGCATTGAGATTTGCTAATTTTGGGTACAATTTAACTATGAAGATGACGTCCTAAGATTTTTTTTATAAACATAAATTGAAAGAAGACATACTTTCCGTTCGAATGGTTATTTATGTTTTTTTTTTTCTGTTACAATTTTATTATTAAACTATTGGGTGTTTTTTTTTTTCAGATTGTACAAATTAAAAACATATCAACGCTGAAAACAGAAATAAATAATCTAATTAAATATTTTTCCAACACATATAAAATAAATAATTGTTAATCTTCTTCTTTTATATAAGTAATTTTTTTAAATTTAATATTATGCAATTTTTTACTTAAAAATATATATTATACTGCCGAAAATTTTTTAATTCCAATTTTAAATATTGCATGAAAAGAAATTTTTATTCTACATTATCAGAAGTGTCATCATAAGTTTTACAATAATCTTTCCGGAAGAAATATGCTCGCCAATTATATTGCAGAATTTGTGCATTACTGTGAATTACAGCTTTCGAATTACATTTGAAAGTACGCTTTAAGCACAGATCAGTGCTAAAAATGGAAGTAGAACATAATTAAATACATTTCCAATAAATAGGAAATAAATAATTACTAATGTTCCCCTTATAAAAAAATATTTTTGTATTAAATATTACATATATATTATGAAAAATTTCGAACTTCTAATTTTAAATATTGCATGAAATTTTTTTTTTTATTCTACATTATCAGAAGTGTCATGCATCATAACTTTTATAATAACCTTTCCGGAAGAAATATGGCCGTGAATTACATTATAGCTTTTGTTCCTTACTGTGAATTACAGCTTTCGAATTACATTTGAAAGTACGATTTAAGCACAGATTAGTGCTAAAAATGGAAGTAGAACATAATTAAATACATTTCCAACAAATAGGAAATAAATAATTGCTAATCTTTCTATTATAAAAATAAATTTTTGTATTAAATATTAGATATTACACAACTTTTTAACTTACAAAATATATTATACGACCGACAATTTTGAACATCCAATTTTAAATATTGCCCGAAAAGGAAATTTTATTCTACATCATCAGAAGTGTCATGCATCTTAACTTTTATAATAATTTTTTCGAAGAAATATGCTCGCGAATTACATTACAGCTTTTGTGCATTACTGTGAATTACAGCTTTCGAATTACATTTGAAATATCGATTTAAGCACAGATCAGTGCTAAAAATGGAAATAGAACATAATTAAATACTTTTCCAATAAATAGGAAATAAATAAATGCTAATCTTCCCCTTATATAAAATAAATTTGTATTAAATATTAGATATTTCAAAACTTTTAACCTAAAAAATATATTATATCGAAAATTTTGAACTTCCAATTTTAAATATTGCATTAAAAGAAAATTTTATGCTACATTATCAGAAGTGACATGCATCATAACTTTTATAATAATCTTTCCGGAAGAAATATGCTCGCGAATTACATTGCAGCTTTTGTGCATTACTGTGACAGCTTTAGAATTATATTTGAAAGTACGATTTAAGCACAGATCAGTGCTAAAAATAGAAACAGAACATAATTAAATATATTTCCAATAAATAGGAAATAAACAATTGCTAATCTTCCACTTATAAAAATAAATTTTTGTATTAAATATTAGATATTTCAAAACTTTTTAACCTAAAAAATATATTATACTACCGAAAATATTGAACATCCAATTTTAAATATTGCATGAAAAGAAAATTTTATTCTACATTATCAGAAGTGACATGCATCATAACTTTATAATAATCTTTCCGGAAGAAATATGGTCGCGAATTACATTACAGCTTTTGTGCATTACCGTGAATTACAGCTTTAGAATTATATTTGAAAGTACGATTTAAGCACAGGTCAGTGCTAAAAATAGAAACAGAACATAATTAAATATATTTCCAATAAATAGGAAATAAACAATTGCTAATCTTCCACTTATAAAAATAAATTTTTGTATTGAATATTATATATTACACAACTTTTTAACCTAAAAAAATATATTACATTATGAAAAATTTTGAATTTCCAATTTTAAATATTGCATGAGAAGAAAATGTTATTCTACATTATCAGAAGTGTCATGCATCATAACTTTTATAATAATATTTCCGGAAGAAATATGGCCGCGAATTACATTACAGCTTTTGGGCATTACTGTGAATTACAGCTTTCGAATTACATTTGAAAGTACTAGTATTTAAGCACAGATCAGTGCTAAAAAGGGAAATAGAACATGGCTAGTAAATCTGCAGATCAGGAGCCTCAACGTCAGCTCTAAAAGTCATTGTTTTTTAATCTCACTTTTCATATTATTTAGCATCTTACAATTCGCAATTTAATTTGTTTTATATTGCATACATACTTATAGGCATATAAAATACTTCGAAAGTTTCACAAATTAAAAGCGTTAAATTAAACACGGTTAATGGTATTCGGAAATTCTTATGAACTTCTTATTCATGTAACTTGACAAGAAAAATAAACTTGTATTAAAATAAATTCTTCATTTATGTTAATAGAATACAAAACTAATTTTATTTTTATAATAAAATATTGCTGCAAAATAGTGCGAGTTACTTGAATTTTATTATCTTGATATTCTTTGAAATAGGGTTGATAAGCAACTAATAAATTAAAGAGCAAAGTAAAAAGAAATGCATTTTAAAATTTGTAAAAAATATGAAAATAAAATGTTTTATATTTCCCGAACATATGTAAAAATTTTTCCAATAATTTAAACAATTAATTTCTAAATTCTAATGCATGTGTCAGCAAATTTTCAAAGCTATTGGGTATATTTAAAACCTCCATACCGAAAATTTAGCATTAATAATTTTACGTTTAAATCCATTATTCAAATACGCGATTTCCATTTCATTTAAAAATGAAATTTGCAAATCGTCTGCATTCCCATAGGAAAGCATTATGACCTAGAAAGAAATGTTCTATATTTTTCGAACGAATGAACCAAATGTAACTAAAAACTACACAACTAAGTCCGGTACCAACATACACCACCATACCCACCAAATATCAACCTAATAGGACGATTTTTATGGCAGTTATCGTGGAACAGACAGACAAACAGACAAACAGACAGACAGACAGACGGAAACGAAAAACTTTCCGCGTCTTCACAGTGAGACTCAATTTGACGTTTCGGCAATTAAATACATTTTCAATAAATAGGAAATAAATAATTGCTAATATTCCCCTTATAAAATTTTGTTTTGTATTAAATATTAGATATTACACAACTTTTTAACCTAAAAAATATAATATATTACGAAAAATTTTGAATTTCCAATTTTAAATACTGCATGAAAAAGATTTTTCGTTCTGCATTATCAGAACTGTCATGTACCATAAGTTTTATAATAATCTCTTCCGAAATCCTTCGCGGAAAAATATAACTTACTTAATATAAATCCTAGACGCACACTCTATTTTTTTCCCATTATTCCTTTTTCCAGTTTATCTTTCATACTGTCGGCATTTCAATCAATGTAGGGTAAAAGGGAAAAAATATATCGCAATGGAACAATCCGCACACAAAAGATCTAATCCCAAAGAATCGATTAAATTTAAAATGAAAAATCCCTTGGAAAAAATGAAATGGGGAAAATATTCTTTAAACTAAAGTAAAAACACGGAAAGGAAGTGAAGTAAATTCACAGAGACGTAAAGAGATTTTGCGAGGTGAAAATCGTTTGAAATAAGTGACCCTAAATGGAATAGGAGGTTGGAAATTTTAGGATAGAAGGGGAAAAAATAATTCGAAATAAACAGTAAGAGGGAGAGGTGGAAGAAAAAAAGGGATTTTTTTTTCGTTGAGATTTGAAATCTAAATTCAGAAAAAAAAAGAGGAAATACATACCGGAAAGTTTTACAAGGAAAAGTGTTTTAAGTATTTCTGATAGAACCTGATCGTATGATTTTGAAGAAAAAAAAAAAAAAGTTTTGCCGAAAGTCAGGAAAAAAATTGAAAAAAAAAAAAGATTTTAAAATTGAAATGTATAGTGATATTAAGTTTGTGTAAAAAGTACTTTTTTAGAAGATTGGTTTAAGTTTTTAAAAGTTTTAGCGTTTAGAAAGTCAAAATTTTATTTACTTATTTATTTTTAATGCACGAATGAAGTTTTCCTTTTACTAACATATTTTGTAACATTTAATGTAACATTTTTAATTTAAAAATATTACAAAATAAAAATGCGGTCTAGTTAGAAATTAATATTATTTTCTTTTTAAGTTTACGTTAAATTGAGTTTATAAATTGATATTAAATATAAAAAATAATTCGAAATAAGCAGTAAGAGGGAGAGGTGGAGAAAAAAAGGGAATTTTTTTTCGTTGAGATTTGAAATCTAAATTCAGAAAAAAAAAGAGGAAATACATACCTTAAAGTTTTACAAGGAAAAGTGTTTTAAGTATTTCTGATAGAACCTGATCGTATGATTTTGAAGAAAAAAAAAAAAAAGAAGTTTTGCCGAAAGTCAGGAAAAAATTGAAAGAAAATGATTTTAAAATTGAAATGTTTAGTGATATTAAGTTTGTGTAAAAAGTACTTTTTTAGAAGATTCGTTTAAGTTTTAAAAAGTTTTAGCGTTTAGAAAGTCAAAATTTTATTTACTCATTTATTTTTAATGTATGAATGAAGTTTTCCCTTTACTAACATATTTTGTAACATTTAATGTAATGTTTTTAATTTAAAAATATTACAAAATAACAATGCGGTCTAGTTAGCAATTAATATTATTTCCTTTTTAAGTTTACGTTAAATTGAGTTTATAAATTGATATTAAACATAAAATATAATTCGAAATAAACAGTAAGAGGGAGAGGTAGAAGGAACAAAGGGAATGTTTTTCGTTGAGATTCGAAATCTAAATTCAGAAAAAAAGGAGGAAATACACACCGGAAAGTTTTACAAGGAAAAGTGTTCTAAGTATTTCTAATTGAACTTGATTTTGTAAAAAAAAAAAAAAAAAAAAAAAAAAAAAAAAAAAAAGAAGTTTTGCCGAAAGTCAGGAAAAAATTGAAAGAAAATGATTTTAAAATTGAAATGTTTAGTGATATTAAGTTTGTGTAAAAAGTACTCTTTTAGAAGATTCGTTTAAGTTTTTAAAAGTTTTAGCGTTTAGAAAGTCAAAATTTTATTTATTTACTTATTTATATTTTTAATGCACGAATGAAGTTTTCCCTTTACTAACATATTTTTTAACATTTAATGTAACATTTTTAATTTAAAAATATTACAAAATAACAATGCGGTCTTGTTAGCAATTAATATTTTCTTTTATAAGTTTACGTTATCATTGAGTTTATAAATTGATATTAGGAAGAGAAGTTGTAAAAAAAAAATAAATAGAAAAAAAATTACATCATAAATTGCTCTAAGTATTTATGACGAAATATGAATTTGAAAAGAATTTTGCGAAAATTCAATAAAAAAATGGAAAGAAAATACTTTTAAAACTGAAATACCTAGTGATATTAAGTTTTGTGTGAAATGACTTCTTTTTTACAAGATTGGCACTAAAGTTTAATATCAGAAAGCTAAAATTTTATTTACTTTTTAAATTTTAATCAACAGTTAACTTTTCATTTTTACGATATGTTTTGTAACATTTGATTTATCCATAACGTTACAAAGCAATGATGAGATCTGTTTAGAAATTTAAATTATTAAACTTTAAGTTACGCTGAGTTTTAAAAAACGAAACTTTAAATTAAAACTAGTGTAATTTTAAAAATTATGTTTTACAGAAATTTCGATTTCTTTTAATTAAATACTTTTTCTGGAATATTAGACTATTTAAAGTCTTACAGCAATGTTATTTTAAATGTTTCGAAATCTAAATTAAAGAAAAAAATCGAAATGCATACCGTAAAAAATTAAAAGAAAATTTGTTCTAAGCATTTCTGATAGAACCTAATCGTATGAGTTTGAAACGAGTTTTGCTGAAAGTCAGGAAAAAAATGAAATGATTTTAAGGCTGTTCTCAAATCCAAGCAGGTTACTTTCTGACAAATTTTTTAATTCAGTTTTGTTCTCAAAACGCATGAAATTTGGCAGATGTTCTTAGTCAGAAACTTATGTAATCAAAACACGTTTTCCATTTTTTGGTAAAGGCAGAATATCTTTCAGAAAATAATGCCAAAGTCGGCGTTTTGAACCGAATTTCGGGCGCGGCAGCCCGAGAAGTGCGAAAAACATGCCGTCATGTGACCAGAATAGCTTATAACTCGATAAGTAATGTATTTATCAAAAAATGGAAAACTCATTTCGATTCTAAATCGCTTCCATTGTCAGGCCTGTCCCATTTAATGCCTTTGCGTTTAAAAATGAGTCAAAAAAAGTGTCCGTAAGTTTCGCGTTGTTGAGAAGATCATTTGAGAACCACCTTAAAACTGAAACGCTTAGTGATAATAAGTTTGTGTAAAAAGTACTGTTTTAGATGATTCGTTTATTTTATTTTTTTAAGTTTTAGCATTTAAAAAAAATCAAAATTTTATTTACTTATTTATTTTAAATATATGAGTTAAGTTTTCCTTATTATTATTATTTTTTGAATATTTTTATAAATTTTTACATAATTTTTAATTTTTTTAGTTCAACAATATTACAAAATAACAATGTAATCATTTTTAGTAATTTAAATTACTGGGTGTGCCACAAGTTTGTTTAAACTTTAAAAATTCATTAAAAAGAAACAAATGACGCTAACAAATTGCGTTTTGCAATAATGGAATAAGAGGGAGATCGGATTTCTTTATAACAAAAAAAAGTTGTGGTTAAAAAAATTATCAATAGATGGCGCTGGCATGCATAATATGGAGCAGATGTACGGAAATTAGTCTTATAGTAAAAGACTCATTTCTGCGAAGCGCCTGACAAGCTTCAGCATACCAGCACATGAAACAGGCCCTTTCTTGTCTACAGTGCGGATTTTGGCAATGCACCAGTTGCTGATTCCCCGTTCTTGAAAAGAGTTTAAGGTGGTTCTCAAATGATTTGCTGAACAACGCAAAACTTTCTGACACAATTCCTGACTCATTTTTAAATGTAAAAGCATAAAATTGGCAGACCTGACTATTGAAGCGATTTGGAATCGAAATGAGTTTTCCAATTTTTGATAAATAAATTAGTTATCGAGTTGTAAGTGATTCGTGTCATGTAACAACACGTTTTTCTCCTTTCTGGTGCTGAAGCATCTGGAATTCGGTTCAAACACCGACTTTGACAGAGCTTTATGAAAAATCTTCTGCTTTTACCAAAAAATTAAAAACGTGTTTCTATTGGAAGGTTTCTGAATAACCAGACCTGCTCATTTCATGCCTTTCTGAACAAAAAGGAATTTAAAAATGTGTCTGAAGGTATCCCGTTTGGATTTGAGAACAGCTTTAACCAATATCGCTTGATCTGGTAACGATAGCATACTGCTGGCATCCAATGAAGAATCTGTGGGCATTAAGGGGTTTTATTGACAGCCTGATGCATTGACATGTTACGCATGCAGCGCCATCTATCGGTAATTTTTGAATCAAAATATTTTTGTTATTAAAAAAAAAAATCCGATATCTCTCTAATCCCATTACTGCAAAACCACAATTTTTTAGCATTTTTTTTTCTTTTTAATGAATTTGTAAAGTTTTAACAAACTTATAACGCATTAGCACCCGGTGCATTATTAATCTATAATGTGTACAAGTGCCTAGCTAACTTTTTATGAAGGTAATCTATGGTCGGGTTAGTTTTGAGCTTTTTTCCATGTTTTCTTGAATTTAACATTTGTGCGTGGAATGAGTTATCTATTCTGTCATTTCTTTAATTTTCGCAAAATATGTCTGAATCTTGAATAATCTTATTTTCAATGAAGGTAATCTACGGTCGGGTCAGTTTTGAGCTTTTTTCCATGTTTTCTTGAATTCTAACATTTGTGCGTGAATGAGTTATCTATTCTGTCATTTCTTTAAATTTCGCAAAATATGTCTGAATCTTCAATAATCTTATTTTCAATTAAGGTAATCTATTCATGGAATATATTTCAGTGTTTTAAGATTAGATTTCATATAAAAATTTGTGACTTCGAAAATTTATTTTGTTTGCAAAAATTATAAAAATTATAAATTATAAAAATTATTAAAATAAAATTGTTATTACAATTCTAGCATTTTCTAGGAATAATTGCTTGAACAAATGACAAACCGTATATTCATCTAATATATTTCAATAATAATAAAAAAAAATCAATCTCATATAAATCTTTTGCGACTTCAAAAGTTTATTTTATGGAAAAAAATTCCTAAATTTTTATTATATTAATTTTTTTTCTAATCTTAACGTTTTCTAGGAATAATTGCTTAAGGCAAATCGTAAATATAAACGTGAATAATATAACTCTTTTACGATGAGTGACAAATAGTACTTATCGAACGATTTATCACATGATATTGACATAAGATAAATCGCTCGATTCTATCTCAAATTTCTCTCAATACAATCAAAACAATCAACGGAGCTCCCCTGATTAAAAAAAAAAATGCCTATTTTGCGTTTATAAACTGCTTTAAACTATTATACTGCTATAATAGGAAAAATGCAACACACAGAACATAACAAACGACAAATATGTATGACCGCTTACATATTTCCCCTCAATACAATTTACGCATTTTCATACAGAATAGTACAGTATAGTTGAGCTTTCAGCAACTCATATATTCATCTTGTATACTTCAGTGTGTTTTAAGATTAGATTTCATGTAAAACATTCGTGACTTCAAAAATTTATTTTGGTTGCAAAAATTGTAACGTTCTTATTAAATTAAAATTGTTATTCCAATCCAAGTATTTCTAAGAATAATTGCTTGAACAAAAAGGCAAACCGTATATTCAACTAATATTTTTCAGCTTTTTAAAAAAAATTCAATTTCATTAAAATATTTTTTTAAAACCTGAAATAAAACTTAGGAGAACACTTTTTTTTTAAAATGTGAAACTATGTGAAACTACTTTTTTAATGTATAAACTATTAGACTATGATTCTATCATACGAAATGTTTCATTTAGAAAATACACCAAATTTGAGTTTTTAATCAGCTCCTATAACATAAGAAAAATTAAACATTAAAATTAATCGATTAACAAATTAGATTTAAAATTTTTGTGATTTTATTGGCATGGTAACAGAGACTTGCGACTTCAAAAATTTATTTTATTGAAAAAAATTCTAAATTTTTTTATTAAATCTTATTGTTTAATTTAATTTTAGCGTTTTCTAGGAATAATTGCTTAAGGCAAACCGTAAATATAAACGTATTTCTTTTACGATGAAATGTGACAAATAGTACTTATCGAATGATTTATCATATAATATTGACTCAAAACTAATGATAAATCGCACAGTTTTCGATTCTATTTCAATTTTCTATCACCAAAATCAAAATCATCGACGGACCTCCCCTGCAAAAAACAAAAAATCAAAATGCCCCCTTCGCGTTTATAGACTAGGGATTTAATCGGGGGAATATAACACACAGAACACGACATATATGTATGCATGCGTAGATATCCCTTCTCAATACAATTTACGCATTTTCGTATAGCAGAGAGGAGTAGAGTTGAGCTGTCAGCAACACGTGGTGCACCCTCGGGGCTTAGGGTGGCCTTTTGCGAGGGAGAGCTTCTCTTTTGCGGAGAAACATGGTCCAAACGATCTTTCAGACGATTTCGATCGGTCAAGTGGAATGGTCAGTGAGGAGTGGAACATTAAAGCAGTTCGTAGAAGTAAATGCATGGCCAGGAGAGAAGGTTTCGCCTCATGAATCGTTATTCCTATGAAATTTGTAATTCATATAATGAATTTCAGTGACCAGTTCTACGTCACTCGCTGTTGCTCCATTGTTTGTATAAGCTGTAGACACATGTGAGATTTCATTTTGAGATTGGTTAAATTTATAGGTTAAAGTGGTATAAAAGATTATCTGACTGTGGAAATCGAGATGTTGTGTCAAATCAGTGAAATGTGAAATGACTACAATAATTCAAAACATAACTAAAATTAATAATTGTAGAGTCGATATACAGTGAGTTGAAATAACAATTTAATACATGTAAGACATATACTTTTTTTTCCTGTAAAATATTTTATTTTAATTATTACACTATAGAATAAAATAATAATAATAATAATAATAATAATATATACACACATTAATTATTGAATATTTTAAAATTTCGAGCATGCATTTTAGTTCTTAATAAAGCACTTTTCATTAAAGATTCATGTAACATTAATTACTGAATATTTTCAAATTTTGAGCATGCATTTTAATGTTTAATAAAACAGTTTTCATTAAAGCTTCATGTAAAATATCTCAAAAGAAACAAATTCCTTTTAACTGAATTCCTTGAAAAGTTTAATTAAACAGTGAAAACATGTCATCAAAATTAACATTAAAAATAAAATTTTGTTAGGTATTGTTAAAAATTTATATTTATTGCAGGCGAAAAACAAAGTTTTTGTATATATATATATATATATATATATATATATATATATATATATATATATATATATATATATATAGACCATAATATGCAATAGCAGAACCAGAACTCCACACCATATTAGCGCTTATTATATAGATGCTAGGTCTATATATAATTTGTGTGGTTGTTAGTGGCTGTAGCGCTTATCACATAGATGCTAGTGTTTTAAAATTTTTATTTAGGCTTATATATATATATATATATATATATATATAACCATAAATGAAACATTATCATAACACCAACTTAAACAATGAAATAATAATTAAGTATGAAATAATTAGTTGACAATGAAAGATTCCCCAACACACTTAATATGGAAACAAAAACATATTAAAAGAATAAGAAATTAAATAAAAATGGAATGAAATGAATGAAATGAAAGGAAATTTGTGAAATTTAGACAGAATTATCAAGTCCCAAATGCCTAAATACCACAAATAAAATGAAATGAGATGTTCACCATCATATTAGCCATACATTGCTAAAAAATATGATTTTGGGACTACATCTCATAAACATTGAAGCAAACCAGTGATAAAATGAAAAATAAAATACAATATTAAAAAGGAGAGAAGCCTTACATAAAATTTACAAAGAAAACAATTTATAGAGTCAGTAAGTATAAAATCCATAAAGATTAAAAAAGATTAAAATAGATACCGTTCACATCAAGAACCATCAATATATTTATATGTATAATAATAATAATAATAATAAGTTTATTTCATTTTTTTGTGGTTTGTATTTAGAAATTAGCTAAGCAAGGTAAACTATTTCAAGCAACATTATTGTATATTGTAGTTTGAAATATATTTTTTCTACAGTACAGGGAAACAAAATTATTCATTACGCCTTAATTACTGCATATTTCCAAATTTTGTGCATGCATTTTAATTCTTAACAAAGCAGTTTTCATTAAAGCTTCATGTAAAATATCTCAAAAGAAACAAATTCCATTTAACTGCATTCCTTGAAAAGTTATTAAAACTTTAATTAAACAGTGGAAACATGTCATTAAAATTGCTTCAAAAATGAAATTTATTTAGGTATTGTTAAAAATTTATATTTATTGCAGATGAAACACAAAGTTTTTGTAAATATTTTTTTCAAAACTTTGTTTAAATTAAAAAGCTAATTTTTAATAGTGAATCTACTGATGCAGTATATTATGGATGCATTAAAATGCTATAGGAGTTTAATAGTGTGAAATGTGATTTAACTTCTTATAAAAAAAAATAATGCTTTTTACTATTGAGAGCTATTTTACATTTTAAATATTTACGTTGTAGTAGTATAAAGAATGGGTGAGTATCTTAAACTTTTAAAAGAAAAAAAGTAATTCAAATGATGCTAAAAAATTGCGGTTTACAGGAATGGGATTAGAGGCAAATCGGATTTTTTTAATAACAAAAAAAAAAAAAAAAAAAAAAAAAAAAAAAAAAGTGGTTATAAAATTACCGATAGATGGCGCAGTATGCATAATATGAAGCATATTTTCGCAAATCAGGCTGTCAATAAAACCTACCAATTCTTCATTCGATGCCAGCAGTATGCAATCGTTACCAGATAAAGCGCTGTTGGTTAAACTCTTTTATAGGGAATCAGCAACTGGGAAATTCCGCACGGCAAAAAGACTGAAGACGAGAAAAGAACCTGTTTCATGTGTTGGAATACTGATGCTTGTCAGACGCTTTGTAGAAATGGGTCTTTTACTCTAAGCCTAATTTGCATACAGCTGCTTCATATTATGCATGCCAGCGCCGTCTATCGGTAATTTTTGAACCTTTTTTTTGTTGTTATTAAAAAAAAATCCGATCTCCCTCTAATCCCATTCCTGCAAACCGCAATTTTTTAGCATCATTTGTTTCTTTTTAATGATTTTTTAAAGTTTTAATGAACTTATGCCGCATCCTGTATGTATATGTACACAGGTTTCCCTTGCTTTATATGATTTCAGTTTGTACGATATTCAGTTAGTGCTGTTACTTTTTTTTCAGATGAGCCTTCTTTTAATGCGGGTGTATTCAATTATTGCGTATGTAATTCAATTAATGCGAGTGTAATTCGATTAATACGGGAATAATTCAATTAATGCGAGTGTAATTCGATTAATGCGGGTGTAATTCAATTAATGCGAGTGTAGTTCGATTAATGCGGGTGTAATTCAATTATGCGAAGAGCACCGAACGAGTAATCCTCCCCTCTAATGTTAATGTAAGTTCATATAACTTACATAAATTTCATTTAAAAAGTTTTAAATGAAGCTGTAATACGTACTTTCTATCAATAACACATAAAAAAAAATCGTAGTACAATATTCTATTGTTTATTCATGTGCATTGGGTTTTAAGTAGTGCCTCCTATTAAACGTTTAGACGAGTATATGTGTAATACATATTATACGGGGTACAGATTTTGGATACGTATGATACGGCCAAGACCAGAGTTGGGGAATTACATCATTTTACTCGCCACTGGCGAGTGGATTTTTTTAGAAGGCGAGTGAATCTTTAAGAAGTCTTTTAAAAACTACAGGCTATAGAAGATATGTTTTTTTACTTGTTAGCTATATTTTGCAACTCTCCAAATTACTGCAATGTAGATATGGTACTAAGTTCTATGCTATACTAAACTTTCCTGTTTTATATATTTCTTAATTTTATTGAAAAAAAAAAAAACTATGGAAATGTATTGTAGTAGTAATGAATTATTTTTGCAGTTGCTTAAATTCTGTCATAACCATTTTTAACTGTACGTTGCTTCTTGCTGACTGGTAAAATAAATCCTTGGCAGATAAGATTTTCTGAAAAATTAATCAGTTATACGTATTATACGAAATAGTATATATGGTACAGCGTATATACGGAACTTACCCAAGCGGTATAAACGTTTAAACAGTTTTTGTACATTGAGTGAAAAAAAAAAATAGAAAAAAAAAAATGAAACAATTTAAACTGTTCCAGAAAATTTATATAACATTTTATCACTTAATTCAATAAAAATTAGAAGTAACATAAATTCATTAAAATATTTATAGGGAAAAAAACAGGATACTATATATGAAACATATTAAGCAGTTTACTACGGTAACCTGACCGATTACCAGCTTGTTTTCCTTGCAGTGACTTAACACTAATGAGGTCCATTGGTATTAAAAGTAAATACGTATACTTAAAATATATAACTTGAGTTATACGTTTGCTTGAATTATACGTTTAACCCTTTCCGGCACAGGCAAATTCTGCTCGTAAAATGCGAAATTACTGACTGACACCGGAATTTACAAACAACTTTTTTAGAAAATAAGAACTTCTTATTTTAAGCTTTCAGTGCAGAAGCAAAATTTTATTAAAAATATTCTTGGTGCAGAATGCAAGTTTGGAATTAAAATTAGGTGTTCCCGGAGTGGGACCACTGTGCCGGAAAGAGTTAACCGATATACGCCTATACGTATCCGGATATATGTTTAAACGTATCATTTAAGATATCTGTATTTCCTACAGACGTATTAAACGTGTATACGTATATAGGTTAAACGTATAACTGAAATACGTATCGCGTCCGGAGCACTAGTTTTAAGAAAATTGGCCGTGGATCTATTATAGTTTCCCGATGGATGCTAATTTCAATTAGCGCGGTTATGATTAATGTGCTAATATTGTGGGATCAATTAATTGCACTAATCGAGGGAAAGTTGTACAGATAAATTTATAAAATTTTAATGGGTGCAATCAAATAGGATATTGTGGGAAACTGCGCACAATAACCCTTTGCGAGAAATGTTAGGTGAACACATAAGAAATTTTAAAAAGTAAAGTTCGAAAGGTGAAAGTTATCTTAAGCTTTATATAATTTCTCGTTTTCTAACAAGGTTAGTGTTACAAAGGTGAAAGTAATTTAACAAAAAAAAAAAAAAAAAAAAAAAATGATATCTTGAAAAAAAAAAAGTTCAACATCCGTCACTTGAAAATAAAAAGAAACGCTTAAAAGGAACGTCTACGCGCGAATAATTTAAATTCTTGTTAATAAAGTAGGAATTATGTTTTTCAGCAACCTAAAATTAAAAATACATTCAATGTTTTAACAAAACATTTCAAATAAAATACCATCATGTAACTTCTCGTAACTTTTCTAACAAAGTTAGTGTTTCAAAGGTGAAAGTACTTTTACAGGTAAAAAAAAAAACATAACGCTGAAATCTTGAAAAAAAAAAGTTCAACATCCGTCACTTGAAAATAAAAAAAAACAAGTTGGAAATTGTACGTCAAACGTGACAAATGAGGTGCGTTCGTACTATAGCTAGTTATATAAATATTCAGATCTTGATGATTTTTAATTCTGTAAAATGAATTATATCGTCTGCAGATTAATTTCTGTCGTAAAATAAGTATCTCGGTCGCTTGACGAATTAACCTCGGAAGCTCCTCTAACAAGAAAGCACTGCTTTAAAAAAAAAAAAAATTAAAATTTCGTAATAAATATTTTTATTAATATCTCCTACAGTTTTGATTCGATTTTTAAAAAATTTGAAATGTCTCGACAAAATTCTGCAAAGATAATACATCTTAAATTACAAACCATTCGGTTGGGTAGTTTTTGCGTTGTTATATGCAGACGGACGGACAGACAGACGGACAGACAGACGGACGGACGAACAGACAGATGGACGGACCAAGCGACGACAATAGGTGCTACGTATTTATATAATTACGAACGCACCTAAAAACGCTTAAAAGGAACGTCTACGAATAATTTAAATTCTTGTTAATAAAGTAGGAATTATGTTTTTCAGCAACCTAAAATCTAAAATACATTCAATGTTTTAACAAAACATTTAAAAAAAAAATACCATCATGTAACTTCTCGTAACTTTTTTAACAAAGTTAGTGTTTCAAAGGTGAAAGTACTTTTACAGGTAAAGAAAAAACATAACGCTGAAATCTTGAAAAAAAAAAAAAGTTCAACATCCGTCACTTGAAAATAAAAAGAAACGCTTAAAAGGAACGTCTACGAATAATTTAAATTCTTGTTAATAAAGCAGGAATTATGTTTTTCAGCAACCTAAAATCTAAAATACATTCAATGTTTTAACAAAATATTTCAAATAAAATATTATCATATAACTTCTCGCTTTCTAACAAAGTTAGTGTTTCAAAGGTGAAAGTACTTTTACAGGTAAAGAAAAAACATAAGGCTGAAATCTTGAAAAAAGAAAGTTCAACATCCGTCCCTTGAAAATAAAAATAAACGCTTAAGAGAAAAACCTATGAAGAATTTAAAATCTTGTCAATAAAATAATAATTATATTATGTTTCAATAACCTAAAATATATTCAGTGTTTAAAAAAAAATATTTTAAATATAAGAGTTTTTAAGCGTTAGTCATTGGGAATTTTAGATGAATCCATAAAGATTAAATAAGGAAAGTTTGACATTTGAGGGTCATCTTAAGCTATTATATAATTTCTGGTTGTCTGGAAAAGTTAATGTTACAATGGTGAAGGTACTTTTAAAGGCAAAGAAAAAAGAGCGGTGATATCTTGAAAAAAGTTCAACATCGTCAAATTAAAAGGAAAAAAAAAAAAAAAAAAAAACGCGTGAAAGAAAAACCTACGAAGCATATGAAATCTTGTCAATAAAATAAAAATCATGTTTCAACAACCTTAAACATAGTCAGTGTTTTAACAAAACATTTTAATTATATAAGAGTTATGTTATATATATGTAAGAGTTAATTATATAAGAGTTATGTTATATATATGTAAGAGTTAATTATATAAGAGTTTTTAAGCATTACTCATTGGAAAATGTTAGATAAATCCATAAAAATTAAATAAGGAAAGTTTGAAAGTTGAGAGTTATCTTAAGCTATCATATAATTTCCGGTTTTCTAGAAAATTTAGTGTTTCAAATGAGAAAGTACTTTTACAGGCAAAAAAAACAGAGTGGTGATACCTTAAAAAAGTTAAACACCGTCACGTGAAAGATTTAAAAAAAAAAAAAAAAAAAAAAAAAAAAAAAAAAAAAAAAAACGCGTAAAAGAAAAGCCTACGGAGCATATAAAATCTTGTCAATTAAGTAAAAATCATGTTTCAACAACCTAAAATATATTCAGCGTTTTAACAAAACATTTTAAATATGAGAGATTTTAAGCTTTAGTCATTGGAAAATTTTAGATGAATCCAAAAACATTTAAAAATTTGAGAAAGTTGAAATTTGAACGAAGAGAAGTATCTCAAGCTATCATGCAATTTTCTTGTTTTCTAACAAAGTTAGTGTTGCAGAGGTGAAAGTACTTTTACAGGCAAAGAAAAAGGAGCGGTGATGTCTTGAAAAAAGTTCACATCCGTCACTTGAGAATAAAAATAAACGCCTATGAAGCATTTAAAATCTTTTCAATAAAATAATAATTATATTATGTTTCAACAACATAAAATATATTCAGTGATTTAATAAAACATTTTAATTACAACAGCTTTTAAGCATTAGTCATTGGAAAATTTTAGATGAATCCATAAAAATTAAATAAGGAAAGTTTGGCATTTGAGGGTTATCTTAAGCTATCATATAATTTCTGGTTTACTAGAAAAGTTCGTGTTTCAAAAGTGAAAGTAAGGCAAAGAAAAAAGAGCGGTGACATCTTGAAAAAAGTTCAACATATGTCACTTGGAAAAAAATCGCGTAAAAGAAAAGCCTAGGTAGCATAGAAAATATTGTCAATAAAATAAAAATCATATTTCAACAATCTAAAATATATTCAGTGTTTTAACAAAACATTTTAATTATAATAGCTTTTAAGCATTAGTCATTGGAAAATTTTAGATGAATCCATAAAAATTAAATAAGGAAAGTTTGGCATTTGAGGGTTATCTTAAGCTATCATATAATTTCTGGTTTTCTAGAAAAGTTCGTGTTTCAAAAGTGAAAGTAAGGCAAAGAAAAAAGAGCGGTGACATCTTGAAAAAAGTTCAACATATGTCACTTGGAAAAAAATCGCGTAAAAGAAAAGCCTAGGTAGCATAGAAAATATTGTCAATAAAATAAAAATCATATTTCAACAATCTAAAATATATTCAGTGTTTTAACAAAACATTTTAATTATAATAGCTTTTAAGCATTAGTCATTGGGAAATTTTAGATGAATCCATAAAAATTAAATAAGGAAAGTTTGGCATTTGAGGGTTATCTTAAGCTATCATATAATTTCTGGTTTACTAGAAAAGTTCGTGTTTCAAAAGTGAAAGTAAGGCAAAGAAAAAAGAGCGGTGACATCTTGAAAAAAGTTCAACATATGTCACTTGGAAAAAAATCGCGTAAAAGAAAAGCCTAGGTAGCATAGAAAATATTGTCAATAAAATAAAAATCATATTTCAACAATCTAAAATATATTCAGTGTTTTAACAAAACATTTTAATTATAATAGCTTTTAAGCATTAGTCATTGGAAAATTTTAGATGAATCCATAAAAATTAAATAAGGAAAGTTTGGCATTTGAGGGTTATCTTAAGCTATCATATAATTTCTGGTTTTCTAGAAAAGTTCGTGTTTCAAAAGTGAAAGTAAGGCAAAGAAAAAAGAGCGGTGACATCTTGAAGAAAGTTCAACATATGTCACTTGGAAAAAAATCGCGTAAAAGAAAAGCCTAGGTAGCATAGAAAATATTGTCAATAAAATAAAAATCATATTTCAACAATCTAAAATATATTCAGTGTTTTAACAAAACATTTTAATTATAATAGCTTTTAAGCATTAGTCATTGGAAAATTTTAGATGAATCCATAAAAATTAAATAAGGAAAGTTTGGCATTTGAGGGTTATCTTAAGCTATCATATAATTTCTGGTTTACTAGAAAAGTTCGTGTTTCAAAAGTGAAAGTAAGGCAAAGAAAAAAGAGCGGTGACATCTTGAAAAAAGTTCAACATATGTCACTTGGAAAAAAATCGCGTAAAAGAAAAGCCTAGGTAGCATAGAAAATATTGTCAATAAAATAAAAATCATATTTCAACAATCTAAAATATATTCAGTGTTTTAACAAAACATTTTAATTATAATAGCTTTTAAGCATTAGTCATTGGAAAATTTTAGATGAATCCATAAAAATTAAATAAGGAAAGTTTGGCATTTGAGGGTTATCTTAAGCTATCATATAATTTCTGGTTTTCTAGAAAAGTTCGTGTTTCAAAAGTGAAAGTAAGGCAAAGAAAAAAGAGCGGTGACATCTTGAAAAAAGTTCAACATATGTCACTTGGAAAAAAATCGCGTAAAAGAAAAGCCTAGGTAGCATAGAAAATATTGTCAATAAAATAAAAATCATGTTTCAACAATCTAAAATATATTCAGTGTTTTAACAAAACATTTTAATTATAATAGCTTTTAAGCATTAGTCATTGGAAAATTTTAGATGAATCCATAAAAATTAAATAAGGAAAGTTTGGCATTTGAGGGTTATCTTAAGCTATCATATAATTTCTGGTTTACTAGAAAAGTTCGTGTTTCAAAAGTGAAAGTAAGGCAAAGAAAAAAGAGCGGTGACATCTTGAAAAAAGTTCAACATATGTCACTTGGAAAAAAATCGCGTAAAAGAAAAGCCTAGGTAGCATAGAAAATATTGTCAATAAAATAAAAATCATATTTCAACAATCTAAAATATATTCAGTGTTTTAACAAAACATTTTAATTATAATAGCTTTTAAGCATTAGTCATTGGAAAATTTTAGATGAATCCATAAAAATTAAATAAGGAAAGTTTGGCATTTGAGGGTTATCTTAAGCTATCATATAATTTCTGGTTTTCTAGAAAAGTTCGTGTTTCAAAAGTGAAAGTAAGGCAAAGAAAAAAGAGCGGTGACATCTTGAAAAAAGTTCAACATATGTCACTTGGGAAAAAAAAAAAAAAAATCGCGTAAAAGAAAAGCCTAGGTAGCATAGAAAATATTGTCAATAAAATAAAAATCATGTTTCAACAATCTAAAATACAGGGTGATTATAAAGAAACTTTGCCAACATCTGCACTTCTAGCGCCCGTTCTATTTAACCGATCAAGATGAAATTTTAAATATAGTTGTTTGAAGGTATGCGCTCGAGATTCTGTGAATGGCAATACAGTGGTGCTCACGGTTACGGTTATAGTTACAGAAACTCGAAAATTTCGAATGGCAACGCCTACTTTTTCCTGTCTCAAAATGTTCAGCGCATGCGAAAACCCTAAATAGCGTTGAAACGGTACCGATATGTCCAAAAACCGACGTGTTATAGACATACAAACCGTTCTTTAAGGCGCACCGAGCAATAATGCATTCGACAGAGACAAGAAACTGCTGAATGATGAGAACACATATCAGACAAAAGAAAACCTTTATTGGCATCAAACATTTTCCACATGGGTGCCATCACAAGCAATTACGCATTGCATGCGGGAGACGACGGACAATACCGCTGAACGCAACATGACGCGAGGAATGTTTCTAATCTCACGCCGTATAGAATCCTGCAAGCCCGACAATGTTTGCGGATTGCACAGGTAAACTCTGGATTTGAGATATCCCCAAAACCAGAAATCCATAGGCGTCAGATCTGGGGATCGCGCAGGCCACGGAATAGGATAATGGCGTGAGATGATGCGATCACCAAAATGCTGATCTAGGAGCCTTTTAACTGACCTCGCTATATGTGGAGGTGCACCATCTTGCATCCAAACAACGTCATTGAGTGCATTCCGCCGACGCAACTCCGGTAGTACAGAATTTTTCAGCATGGCTGCATACCGAGAGCCTGTTACAGAACATGTTGCAGGACCCGCTGGGGTCGTTTCCTCAAAGAAGAACGGGCCGAGAACAAATGTAGCTGTAATGCCGCACCACACAGTCACTTTGGCGTCAAATAATGGTACTGGTGCCACAGCGTGAGGATTCGTCTCTCCCCAGTGCACACAATTCTTTGTGTTAATGTTGCCATGTAAGGTGAAATGCGCCTCGTCCGTCCATAGTATGCGAAGTGGCCAGTCGTTATCAGCATCATATCGTAATAAAAATTCATTTGCGAAGTCCAGACGTTGTTGTGGGTCACCCGGCTGCAACATCTGGACGCGCTGAAATCGATAGGGAAACATGTGAAGTACTGAGCGCAAGAGCTTGCGGACCGTTGTGTTCGGAATATCCAACAAGCGCGATAATCCTCTTGCAGTTTCTGTGTGCCCTGTAGTCACTGTATGATGCACTTCCATGACAACGTCCTCAGAAACTGTTGGCCGTCCGGAGCGCGGTTTGTCACAGGTGCAGCCTGTATCTTCGAATTTGCGCACTAAATCACGCACAGCTTGCAGAGTACATGGCCCACGTCGTTGTCGATGATTGCGGCGATACACACGCAAGGCTTCCGCAGCGTTCATCCCATTTAGATAATAGAGTTTGATCAATTCACCGCGAACTTTCCCAGGAAGAGTCATATCGTCGGCATGTGCGAGTTCATGAATGACGACTTCGCATACCCGCTTGGTATTTTATAGGCTTCCTCCGCTGAATATCTGGCGAACGGCGTTCTGTGATTGGTATCTTGCCTGTGTCATATGCAAAGTTACTGCGTGCGCACAGATCGTGTTTTGTTGGCCGGTTTTCAGAACTCTTCTTTGTGTATGCATAACACGTTTGTTTTTGGACATATCGGTACCGTTTCAACGCTATTTAGGGTTTTCGCATGCGCTGAACATTTTGAGACAGGAAAAAGTAGGCGTTGCCATTCGAAATTTTCGAGTTTCTGTAACTATAACCGTAACCGTGAGCACCACTGTATTGCCATTCACAGAATCTCGAGCGCATACCTTCAAACAACTATATTTAAAATTTCATCTTGATCGGTTAAATAGAACGGCCGCTAGAAGTGCAGATGTTGGCAAAGTTTCTTTATAATCACCCTGTATATTCAGTGTTTTAACAAAACATTTTAATTATAACAGCTTTTAAGCATTAGTCATTGAAAAATTTTAGATGAATCCATAAAAATTAAATAAGGAAAGTTTGGCATTTGAGGGTTATCTTAAGCTATCATATAATTTCTTGTTTTCTAACAAAGTTAGTGCTTTAGAGGTGAAAGTACTTTTACAGACAAAGAAAAAAGAGCGGTGATGGCTTGAAAAAATTTTACATCCGTCACTTAAGAAGAAAAATGACCGCGTAAAACAAAAGCCTACGGAGCATTTAAAATCTTGTCAATAAAATAATAATTATGCTTCAACAACCTAAAATATATTTAAATTAGGTGGATTTAACTTTGTGCCGTTATATTAAAAATAAATGAACAACGTAAAATAGCACAAATAAAAATATATAAAATGGCAATCAGCTGTTTCGGAGCCCCTAAAGCTCCATCATCAGTGCCAAATTCAAAAGATTAAAACCTAATCAAATGTTTAAGCCATGTAAATATGCCGGCGTCTCTCGCACGCGACCAAGATTATCTTTAAAGATTATCTATTAAAGACAAAGAATTTAAAATAATACCAATAAAATACCAATTATATTTCAACAACCTTAAATATATTCAGTGTTTTAACAAAACATTTTAAATATAAGAGTTTTTAAGCATTAGTCCTAGGAACATTTTAGAGGAATCCATAAAAATTTAAAGAGTAATGTTTGAAAGTTGAAAATTATCTCATGCTATCATATAATTTCTGGTTTTCTAACAAAGCTAGTATTGCAAAGGGGAAATAACTTTTACAGGCAAAGAAAAGAGAGAGGTTATATCTTGAAAAAATAAAGTTCAACAACCGTCATTTGAGAATAAAAATAACCGCATAAAAGACAGGACTACGATGAATTTAAAAAAATTTCAATAAAATAATACTTACGTTTCAAAAACTTAAAATGTATTTAACAAAATATTTTAACTATAAGAATTTTTAACCAATAGCCCTCTGAAAATGTCAGATGAATCCAAAAAAATTTAAAAAGTAAAGTGTGAAAGTTGAGAGGTATCTCACGCTACCATACAATTTCTGGTTTAAAAAAAAAAAAAAAAAAAAAAAAAAAAAATCAACATCCATTCACTTGGGACTAAAATTAACCGTGTTAAAGAAATACCTAGGAGGAATTTAAAATGTTGTTAATAAAAAAATAATTATGTTTCAACAACCGGAAATATATTCAGTATTTTAACAAAACATTTTAAATATAACAGTTTTTAATCATTAGCCCTGTGAAAATATTGGATGAATCCATAAAAATTTAAAGAGTAAAATTTGAAAGTTGAGAATCATCTTAAGCTACCATATAATTTCTTGTTTTCTAACAAAGTTAGTGTTGCAAAGGTGAAAGTACTTTTACAGGCAAAGAAAAGAGTGCGGTTAAAAATTGAAAAATTTTTTCAATATCCGTTCTAAGAGACTAAAATTAACCTCGTTAAAGAAATACCTACGAAGAATTTAAAATAATACCAATAAAATAACAATTATATTTCAACAACCTAAAATATATTCATTGTTTTAACAAAACATTTTAAATATAAGAGTCTTTAACCATTAGTCATAGGAAAATTTTAGAGGAATCCATAAAAATTTAAAGAGTAATGTTTGAAAGTTTAAAATTATCTCATGCTATCATATAATTTCTGGTTTTCTAACAAAGCTAGTATTGCAAAGGGGAAATAACTTTTACAGGCAAAGAAAAGAGAGAGGTTATATCTTGAAAAAATAAAGTTCAACAACCGTCATTTGAGAATAAAAATAACCGCATAAAAGACAGGACTACGATGAATTAAAAAAAATTTCAATAAAATAATACTTACGTTTCAAAAACTTAAAATGTATTTAACAAAATATTTTAACTATAAGAATTTTTAACCAATAGCCCTCTGAAAATGTCAGATGAATCCAAAAAAATTTAAAAAGTAAAGTGTGAAAGTTGAGAGGTATCTCACGCTACCATACAATTTCTGGTTTAAAAAAAAAAAAAAAAAAAAAAAAAAAAAAAAAATCAACATCCATTCACTTGGGACTAAAATTAACCGTGTTAAAGAAATACCTAGGAAGAATTTAAAATGTTGTCAATAAAAAAATAATTATGTTTCAACAACCGGAAATATATTCAGTATTTTAACAAAACATTTTAAATATAACAGTTTTTAATCATTAGTCCTGTGAAAATATTGGATGAATCCATAAAAATTTAAAGAGTAAAATTTGAAAGTTGAGAATCATCTTAAGCTACCATATAATTTCTTGTTTTCTAACAAAGTTAGTGTTGCAAAGGTGAAAGTACTTTTACAGGCAAAGAAAAGAGTGCGGTTAAAAATTGAAAAAATTTTTCAATATCCGTTCTAAGAGACTAAAATTAACCTCGTTAAAGAAATACCTACGAAGAATTTAAAATAATACCAATAAAATAACAATTATATTTCAACAAACTAAAATATATTCATTGTTTTAACAAAACATTTTAAATATAAGAGTCTTTAACCATTAGTCATAGGAAAATTTTAGAGGAATCCATAAAAATTTAAAAAGTAAAGTTTGAAAATTGTTCATTATCATATAATTTTTCATTTTTTAACAAAGTTAGCGTTGCAAAGGTAAAAGTATTTTTACAGGCAAAAAAAAAAAAAAAAAAAAAAAAAAAAAAAATAGAGCGATGATATCTTGAAAAAAAAAAAAAAAAAAATATTGTTCAACATCTGTTCACTTGAGAATAAAAATGACTACGTTAAAGAAACGCCTACGAAGAACTTAAAATCTTGTCACTAAAATAATAAATATTTTTCAACAACCTAAAATATCTTCAGTGTTTTAGCAAATTATTTTAGTTATTGGAAAAATTTAGATGAATCCATAAAAATTTTAAAAGTAAAATTTGAAAATTTTCTTAAAATCTTAAAATCTTAATTCTTAAGCTATCATATAATTTATCTTTATCTAAAAAAGTCAGTGTTGCATAGATGAATGTACTTTTACAGGAAAAGAAAAGAGAACAATGATATCTTGAAAAAATAAAAAAGAATGTTCAACACCCGTCACTGGAGTATAAAATTATCCGCGTAAAAGAAACACCTACGAAGATTTTAAAATCTTGTTAATAAAATAATAATTCTGTTTCAAGAAGCTAAAATAAAGTCAGTGTTTCAACAAAATATTTTTAATATAAAAAAGTTTATAACCATTAGCCGTTGGGGAAAGTAAAAAAAGTTGAAAGTGAGTATTATCTTAAGCTATCATATAATTTCTTGTTTTCTAACAAAGTTAGTTTTGCAAAGATGAAAGTACTTTTACAGGCAAAGAAAGAAAAACGGTGATATTTTGATAAATATTTTCAACATCTGTTCACTTGAGACTAAAATTAACCGCGTTAAAGACATACCTAAGAAGAATTTAAAATAATGTCAATAAAATAATAATTATATTTCAAAAATCTGAAATACATTCAGTGTTTTAACAAAACATTTTAAATATAACAGTTTTTTACCATTAGCCCTTGGAAAATTTTAGATGAATCTATAAAAATTTAAAGAGTAATGTTTGAAAGTTGAGAATTATCTCATACTATCATATCATTTCTGGTTTTCCAACAAAGTTAGTATTGCAAAGGTGAAATAACTTTTACAGGCAAAGAAAAGAGAACGGTTATATCTTGAAAAAATAAAGTGCAACAACCGTCATTTGAGAATAAAAATAACCGCATAAAAGAAACGCCTACGATGAATTAAAAATCTTTTCAATAAAATAATAATTACGTTTCAACAACCTAAAATGTATGTAGTCTTTTAACAAAATATTCTAAATATAAGAATCTTTAACCAATAGCCCTCTGAAAATGTCAGATGAATCCAAAAAGTAAAGTTTGAAAATTGAGAGGTATCTCACGCTATCATACAATTTCTCATTTTCTAACAAAGTTAATGTTGCAAAGGTGAAAGTACTTTTACAGGCAAAGAAAAAAAGAACGGTGATATCTTAAATTTTTTTTTCAACATCCGTTCACTTGAGACTAAAATTAACCGCATTAAAGGAATACCTTGGAAGAATTTAAAATGTTGTCAGTAAAATAATAATTATATTTAACAACCTGAAATATATTTAGTGTTTTAACAAAACTTTTTAAATATAACAGTTTTAAACCATTAGCTCTTAGAAAATTTTAGATGAACCTATAAAAATTTAAAGAGCAAAGTTTGAAAGTTGAGAATTATCTCATGCTATCATATAGTTTCTGGTTTCCTAACAAAGTTAGTATTGCAAAGGGGAAATAATTTTTGCAGTCAAAGAAAAGAGAACGGATCTTGAAAAAATAAAGTTCAACAACCATCAATTTGGAATAAAAATAACTGCATAAAAGAAACGCTTACGATGAATTAAATTTTTTTTCAATAAAAAATTAATTACGTTTCAACAACCTAAAATGTATTCAGTGTTTTAACAAAATATTTTAAATATAGGGTTAAATCCCCCCCCCCCCCCCCAGTTATTGACACCTAACCATTAACTGACACTTGAGCAAAAATCTAACTCAAATAAGTATTTTGCTGTAAATGTGTGCAAAGTAATGTCATCTAGTGGTAAATGAGACACTTATTTTTATTTTGGAGTCAATTTATTCACCACTAGAGGATCAAGAACATATTCAATGAGGAAGAAATTTTTGAGAATACAAAAAGGGCCTTTTTGAAGCAACCCTCTTATTTCTAAAATTAAGTAAATGTTTTTCTAATCTATTTGTAACGCAACCCTCCTAAACTTTTTTCTTAAAGTTATACTTGTAGAAACTAGTTTAAAGATGCATGTGATATCTTAGGACCAGGATTTAGGGTTTATAGTTATTTAATTTAACTTAATGGGGGGTGTCAGTTTATTGGTTCCTAGAATTTCATTTCACCCAGTCTCTGACAGAGGTGTTAGTTATTGGTTATATTAAATAAAGTTGAAATCTATTATTTAAACTGTTTAAAAATGCATAATAATAAATTAAATTTATCTTGCAGTAAACATCATTAAAATTTACGTTGTTTTTGAAGTGTCTGACACCAGATATCAGTTACTGGTTCATATATGTCAGTTATTGGATATATGCATTACTAATAATGCAGTACTAAATATTACTGTTATATACACTTTCTATATACTCTGCATTACTAATAATGCAGTACAGCTAACTAAATCCAACTTTTAATAATAAATATTAGTGTATTGTATTTTCATAACAAAGCAGAAAGGTTTTTTTAAAGCATTTTAATCTTTTAAAATAAAGTGTCCAGTCACTGGTTCACTTTGTGTCAGTTATCGGTGTTTCAAAATAGGGATGGTGTCACTGGTGGTTTTTGACCCTATTTATGAATAAAATTAATTTTTAATAATAAAATGTTTAATTTTTCATAATAATATTTTAATATATCTCTACAAATCCTTTCAAAAACAAAGGTAAGTATAAAATAGATTTGAATTTTTGTAATAGTGATTTGAACAAGAAAGAGTCCTTAAAGTGTCAGTTACTCAGTTACTAAGAGTTTTTAACCAATAGCCTTCTGAAAATGTCAGATGGATAAATTTAAAAAGTAAAGTTTGAAAGTTAAGACGTATCTCACGCTATCATACAATTTCTCGTTTTCTAACAAAGTTAATGTTGCAAAGGTGAAAGTACTTTTACAGGCAAAGATTAGAGAACAGTGATACCTTAGAAAAATGTTCAACATCCATCACATGAGAATAAAAATAACCGCGTAAAGAAACGCTTACGAATAATTTAAAATCTTATTAATAAAACAATAATTATATTTCAGCAACCTATAATATATTCAGGGTTTTAACAAAACTTTTTAAATTTAAGAGTTATTAAGCGTTAGTCATGGGAAAGTTTTAGATGAATCCATAATTTTTCTTAAAAATAATGTTTGAAAGTTGAGCGGTATCTCCGGCTATCATACAATTTCTCGTTTTCTAACAAAGTTAATGTCGCAAAGGTGAAAGTATTTTTACAGGCAAAGATTAGAGAACAGTGATACCTTAGAAAAATGTTCAACATCTATCACTTGAGAATAAAAATAACCGCGTAAAGAAAACGCTTACGAATAATTTAAAATCTTGTTAATAAATTAATAATTCTGTTTCAACGACATATAATATATTGAAGGTTTTAACAAAAAATTTTAAATTTAAGAATTATTATGCGTTAGTCATTGAAAGTTTTAGATGAATCCATAAAATTTTTAAAAGTAATGTTTCGAAGTTGAGCGGTATCTCACGCTATTATACAATTTCTCGTCTTAAAACAAAGTTAATGTTGCAAAGGTGGAAGTACTTTTATAGGCAAAGATTAAAGAACAGTGATACCTTAAAAAATTGTTCAACACCCGTTAATTTAGAACAAAAATAAACGCGTAAAAAAATGTCTATGAAGAATTTTAAATATTGTCAATAAAATAATAATTGTGTTTCAACAACCTAAAATATATTCAGTGTTTTAACAAAACATTTTATATTTAAGAATTTTTAATCATTAGTCATTGGAAGTGTCTCACGCCATCATACAATTTCTCGCTTTCTAACAAAGTTAGTTTTGCAAAGGCGTGCTTTTTTTAGGAACTACTTTTATAGTCAAAGAAAAAAGTGTGGTGATATCTTGAAAAAATGTCCAACATCGACTACTGAAGAGTAAAGATCTCTGCGTAAATGAAACGTGTATGAAGCTTTTAAAATCTATTGAAGATATATTTTAAAAGTGATGATATATTTTAAAATGTGTATGAAGCTTTTAAAATCTACACATATATTGATATAATCTCTTAGACATCTCCTCATATTATCTAATTTTAAGTGGATAATGATTTTTTTTTTGAAATTTTTAATTATATTGAATTAACTAAATTATTAAATATCTGAAATTAATAATTTATTAATATATTAAAACTAATTATTGAGTATTAACGATCTACTGGTATCAGCGCCGGATGCAACAATTCACTGAAAAAATAAGAATACCAATTTTTGTTTTGAATTATGTGTTTTACACACAGAGACCTCAAACACTTTTCAAGTCCCAAGCATTTCCTTATCGTTCAGACACACGACCCCTTAAAAATAGGTAAAAAGCACAAAATCCAGTCCAATCTCAACCCAGGGCTTCAGTAGAAGAAAGTTTAATTTTTCAAAACGAAATCGAAAGTTGTTTGTCGGAACGGGAAAAAAAAACCCCGAATAATTTAAATTCTCTCCAACTCCTTTTTACCACAAACACTAAATAACTTCAAAATCCCCCCGATGGTCTGAAACACATTACACCACTCTTAACCAATATTCTGCAGACACGCATGTATGCATACTCCACTACCAAATACCTTGAAATTCGAATTCATGCCCGAGGTGAAGAGATAGAGGGGGGAGGATGTTGAAGATATCTTGTTCTCTGATTGGACGGCGCCGCTTATGCATTTAGAGGGGTCCTACCTTATTTAATCAGACCCCAGGGCCTTTGGAAATACGGACGACGTAGTTGAGCAAAGATATTTTCTGTATAGAAATGCGGAATCTCACTTATTTTTTTTAAGAGAAAATATTTTTCAATCCGGGCTTTGCGATGCGGCGTGGATTTGGTGTATATATACATTTTTTTAATATCTAGTGAAGAAGGAGGGATTTTTTTTTGTTCTGTTTTTTTGTAAATTTTTTCTGGTGTGTAAGGGATGGGATTTCTGTCACTTTTATTTTTATTTTTTTACTTTGCTCTTCTAAGGAATTTGAGTGAGCGTGTCTATGTCGAGCTAATTTTGCTGGGAGGTATATCTTTTTCTTTGTAAATACGAGGATGAAAAGGGATTGGGTAAAAATTTAATATGTATTGCTTAGTGGTTGAGGTTAGAAGACTTGTTGAAGGGTTTCGAAGTGTCTAAAGATAAGAAATAATTGAATTAAGTGTTTTTGATTTTTTTTTTAATTTAAGGTTGCTAAGATGCTTTTTGTTGATAATATTTTTGAATTAATTGAATATGTATTGATTAGTGGTTGAGGTTAAAAGACTTGTTGAAAAGTTTCGAAATGTCTAAAGAGAAGAAATAATTGAATTAAGTGTTTTTGGCATTTTTTTAAATTTAAGGTTGCTAAGATGCTTTGTGTTGGTCTGTTTTGAATTAATTAAATATGTATTTCTTAGTAGTTGAGGTTAGAACACTTGTTGAAAGGTTTCGAAATGTCTAAAAAGATGAAATAGTTGAGTTAAGTGTTTTAGGTTAAAAATTTCATTTAAAGGTTGCTATAAAATGTTTTGTGTTGGCAATAGTTTTGATTTAATTGAATATGTATTGCTTAGTAATTGATGTTAAAAGGCTTGCTGAAGAGTTTCGAAATGTCTAAAGAGAAGAAATAATAGAGTTAAGTGTTTCTGGTATTTCTTTTTTTAAGGTTGCTAATGCTTTGTGTTGGTAATATTTTTGATTTAATCGAATATGTATTGCTTAGTGGTTGAGTGTAGAAGACTTGTTGAAAGGTTTCGAAATGTCTAAAAAGATGAAATAATTGAGTTAAGTGTTTTAGGTTAAAAATTTCATTTAAAAGTTGCTATAAGATTTTTTGTGTTGGCAATAGTTTTGATTTAATTGAATATGTGTTGCTTAGTAATTGATGTTAAAAGGCTTGCTGAAGAGTTTCGAAATGTCTAAAGAGAAGAAATAATAGAGTTAAGTGTTTCTGGTATTTCTTTTTTTTTTTTTTTTTTTTTTTACTTAAGGTTGCTAATGCTTTGTGTTGGTAATATTTTTGATTTAATTGAATATGTATTGCTTAGTGGTTGAGTGTAGAAGACTTGTTGAAGGGTTTCGAAATGTCTAAAAAGACGAAATAGTTGAGTTAAGTATTTTAGGTTTAAAATTTCATTTAAATGTTGCTATAAGATGTTTTATGTTGGTAATTGTTTTGATTTAATTGAATATGTATTGCTTAGTAATTAAGGTTAAAAGGCTTGTTGAAGAGTTTCAAAATGTCTAAAGAGAAGAAATAATTCAGTTAAGTGTTTTTCGCAATTTTTTTTTACTTAAGGTTGCTAAGATGCTTTGTGTTGGTAATAGTTTTGAATTAATCGAATATGTATTGCTTAGTGGTTGAAGTTAGAAGATTTATTGAAAGGTTTCGAAATGTCTAAAGAGAAGTAATTTGCCTAAAGAGAAAAAAAATTGCCTAATTCAATTATGTGTTTTATTTTATTTTTAACTTAAGGTTGCTAAGATGCTTTGTATTGGTAATAGTTTTGAATTAATTGAATATGTATTGCTTAGTGGTTGAGGTTAGAAGGGTTTTGAAATGTCTAATGAGAAGAAATAATCGAGTTAAGCGTTTTCAGTTAACATTTAATTTAAAGGTTGCTAATATATTTTGTGTTGGCAATAGTTTTGATTTTGAATATGTATTGCTTAGTGGTTGACGTTAGAAGACTTGTCGATGGGTTTCGAAATGTCTAATGAAAAGAAATATCTGAGTTAAGTGTTTTAGGTTAAAAATTTCATTTAAAAGTTGCTAAGATGTTTTGTGCTGTAAGCAATTTTGATTTAATTGAATATATATTATTTAGTTGTTGAAGTTCTTAGACGATCTTAGACGATCTAGAAGATCTTAGAAAAGTTTCGACATGTCTAAAGAGAGAAGAAATAATTGAGTTATGTATTTTTGGTAAAAAAATTAATTTAAAAGTTGCTAAGCTGTTTTGTGTTAGTAATAGTTTTGGTTTTGAATATGTATTGCTTAGTCTTTGTGGTTGACGTTAGAAGACTTGTCAAAGGGTTTTGAAATGTCTAAAGAATAGAAATAATTGAGTTAAATGTTTTTTGTTAAAATTTTCCTTTAAAGGTTGCTAAGATGTTTTGTGTTGGTAATAGTTTTGAATTTTGAATATGTATTGCGTAGTGTTTGAGGCTAGAAGATTTTTTGAAAGGTTTCGACATGTCTAAAGTGAAGAAATAAATAAATTATATGTTATTGGTTAACAATTTAATTTAAAGGTTGCTAAGCTGTTTTGTGTCGGTAATAGTTTTGATTTAATTGAATATGTATTGCGTAGTGTTTGAGGTGGGTTTCAGAATCTCTAAAGAGAAGAAATAATTGATTTAAATGTTTTTGGTTAAAAATTTCAATTAAAAGTTGCTAAGATGTTTTGTGTTGGTAATAAGTTTGATTTTTTATAAAGTTATTAGCTAGTTAATCAGTAATATTACGTAATTATGAGTTGTCGTGATAAATTTATTAACATGAAAAATAACCCTAGAACACCAAATGTAAATGTTTCGATTTGTGAGAAGTAATTTTGTGCTAGTACAGAAAATTAGAATAACTTAAATTGTTTTCCTTTGCTTTCTTTAATGAGAGACTTTTGTGAGAAATATCTCATAGTTTCATTATTTATCTAATTTATAATATACACTAAGTTCAGAAAGTTTTTTCCGTTTGGGAAAGTTGATTGGTACCGGAAAATTCTATCATTTAATTATTAGATATTAAATCCGATATCCAGTGTCTAATAATTGACGGGCAGAATTTGCCGGTACGAATAGGTTTTTCCAAACGAAAGGAATTTTCTGCACAACCCAATCAAAATATTTTGTGAATATAGGAGAAAAACTAAAATGTATAATATTTTTCGTTATAGTTATGATCTCATTTAATATAATAAAATTTTAAACTTTATTTTTTTTTTGTTCAATCTCTTCTCAATGTTTCGTAAAATATTTTACTTGGTATATATTATAAATTAGGCAAAAATATATGGAATTATGAGCTATCTCCCACAAAATTCAGTTTGTAAAGGAAGTAAAATAAAACAATTTTACTTATTTTAAATTTGCTGTATTTTAATCACGTTTCGCACAAAAATTATATTTCATCAAATCGAATAAATAAAAATCGACATTTACAGGTTTTTTTGTTAAAGTTATTTTTTATTCGAGATCCAATTTTATTTATTTTAATTCATTTCTAAAACCTACAAAATTGTGATTCATTTTGTCTAAATAGTAAAAAATACTCCTATATCAAGTGATTTTTAAATATACAATAGATTTTCTGTCTCCATTAATACTAACAGGGCTATACTAATTATTAGAATATGTTTTTTTAAATGGAAAAGTAGCAGTATTATTCGGTTCCGAAAAATATTTATCGTAGCATGTATTTCATAATTTAACGGCGAAAGCTATTTCAGTTCTTTACTGTAAAACTATCTTTCCCTCTGCAATATTCTGCATGGTGGGAAAAAGAATTATGTTGCACATCTGACAATAAAATAATGTTAGAATTTTGCGTAATATTTTTTTTTTTTTTTTTTTTTTTTTTTTTTAAGAATCAGAAACGATTGAAAATTGACTGAAGTTTTATTGTGGATTAGGAACACCCTGCAATTAATTTAAATTAATACTTTTCTTTGTATTTATTTATTTATGTTTTATAGAAATACAAAAATATTTGTTAAATTGAAAAAAAAAAGAAAAAAAACAATAACAAAAGCTTTTGAATTGCATAACAAAATTAACCTCACAAAACTTGTTTTTTTAGGATGGTTTTGAAGTCCATGTTCCATATTTTTCAGTTGTCTCAGTTATACCTGAAAAATAAAGAAATAAACATTTTTTTTTCTAATTATAACAAAAATATGATCAATTTTGATATATATTTACTTTTTATTAAAAATTTTTTATACATTTTTAAATTTCTTATATATTAGGAAGGAAATAGGGGTTTAAGAAGAAAAAAAATTCATAACTTCGTCAATTCACAACGTATCAAATCCACTTAAATTTATTATAAATTTTGCATTGACAAGTTTTTTTTATAAAATCAACTCTTACAGAAAAAAAATCTTGCAGGCTCCGCCTACAAACACAGGTATATTTTGAAATGGGTGGTCCCAACTGCCGCATTGTGACAATAAGGTAATTTCTTCTGAAACTCCCAATAAACAGGCACTCCACGGTCTGCATCTTCGAAATCTACCTGTGCCTGTAAGCCAAACCGTCAGGGATTTTTTTTTTTTTTTTTTTTTTTTTTACATATGTATTAACAAATATTTTTTATTTTTTTTTAAAACATACACAAAGAAATGCAAGAAGAAGCAATAGTTTAAGATAATGACAGTCTTCTTAATCCAAGATCAAACTACAGTTATTTTTTATCATTTCCAACCTTTCTGATCTGCTTAAAAACAGCTTTTTCAGCAACATTATTTAAAATGAGAGCCTTGTATATAGGGTGCTTCTAAACCAATAGAACAAACTTTCAAGAGTGATAATACGCGTCAAAACAAACAATTTTTGAATTGAAAACAAGGATTGCAAATTGCAATCCTCTTATTCAGTCAAAAATACATGTTATCTCACTACAAGCTGAGACCGAATTTTCGCTCAGAACTTTTAAAATAGTGAAAATGTTTTAGCGAGATTGTCATAACATAACTTATAACTTTGCTTTGTATAAGACGTGATGATTTCATCCACTATCTGAACCTGAATTTTCGCTCATAACTTTTACTACACTGTCTTCAAAAATTAAGGGGCAATGACCGGACGCTTTCGCTTTTTACACGGTTTGTCGAATATCTAATGAAATTCTTGACGAATTGTCCTTGCACTTCGAGTATGTCAAGCACATGTTTAACTTCAAGAACAGTAGAAACAGTATACTGCAATTGAAAAATTAATAAACTGAATATTGGATGAGATATGGGCATTTGTATGAAATAATGTTTAATTGCACTTGCCCGAACTACACGAAAGATTTTTTTTTCATTATTTGGTAGTCAATTCTATAGATCAACCCATATAAAAAGACCAGTCAGATATCGTGAAAACTCAAAAAGATATCGACAATACAGTGAGCTAATTGGCAAATTGTGAGGGGGGAATTCCTTATCATCCAATTAGATTTCCCCCCCCCTCCCAATTTGTCAATAACTCACTGTATTGCCGATATCTTTTAGAGTTTTCCTGATATTTGACTGGTCTTTTTATATGAGTTAAAGTATTGGATTCATGAAAATTTCCGACTTCCTGTTTCCGACGGACTTTAGAAGGTCCCGAACACGGTTTGACTGTTTTTAGAAAATGACTGTCTATGACTCTGTCTGTCTGTATGTGACAAATTTTGTGGGCGCTATATCTCAAGAACTAATGCACGGAATTTAATAAAACTTTATATTCAGTTACTTCCTGATATAAATTGTTGCTGATTAGTTTTTGGTGTAAATCGCGCAACAGGTGGCGCTGCTATGTTGCACTTTTCGCGTTTTCTGCAATAGCTCAATCTCATTTTCAGCAGTGAATTACGCCAGTAATCTTTGAATAATAACCAGTGAATTTTTATCCTGCTTTTTACAGGCATAATTTACTGCTGAAAATGAATTAAAAATTAACTGTGTTGCCGTATGCTGGGCTTTGTATTGTCACCTCATGTTTGTCGCAGAAATTTGCGTGCTCCTGATGACATTTCCATCTTATGCTGCGGTTGCAGCTTGTCCGACATATACAAAAGTGAGAAATGCCAAGTTGGGATATCGTTTCCTTGTAGCTCAGTTGTAGAGCCTCATATCGCTGTTCTGAGGACCCGGGATCGATTCCCGGCTTATGTCATCTTCCGCTCTGTCGGTTTACGCTTGAAAAAAATCAGGATAAAAATTCACCTGTTATTATTCAAGGATTACAGACGTAATTCACTGCTGAAAATGAATTAAAAAATAGTTAAAATTACATAATAGAATGGTTCATTTAACAAAAGTTTGTGTAGTATAGACAAAACAAGTTCGTAATATAACATATTTTATTATTTAAACAAACAAAATATATTTTGTTAAAAAAAGAAAATTTATTGTTAAAATAACACATAGCTTATATCTATGTAACAAAAAGAATTTGTGATCAAAACAAAAAATAATTTTAAAGTAAATATTATAATTGTTTCTTTAACAAAAACCTTTTGTTGTTAAAACACAGAAAATTCTTAAAATTACACAAAACAATTGTTCTTTAAACAAAAGCTTTTGTTGCCGAAAGTAAAAAAAAACTCTTAAAGTAACAGATAATTATATTTATTTTGAGAAAACTTTCAACAAAAGAATTTTGTTAATTCAAGTAAAATTAAACAATTTTACTTGAATTAACAAAACATTTTTTTTTTACTGACGATACAATTTTTTTTTTTTAATTAAAAAAAAAGAAAAAAAATATCAACAATATTTTTTTGTTGATTCAAACAAAATTTCCATTGACCCATATTTAAACGAAAAGTTTTGTTGGGTCAACCAAATTTTTGTTTATTCAACAAAACTTTTTTCTGTGTGTGTAAAAACACATAGCCAAGTTTTTAACGATTCTTTTTAGAAGCAAATAAATGAGTAGAAAGCTATAATTAATCTCAAAAACTCAATTAAATTTACACATAATGTGTTTTATTACTTAAAAGATGATACAATTGTAAAGGAAGATCTCTTTTATCCCTGATGATGGTTATGTGTATAGCTGAAAGTGCTTGGAGTAATTGACATTGAATAATATTAATGTAGCCATGACATTGTAGTCAATGTGACATTTATCAATAATAATGTAGTATAAACTTTTACAATTTTATCATCTTTTAAGGGGTCTCAGAAGTCTTACGTTTCCTCCGAAGATGCAAGTTTGTATTATGTCACATTTTATTTTATTTCTGATTTCATATAACACACAATAAAATGAAAATTTTACTACTAATAGGTCAATATCTACTTGATTTAACATAATTATTTCAATGTTGTACAATTCATATTTAATTATTTTAAAAAGTTTAATTAAAAAAAAAATGTAAGAAAACTTTTTCGTCTGGTATCTACTGCGCTCAAGGTTCTAGAAAAAATATTGCTTCAGAAATAACAAACAAAAGTGATAATAATGTAAAATTGATGTATCTTGAACGTCTACTTCAATTTCAAGCCATTAAAAATATATATATATTTTTTAAATTTAAATTTAAATTGTAAAATGTTTAAAAAATTCATTTTTTTTGTTGCAAAAATGCCAATTAAAAAAAATAAAATAATTTAATTGCTTGAAATTGAAGTATAAGTTCAAGATACATCAATTTTACATCATTATCAGTTTTGTTTGTTATTTTTGAAGCAATATTTTTTCTACAACCTTGCGCGCAGTAGATACCAGACGAAAAAGTTTTTTTTAACCTTTTTTCCAAATTTAATCTTTTTAAAAATAATTAAATATGACAACATTAAAGAAGTGAGTATAAAACATCACATATTTTTACTGAATGGTGTATACAAATCAAAAATTTTATACATACATTAATATTAAAAATCAGCTCAATGGTAAAGCACTGGAGAGAAAATATATGTTTGAATATATGTTTAATAATATGATTAAATATATGTTTTATTCCAAGGGCCCGGGTTCGATTCCCGGCTTGGATATTTTTCACCTTGTTTGGTTTTACACTTAGTTAGCAATGTAAAAATTCACAAGTTTATTATACATTATGTGTAATTTTAATTTTCGATTCTTTTATGTAAAAAATAATGTAGGTCTTAATTTATAATTTTAAAATATGGATTCGTAATAAGTTTTCATAATTAAATATATGTTTTTTAATAAAAAAAAATTGCCTCGATCATGTTTGAGTACATTTATTGTATCTCAAAGAGAAAAACAAAATTTCAATTGGATAATTCATGTAAAGATATAAATTAAAGCTTCTGACGTGAATTAAATCCCCGAACTTCAACGAAAGAAGTCAACGAAAGAAAAAAAGTATATAAACTCTACCTTTTTCCGGGATGCCTTGATCCTAGAAACTCAAATATGGTGTCAAAAATAGACGTTACTATTTAAAAAAAAAAAGATAAAAAAGTGTAATTTTTAATTTGTAGACTTCTTACGACACATAAATCAAACAGAGGTTTCTCCCGATAAGTGCAGTTAATTAATCCCGCGATATTATCGCACTAATCGAAACCTATATCGAATGGGACATACTATGTAATATATCCATAGAAAATTTTCTCAAAAACCCAATATACATAAACATACCAATATACGAGGGTAAGTCATTAAGTAAATCACAAAGGATAATTAAATAATAACTTACAATAATATTCACTTCAAAACTATTTTTGTTTCTCAACATATTCTCCACCAATATTTATGCACTTATATCACCTTTTTATCCGTACCCTAACACCAGCTGCATAACATTCTTTGGGTTGCTGTCTCAGCCACACTAGGACTTCAAGTTGAACGCAGGAGACAATTCAAAAGTTTAGTTGGCAACTTCTTCAACATCCACCATACAGCTTCGACTTAGCCCCAAGCGATTTTCATCTGTTTAATCCACTAAAAAAACATCTTAGAAGCAAGATGATGTTCATAGATGATGAAAAGGTTCAGCTTGAAGTCCTAATGTGGCTGAGACAGTAACCCAAAGAATCTTATGCAGCTGGTGTTGGGGCACTGATAAAACGGTGATATAAGTGCATAAATATTGGTGGAGAATATGTTGAGAAATAAAAATAGTTTTGAAGTGAGTATCATTGTAAGTTATTATTTAATTATCTTTTGTGACCTATACTTAATGACTTTCCCTCGTATATATTTTGTTTCGTAATAATATACTACGATAATTGTTTTTGATGTATTATTATTCTAAAGTACATATTACAGCTTGATTTGAAACTTTAAGGAAAGTTCATCTAATTTTCATGAATTTCCCTTAACGTAAACTTTTGAGCTTATTTAATAAGTAACTGCCGAGAAATATTAAAAAGGTGAATATTAATTTTAATTTTGCATTAATACGATTATTTAGGTTATTTATATTAGCTTACTTACTGGGTAAATTTATAAAAGTTTACATAATTGGATTTAAAACGTATTGTAATACGATTTCATTACTTTCAACTTACATACATTTTAATTTGTTTAAGCGAAAATAACTTATAAATACATTTGGCAATACTTATAAATTGCCAAATGCGCGGTTTTTTTTCTTTTTAACACTTTCATATAATTGAAACATAATTCAACATAATTGAAAAGTGTTTATGCTTTCGGTTTGTCTGTCTTCCGTCTATTTGTCTGCCGTCTGTCTGCTTGCCTGCCATCTGTCTGTCCATGCTCTAACACGCGTAAATGTATTCAGAATGTCATGCAATTGATATATGTTATTGAGGTTTACTATGGCTTGTTCGGTATTGAAAATGAAGTGTGTAGCACTTGCAGTTTTTTTACAGGAACACTCAAACGAATTCCGTTACATTACAGTCTATGCAAAAAATCATTTGCAGTTTATTTTAATGATGGTACGCAATTTCAAACATATTGAAATTGATATATATCACTGAGGTGCACTACAAGAGGCTTACTATAGAATAGGGTGTGCATAGCACTTATAGTTCCTTTACAGGGACACTCAAAATAATTTCGTTACATTACGGTCTATGCAGAAAAATCGTTTGCGGTTTATTTTAATAATGCTTCACTATTTGAAACAAATTGAAATTGATATATATCATTAAGGTGCATTACAAGAGGCTTATTACAGAATAGTGTGTGTATAGCATTCATGGTTCATTTACAGGGACACACAAAATAATTCGGTACTCTCTGTTGTAAAGAATTGGGCCTCTTCATCCAGGTGCGCGATGTGTCATTCTAGCATTTCCTGTGAGTACACTTAACTGCATACCTTCCCTCGCTATTTTTGCCTTGAAGACTAGCAGACGCCGAATTCTATTGTACTGTGAGCGGAAAGTTCGGACAGTGATGAAGTGGTAAGGCGTTACCCAAAAAGGGGTCTTATGCTTTGATCCTTGCCGAGTTCGTGGGAAAGAGTTCATCTGCGAGAGAAGCGATCTCTGCACACGATTTTTAGGTTTGCGCCCGAAACTTTGCCCTTTGTCTTAGAACGTCCAATGACGGACTTAGTGAAAACGAAACAGAGGGATCTCAAGGCTGCTAAGAGGCTGGAGAGTTTCGAGGGGCCCGCCTCGACAAAGCCCCCGCCCCCAGAAGAAGTTCTCCTGCGAGAATGAAAAAGTGAGAGAGGACAGTTTTTGGAGAGATCGAAAAGGAGAGTGTTGACTCTCTGGAGAAGGGAAAAGGAAACGTCAGTTTCGAACTCAGCGTGGTGTAAGCGCTAGTGAGGTCCGACCTCTAGAATTGATACAGCAGGTATCCGGTGAAAATCCCAGCGAAGTGAAAAAGCACACCAAGTGCGAGAGTGAGAGTTCTTAGACTCAGAATTAACGAGTATTAGTAGATCTTCCGAAGAGAAGGAACGGACGAGCCTTGGTCCGAATGAACTTTATTTTGTAGTCACGACTGACTGTAATGTTTAGAGACTTTTGTTTGTTTCAGTTACACTTGGAGTCAAGAGGTCATTAATTTATAAGCGATTGACTCACGAAAAATAATTAAATGCTGTAATTAACTTTCTTGTACATATTTTCATTAGAATTAATATTGGTATGCAATAAATTCTATTTTCTAATTTATACGAGAAATTCTCTGTGCCAGCGATCCGATCTCGCTACCACTCACCATCTTTTATCGGGTCGGTATAGAGGAGTTACTACAACTGGTGGCCTGCGGTGATGGATTAATTAGCAGAAATTAATGACTTTCTCTAAAGACAAAGAGTGGACTCTGAAATTTAAATCATCAAAGTGCTCCAAGAAAGAGTCTCCTTGTGACTTGTGACCTGAGTCTCCTTAGACGCCCCTGTGGATCAACACAGCATCAGAAAGAGAAATCTACCAAGAATTCTGGAGAGTGTTCCCCCATCAGAAAGAGAAATCTACCAAGAATTCTGGAGTGTTCCCCCATCAGAAAGAGAAATCTACCAAGAATTCTGGAGAGTGTTCCCCCATCCGGAAGAGTCCCCATCCGAAAAGTGTGACAGAGAACACCGTCTGTGCTCCCGAGAATCTCTGAAGTCTGTGCTTTTGACGCCCTGAAAGAATCTTAGTAATGAAGGTAAGCTCTTTTTATATTCAGAGTGGCTTTAAGTGTTAATAGTGTTTATATAGGTGTTGTAGGCTTTAAAAGAAAGTTGTATGTTTATTTTTGTGAGAGTAAATTTTTGAGAAATTTTTCCGGTAGAAAAAAAAAAGTATTATGAGATACTTCCGAGATTACTGTAACTTATTTAATAGACAAATTTTGTAGTTAAAAATTAAATTATTGTTGAATTAATTTAATGCAAAGTTGTGCAGTGTTACAAAATTTTAGCTGAATCTATAAATGAGAGTTCATTAAAAAAAAAGTATCGAACGCATTTCATATTTTACGATAACAGACTTGATTTTATATGTTTTTTGTGAATTATTCTAAATTTTTTAAGAGTGGATGCAGAGATTAAGACCACCATTGATTTAAAAAAAAAAAAAAAGGAATTGAATGAGACTTTTGCAATTTAAAATATTTTTACTGTACTTTTTGAATTTGAAATTTTTGTTTTGTGTAGAATTTATCCCATATGTATTTTATAACCAAATACCAAGGTGAATGTAAACGTTAGGATAGAGTTGCTTATCTTTATATGTTGCATATTTCCTATATTATTGCTAAGCGTACTTTTTTTATGAGCGTATATTTTGGTAATATTTTGACGCACTTGGTAGGATTTGATTTAATCTTATTGTATTGTTTTATATTTGTGGGAAAGATAATTTCTAATTTTATACTTTAAAAATGTCGGAGCTTAAATATTTTAGGAAAGCTGATTTGCAAACGTTAGCTTACGAATTTGAGGTCATTTTAGAGGAAAATGATACTGTACCGAAAATTATAAAAAAAATAGAGTCGTCAGAGGGTTTTGAGAAAGAGCTAGCTTTAGCACAAATTAAACTTATAGAAAAAGATAGGGAAAATAAAGTGGAGCGGGAACATGAGTTAGCTAGGTTAAAAGCGACGCAAGAGTCAGATGACCGGAGTACCGCATCTAGTAGCATCTCAGTTAGAACGAATCATTTACCCCTAAAAACAATTATGCATCGCTTTGATGAAAAGAATTCGGATATTTCGTTGTTTTTGAATTTATTCGAGAGACAGGCAAAAAAATGTAATCTAAATTCGGATGAGTTGGTGACGAATTTAGTATCATTATTACCTGTGGGAATGGCCGAGCTAATTTTGAGAGAACCCGAAGACAAAATTGATGATTTTCAATATGTGAAAGAAAAACTGTTAGAACGCTATCGTTTGAATGCAGAGACATACCGACAAAAATTTAGTCAACATCCACGAAATCCTAATTCAGTTTGGAAGGATCTGATTTTTGAACTTAATAGTTTTTTAGAAGGTTGGCTGTCATGCTTACAAGTTTCGGATTTTGAGGGTTTGAAAAATTTGCTTGTCACGGACCAAATCAAACGGAGAGCGTCTCAAGAAATGCGCGAACATTTTATAGATAACTGGGCAGAGATTAAAAACCCGGAAGAATTAGTAAAGCTTTTAGATGGGTACGAGGCAATCAAGCGCCCCTCTAAAAAGACGTGGAATCCGAAATTCCCTTTAGAGAAGAATTTTGAAAGACCCAGGACTTTTGAAAATGGGCGAAACGGTAACAGAAATTCGGAGACTAACTTTAACTGGAGGGATCGCGATGATCATAAAGAAAAGGAAAGAGTTTACGAAAAAAGGCGAGAAGTCAAGTGTCACGCGTGTTTTCAAAGCGGTCACTACAAAGTAGATTGTCCGGAAATTAAAAAGAGAGATGTTGCGCGGGTCGGTCACTTAATAAGTAAACCGACACTTGAAGGAACCTTCTCCCCTTATTTGAGTAAAGTGTTAGTGAATGGAATTCAGACAACTGCTTTAACTGACACTGGGAGTGAAATTGATATCATCGCATACGACTTGGTCAGTCAAGATAAATTGAATGGAGATCACGTATGGATTAAAACTCCGCTGGACAGTAAATTATACTGTTTACCTATAGCAGAGGTCACTTTAGAAATTGAAGGCGTGGGGGTTATTGAAACGAAAGCGGGAGTTAACAATAAAGATTCAGATATGTTTTACTATTTGTTGGGTAATCACACTCAAAAATTGTTAGAACAGGCGAAGAAAAAACCCGAATTGATGAATGCAGTTTTGACACGAGCTCAAACGAGAGAAAAGGGTGGCCCAGCTCCGAATCCGGTAAATAAACAAATTATGATTTCCGAGGGGGAAAAAGAAATTTCTAGCGGGAATGTTGAAGCGGAAACTTTGAATTCCGAGGAAGAAAAAGAAGAGGATATTTCTAGCGGGAATGTGGAAGCGGAAACTTTGAATTCCGAGGAAGAAAAAGAAGGGGGAATTTTTCGCGAGTGCAGTGAAGCGGAAGCGTTGAATTCAAAACTAGAGGGTGAAAATCTAGAAAACCCTATTGAACTGGTCAGTGTGGATAAGGGATTATCGCCTTTGCTGATATGTGAGGAGTCTTCGTTCTTAGCAAACATTGAAAGAGGGGTTAGTAAAATGGAAAATGACAGGTATCCATCTCTCGAAGAGATTAGAGGGAAAGGGGAAATTGAAGAAACGCATTGTAATGCGGGAGATTCTTTAATAGTGGCAAAAGCCAGAGACAATCGCATGAGTGGGGGAATGCGGGTGCTTGTCCCATTGCATTGTCAGGTGGATATTTTTGGCGCATGCCTAGAAAAAGTGTCATTACACTTAGGGAAAGGGAAAGTTAAAGGAAATGTGTCAGGATACTTTGACTTCGGGAGAAGTTTGATGAATGATTTAACGACCGCATTTCTAAAACGGTTCTGTGTTAAGATGAGAGATTCGATAAGCGATAGTATTGCATGTTGGCATCGAAAAGTTAGAAAGCTTTTGAAAGCGTTTATATTTGGAGAATGGATAAGAAAAACGGAGGAAAATAAATTCGTGAAGGGATGTGTGTTTAATCTCACGAACAGGTTAAAAAGAGGTCGAGTTTTAGACGTTGAAAATGTGTCAGAAAAACGAGAAAAGAGGAAATTTTGGTTTGACAGAAAGGCGGTGAAACGGAAGCTTAATGTGAAAGATGAGGTTTTAGTTTTAACCACCAGAAAGCCAGATAAAATGTCAGATAGTTGGATATGGCCGGGAAGAAAGGAGTCAATAATTACGGAAACAAATTATATTGTGAATGTTCCTGGGAGGCGACAAAAATCTCAGACTTCTCACGTGAGTTTAGTAAAGCCTTACAGAAAACGGGTGGAGTTAGCAGATATCTTAACGCGGGAAATAAACGCACTTAAGAATTTCTGTTTACCGTATCTAGATGATATGGCGATTTTTTCAGATAGTTGGGAGGACAATATGCGTCATCTAGAAATAGTATTAAAAAGTGTTAATGACGCGAAACTAAAAATCAAATTGGCGAAATGCAAGTTCGCTCAGAAAACCGTAAAATATCTTGGGCATATTGTAGGTGAGGGTAGACGGAGGCCAGCTGAGGCGAAAGTAAGGGCAATTAAGGAATTACCGGTTCCGAAATCGAAAATTGAAATTCGTAGATGTTTGGGAATGGCTGGATATTATTCCCGGTACATAAAAGATTATGCAGTGATTGTAGAACTATTAACGAGGGCGCTTAAAGGCAAAAATAAAAAAAGAAATTCTGGAAATAATCCCAGGTTATTAAGGTGGTCCTTAGCTCTGCAACCTTATAATTATGCCACTTCTCATCGCGCAGGCAAAGACATTCCGCATGTTGATTGTCTGAGTCGAGTTTAATGAGATTTCTTGATAAACTTTTGCATATAATTATTTTAAGATTTTTTATTTTTTATTTCACTGTGTTTTATTTCATTATATGTTCATGATTTCTTATCAGAGCGCGCAAAAAAAAAGGAAGGTAGTATTATCTTATTCATGTATGTTTTATTTCTTGCCACTCTGATGTAATTTGAGCTTGCAATTCTTTATCCGACTCTTAGAGATTCTTAGTGTTTCACCCTTAAGAATCGTTTGAGGAGGGGGTGTTGTAAAGAATTGGGCCTCCTCATCCAGGTGCGCGATGTGTCATTCTAGCATTTCCTGTGAGTACACTTAACTGCATACCTTCCCTCGCTATTTTTGCCTTGAAGACTAGCAGACTCCGAATTCTATTGTACTGTGAGCGGAAAGTTCGGACAGTGATGAAGTGGTAAGGCGTTACCCAAAAAGGGGTCTTATGCTTTGATCCTTGCCGAGTTCGTGGGAAAGAATTCATCTGCGAGAGAAGCGATCTCTGCACACGATTTTTAGGTTTGCGCCCGAAACTTTGCCCTTTGTCTTAGAACGTCCAATGACGGACTTAGTGAAAACGAAACAGAGGGATCTCAAGGCTGCTAAGAGGCTGGAGAGTTTCGAGGGGCCCGCCTCGACAAAGCCCCCGCCCCCAGAAGAAGTTCTCCTGCGAGAATGAAAAAGTGAGAGAGGACAGTTTTTGGAGAGATCGAAAAGGAGAGTGTTGACTCTCTGGAGAAGGGAAAAGGAAACGTCAGTTTCGAACTCAGCGTGGTGTAAGCGCTAGTGAGGTCCGACCTCTAGAATTGATACAGCAGGTATCCGGTGAAAATCCCAGCGAAGTGAAAAAGCACACCAAGTGCGAGAGTGAGAGTTCTTAGACTCAGAATTAACGAGTATTAGTAGATCTTCCGAAGAGAAGGAACGGACGAGCCTTGGTCCGAATGAACTTTATTTTGTAGTCACGACTGACTGTAATGTTTAGAGACTTTTGTTTGTTTCAGTTACACTTGGAGTCAAGAGGTCATTAATTTATAAGCGATTGACTCACGAAAAATAATTAAATGCTGTAATTAACTTTCTTGTACATATTTTCATTAGAATTAATATTGGTATGCAATAAATTCTATTTTCTAATTTATACGAGAAATTCTCTGTGCCAGCGATCCGATCTCGCTACCACTCACCATCTTTTATCGGGTCGGTATAGAGGAGTTACTACACTGTTAACAATAATTGCTCGAATTGCGTTTTCAGTTGTTGAACGCGTTCTTAAATTTAACTCATTTTTTGTATATTAGGTACTTGGTGTGTATAAATTCTATAGATCATATACAGGCAGTACAAAAATTCTCGAGTACATTTCCGTTTATTGACGGAAATTCCAGAAGGGGAATTTTAAACTGTGCTACGCGTTTCCTAAATAAACTAAAATTTAGCATTCTATGTAGTATATATACAAATCTATAGATCCTATGCAGGGCTCTACAAAAGATTTCCAAATATTGTTGGTAATTCCTGAAATTGGGTTTTCAAATATGTTATGCATTTTCCAAATTGTTTACTTAGATGTCATCTTTCACCTAATTAAATTGTAAAGATTCATAAAATTATTTTGGAAGTGTTAGAAAGTATTACACAATCTATGCTTGATGCATGATTTTTCTCATGTTTTGGAATACATTTTGCAGCAACACAAAAATTTCTTTTCTAATCCTCGGTGAACTTGCATAATTCCGTCTGGGTCTGTATTTATCTAATGCTGTCTGAAAAGCTCTAAGTTTAAGTTTTGAAAAGCTCCTTAGAATTCTTTAATGTTGTTTCTTTTTCCATCATTTTCTAAAAATTTCATTTTTAAAAATTCGATAATATCTTGCTGAAAAAAAAAAAAAAAAAAAAAAAAAAAAGACATTTTTCACGTTTTGCACAGTAATCGAAATTTTCCCCGCACTAATACAAGGAGCATTAAAAAAAAACACATTAACTGAAAATTCCACTAACCGAAACCGTACAAAGCCAGGGATACCTGTATAATTACAAACAAAGTTATCTGAATTAAAACGATTCTTTTATTTTTTATTTTCAAGGGGTTGAGGTGTCTTACTTTTTTATTGAAAGGGGATATTTAGTACCATGTCATATTTAATTTTATTTCTGATTCCCTATAAAACAGAAATTCATAAAATTTTTATCACTAACAGCTTAATATCTACTAGTAGTTTATTAGCTCTACTTCTTCGATTTATACACGAGTATATACGGTATTTCCCCCCCCCCCCCGTAGAATCCGAATTTGCAAATAAAAAAAAAGGGGGGGGGGTATCATTTAAGATTTCAATGTTGCCCCCTTTTCCTCCACAGGGGACAGCGTTGGGGGGCAACTTTGATATCCCTAAATAGATTTTCAAAAAATATTGAACACATATTTTCCGTTTTTCATACGGATGCCTATTTCTCGAGTTATTCAACCGTTTCCAGATTTTCGAACAACCTGTATCTTATATAGAAATTCTACATAAAAAAATAAGTTTATTTTATATTCTATCTGTTCTATAATTTATTTTTCTGATTGTTTAATCTGTCAGATTTTCTTTTTTGTCAAAATTACAAGTAAATAAAAGCATGTGCAAATTGGCAGATTTTTTAATGCTTTAGCTAGAATCAATGCCAGAAGCGTTGTCAAAGCAATGATCGTTGCTTTGCACAAAAAAATACAATTTGTCTACACAAACGTTTAATTTACGCAATTAATGCATCAATTAAATGTAATGATTATCAGTGCAAAAACCCTTAACGGGTTAAAAGTTGTGACGCAGCATTTTCTTATGGCTCTAAGAATTTTAAATATGGGTCTTAAAAGCAATGATATCAAATTTAAGTGACGCTATGTTAATAATAACAAAAAAAAATCTTCATTTTCTTTTTCGTTTTATTTATATTCACAGGTGCTATTATTTTTTTTAACATGAAAAAATATATAAAATTTATTCGCTGATGTTTTTTTCATTCACATCTCTCATGAATTCAAAATATGGGTTTTAAAAGAAATGATATCAAAATCCGAGTGACACCATGACGTGAATTTAATAGGATTGTTTTAAAATTCAATTTAAATTATTTTTGGTTTGGCTCCTAAAGTATATTTACACATACAAACAATACTTTTAACTTTCCAATACACTGTTAAATATATTGCTTTCATTGATCTTATATTATGCATTGAAATATATTTATTTCAATAAATTGGTTTATCTTTTTTTGCCACGCTATCCAAAATCATAAATAAAATTTATGTAAATGATTATTTTGCGTCATATTATCCATTTGCATTCATTTCCGTTTGTTTGGATAGTATGACGCAAAATAATCAATTCACTCACCACGACGCAAATTCCTAACCTTGAATCATTTTAAACATAAATACAGGTAACTTTATTGACAATCGTCTGACCATTTAAGTAACTAAATCGAAAGACAATTTCTAAAAGGGCAATCAACAAATTAAAATAAGTAAACAAACAATACATAAATAATAAAATACCTAATATGAGTCGCATTTCGGTAAACAAGAATTTACATCGCGATGATACCTCGCTCCACGCTCATGAATACATGAACCAGTGATTTTGTTAACGATGCTAGTTTTGTCTTTGCTTCGGAATAATAACCAAGAAATCGAAAATATTTTAATCCTTAGAAAATCGAAAACTTATTATAAATAACAGTAAAACTGAATACATATAATTACGAAATATCTCCTCGTGTTAAAAAATGAATACAAATAGTTTTTCAATCAAATGCAAATTTATAATTTAGAAATATTTTCTTATAAATGGCAATTTAATATAATACATGTATGATAAATATTAGAAGTATATAATTAACTATTTTCGCATTATAAAAAAAAAATGAATAAGTTTACCTCCTACATGCAGAAGTTTTAACTGTATTCGTGAAGCGATTATTTGGCATCGGCTGTTCGCAGAAGAAAAGGGTGAAAAGTCCAACGTAATGGTATGGGAATAGGTGTAGGAAAATAGTCCCATTTTTAAACAGGGTTATATAAGAAACCAAAGTTTTCCTATTTAAGTGGAGCTCGCGTTCGCTTCAGCGACAACAGGTTAATATCATATATTAATTTTAAAAAAATCGTCCGAGCGGATTTCGAGATAAAAATATGACATGATAACATGACAACATTACACGAGTACACCGTCCCATTTTACTTAAAAATGGACTTCCAGATCTTAAAATCTACTGCATGTAGAACTGTATAAATTTCAGGATAGAGTTATACAGGAGATATAAGACTGCTGTGAAAAAATCAGAACGATATGCCTCATATTTGCTGAGATATTACATGGCGGCGTTTCGCTTTTCCTTTGAACTCAAACTAGCTATAAAGTGCCGCAAATCTTCGGTTTTGGCCTTTCGGTTTTCAGTTTTTGCTGCGTCACTCGAGATACTACAGTCTCTCATGTTTTTGCTTACTTAAATTTTAAACATTAGATATTTATCAAAAAAAATTTCTAAATGTAATTAAAAATATAAATATTAATTTTATTTTATAAAATTGCGAAATAAGCGAAAAATGCGCGAAAAATTTCGTGGCGTAAATTGGTAACGCATATGTTTATTTAATTTATCACTTAATTTTGAATAAACTATAATAACAGGAGACGGTCCAAAATATTTTTTCGATACACTTCTTGAAACCTAATTATAGGATTGAGTTGTAAAAGCACATAGCCATGTTTTGGACGACACACATTCTCTTTACGTTAAAATAAATATAGGTCATAATTCATATATTTTTAAATATTAATTTATTAATAATTTTTATAATTAAAAAGTAAAGTATGTTTTTGAATAAAAATATATTTGGAATACGTTTGGATCAATTCATTCTATCTCATTAAATAACATTTTATTAAAATTATTTTTTGGGAAGATATAAATTACAGTTTTACATGCACATCAACATCCTTAAATGATGAACTCTTCTAACTATATGAATATTTAGGAAAAGGTATACAAACTATACTTTTTTTGCAGATTGATTTGATCCTAGGAACTCAAATGTAGTGTCAAAAGTGGGTGTTACCATTTGAAAAACGAAATTTAATGCAATTTTTAATATGTAAACGACACTTATTTCAAAAAGTGCATTCATATTTGGAAAGTAGACAGTCAAATAGTAGGTCTTGCATCTTTTTGCGCACAATTTAGTGCTAAAATAGCATGTTTTTGTTTCTTTTTTGGACTGTAACATTTAACAAAATATCTATAAATTTTTTTTTCTTAATGAGCTCTTTGCATGTCTTTTAATTCTTGAAATTGACAAAATACTTCTTTGAAACAAACAAACAAACAGACAAACAAACAAACAAACAAACAAAAAAGAAGCATGTTTGAATTTACAAAATTTCTCATAGCAAAATTCATTACAAAAATAAAAGTACATTAACTTTCTCACAAGAACATTTTAAGTGGAATTTCGTCAGGTAAGTTAGATCAATAATACTTTAACATAAAAGTAACAAACTACTCTACATAATCAACCTCCTCAATTATCATTCCTTAACGTAAAAAACGAGAAATAAAAATGAAAAAATTAAGTAACACGATTTAAATCGAAATGTTAATGCATTCTCATCGACAATGAAATTATATGAAGAATTTTAACAAAATCGATTTGTTACATATGTGTAAAAGTATGTTTTCGTCCCTGAACCTCCCCCCTCCCCACAACCGTTTTTTTCGAGTTTATGACCCTGACAATACATGACTACATTGATACATATGATACATGTGATACATGTTGATACAAATGAATACATTGTTATCGATAATGAACTTGTGTGTAATATTTAAGGAAAATCGGTTTGAAGGAAGTATGTTAAAAATCGATTGCAAAATTTGATTTAGACAGACAATAAACAAAGTTAAATAAAGACGTATTAAAAAGGAGATAGGAGGAAATTGGTCGTATTAAATTCTACGAAACATATTTTACCTTTGAACTTATCTATTCATTCGTTATACATACATACATATATATATATAATATATAATCAAGTGCGAAAGAAGAAAGAAATACTGCGAATTTTTTCACAACAAAATTCATTACAAATACGAAGACTCATTGACTCTTTACAAAAGCTTTATCATCAGATTTTCTCTGAAAAATAACATTCTTACTTCAATCTTCAAAAAAAAAAAAAAAAAAAAAAAAACTGCGGTACACAATAAAAACTCCTTATCTCTCCCATTTCTTAATGTAATGAAGAGGTGGTGGTGGTGGGGGGGGGGGATGAAATTGGTCTTACTGAATTTTAAGAAATACTATGTCTTTATTGTCAAACTTTTCAGTGTGAAAGAAATACTTAAGAAAAATTTCGAAATTTCTTACAACGAAATCTCATTAATTTTCGATAAGAATTTTATAGTAGCATTTTGAAAACATCTTCGTATTAAATTTTAAGAAACATATTTTGCCTTTGAACTTATCTATTCACATATTCGTTATATATATATATATATATATATATATATATATATATTGTCGCGTAGGTATTAACTGAGAACGAATGAAGACAACAAGCATGAACCAACTCGAAGCTTTATTTCACAAACTCAAGGCTACACCAGCTTAAATACACTCGAGGGGTGCTTTCTCGAATGGAACATTCCAAGCTTGGAAAGTTCTAGAAATTAAATAACGATTAACCTAAGAATTAACATAATAACAATTAGCATATTTCCGAAGGAACTAGAAACAAATACAAAACAATCTTTAAACCAAAACGAATTTTAGGACACTTGCCTTCAACGGGGCTTGCTTCTACCTCACCACCTTCTGGTCTGTAGTCAAGCGCTTTACTTCGGGTCCATAGGTTCACACAACAGATAATTACAGTTTAGCTATATTTAGTGAGGTCGGCCTTGATCAACCAGAAGGCTCTCCCGAGTACAGAATGTTAGTTTCGTTACATTTCCCCTTCCTTAGGAGGAAGCAGCGTCCCGCTGCAATCTAGTCTGACTCCTCGTGACAGTTCCCCTGGAATTCCTGTGCGTTTCTTCATCAGCTATTTGCTCAAAATTCATTACAAAAATAAAAGTACATTAACTTTCTCACAAGAACATTTTAAGTGGAATTTCGTCAGGTAAGTTAGATCAATAATACTTTAACATAAAAGTAACAAACTACTCTACATAATCAACCTCCTCAATTATCATTCCTTAACGTAAAAAACGAGAAATAAGAATGAAAAAATTAAGTAACACGATTTAAATCGAAATGTTAATGCATTCTCATCGACAATGAAATTATAGGAAGAATTTTAACGAAATCGATTTGTTAGATATGTGTAAAAGTATGTTTTCGTCCCTGAACCTCCCCCCTCCCCGCAACCGTTTTTTTCGAGTTTATGACCCTGACAATACATGACTACATTGATACATATGATACATATGATACATGTTGATACAAATGAATACATTGTTATCGACAATGAACTTGTGTGTAATATTTAAGGAAAATCGGTTTGAAGGAAGTATGTTAAAAATCGATTGCAAAATTTGATTTAGACAGACAATAAACAAAGTTAAATAAAGACGTATTAAAAAGGAGATAGGAGGAAATTGGTCGTATTAAATTCTACGAAACATATTTTACCTTTGAACTTATCTATTCATTCGTTATACATATATATATATATATATATATATATATATATATATATAATCACGTGCGAAAGAAGGAAGAAATACTGCGAATTTTTTCACAACAAAATTCATTACAAATACGGAGACTCATTGACTCTTTACAAAAGCTTTATCGTCCGATTTTCTCTGAAAAATAACATTCTTACTTCAATCTTCAATCTTAAAAAAAAAAAAAAAAAAAAAAAAAAAAAAAAAAAAAAAACTGCATTACACAATAAAAAAAAAACCCCTTATCTCCCATTTCTTAATGTAATGAAGAGGCGGTGGGGGGGGGGGGGGGATTAAATTGGTCTTATTAAATTTTAAGAAATAAGTCTTTACTGTCAAATTTTTCAGACGAGGGCTGTTTTAATGTAAAAGAAATACTTAAGAAAAACTTCGAAGTTTCTTACAACAAAACTCATTACAAAAAAAAAAAAAGCTCATAAAATTTTCGACGAGAATTTTATAGTAGCATTTTGCCTGGAAATTGAGATACATATTTTAACCTTCAAACGACACTACATAATATCCTCAAGCCCATTCATTTAACATTTTTTTATGTAAAGGAGGGAACAAGGAAAGGAAATTGATCCTATTGAAATTTAGGAAATTTCGTACAATAAAAATCATTATGAAAGTAAAAGCTCATTAATTTTTTGATGAGAACTTTTTTGGCGGATTTTATCTGGAAAGAGCGATTTATCATATTTTGACCTAAAAATAAAAAACTACACTACATAAACAAACCCCTAATATCTTATTTCTTAACGTAAAGGAGGATGCAGGGATCGGAAATGGATCTTATTGACAGTTATGATATTTCTCCCAATAAAAATCATTACAAAAAAAAAAAAAAAATATTAATTTTTGACGAGAACTTTACAGGAGCATTTTTTACGTAAAGTGAGACCCATATCATTTATTCTAATACGAGCAAATCTTGTGTGTGTGTGGTACCGAAACACCAACGAAAACTATGAAATTATGAATTAGAATGTAATAATTAATTGACAACAATAAACATATACAACGGAATTAGTGAAATTCATATATTGAATCTTTGCGATGATAATAATGCAATAATTATTGGAAATTCCTATAACGAGGTATCAGATATCTATACATAGTAGAAATTAAATAAAAAATACACAAAGATAATGCGCAATTGCAGCAGAGATCAAAGCGTATAATATTTAAAAGATTGGTAAAATCATATATATATATACAAATTTTATCTTAAAAACGGCTCTAACGATTTTGACGAAATTTTATATCCTACCGTTTTGGGGCACCAGAAAACCATTGGGCTAGGCCACATGTTCGAAAAAATTCGATTAGTGGGTCATTTTGGGTCACCACGGGTCAGGGTCAAGCTAATTGTATTTAAAAAATGGTTCAAACGATTTTGTTTGTATCCTACCATTTTCGGGCACGAGAAGACTCTCGTGCCCGAAAATGGCGCAATCATGCGACACTTTCTTCTTTACATATATTATAAAATACATAAAAATGTACAATATATGTAAAAATAAAAGTGTTGCAAAGCTGCGCTCATAGTAAAATATTAAAAAATATATTTAAAAATTGAGGTAAAATTTGGAGAAATTGCGTATTTTTCATCAAAAACTACGAATAATACGAACTTTGAGCTTGTGTAAATTATATAAAACCGAACAAAATGCAAAAAATATTGTTGAAATTGTACAGGATAAACCTTCTAATATTAAAAAGTGAAATAATTAAGTCAGTATAACAAAGTCGAAATTTAGTCTTATTTCATGGGCCAAAAACACGGCTTATAGACCCTGATCTTTTCTCACAATTATACTCATTACGAAAGCAAAAGCTCATTAATTTCTTTAACGAGAGCTTTTTTAGCAGATTTTATCTTGAAAGGAAGACTCATAATTTGACCTGAAAATAACAAACTGCACTACATAATCAACCCCCTCTCATCATAATCTCTCATTTCTGAACGTAAAGAAGAGGGGAGGGAATGAAAATTGGTCTTATTGAATTTTAAGAAAATTTTCACAATAATACTCATTGCGAAAGCAAAAACTCCTTAATGTTTCGATGAGAACTTTTTTAGCAGATTTTATCTTGAAAGAAAGACTCATAACTTGACCTGAAAATAACAAACTGCACTACATAATCCAATTTGCGAAATTTTTTAGAATAATACTCATTACAAAAACAAAACCTCATTAATTTTTGACAGACATGATTTTTCTGTTAAAGGAGACCCATGTTTTAACTTAACCGTAAAATTAGAATACACTATAGTGTATCATCCCCTCTCTTCATCTCACATTTCTTAACGTAAAGAAGGGTGAAAGAGGGAGAAAATAGGTCTTATTGAAATTTATGAAATTTCTCACAATTATACTCATTACGAAATCGAAAGCTCATTAATTTCTTTGACGAGAGCTTTTTTAGCAGGTTTTAACTTGGAAGAAAGATTCATAACTTGACCTGAAAATAACAAACTGCACTACATAATCAAATTTGTGAAATTTTTTAGATTGATACTCATTACAAAAACAAAACTTCATTAATTTTTGACGAACAGGAGGACTTTTCTATAAAGTGAGATCCACGTTTTAACTTAACCATAAAATTAGAATACATTATAGTATCTCCCCCTTTCTTCATCCCACATTTCTGAACGTAAAGAAAGGGGCAAAGGGGAGGAAATAAATCTTATTGAAATTTATGAAATTTCTCACAATTATACTCATTACGAAATCGGAAGCTCATTAATTTCTTTGATGAGACCTTTTTTAGCAGATTTTATCTTGAAAGAAAGACTCATAATTTGACCTGAAAATAACAAACTGCACTACATAATCAACCCCCTCATAAGAAGGGGGGGAAGAGGGTAAAGAAGAGGGGAAGGGGAAGAAAATTGGTCTTATTGAATTTTAAGAAATAAGTCTTTTATTGTCAAACTTTTCAGATGAGGGCCTTATCAATGAGAGTGAACCTCTGAAAGAGGAAAAATCATTATTCTATTATTTATTTATCATTTCCTTTCGCCTTTGCGTGAGGTGTTATCTTTTGCTTCCTTCCCCCCATTCCTCATTCTATTATCATTATTTTCGAAGCATAATTGAGTAAAGGAGCCTTGAATTTGAATATAAATTGGGAATGTGCAGTTCATTTTTACGAAATTTTAACTTATCTATTCATTCGTTATCTATCATCTTTTGAGAATTTCTTCTTTTTTTCATCTCAGACAGAGGGGGGAGTGGAATATATGGGGGACGGTTTTTGATGTTCTGTGGCAAATTTTTTTATTATTTTATTTATTATTTAATGCCGAATATTGGTTTTATTTCTTTTTTTTTCTTTATTATTAATGATATCAGGCTTTGATATGATTAAATTGAATTGGATTCAAGGTGAAATAGATTCGACACTGTGTTTGAGGGAATGTTTTTTCATGTGAAAGGATTATAAGAGAAAATTCGTTCGATTAATTTTAAATGAAATTATTATCGGAATTCAGATTTAAAATTTTGATTCGTGTTTTCTTTTATGAAAGAATTAAAAAAAATCTTCTTTTTGAATTAGTGAATATTTGCTTTTGGGAATGACTAGAGAAATATGTGGATTAAATTTTCATTTTATTCTATTTTAAATAAAGATCGATTTGTTTTCTATATGTATTTGAGCTATTTAAATTTTTTTAATCTGAAATTTCATTTATTTATTTTCCTATTATGGTCACTGAAAATAATTTATGTAAACCTTCCTTATACTTTAGGGGAAGATAAAAATATTTACAGAATGTGTAAATAATGATTTAAATGTGCATAACGTACAATTTTTCATTTAATAAAAGAGTATGAAAAATAGGAATGGTTCATTTTTTATCAACGTTTAAAGGAAAATTGCAAATTTACTTTTTTTATTTGCTATATATCTTACATTATCTCCCTGCATTTTCTTTTCTAAAAAATAAAAAAATAAAAAAATTCTTTAGGTTTAATGAAGATTTTATATGCAACATATAGCAATCCAGATAAAAAAAGGTATGTTTTTTTTTATAAATATTTTAAAGTAAAACTACAAGTTTACCTTTTTCCTTTGTAATTTATCCTATACTTAAAAACAAAAAACAACAACAAAAAAAAAACAACAAAAAAAAAACTAGCTTAGATTTTCAAGATTTTATATGCAACAGATAACAATCCAGATATAAAAAGGTATGTTTTTTTAAAAACTATTTTAAAGTAAAATTACAAATTTACTTTTTCCTTTGTAATTTTTCCTACGTTATCTCCCTACATTTTTTCTTTTTTATGAAAAAAAAAGCGTAGACTTTCAAGACTTTATATGCAACAGATTTCAGAGAAAAATATATATATATGGCTCATATTAATAAACAACAACAACAAAAAGTTACGTGTAATTTAAAAATATATATATATATTACGAATTTACCATTTTTCCTTTGTTAACTATTTACGTTACTTTTTTACCCTATTTTTCTGAAAACAAAAAGAGTATTAGAGTAGGTGTTTATTCAAGACTTCGTATGAAATACACAACGTCCCAGAGAAAACAAACTCCATAAGTGTATATAATAGTTGTATAAGTGGAGAATCTTGCTTCACAATATGCCGTTGAGAAAGACATTAAAATTAATTTTGTTTTCTCAGACAAGACTTTGAATTAATCTGTCACATGACACCAAAACTCTGGTATAGACATTGAATTTGAAATGTGATTTTTAGTCTGCTGCGAAATGTCACATCAATGTGGATTTAGAATTTTACTTGGTTTATGCTGGATGATCTTTTGTTGACTTTGAGGGTATAAAGTGCTCATTTAATGTCGCCCAGCGTCTTCCCTTGAACTGCTGTAAAATAGTGTTCAAATCAGTCTTCCAGAGCTTCGATATATGCATGAATACTTTTCTGCTTTTTTAAAATGTTATTTTCCTTTACGTTCCCTGTTACACTGCAAATTCTCAGCACACATTGGGAACGCATTCGGAACACTTTGATCCAAAAAAGTGTTCCAGTTACCTTAATGTGTACTGAATGTGTTCCCTTAATGTGTTCTAAATATGCTCCGCTATAAAGAAAGTGTTCTGAAAGTGTACCGAAAGGTGTTCTGCCAGGATATCTGTTAAATCTAAAGTGAGGAACACATTTGAGAACGGATTTGGAGCACATTTGGGCAAACTTGTGAAATCATCGCTTTCAAAATGTGCGCTAGAAAGTGTGCTGAACAAAAGAAGTGTTCTCAGAAGTATTCTAAAAACTGTTTCAAAAAGTGCGCTTCAAAGTGTCTAAAAAAGGTGACAAAATAAGTGTTCTAAAAAGTGTTCTGAAAAGTGTATAAAGATTTGAAGTGTAAAATAAAACCCTTTGACGCTCGCATCAAAACATGTGACAGTTTTTCACTGCAATTGTAGAATCATTTCGTCCATTTTGGCCATTTCGTCCAACATGTCGGCCAAAAAAGAGAATTTGAACACCCATTCTACATCATTAAAAACCTTTGCCAGTTGAGCGTTATGATCCATCACAAATGTTGCTACCTCTGCACACATTTCTATAAAACATACAGACCCTCCTCTTCGAGAAAACCACCTTTTTACTTCATATTTAGGAATTTCGACTTTTGGCAGCTTCTGATATCTTCACACATTAGTTGGAAAATAAAAGAAGACAAACCTGTCAGGAAGATTTTCTTTGCAGACCAGTGCAAACCAACGCACCAGAGGATCAAATATTTTAGACTTTTGCGTCTACTTTTAAGAGGTCATGATTTTATATAGGTTATTATTTTTATGACCTCGTTCAACACTAAATTCAGAAGACATTTTTCTAGAGGATTGTGTGTGTGTATGACGAACTCAGTGATTACTGCTACATCCTTTCGTTAATTTTGACAATGGCTTCAGCAACGTGATCCATCATTGCTTTCGTATCATCCGTGCATATATCTGCACAATTTTCCCGTGGAATTTCATAATAAGTCATCCAAAAGATTAAATATTTGATATCTGGTGCCTTTGTAGTCATATGCAAAGAAAATCCTGATACACTCTAAAAACGACATTTTCAAAACTGAGCAAAAAATACTCAAATCTGAGTACGTAGCATAGTCAAAATGGCTCCGAATCAAAATGACTCAAGTTTGAAACATGTATATACTCATTTCTGAAAACATGCACACACTCAAGAGTAAAACATCATGTGCTCCTATTTGAGTATGTCCATGTTTCAAAAATGAGTATGAACTGATTCTAATCATTTTTGAGCATGTCCATGTTTCAAAAATGAGTATGAACTGACCTTTATGTGCTAATTTTTTAGTATGCCCATGTTTCAATATTCTGAGTATTTCTGGTATTTCAGAATTGAAAGCATTAGATCGTCCTATTTGAAACAAAAAGTTTCATAACAAAATGAAAACATCGATTTACTCAGATTTGAAAATGTAATTTTTCTCAGTGTAGCTTTGTAAATAAACTTAATAGACAAATACTATTAAAATCTTCAATCCAATTCAGTTCAGGCGACGGCAATTGATTTATCTATTTGTAGTAAAAATTTAGTATATCTGAGACGACTGATACGTGTTCTTTTTACACTACCAGCTATTTTTCTGATTCGTCGGAAAATGGTATTATTTGTCAAAGTAATGTAGGGGTGTGTGCAAATTAACAGCTTTTTCATCAAGCAAACACCTGACAATATCAAATGCACAAGGTTTAGTAACTGCAATTAAGCAATGTTTAGTCTCTGTAATGATATGAGCTTCACCAACTAGTGCTATTCTGTACATTATTAAGTAGGAAGCTTCCAATATTTTCACGTTATTTGTTTTAGCAAAAACTGTGGAAGTTACCTTTGAAGCATAAATTTAATTTCAATTCATCGTGAAAGAATCAGGATTTATCTTATAAGTCGTGATGGTTTCCCTGAAGAAAAAAAAACACCGTTAGTTAGTCAGAAACATAGAATAGTTGTTTAATCACAGACATAATTGCAGATTTCTGCGAATGAATAAGGCTATTGTTACTTTTCAAAATTAGTAGTGACAAACACTCGTGGAAGTTTGCATGTATGCTCATAAAAGTCGTGTCGTCAATTTCTTGTTCATTGTGAATTTTAAGCACCTGATCCCAACGACAGGGATTACGGGTTAATTATGCATATGAATAAGGCTATTGATACTTTTCGAAATTAGTAGTGACAAACACTCGTAGAAGTTCGTAGGTATGCTCATAAAAGTAGTGTCGTCAATTTCTTGTTCATTGTGAATTTTAAGTATCTGAACCCAACGACAGGGATTACGGGTTAATTATGCATATGAAAATGGCTATTGTTACTTTTCGAAATTAGTAGTGACAAACACTCGTAGAAGTTTGCAGGTATGCTCATAAAAGTCGTGTCGTCAATTTCTTGTTCATTGTGAATTTTAAGCACCTGATCCCAACGACAGGGATTACGGGTTAATTATGCATATGAATAAGGCTATTGATACTTTTCGAAATTAGTAGTGACAAACACTCGTAGAAGTTCGTAGGTATGCTCATAAAAGTAGTGTCGTCAATTTCTTGTTCATTGTGAATTTTAAGTATCTGAACCCAACGACAGGGATTACGGGTTAATTATGCATATGAAAATGGCTATTGTTACTTTTCGAAATTAGTAGTGACAAACACTCGTAGAAGTTTGCAGGTATGCTCATAAAAGTCGTGTCGTCAATTTCTTGTTCATTGTGAATTTTAAGCACCTGATCCCAACGACAGGGATTACGGGTTAATTATGCATATGAATAAGGCTATTGATACTTTTCGAAATTAGTAGTGACAAACACTCGTAGAAGTTCGTAGGTATGCTCATAAAAGTAGTGTCGTCAATTTCTTGTTCATTGTGAATTTTAAGCATCTGAACCCAACGACAGGCATTACGGGTTAATTATGCATATGAAAATGGCTATTGTTACTTTTCGAAATTAGTAGTGACAAACCCTTGTAGAAGTTTGCAGGTATGCTCATAAAAGTCGTGTCGTCAATTTCTTGTTCATTGTGAATTTTAAGCACCTGAACACAACGACAGGGATTACGGGTTAATTATGCATATGAATAAGGCTATTGATACTTTCCGAAATTAGTAGTGACAAACACTCGTAGAAGTTCGTAGGTATGCTCATAAAAGTAGTGTCGTCAATTTCTTGTTCATTGTGAATTTTAAGCATCTGAACCCAATGACAGGGATTACGGGTTAATTATGCATATGAAATGGCTATTGTTACTTTTCGAAATTAGTAGTGACAAACACTTGTAGAAGTTTGCAGGTATGCTCATAAAAGTCGTGTCGTCAATTTCTTGTTCATTGTGAATTTTAAGCACCTGAACCCAACGACAGGGATTACGGGTTAATTATGCATATGAATAAGGCTATTGATACTTTTCGAAATTAGTAGTGACAAACACTCGTAGAAGTTCGTAGGTATGCTCATAAAAGTAGTGTCGTCAATTTTTTGTTCATTGTGAATTTTAAGCACCTGAACCCAACGACAGGGATTACGGGTTAATTATGCATATGAATAAGGCTATTGATACTTTTCGAAATTAGTAGTGACAAATACTTGTAGAAGTTTGCAGGTATGCTCATAAAAGTCGTGTCGTCAATTTCTTGTTCATTGTGAATTTTAAGGACCTGAACCCAACGTCCGAGTTTATTATGCATACGCAGATCACATAGAAAGTCAGGAGGTAGAAGAAATGCGAACTTCAGCTTGGAAAATTTCTGTTCATGAAGGTAATTTCTTGTTTTCTTATTTTGAATCTACACTTTATTTCTCTATTTTTCCATATGCTGTATGCTGAAAACGTAAAAATAGAATGGTAATAGAATATAATGTTTGCATCAATAATTTTGTACAGAAATTAACAAAAAGTGTTATCCAAGCGTTAAATTTAATTTAAGTAGTTTTTAAATTATAGTGATTTTTGTAACAATAAACACTCAAACATAGTCTTCGAAAAATCTCCCGGTTGCAATGTGTTTATTTTGGTACTTAAGTATTATCCGGGCCAGATTAGATACAGCTGCGCCAATCATGCCGCCAATATCTTTATTACAGTAACCTTATTTTTTGACAACTACAGTTTATTATTTGTTATAGTTTATAATTTATTTTTTTATTATAATTTATAGTTTTTTTTTACTATAGTTTATAGTTTTGTTATTTATTATTGTTCATTTATTACATTTTATTTATTGATTTATTTTTATTTATCATTTTCAACAATGTTATGCATTTAATAATGTTAAAATACTGTTTTCAACATGACTGGCAATGATAAACAAGATTGGAAATTGTATCTGGCCCGGATAATACGTAAAGTACCTTTATTTTATTTAAATTTTATTTATTTTCCTAAAGTGCGGCGGAGCTCTTATTACTCCTCGTAGCACTGGTTGAGGACCGCTGCTCTAGTCTTGCACTAAAAGCATAAATGCTCTTATCTATACTAATATTATAAAGTAGTAAAGATTGTTTTGCTTGTTTGTTTGTAGGGGTAATCTCTGGAACTACTGAAGCGATTTCAAAAGTGATGGTGGAAAATTGATGGTGACAGTCCCTGTTCCAACATAGCCTATATTTTATGTCGGTGCCACTATCCCCAGGGGGGTGCAGGAGTGAAAAACGTTATAAAATTTCGATTTTTTTTTATACTGAAGGTGTCAGAAACATGAAATTTAGCATGGTAGTTACTTATAAGATGCAAATGCTCTCTAAGAGCAAATTCTAAAAAAATTCGAAATTTAAAAAGGTGAGATGAGCGAAAAGCGTTCTAAAAACATTCTAAATTACAATTTCTATGGAATCTCGAAGCTACCGAACACTTTTCAAAAGTGATGGTAGCAACTTGATGGTGACAGTCCCTGCTGTAACATAGGCTATATTTTAAATCGGTGCCACTACCACAGGGAGGTGCAAGAGCGAAAAACGTTCTAAAATTTCGATTTTTTTTCGACATTAGTGTGCCTTAATTAGTATTTTCTGAAAAATCCGTGGCAGTAAAATTTCCTCTAATGAAAATAGGCCAACTAATACCACTTGGCATTTTTCAAGGATTACGCGAGCAAAGCCGCGGGTTTTGCTAGTATAATATAAAACATTGAAATATTACTGTAATTGTTATATCTAATAACTTAAATATCATAAAATTTAATTTAATAAAAGTACATAAATATGCTAAATGGGATGGAATATAAATGTTCTTTCTGACACAATTTTGTGTATTGTAATTGTAATTATATAATGTGATTGCGATGTAATGTAAATTTAATAATATGTGCTTTTGATAGAATATACACGTAAATATAATCTGTATACCATAAGCCTTATAAATTATAATACCATATTTTGAAATTTACATTTATCATGTCTGTAGATTATGCAACGTTCATTTTAAGTTAATAAATCATATAATTCAATTACTGCAAAAGCGATTTTCCCAAAAGACATTTAGATTAATTTAAATCAACAAAATATTTAAATCAATTTAATCCCATTAAGTTTATCTATTGTTTTAAATCAGATATTCAAATTTTATTGCAAATGAAATGCTGCGTTCTGTTTTTGAAGCTTTAGATATATACAGGCGCATGTCCTGGAGTTATTTTGGAAAGCACTTAAAGTCAAAAACATACATGTTTAAAGATTGCTTTTCATTCTCCTTTTAGCAAAATCTGAAAGATGAAAAAGGAATTTAATTTTAAAATGACTTAGACTCTTTCTATTGTATTTAGCTAACTATAATATAATTATGCGTTTCTATTTGGTATATTTAGTTTTTTTTAAAGTGAATTCAAATTAAAAAAAAAAAAGAATTACATTTGCTCAGTAAAGTAATCGGATTTCCTCGTTCTAAAATATAAGAATTCTAATTTGATTTCATAATGGGGCGTGTTCCATGCAATACTGCAACTTCAATCTAAAATTATTCACACCGCAATCAACTACAACTTCTATGATTTAAAAAATACTTCAACTTTCACTTTTGGAACAGTTGTGTCTGGCATCCATGGAACTCATCGAATTCGCACTCGCATAAGTGTGTAACTCATTGTTTTACAACATTTTATATCGATTAACTTTACATATGTCGATAAGTTATGCATACGCAAATTAATAGGATATTTCTGCCAATAATTCTTAATTTTGTGAAGTTTAAACCTGGTCATTATTCACAGTATTCTCCATTACACTGCACATTACGAACAATTCGGTTTTCACAGAAATGCACAAGAGAGATGTCAGATTCTTTTAATAACAAACGTTTTACTGCTAGAATAGTTATATTTGTCACCAATAAGTGACGCTTCAGGCCAACTAGTTGTGAAACTGAAACAATGAAATATTTTAAACACCAAAAAGTAGAAACAAGTGGGTAAGTGTGATCGAAGATCGCTCAAATGGTTTCGTTTAATAATCCTTTCAAAACACTTTATCCTTCCTTTAATAAATCCAAATAAATTTCATTTAGCAACTAAAAAAAAAAAGTCATGTTTTTTATAAAGTAAAAATTTACTGGTCTATTTTTCTCGTTTTTTCGAATATCTAAACCAGCCCGATAGCGGGCGAAGCCCGCTATTATATTCTGTCATAATAATATCTGTCATGTGGGCTAAATGCGATATTTAAAAAAAAAATAATTTCAAAATTAACATGTTGTACACCTTCAAAATGTTAAAATATGCGAATATTTAGGTAATCGGGTTTTTATCATGATTCAATACGTTCCTCAAACTCATATATTTACTACATTAAAGACGTGAGTATAAAACATCACAAATTTACTGAATGGTGTAAACAAACGTTTTGTATACACCATTCAGTAAATTTGTGATGTTTTATACTCACGTCTTTAATGTAGTAATGTTTCATGGTGTACTCGTCCAGCATTTATATCATACATTTACTATTCTCTATTACTCATATTGATACTCGCTTTGAAACATTTGAATTATCCGTTAAACTTCCGATATGACGTCAGATTTTCTTTTTAATTCTCTAACGACGTGATATTAATCGGCTTTGTGTACATACACATACTCATACTCCTTGTATTATTGAGAAATCTTTCCGTTTTATTACCACTATGACGTCAATCAATTTTATTTCATATTAATCTTTTTTTCAATTGGTGGAACTTTTTATTTCATTTTCATTTTTTCACGTGGGAATCGTCTGATAGAAAATTAATTATTGTAGAAAGAATTTCATAGTGGATTTTTAATTTTTGGCATCTGCTATAACGAAAAATGTTTAAATTTAATAGGAAAAGGCTGTTAAAATTTTGGTTTTTTATCTCTATTTATTAAAATAATATGAATTTTTCAAATTTTAATATTTTCAGCTCTTTATAGCGGATATTCAGATTTATACACAAAGTTTCAACTCTGTAAGTTACATAGTTTCTGAGAATGGCTCTGTGACAGACAGACAACGGAGCGGGAGTAATAGGATTTCGTGAGATGAACGAAACCCTAAAAGAAGAGTGTAATAATTTTTTTAAAGAATATGCTTTTATATTTTTTAAACATATAATCTGTGATTGAACATGCCCTGCTGCAAAACCAACGTATACGATACTAAGTATAAACTTAAACTTAATATATATATATATATTTATTTAAAAAAAAAAAAAAACTAGTTGGATATGTCAATCTTAAAACTTTCTTCTATCTCATACAGGTTGCACATACAACAAAAACGAATCAACACCATTTTATATCAAGGTCTAACTGAATCTAAAGTTTTATTAAATTCCGTGCATTAGTTCTTCAGATATGACTATCGCTAAAATCGTGTAAATCCTGAAAAATGCAGCATAGCAGCGCCCTCTGTTGGGAGACTTACACCAAACCATAATCAACAACAACTTATGTTGATGTCTTACTGAATTTGAAGTTTGATGAAATTCTGTTCATTAGTTCTTGAGATATAGCTATACTGAAAATCATGAAAAAAATTGGATAGCAGAGCCACCTGCTGGGCTATTTACGCCAAAACATAACCAACATGTTTTTATGTTAAGGTTTAACAGAATCTGAAGTTTTATGAAATCCTGTGCATTAGTTCTTGAGATTTAGCTATAGTAAAAATCATGAAAAAAGTAACATAGCAGCGCCACTTTTTGGGCTATTTACATCAAAACGTAATCACCGCTATTTATGTCAAGGTCTAGCAGAATCTGAAGTTTTCCGAAATTCTGTGTATTAGTTCTTGAGATATAGCTAACGTGAAAATCGTGAGAAATGTAGCATAGCAACACCACCTGTTGAGCGATTTACACCAAAAACTAATTAGCAGCAATTTATATCAAGGTCTAACTGAATCTAAAGTTTTATTAAATTCCGTGCATTAGTTCTTGAGATAGAGCGCCCACAAAAATTTTGTCACATACATACAGACAGACATTTTCTAAAAACAGTAAAACCATGTTCAGTACCCTCTAAAACGTATAAATCCGTCGAAAACCGGAAGTCGAAAATTTCATGAATCCAATATTTTCTTCTTGTAAAGATAAAAGAATTTAAAAAGGAACATTCAAAACATGCCTTGCTAAGTTGTATATCTGTCGTTTTCACAAATAAACATTTACAATTCATGAATTTTTTTCATCACTTTTGAATTCTCAAATATATGATGTGAACTTTATGTTTAGTAAAACAGAGCAACACGGTAAAAAAAAAAAAAAAAAAAAAAGAAAAAAAAAAAAAATCAGTTGACAGTACGATTTACCGTGTTTTTACGGAATTTTTTTCTCCGATGAAATGATTTCGGGAATGCGTCAGAAATGAACAAATAAGTATTTAGTAATACCCTTGACAGATAACAGTGCTAAAAGTATAATTAATTTGTCGTTTTCGCCAAGACTTTTTAAAATATTTTTACACTCTAAAAAAATTCCGTATTTTGACAGCGAAATTTTAGGATTTATACGGATATTTTTCTTTTGCAGTGTAATAATAAAAACAAATTCCGCGATTTTAGAGAAAATGAAAATTCAGCACTATCTGTCAAACATATTCTCAAATCCATACTTTTTGGCAGAATCACGGAATCATTTCCACCGGAATTTTTTTTTTTCCCGTAGAAATACGGTACTGTACTAGCTATCAACGGATTTTATTTTATTTTTTTTTTCAGTGAAGCCATTCTACTTAGAATTTTATTGTTCCTTTTTACTTTTTTCTATATAGAAGAAGAAAGTATCGGATTCGTGAAAATTTTCGACTTCCGGTTTTCGACAGATTTATACGTTTTAGAAGGTCCTAAACACTATTTGACAGCTTTTAGAAAATGTCTGTCTGTGAGTCTGTCTGTATGTGACACAAATTTTGTGGGCGCACTAACTCAAGAACTATTGCACAGAATTTAATAAAATGATTCATTTAGACCATGACATACCGGGTCTCCTAAAATGGAGTAACGGATTTTAAAATTCGATAACTTCCAAACGGTAACAGATATTTAAAAAATTCTTGCAGGAGAGTAATGGTTGGTATCGGGAGTTTTTTTTTTTTTTTTTACTGCGATTCTTGATTTTAGCCCGAATTACCAGCAATAGATGGCGCTGTGAGCAATAGGCGTGCAATCGAGGCAAAAACTAAAATCACCCACCATTGATGCGAAGGAAGGCGGTTAAATACATGGAGTAGGTCTCATTCGCTAATACAATCTTGTTCATAGGGCCCGATTCTGAATCAGGTTTTATTGGTGAATGAGACCCACTCCCTGTATTTAACCTTCTTTCTTCGCGTAAATACTGGGTGATTATGTTTCTGCCTCGATTGGAGGTATAGTGCTCGCAGTGCCATCTATTGCTGGCAATTTGAACTAAAATCAGGAATCGCAGTAAAAAAAAAAAAAAAAAAAAAAAAAAAACTCCTGACATCATACATTACTTTCCCGCAAGAGTATTTTTAATATCTGTCACCGTTTGGAAGTTATTTAATTTTAAAATCAGTCAGTCTAGTCTAGGACACCCAGTAAATTGGTGCTGATTAGGTTTTGGTGCATATCGCCCAACAGGTGGTGCTGTTATGCTTCATTTTCCCAATTTTCAAAATATCTATGTCGTAAGAACTAATGGACGGAATTTCAACAAACTTCATGTTATGTTAGACCTTGTCATAAATAGAAGCTGATAAGATTTGGGCATTTATCACCAGAAAGGTGGCGCTTGCTATGCTATGTTTTTCAGGATTTCTGCGATGGCTATATCACAAAAACTAATACACGGAATTTCCCCAAACTTCATATTCTATTAGACCTTGGCATAAATATAAATGCTGTTTCAATTTTGATTTTGATAAATGAACAGGGGGTGCTTGTATTCTGTGAATGGGGAAATACTTCTAATCTTGTCCACGATCGGTTCACGCAATTTAGCCAGCGAATTTTTTTTCTAATATCATTCACTGATCTGTGTAATTCTATGCTAAATTTAAACAAGAACGATAAATCATGCGTTAAGCATAGATTATAAAACACTTTCCAATACACTGTAGCAGAACTTCTTAGATTAAGAAGGTGAAAGGTGATATCTAAATAAACAATATGGAAAGCACATAATGTATTTGAAAACCCAATTTCGATAATTATTAATAATCAGGAAAATATCCGAATTCTTTTGTGCAGCCCTGTATATGATCAAAAGATTTGTATATATATGATACATAGTATGCTAAAATTTAGTTCAGTTAGGAAACGCACAGCATAGTTGAAAATTTCTATTCGGCAATTTCGGTTAATGATCGATAATGTACACCATATCTGTTGTGTAGCCCTGTATATGATCTATAGAATTCATACACGCAAAACAATATGCAAAAAATTAGTTAAATTTAAAAACGCGTGCCACAACGGAAAACGTGCTTCCAGAAATTATTGTGCATAGTCAGTACTGTACCGAATTCTTTTGCGTGTCCCTGTAAATGAACAATTAATGCTATGGCCTCCATAATCTATAGTAAGCATCTTGTAATGTACTTCAGCGATATATATCAATTTCAACATGTTTGAAATGTATTAACATCATTAAAATACACCGTAAACGATTTTTCCCATAGGCCGTAATGTACTGGAATTCTTTTGACTGTCCCTGTAAATGAACTATAAATCCTACAAAGTTCATTTTCAATACCGAATCGTAAACCTACATAGCATATATCAATTGCTTGGCAATCCATGTATATTTTAGTAGAGAGTTAGAGGATGGATGGACAGATAGACAGACAGACAGACAGACAAACCAAAATCATAAACACATTTCAACTTTGTTTGAAAATGTTTTAAAAAAAGGCATTACAGTACTTCATATCCATAATTGTTGCTGTATGAACATCTGCCAAGTCGAGAGAGGACAGCCGTAAGCATACTTTTCTGGAAGCAACTCAGGGCACTTTTGACCCCCCCCCCATATCTCCGCGCTGGAGAATCCCAAAAATTTGAAACTTCGTTTTTGTAGAGTATTTGGCACACAGGACCAAAATTTAAAATTACAACTTTCTGTCCTTTCTAGTTCAGACGATATATGAACTCAAACATTCTATTTTTTGTCACTCTCTCACTCACTCGTTTACGCGTCATCAAAAAGATTAGGTAGATCCCGTAGCCCTAGAAACTTGACATTTGGAAAAAAGGTAGTGTTTAGGATACAAAGAAAGTAAAAATTATAAAATCCGGAAAATTCGAAAAAAAAAAACATTCGAAAATTCAACAAATTCCATCAAAATTGAAAATGGAAAATAATACGATCTTGTAGTCTTAGAAACTCAAGATTTGGTGTGAAGGTAGTGTTTAGTATCTAGAAAAAGAAAACATCAAAAACACAAAAAAAAATCGAAAGCAAAATTAAAAAAATCGGAAAATCGAAAAAAATCGAAAAATTTCAAATTATTCGATTTTGTTGCGCTAGAAACTCGTAATTCGGAATAAAGGTAGTATTTAGGATGCAAAATAAGGAAAAATTAAAAATTCCGGAAAATTCGAAAAAAAAAATTCAAAAATTCGAAAAATTCGAAAAAAATTGAAAAAATTAAAATAATTTGATTTTTTAGCCTTAGAAACTTAAAATTCGCAGTAAAGATAGTGTTTAAGATTCAGAATAAGTTAAAAAAAAAACACAATAAAATTCGAAAATAAAATAAAGAAATCGAAAAATAAGGAAATTTTGAAAAATTTTATATTTCATAGCGCTAGAAATTTGAAATTTGGAATAAAGGTAATATTTAAGATACTAAGTAAGGAAACACTAAAAAATATGGATAATTAAAAAAAAAATCGAAAATTTCAAAAAAAAAAAAGAAAAAGAAAGAAAGAAAAAGAGAGAAATTGAAAATAATATGATTTCGTAGTCTTAGAAACTGAAAATTTGGTGTAAAGGTAGTGTTTAGGATTCAGGAAAAGAAAAAAATTAAAAACACAACAAAAATTGAAAATAAAATAAAAAAATCGAAAAAAAAAACAAAAATTTGAAAATAATTCGATTTTGTAAAGCTAGAAACTTAAAATTTGGAATAAAGGTAGTATTTAGGATACAAAAAAAGAAATAAATAAAAAATCTGTAAAATTCGAAAAAAAATCGAAAATTCGAAAAATTGAAAAAAATTCGATTTTGTAGCTTTAGAACTTAAAATTCGGTGTAAACTTATTGTTTAGGATACAGAAAAAGGAAAAATTAAAACACAATAAATTCGAAAATAAAATTAAAAACTCGAAAAAGATCGGAAATTTCAAAATAATTCGATTTTGTAGCGGTAAAATCTTGAAATTTGTAATAAAGGATACAAAATAAGCAAAAATTAAAAAATCCAGAAAATTAAAAAAAAAATTCGAAAAAATCAAAAATTGAAAATAATTTTATCTTGTAGTCTTAGAAACATAAAACTGGGTGTAAAGGTAGTATTTACTATTAAATAAAAGGAACAGTTAAAATATTCGTTAAATTCGAAAATAAAATCGCAAAATCGAAATATCTTTAAGAAATCGAAAATTCGAAAACAATTTGATTTTGTACTGCTAGAAACATTAGTTTTAAGATAATTGTCCTATTAGCTAGTACAACGCCCCTAATTTTTTTATATTATTTCCCCCTGATTATGGTTTTCTTTTCTTTCTTTTATGAATTTCGTTATAGAAAAGTTCCACTATTCACTGGCTACGATATAGGCGATTTCTTTATAGACAGGTTTGTTTTCTTTCACACGTTGTACTCTATTTACTTCACATATGAAATATGGATTGTTAAATGATATTAGCCCCACAAAAATTTTCACAGCTCCCCCTTACCCTCCCAACATTACTGGCTGGTTTTGGTTTGATAGTCATTTCTAAATAAAATCATGGTGACTCTAAGATTCACTTGATTTATCTCTCAATTGAATCTAAATTATCCTAAGAAGACGGATCAAATAATTACTATAATGGCATGACAATCAGGTAACTTAGAATTAAAATCGAAAAATCAATAAATTTATAAAAAGTCGAAAATTTGAAAATAATTCGATCTTATAGTCCCACAAGCTTGACATTTGGCAGAAAGGCAGGGTTTAGTACACAAAGTAAGGAAAAATGAAAAAATCCGTAAATAATAAAAAAAAAGACTAAAAAAACGAAAAAAAAAAAACCCCATCAAAAAAAGGAATATAGTTTGATTTATTGGAAATTACCGGGAATTTTAATTTTGGCTTTCTTTTTATACTAAAAAGTTCTTTTATGTTAAATATCAAGTATCTAGGGCTGCGAGTAATATCTCAGATGGATAGCACCTATCCTGGAAGCAATTGAGAGTACTTTTGACACTCCCCCTCCCATAACTTAGTGCTTGCTTAGGAACCTGAAATCTATTTTTATCTACAGTACTTTGCAAACGAAACTAAAGCTTTAAATTTTTTATACCTGTAAATAATAGGGACAGAGTGTGGGCTTAGCGAAAATCAGTGGATGATCTCCAAAAAGAACCCAAAATCAAGAAAAGGAGGATTACTTACAAAAAGAAGTGAAATCTCATCAAAAAGTCACCTGTAAAAAATGCAGCCAAGTCTCGTAACTCATTTACAGTAAAAAGTACTAGATCGTATAAAGCCAAGTTTAACTATCTTATTAACTCTGAAATTTTCATTCACAAATCACACCTAGTCTCTACATCTTTAGTTAATTATTATTTTGTGACTTGGCAATTACGCAGCACAGGGTAGTTATTACACCTTACTATGTTATGGGATGGGATAATTTAATTAAGGCAAATTATATACGCACAGGGAAGTTATTACACTTTAATATGTTATAGTATTATTTGATTAAGACTAACTGTATACATCACATTCTCGTGCTACGTAATTGCCAAGTCACAAAATAATAATTAACTAAAGATGTAGAGACTAGGAGTGATTTGTGAATGAAAATTTCAGAGTTAATAAGATAGTTAAACTTGGCTTTATACGATCTAGTACTTTTTACTGTAAATGAGTTACGAGACTTGGCTGCATTTTTTACAGGTGACTTTTTGATGAGATTCTTTTTAAATTAATGTATTATAATGCAGGGGTGATTGTGTTCCGGTATTTTGTACACCTCTAAATTTATATAGCAATCTTTTCTCCTTTAATCGATAAATTCTGCGATGACATACTAAGAATATTGCTATATAAAATTAGTGGTATACAAAATACCGGAACACAATCACCCCTGTAATAATGATATAGAAAAAAGTTTTGCGATGGCCACAACTTACTATAGTTTTATTGTTATTCTTGTTTATACATGTGAAGCATCATATAAAATATTAATCTAAAGATGAAACCATTGCTCAGACTAAAATAAATAAATTTTGAATGTATACTGCGTTCTTTAAGTAAATTGGAACACACCTTTTTACTGCAGCTCTTTCATTTAACATTTGTTTTAAACACCTTGTTGTTTTTACTTGTGAAATAATATCATACAAAACATAAACCCAAGATAAAAACTCCGCTTAAACCAAAACAGATAAAGAAATAAATAAAAATAAAAACAGTAATAATTAAGCTCAACAACCAAAAACAAAGCTCTGTTTTATTTAAATGTATAAACTAAGAAAAACAAAACACAATATCCCCTTTTTACAAAAATCCCTATTTATTAACGGAATTTAACAAAAGTGGTTAGGCAAAAAAATTTCTATCCAAGACTGACTCATCAAGGGAGAAATTAACACGGCGTAAAGTCAGTAATTAGCGTTAATGAGTATGTAAATGTAGTGTTCTGTTGAGAAAGATATTTTTTTTAACATAACTTCATTTATTATTATAATAATAATTGTAATCTACGCTGAGTAGAATTGGGCCTAAAAGCAATTTCATTAATGTCTCCTTGGTACAGTAAAACGACTAATTAATTGCTTTTAAAGGGTGTTTTTGTGACTTTTTTTTTCGTACTTAGTTAAGTATTTAGATTATGAAAGGGATATTTTTTTTAATGAAATAAAATAATATTGCTTTATTTTAGGATGGTATTGGTTACACGAAGTAGAGTTTTAAAGTCTGTTAATTATCTTTAATTGCGTGCAATCTTAAACGTTATAACGACAATAAAAGCCTTTGTTTGTCTCGTTGTTTAAAACGCTATTTCCGCGATAAACTTAATGTTGGTATTGCATCATAAACAAAACAGCAGAGTTTAACTTTGCATATCATGCTTCTTAAACTTCATGCATGTTGCATACATAAATATGAGATTATTTACAAAGATGGTCTAGAAAAGGGGGTAGAAACCTTCTCAAAAATGAAACAAGAACGAAAAATCATGTATCATGGCATCTATATATTTAAAACGAAAAACGTATTCTGTCAAATCCACATGAAAATCGTCTCTTTGCGCATGCGTACACTTTTTTTAAAGGCTTCTACCCTCAGAAACGGGAAACCTGATTGATTAACCCAACCCTCACCTGTTTAGCCTAGGGGGATTAAAAAGGGGTGATTGAAAATTGAAGAAGCCCTACAATTGCATTGAAAGCATAGAACTTCTAATATAATTTTGCTCTGAGGTTGAAAGCTAAAGCTTTTTTTTTAAAATAACTCATGATTTCACTACTAAATATGCATATTTTTTCGCAAAATTTTGAAGAGAGTGTGGATGAAGTTATATTTATAACCGATTGAAATGTCAGAGAGTTCGGAAGATGAGAACTATTTTTTTATTGCTATGTTAAAGGAGCAAACAAACGAAAAAGTGAGAAGGAAACATTTCCTTTACAACTAGATAACAATATTTTTTCACGAAATTTTTACACGGGCTGTAAAACCGTTTTATTTATCACCAAAAAAGATTTCAAAGATTTCGGACAAAAATAACTTTTTATTTTAAAACTATGAAACGATCCTACGTAAAAAAAAAAAACAACAAGAAAATGAGCGCTTTTATCATTAAATATTAATATTTTTTTTGCGAATTTTTCATTTTAAAATATAATTACATACAAAATCGGGTTAAAGATATAAAATAATAAAACTTGATTTTTTTTTTTAAATTTATTATCACGGGCCCGGGCAACACTGAGCTTAGTAGATTATGAAAAATTTTCAACATTATCGGAATATTGTTAAGAAATTTCCTTTTTGTTATTCATACAATGAAATGAAATTTTCAAATAAATAATAATAATAATAATAATAATAATAATAATAATAATAATAATAATAAAAAACGCAGTAAAAATTTATTTTCAGCAATTCCTGTCCATAGCAGCTAATGTGTGCCAATCTTTTCGTACAGCTCTGTATATCATTTACGCACGTCGTAATGCAGTGGTTATTAAAAAATATTTAATTTTTAAAATGCATATCACAGCTGAAAGCGCACATTCAGCGCAGTTATGGCTCATATTCAGTGCTGTAACTGAAGTGTCTCTGTAAATAAACGATAAATTCTACGTACTTATTCTATAGAAAACATGCTGTAGTGCACCTCAGTAATGCATTTCAATTTAATTGAAGTAGTGTAACATTATTAAAATACTCTACAAACGATTTTTCTTCATATAACACAATTTAATGGAATTATTTTGTGCGTCCTGTAAACAAACTATAATTGTTTCTTACTCTGTACTCTGTAGAATACTACCAACTAATTAAAAAAAAAAAAAAAAAAGTGAATTCTTATAACTCTAACACCATTTAAAATGCTAAAGATACATTAATTAAATACAAAATTTATTACCAATAAGATTTTAAGAATTCTCAAATAACGTGTTTCTTCTTGTAGGTTGTAACAATAGATATAGGTTACAGTTAATCATTTCAAAATTCGAATCAAATGTAAACATAATAGGTACTGCCATTTATTGAGCAAGAGAACAAACAATGTGTAACATGAATTTTTGAAGAAAAATCGATTTCTGGAAGATTCAAATCTTCGAATCCAAATTTACACCTCCTTCCGCAAAGTAGTTTTTGAGTTATGCATAAAAAATTAACCGTATTGCACTCTGTTTTGCAACGATTAAAAATGAATTTAACATTATAGTAGATCTAAACTTTAAACCTGCATAATTGCTCAACTACTTGACCGAATGACTTCTCGTTTGGCATCCAAAGGTGAGATTTTCCGTAGAATCCAAATGTGGTGTCAAATTTAGGTGTTGTTATTGGAACTTTTAAAGTATTTTATAATTTCTATATGTGCGCGTCCCCTAATCAAATTTTAAGTATAGCACTAATTAGTAGGGAATATTTCTAATCGATTGGTACATAGTCACATTTTTATACGATGATCATGCCGCCAATATCTTTATTACAGTAACCTTATTTTTTGACAACTACAGTTTATTATTTGTTATAGTTTATAATTTATTTTTTTATTATAATTTATAGTTTTTTTTTACTATAGTTTATAGTTTTGTTATTTATTATTGTTCATTTATTACATTTTATTTATTGATTTATTTTTATTTATCATTTTCAACAATGTTATGCATTTAATAATGTTAAAATACTGTTTTCAACATGACTGGCAATGATAAACAAGATTGGAAATTGTATCTGGCCCGGATAATACGTAAAGTACCTTTATTTTATTTAAATTTTATTTATTTTCCTAAAGTGCGGCGGAGCTCTTATTACTCCTCGTAGCACTGGTTGAGGACCGCTGCTCTAGTCTTGCACTAAAAGCATAAATGCTCTTATCTATACTAATATTATAAAGTAGTAAAGATTGTTTTGCTTGTTTGTTTGTAGGGGTAATCTCTGGAACTACTGAAGCGATTTCAAAAGTGATGGTGGAAAATTGATGGTGACAGTCCCTGTTCCAACATAGCCTATATTTTATGTCGGTGCCACTATCCCCAGGGGGGTGCAGGAGTGAAAAACGTTATAAAATTTCGATTCTTTTTTATACTGAAGGTGTCAGAAACATGAAATTTAGCATGGTAGTTACTTATAAGATGCAAATGCTCTCTAAGAGCAAATTCTAAAAAAATTCGAAATTTAAAAAGGTGAGATGAGCGAAAAGCGTTCTAAAAACATTCTAAATTACAATTTCTATGGAATCTCGAAGCTACCGAACACTTTTCAAAAGTGATGGTAGCAACTTGATGGTGACAGTCCCTGCTGTAACATAGGCTATATTTTAAATCGGTGCCACTACCACAGGGAGGTGCAAGAGCGAAAAACGTTCTAAAATTTCGATTTTTTTTCGACATTAGTGTGCCTTAATTAGTATTTTCTGAAAAATCCGTGGCAGTAAAATTTCCTCTAATGAAAATAGGCCAACTAATACCACTTGGCATTTTTCAAGGATTACGCGAGCAAAGCCGCGGGTTTTGCTAGTATAATATAAAACATTGAAATATTACTGTAATTGTTATATCTAATAACTTAAATATCATAAAATTTAATTTAATAAAAGTACATAAATATGCTAAATGGGATGGAATATAAATGTTCTTTCTGACACAATTTTGTGTATTGTAATTGTAATTATATAATGTGATTGCGATGTAATGTAAATTTAATAATATGTGCTTTTGATAGAATATACACGTAAATATAATCTGTATACCATAAGCCTTATAAATTATAATACCATATTTTGAAATTTACATTTATCATGTCTGTAGATTATGCAACGTTCATTTTAAGTTAATAAATCATATAATTCAATTACTGCAAAAGCGATTTTCCCAAAAGACATTTAGATTAATTTAAATCAACAAAATATTTAAATCAATTTAATCCCATTAAGTTTATCTATTGTTTTAAATCAGATATTCAAATTTTATTGCAAATGAAATGCTGCGTTCTGTTTTTGAAGCTTTAGATATATACAGGCGCATGTCCTGGAGTTATTTTTGAAAGCACTTAAAGTCAAAAACATACATGTTTAAAGATTGCTTTTCATTCTCCTTTTAGCAAAATCTGAAAGATGAAAAAGGAATTTAATTTTAAAATGACTTAGACTCTTTCTATTGTATTTAGCTAACTATAATATAATTATGCGTTTCTATTTGGTATATTTAGTTTTTTTTAAAGTGAATTCAAATTAAAAAAAAAAAGAATTACATTTGCTCAGTAAAGTAATCGGATTTCCTCGTTCTAAAATATAAGAATTCTAATTTGATTTCATAATGGGGCGTGTTCCATGCAATACTGCAACTTCAATCTAAAATTATTCACACCGCAATCAACTACAACTTCTATGATTTAAAAAATACTTCAACTTTCACTTTTGGAACAGTTGTGTCTGGCATCCATGGAACTCATCGAATTCGCACTCGCATAAGTGTGTAACTCATTGTTTTACAACATTTTATATCGATTAACTTTACATATGTCGATAAGTTATGCATACGCAAATTAATAGGATATTTCTGCCAATAATTCTTAATTTTGTGAAGTTTAAACCTGGTCATTATTCACAGTATTCTCCATTACACTGCACATTACGAACAATTCGGTTTTCACAGAAATGCACAAGAGAGATGTCAGATTCTTTTAATAACAAACGTTTTACTGCTAGAATAGTTATATTTGTCACCAATAAGTGACGCTTCAGGCCAACTAGTTGTGAAACTGAAACAATGAAATATTTTAAACACCAAAAAGTAGAAACAAGTGGGTAAGTGTGATCGAAGATCGCTCAAATGGTTTCGTTTAATAATCCTTTCAAAACACTTTATCCTTCCTTTAATAAATCCAAATAAATTTCATTTAGCAACTAAAAAAAAAAAGTCATGTTTTTTATAAAGTAAAAATTTACCGGTCTATTTTTCTCGTTTTTTCGAATATCTAAACCAGCCCGATAGCGGGCGAAGCCCGCTATTATATTCTGTCATAATAATACCTGTCATGTGGGCTAAATGCGATATTTAAAAAAAAAATAATTTCAAAATTAACATGTTGTACACCTTCAAAATGTTAAAATATGCGAATATTTAGGTAATCGGGTTTTTATCATGATTCAATACGTTCCTCAAACTCATATATTTACTACATTAAAGACGTGAGTATAAAACATCACAAATTTACTGAATGGTGTAAACAAACGTTTTGTATACACCATTCAGTAAATTTGTGATGTTTTATACTCACGTCTTTAATGTAGTAATGTTTCATGGTGTACTCGTCCAGCATTTATATCATACATTTACTATTCTCTATTACTCATATTGATACTCGCTTTGAAACATTTGAATTATCCGTTAAACTTCCGATATGACGTCAGATTTTCTTTTTAATTCTCTAACGACGTGATATTAATCGGCTTTGTGTACATACACATACTCATACTCCTTGTATTATTGAGAAATCTTTCCGTTTTATTACCACTATGACGTCAATCAATTTTATTTCATATTAATCTTTTTTTCAATTGGTGGAACTTTTTATTTCATTTTCATTTTTTCACGTGGGAATCGTCTGATAGAAAATTAATTATTGTAGAAAGAATTTCATAGTGGATTTTTAATTTTTGGCATCTGCTATAACGAAAAATGTTTAAATTTAATAGGAAAAGGCTGTTAAAATTTTGGTTTTTTATCTCTATTTATTAAAATAATATGAATTTTTCAAATTTTAATATTTTCAGCTCTTTATAGCGGATATTCAGATTTATACACAAAGTTTCAACTCTGTAAGTTACATAGTTTCTGAGAATGGCTCTGTGACAGACAGACAACGGAGCGGGAGTAATAGGATTTCGTGAGATGAACGAAACCCTAAAAGAAGAGTGTAATAATTTTTTTAAAGAATATGCTTTTATATTTTTTAAACATATAATCTGTGATTGAACATGCCCTGCTGCAAAACCAACGTATACGATACTAAGTATAAACTTAAACTTAATATATATATATATATTTATTTAAAAAAAAAAAAAAAACTAGTTCTTATCAAATTTTAAGTATAGCACTAATTAGTAGGGAATATTTCTAATCGATTGGTACATAGTCACATTTTTATACGATGATTTGCTGCAGAGATAGTAGGGGGTTGTTCCCCTCTTTTTTTTCCCCGGGATTGTACAACGTGAAATTTGGTATCACTAAAAACTGTACAGAAAAAATATTTTTAGTAAATTATACAGTAAAAGCTCTGAATAGCGGACACCTCGGTAGCGCGGAAGTTGGCCGCTATCCGGAGATGTCCGCTTTTCAGGGGTAAAAACATACAACTATATATGTGTTGGGGATTAAAAAAGTGTTCGTTAAATAGAGGTGTTCGCTATTCGGGAGTGCCCATTATAGAGGTTTTACTGTAATACATTTATATATATATCGCTTCAACTTTCAATATTTCATATCAGATCTGGACACGTATAGGAAAATTAGGATTGATTAAGCGGTATTTTGCGTTAAGTGATACTTTTTTTTTATGTATGTCGTTGTTTTATTTAAAACAAATACATAAAACCTCAATAGAAAAGTAATGTTTCATGAAAAACTGAAATGGATTAGTAATATTAAAACTAGTCGTTGTCGGCCACCGTAATACTTACCCATCATGGATATGCATAATGTAAAATATTAAAATAAAAATGTGTAAACTACTTATAAAGTGCATTGCAATTCAAATAAAATCGTGGCTTGATGACGTCACAAACTTTAAAGGCTCGATTACTGAATTGCTTGAAAGAAACATCCTTATAACTCCAAAAATAATAATCCTATTAACTAGCGGTTTATTGCATCTGATTAAGCGTCAAATTTCCAATTAAAATATATCTTTGAAGTGAAATTTGGATGAAATACAGGGTCATGAAAAATCGAAGAGTGTGGAAATTGGATTTCAAATATCTCGGGAACTCATTATCCGATCGACTTCATGCTTTATGCACAATTTATGTTTTTTTATTGTCTTTTATATTCAGTTCTTAAAATAAACAATTTCGAAAAATTTTATATACCTTTCATCAGAACGAATATTTTGAGAGTCCGAAAAAAATTGTTCCGGTTAATCGAGGTTATTGAAATGAAATAGGCTTCTTCCCATTATTACATACTAAGTACATATTAAATTGCAAGTCTCTATCTCATTTTTTTCGGGAGATAGAGCGTTTACAGACACACAGACACACACACAGACACACAGACACACAGACGGACGGCAAATTTTTTTTTTTCTAAAAATATGTTTTTCGGAATCTCCAGTGTCTGAAACGTGTAAATCCATCAAAATTTTTTTTTCGATTTTCAAAACGATTACAAGACTTACCCATTGTACTACGTATGATGGGTAAGTAAAAGTAATATTAAACATTATTGATAATTAATCTCAGCAAACAAAAAATATTAAACTTATTTGAAAATATAAACTAGAAAACCATTATAAAAAGATATTTTCTTTAAACAAAAACGGAATTTAACAAAAGTGGTTACGTGAAAAAAAAAAAAAAAAATCTATCCTTCTGTCGGATACGGACTCATCAAAAAAGAAACTTTTTTTTTTTTTTTTTTTTTTTTATGTCGTTGTTTTATTTAAAACAAATACATAAAACCTCAATAGAAAAGTAATGTTTCATGAAAAAATTAAACGTATCAGTAATATAAAAAAAAGTGATATTAAACATTATTGATAATTAATCTCAGCAAACAAAAAATATTAAACTTATTTGAAAATATAAACTAGAAAACAATTAAAAAAATTTATTTTCTTTAAACAAAAACGGAATTTAACAAAAGTGGTTATGAGAAAAAAAAAATCTATTTTTCTATCGGATACGGACTCATCAAGAAAAAAACATTTTTTTTTTTTTTTTTTTTAATTTAAAACAAATACATAACCTCAATAGAAAAGTAATATTTCATGAAAAAATTAAACATATCAGTAATATAAAAAAAAGTGATATTAAACATTATTGATAATTAATCTCAGCAAACAAAAAATATTAAACTTATTCGAAAATATAAAGTAGAAAACAAATAAAAAAATATATTTTCTTTAAACAAAAACGGAATTTAACAAAAGTGGTTATGAGAGAAAAAAAAATTCTATCCTTCTATCGGATACGGACTCATCAAAGAAGAAATTAACGCGGCGTAAAGTCAGTAATTAGCGTTAATGAGTATGTAAATGTAGTGTGTTGTGGAGAAAGATTTTTTTTTTTTTTTTTTTTTTTTTTTTTTTACACAACTTCATTTATTTTAATAATAATAATTGTAATCTAAGCTGAGTAGAAATGGGCCTAAAAGCAATTTTATTAATGTCTTCTTGGTACAGTAAAACAACTAATTAATTGCTTTTAAAAGGTGTTTTTGTGGCGATTTTTTTTCGTACTAAGTATTTACATTACAAAAACAGATATATATATATTTTCTTTAATGAAGATCTATTAATTTCACTTTGTTTTAGAACAGCATTCTTTACTAAAAAAAAAAGTATGTTAATGATCTTTAATTATCCACAGTGGTAAATGTTTCAGAATGTTAGAATGTAGGTGTTCTTCTTTAATTGAATTTTAGTCTTTTGTTTCTCTATCATTAAGATTTAATGGTATAAATATCGTAAATAATTTGAATGCTGCATTTAATATTAATATTTTATGCTTTTTTAATGCTTACGCCTTAATTGGTAGAACGTTTATGAATGCCCTATAGCTAAAGTATTTTTGATATTATTAATAATTAGGGTTCCATTAGAGAAGGGGATATCTGCTGGCTAAATTGGCAGAAAACTCCAGGAAGACAGCATGAGGACTACATTGTACAGTCATAAACAGATTTCAAAAGTCAGCATTAATTCATAACCTCACTAAAACCTCTAAATAGCGAAGCCATGTCAAGGTAAATGAAATTTGATGAAATTCCGTGAATTAGTTCTTGAGATATAACTATCACGGTAATCGTGAAAAATGCCGCATAGCAGCGCCACCTGTTAGGCGATTTACACCAAAACCTAATCAGCACCAAAATATGTCAAGGTCAAACTGAATCTGAAAATTGATTAAATTCCGAGCATTAGTTCTTGAAATAGAGCTCCCACAAATTTTGTGTCCAGACAGACACACAGAGTGACACACAAAGTGACACACAGGGTGACATACAGACTCATGGACAGACATTACATGAAAACAGTCAAATCGTGTTCAGGACCTTCTAAAACGTATAAATCCGTCGAAAACTGAAAATCGAAATTTTTTTCGAATCAAATACTTTCTTCTTGTAAAGATAGAAGGAACTAAAATGTAATCAAAAAATCCAAAATCTCCACTTCGGTGCATTCGGGCCTGTTTTCGTCTGTTCGGAACCGAATTTGCAGACTTCTAAGTGCGATATATTTCCCTTACCCATCGCACACACACATGCAAACAGACACACAAACACTTTTCTTTTATTAGTATGAATATCAAACTTAATTTTTTAATGTTTTTGCCATGTTTTGAAGTATTTTCTCAAAATGTGCATTCGGATTGTAACTGGGGCTCAAGAAAACCGTTGCAAAATGTCAAGGTATGTCATTTATTTTGTTTTACTTTATTTTACATTATTATTATTATTATTATTATTATTATTATTATTATTATTATTATTATTACTGTTACTTTTTCTAAATCTGAAATAAGAATATAATAATATAATAAATTATAACACCTTGTAATAATATATTTCTTTTTAAATGCTAAAAGGTGTAAATTAACAACATAAAGTAACTTTTATTAGGTTGTTTGACATGCTTCGGCTCACTCAGGGTCATTTTCAAAAACAAATGAGAATATTCCATAATTGCATGGTCTTTGAAATTACTATTTAAAATGCTATCATTTAATTTTCCTGTACTATTTATTAATTACGCACGTTATCTTTTATTTTTACTGGATTGTTTATTTTCATATCTGTAACCATGGAGTAACTCGAGTCACAATTTCAGTAAGTTAAAAGATGCTGCATCGTTACATATTGTATTTTTGCGTGTTAGTATCTCTATGGTTTCTCTTATTTTAGGTTTTAGGAACATTATAAAGATTTGGATTTTTTTTTTCAGAAAATAATTAATTGACACAAGATTTACTAAAATACATCTTTATACCTTAAAATATGCGTTTAACAAAAATAAATAAATAAAAATAAATAACACTTTGAAACAAATCTAAATCAATATACTACTTAAATTTCTTTTTCATTTATAATAAAATCTTAATTCACATTTAATTTAAGTAAATGTTTCACAATATTTCGTAATCAATCACAACATCCATTATTTTCTAGTCACGTCTTATTTTATCAAGAAGAGAAATTCTAGATTAATTTTAATTGAATTATCACACAATTTCTTTAATTCAATCAAATTGTTTTTCAAAAAGATGTAATCCAACAAATTGAATCGAAATAATTACAAACAGAATAAAACAATACAATTTAATAAGAATCTAATTCATTATTTCCGAATTAAATTCCTTTTCATCTTTTGAAAATTTGTTTAAACAAAGTATTAAAGGAAGTTTGTTCGTTTATGTTTTTGACTTTGAGTGCTTTTATAAGCTTTTCTGGTACACACTTGTCTGTTTATTTTAAATTTCAAAAACATATATTGCGTGTTAATTTTTAGCTACTTATTTAAAATAAGTGCGGTGATTGTATTCAAAATAATTGAATATTTAAATGGGATTATATTGATTTGAATGTCTCAGAAATCTTTTGAGTTTTAAAATAAATGGATTGCTTTTATAATAATTAAATTACTTGTGTTGATTGCATAAATGAATTGTGTAAGAAAAGAACAGACGACGAAATGATGAATATAGAGGTTGGTTTTATGAGAAAGCTTGTGTGAAGAAGATTGATTATAAAGAAAATATTTATTTAAGAGAATATAATGGAGGGGATATATATATATATATCTATATATAAAAGAGTGGACTAAATAGATTGTACGACATACAAATTATTTCGTAACTTGTGATTAAGATTTTTTTTTCTGCTTTTGTCAGAATATCTATTTTTTTCAATCATTGGAAAATGGCTTTACATTTAGTATAAAAATGAATCATAAAGATGAATCCCCCCCCCCCCTTTTTTTAAGGGCAGGGGATAATGTATCACGATGTTTTATAATCAGTAATAATATGTATTTTTTCTCGCATAAACTTATTTTATTAGTCAGAGATAGCCCGAGAAATTTTCATCTAAGGGGAAATTATCGTTCAAGGAAAGAGAGAGGGGGAAAGAACTTTTTTTTTTTTTTAAATATATTTTTCGAATCTGTATAGTGAATAAGCCTCTATAATGGTTAGGTGAAATTTGAAATATTAAACAAGTTGGAAATTGTACGTCAAACGTTACAAACGAGGTGCGTTCGTACGCACGTTTTAGAATTAAATTCATGATCTCCCGTGCGTAGAACGGGTTAAACAGCTAGTTAAGTATATATTTTATGACACTGTTCATACAAATATCTTAACTAGTTATATAAATATTCAGATATATATGTATCAGCTAGTTATATAAATATTCAGATCTTGATGATTTTTAATTCTGTGAAATGAATTTTATCGTCTGCAGATTCATTTCTGTCATAAAATAAGCATCTCGGTCGCTTGACGATTAAACTTCGGAAGCTCTTATAACAAAAAAGCACCGATTTAAAAAAAAAAATTCAAATTTCTTAATAAATATTTTTATTAATATCTCCTAAAGTTTTGATTCGATTTTAATAAAATTTGAAATGTCTCCACAAAATTCTGCAAAGATAATATATTTTAAATTGCAAACCATTTGGTTGGGTAGTTTTTGCGTTGTTATATGCGGACAGACAGACAGACAGACGGACGGACAGACGGACGGACCAAACGACGACTATAGGTGCTACGTATTTATATAATTACGAACGCACCTAAAAAGTTACCGTCAATTGAAAGAAAGTGCGGACCGGCTGAAAAACCTGTATACGGTGCCCGACGGAACACAGCTGCACGCATGTTGAATTCTTTGCTTCGTAGATGTAAGTTTTTCGAAAAATGTATACGTATTTTGTTACAAAAATTACTATAAACTACATAAAACAAACCTTACTTTTGGATTACATCTACTATTATTTTCTGTATAGAATTTCTGGTGAAGGCATAAATTTCTACTTCCACTTTTTATGTTTTACACATACAACATGTGAATAATTGAAAAATGAAAAGTAAATTCTAACTAAGAAAGCGAGAAAATACATTTTGAACGGAAATTTGCCGATGCGATTTTTACATATGAAACTAGTATTGGTATCTCAATGTGGTTTGCGGTAAAATGTTAAACAAGAGCTCAATGTTTCTAAATAAACTGCGGTGTTATTTTGTGGGAAGCCATCTCGAATTGAAAGGTGAACAACCTGTTTTTTTTTTCAAGTGAAAATAAAACGAAATTTTTGTTTCAAATAAAACTATGAAAACAGTTGCTAAAGCAAGATGCTTCCTACGACATAAGGTAGCCGGGTAGTTCGAGTTGGTGAAGCTCATATAACTGCAGACACTCTTATTAAGCGTTGCACAATCGACATTTTTCGGTGTTTGCTTGCGGTAAAAGCTGTTAATTTAGTTTTCAATATTCCTTTGCCAAAAAATAACAACGACTCGGCGATATGGATGATGACCAAAAAAAAAAAAAAAAAAAAAAAAACTATCAGTCACCTCATATGTACTAAATTTTACTTACAAATGGAAGAATCGACTGACGTCTCTGTATTAGCAGTTTTAATGGTATTTGTCCGTTACGTTTACTTTTTTTTATATACCGCTAACCAGTCCCCTACCTGCCCAGCATGAGTGCCTAGCTTGACGAGCTGGTACCTAGGAGCACAGATTATATATTCCACCAGATAGGACAGTGGAGCGAAAACCCGAACCGGCGCGATACAAGCGCCATTACTGAGCACAGTCAAGAACTAACGCACAGGCGCGCGATCTATAAACTGTCAGATTGTCGCGGTCACATGTACTTGTTGGGAGTTTTGTTTATTTAATATCGACAGGACAGCTATTTTAGTATTTCATTTTCATAAAAGTTCTTTTCAGAGCTATTTTTCTTGAATATAATTAATTTATATTGCCAATTGCTTGTTTCAGGGCTGTTTTTCTTGCAATTAATTATTGCAAAACGTCAAAAAATAAGGTGTTGTATAAAACACAATCATGTCATTCTTCTGTTTTCCTACAGGAAATTAAAGAAGGTAAGTGATTTCTGTATTTATAAATTATAAATGCACGAATGTTAAAAATCTAGTTTTATTTTACTTTAATGTAGATTTCTTTTTAAACAATTTTTCCCTTTCCTTAACCTTTTATTCATTTCCATTTTTTATACTTGTTTTAATTCGCGTTTCCATTTTCATTCCGAAAATTTAATTACACAGAGTTCGTACGGTCATAAAAGTTCTTAAAAATTTGAAAAGTAATTTTTTATCCTTAAAGGTCCTTATTTTTCAGGAAAATCTGCAAAAAGTCCCTTCCTTTTTCTCCATCTTTTCAAAATGAGGGGCAAAAAACTTCTCTGCTCTATTCTTTATTTTTAACCGACTCAAAAAAGGAGGAGGTTATCAATTCGACGTGTATGTATTTTTTTTTTTTTTTATGTATGTACACCGATTACTCCGGAACTATGCGTCCTATTTATATGATTTTTGTTTTATTCGAAAGAGAATACTCTCGAATTGGTCCATTTAAATTTTATCAAAATTAGTTCAATACTTTTTCAGAAATTGAACAAAAACGAAAAAAAAAATGAACATTTTAAAAATAGTTAATTTGTTGGCTTTTGAGTGTTGCCAAATTTCAAAAGCAAAATTACATAAAATTGTGAATTGTATAAATATAATACAACGTACAGATAAAAACTATAAATTATGCTACAACAAATCTACTTTTGAATCTTTTCAAATCTTTTATGTATGTTCACCGATTACTCCGGAACTTTGCGTTTTGCGTCCTATTTATGTGATTTTTTTTATTATTCGAAAAAGAATACTCTCGAATTGATCCCATTTAAATTTTATGAAAATTGTTTCAATACTTTTTCAGAAATTCAATAAAAACGAAAAAAAATATAAGCATTTTAAGAATAGTTAATTTGTTGGGCAGACGACTTTCATTTCATATCATAAAATATTCTATTACGTGAATTTGCAAATAATAAAAAGACTGACATATTTAAATCAGCTTTAACTTGTCAGATTTATTTTCATAGAACAAACTTTTTAAGATTCAAACAAAAACTAAAACTTTTGAGTGTTGCTAAATGTGAAAAGCAAAATTACATAAAATTGTGAATTGGATAAATATAATACAACGTACGGATAAAAACTATAAATTATGCCACAACAGATCTACTTTTGAATCTTTTAAAAGTTCCATTGTTGCAGTTTCACAGCGGTTTGGCATATTTTGACGAGCGTTTATTGGCGCATAATTAAATACATTGTTGTTTCAAATCCCATATAGATGTACGAGTTACAGAAAATATTTGGCGATTTATCACCTGTGGCGCACTAGTTGGAAACTGCCTTTAAAATATCCAATATCTATATTATATTATACAATACAGTTGTATATAAATGCTTCTGCAATTGTCTTTTAATATTTCTACTACATAATATTAACTATAGAGTGACAATATAGAAAGAAAGGGGTTACTCCGAATAGTATCATAGGCGCAATTGTTGGCGCAGTGTATTTACCTTGTACGGATTGTAAAAATCAGTACACATTAAGCATAAGCACCGAAATCAGTGAGTTACACAGTTATCAAAACTGTAGTATACAGCCCGATTATGACACAATATCCAAGACGATTAGGTGAGAATAATGATAAAATTTCTAATCTTCCGTAATCGAGTCTACTGCCAAGGTTAGCGTGAAATAAAAAATATATTAGCAACAATATGGTTTAATATAAATATAGATATCACTAAAGTAATAAATAAATAAATAAACTTTTTAACCAAAAAAAAAAAGAGCCGACTTCAAAAACTACTAAAAAGCGAAAAATAAACTTTTTAACCAAAAATTGAACCGACTTCAAAAACTACTAAAAAGCGAAAAATAAACTTTTTTACCAAAAATAGAACCGACTTCAAAAACTACTAAAAAGCAAAAAATAAATTTTTTAACCAAAAATAGAACCGACTTCAAAAATTACTACAAAGTAAAAAATAATTTTTTTAGGTAATAGTTAATAAGAAATTAAATTAAGAGCATTGTATTTACCATGCATATTATTATATTTATGTACATTAATTTGATTTTTTGGAGTCGGTGCCAGCCAAGCCAAGTACAAAATTCAAAACAAAATATCCAATATAAATCGTAACACGCGTATAAGTTAAATCTACATAAATACGAGACAATAAAAAAAATACATATAACTCATCAAATGGTAGAAAATACAATGATTTAAATGATTAACTAATTTCCAAAGCAATGTTTGTCGACATATAAGTTGCTAATCTCATTTGAGAATACACATTTATAACATCAGATGAAATGTTTAAAAATGGTAACATGGCTTTAACTAGGCTTGGCTGACACCGACTCCGAAAAATCAAATTAATGTACATAAATATAATAATATGCATGGTAAATACAATGCTCTTAATTTAATTTCTTATTAACTATTACCTAAAAAAATTATTTTTTACTTTGTAGTAATTTTTGAAGTCGGTTCTATTTTTGGTTAAAAAATTTATATTGTAAAAATAAATAATAGAGCATAATTAGTTTAGTTAAAATTTCCTCTAAATTCAATAGTTTATCAATTTGTATGTCCTTAAATTTTTATTGTTTTGGTCCTCGAATTTTATTTAAAGAAATGAGTACGAACCCTGTTACAAGGGTGAAAATCTACCACATTTGCAAAGATTTTCTCTGCTTCCCCCCCCTCCCCCCCATCTAAAGGTTTTTTTTTCTACTCTGAAATTTTTTCTGCATATTTCTGCCAAAGATTAAAATATTTAAAACTTAAATTTTCTTTTTCTATCTTGTTTGTTTACTTGTAACAATATATAAACAACCAGCTTCTTATTTCTTCATTGTGACATTAAAATAATCAAGCATCTAAATTATTCTTGCTCCTGAAATTTCTGCTTTCTGTCTTCCCCATATCCCAATTGTATAAAGTCTAAAATCATTAAATGTTAAAAAAAAAATGGAACAGATGTACCATTCACCCACAGTCCGCCATCTTATATTTTAAATCAAAACACATTTGCTTTGTTTCTCATTTCCAAAATAATTTTCATACATATTTACTTATTATAAACATGTTATTTAATTTAATTGACTAATTTATTTATATTTAATAATAATAATTAAAAAAAAACAAGATGGCAGACTGCAGGCGAATGGTACATCTAAGCCAAAAAAATATCTCCTTTGTTATTTTGCAGTAACAGAAAATAAATAATAAAATGAACAATCAGATTTCAGCACTTTCCATGAAAAATTTACCCTTTTTTAACCCCCCCCCCCCTAATACACACCCTTTCTCCATAATTTTCACTTTGCATTTGCACCCTCAATGCACAAAATCCTTAAGCCTATTGAATAATAATAAAAAACTATTTATATATACTTATTAATATACACATTCATATATATATATATTACACTGGTGCCCGGCTAACCGAAAAGTACCCTAATATTTTTATATCTTTTGTGTTATACATCCATATACTTATCTACTAAATTTCTCGATAAATAGATCATGTATATCAGGGGTGTAAAGACATAGCCTGTAGATTTCCACTATTTCTGTGGCCTTTTTTAATCGCAGGATTCTGCAGTTAAATAATGTGCAGAATACTATTCAGAAATAATGATAACTCATGGTTTGCAGTTCAGCCCCTTGAAATATATGTTTGATTATTTTGACTAATGTCTGTGTAGAAGGGATAGAGATATTTTTACATATGGTTTCATTATATACTTTAGCTTTCAGAGTATAACACTTTATGCTTTGATTTAAATTTGCTGCAGTATAATGCATTTTGTTGTATGTATTTCGATAAATATAAAACAATTATTTTACTTAATTATAACTTTAATCTTTAGAACTTAATGGAATAGTAAAGTAGAGTATGTTAAAAATTTCTATATTCTTAAAAAGAATTGTAAAAATTTGCTTTTTATAACAATGTATTCTTTATCTTTTAGATGTTCTTTAAATGATGTTGAAGATTCACCCATGGATAAAAATGCTTCCTTGGTTAGTTGCTCTGCTTTTGTTAGCACCAGTTCAGTTGCATGCACCAAAATCTTCGGTCCAGCTACTTAAACACTGAAATCTGCAGTACAGATACCTACACCAAAATCTGTAGTACAGTTTAAAACACTCAAGAATAGTCATCCAGTTTTTCTTTCAAACTAACACCAAAAGATGAAAAAGGAACAGCTATAAATCTTTAATTTACTGGTTTAAAAAAGACTGTATTTCAAAATGCTCCAAACATATCAAAAACTAACTAAACCTTTCAACCAAGATGCATTAGAAAATACATTTTCTATTGTAAGAACAAAAAGAGGTAATGAGAAAAATCTGAATTGCTCACAATTAAAAAGTTGCGAACAAGCAGTGACGGTAAACAGAATTTTCAGCATGTCTAAGGCTACGAACGCTGAAGTAGATTTTGTTGAAATTCTGATATCATTAAAACATAGAAGTGCTTCCAAATATTTAAATTTAACTTCCATATTCAGTGATCATGTCAAATTAAATGTAGATGTTCCTCTTCATGAAATTCCATGCTCGCCATCTGACAGTAAAGACAAAATTTCATTTATTATATGGCTGGATATGTTGCAAGAAAAAGTTTCAAAATTAAATTGTGAATTATTGTCAAAATACTTTGTTTAACACTACAAATACAGTAAATCACAATTATTTGCTAACTCAGTAAAAAAAACTGTTCGGGTAATAGTCTAAAAAAGCCTAGTGATGTATTATTTCATATTGTGCAAAAAATGGATAGTGTTGATACAGCTCATATGTTTTCGTCTGCAAATGTTCTACAAAATATGGTTAAATTTCTCTCTGAGATAATAGATTTCAACAGTGTAAATGTTCTTGAAATTCATAAAGATTGTTAGTATAATGATTTCAAAAATTGAAATTCTACAAACACATTAAAAAAATAATTGAAGATTTAAAAAACCTTCAAAGGTTTTATTCAAAGTGTACAAAAAAGAAGTAGGTTTTTATTTTCTATTATTCAGTGGGTGCGTAGAAAAGGATAACATTCTAAAAATTAAAAAAATAAACTGAGATAGTTTAAGTAACAAATATTAATCAGTATTTTTCTTTGAAATTTATAAGATGAACCCTCATCGACTAGTCCTGCAATCTAATAACAGTGAACATTTCTCTAAACTTTTTTTTTTTTTTTTTTTTTTTTTTACATAAATGTTTATTGTTCTTCCTCAACATTTACATCAGCTGGAATGTTATCCTTTTCCCACTCCCCCATTCAGTTATGTTGCTGTCTTCAAAGTTTATACAATGTTGTCTGTATAGACTTTACAACTTAACATGTATATCTTATGTTAATTCCTTATATTTCTAAATCAGTGATATCAGATAGAGCTTATTTTAGGCATATTCAGCACAGCGACCTGATTCAATGTATATTTCACCGGTGGCCAGCTAACCGAAAGTACCCTATAATCATATATCTAATATCAATTTTATGTTCAAAATTAATGTGTAAAAAGTTTTGGTACTTCTCCATAATCCCGTCGACCACTTTTATGAAAAAAAAAAAAAAACTATCGCCAAACTATAGGATTTAACGGCAAAAATGCAGTCCTATTCACTTGACATCAGAAGCATTAAATTATAGGTGCAGATTCCCAACATTTGGAAGGAGTCACTGGCTCCTAAACCCAAAAAATCCAGTGGCCACAATTGTAAAACAAACACATAAAAACAATAGTGTTTATATAGGGTAAAAAACTAAAAAAAAAAAATAATAATGAATTCAAAGTGTAAAGTAATTTATTTAATATAAACACGTGTACAACAAAATTTGAATATTAATTAAATCTTAAATCATGTACAGTCAGAAGATTGGTCAAGATCAGTTGGGCAAGATACGGTTTTAAAAAAATATGTATAAGCTAAGCAATCATGCTAGCGGGGAATATCAGAAATACAATATTTCGTATTTTGATTTTGCCAGACAAAAGTACATATGAAAGAAAATCTGAATTTGTGAGAATATTTTGCACTGTAAAAATCAAAACACACTTCAAACATTTGTTTATATATATATATTTAAATCACAGTCTATGTAAATCACAGTCGTGTATTGTCTCGAGTAATCAAATTTTACTGAAGATACTTTTTTGGAAGGGGATATGGATTATAGCTGGGCGCAGATGATAAATCAACAAATATTGTTATCATCATGATTTGTAATGCATTTATTTCATTAAAATATAAACCTTTCATCCATTTAAAATGCAGAACCTTAAAAGTCATGCCTTACACTCATTTCATCAGAAGAAAAAAAAGAATTCCATAATCCGAAACATTTTATTTCAACATCAAAACATTATTTCTAATTTACACACGTGGAAAATAGAATCTGTTAGTGACAAGGGGGCATAAAAAAAAAAATAAAAAAAAGATTTTAGCGAGATTTGTGCTTGGCTAACATAAAAGTTCAGAGTAAACTAACTCTACACATATCTAAAATATCTGAATGATATTTAGGAACACTGATAAAAATGCATCATTGTGAATCTAAAAAGTGCCATTTTCTTATCAGCAGCACCCTGCTTTTTTTTTAATCTGGTGAAAACTTTGTTATTGTAAAATAAATGTTTGTAAATTATTTAAAGAAAAAAAAAATCCCTGACAGCTCGGCCTACAAGCACAGGTAGATTTCGAAGATGCAGATCATGGGGCGCCTATTTGTTGGAAATTGCGGAAGAAATGACCTTTTTGCCATGATGCGATAGTTGGAACCACCCACTTCGAAACCTAACTTGTTTGCAGGTGGAGCCAGCAGGGATATTTTTTGTTTTTATTTCTTTTCTTGCTATAAGTGTTGGTCCTATAAAAAATTTGTCAATACAAAAGTTTTAGGTAATATTAGAGGATTTATGATAAATTTAAATGGATTTCATATCTTGTGACTTGATGAAGTTATGAATTTTTTTCTTCTAACCCCCCCTCCCCTTTTCCGCTCCCTTTGGGGCTATTTTTAATAATATCAAAAATCTGTCATACATAAATTTTCTCCTTTTCCTAGAAGTAATAATAACTTTAAATAGATTCGATACGTATCATAATTAAGAAATTATGGGGGGTTTTCAGTTTTCACAAAAAGCCCTCCCATAGTTCGATTTTGCCCATTAACGAACTTGACCGATATTTTATGCCCCTTGATTTTATGTATCAGTTTGGAAGAGATTTGTGCAGAATTATTAGAGTTATTGTGTCCATAAAAAGTGACATAGATAGATAGATAGATATATAAAGTTTTGAATTGGGAGTGGTTTTGTGTTCTAGGAGTCATAATCGGCGTAGATCTGCAAAATTTTTTCAAAAATTCAAATTTAGGGGAGAATGTAATAGGTAGTGAGTGTTTTTATTTATTTTTCTTGCTATAAAGGTTGGTCCTATAAAAAATTTGTCAATACAAAAGTTTTAGATAATATTAAGAGGATTTATGATAAATTTAAACAGATTTCATATCTTGTGAATTGATGAAGTTATGAATTTTTTTCTTCTACCCCCCCCCCCCTTTCCCGCTCCCTTTGGGGCCATTTTTAATGATATCAAAAATCTGTCATACATAAATTTTCTCCTTTTCCTACAAGTAATAATAACTTTAAATATATTCGATACGTAGCATAATTAAGAAATTATGGGAGATTTTCTATTTTCACAAAAAGCCCCCCCCCCATGGTTAGATTTTGCTTATTAACAAACTTGACCGAGATTTTATGCCCCTTGATTTTATGTATCAGTTTGGAAGAGATTTATGCAGAATTATTAGAGTTATTGTGTCCATAAAAAAGTGACATAGATATAAGTAAGTAGTTAGAAAATTTGCATTCCATGTAATATTACTTTTTAATGCATGGAATTTTGTATTTATGCTGAAAACATTCATAAATTTATCCTACTATACAGTTGTATTTTTTACAAAATGTGCAATAAATTTTTATTTTTGAAATTTGTCTCTTTAATGTTTTATCATGCTTAAGTAAAACTTTTTATATGGAAAAAAAAAAATAATAATAAATAGCAGTGTGTTTTACTGCAGACATTAAAATTGTGAAAATCGTATTAAGTGACATTGTTTAAAATGTGGCACTAAATGGTATTTTTAAATATGTTATATTTATTACTTTTTAAATTAAAAAAAATATATTTAGAATCGTATTAAATAACGTTGTTTAAAACGCTTCACTAAATGGAATATTTAAATAAAAAATATTTAAAGTCGTATTTAAAATTTAGCACTAAATAGTATTTTTAAATATGCTATATTTATTTATTTTTTAAATAACCACATATACATCGTTAAGAAATATAAAAGTGGTTTTAAATACTTTTCATAAGTATTACGATAACATAAACAAACAAATTTTACAAGTATCAAATCGTTTAAATATTTGAAAGTTTCTCAGTTTAAATTATTAAAAAAAAGTGTGTAAATCTGTAAGAAACTCGTGTAAATATATAATTCAGAACTTATTTGCTTAGTTTCTAGTATTTGTATGATAAAATAAAATGCGTTTGATGTTTTAAATAATAACAAACATCGCCGAAACTGCGGGGGGAAAAAAAGATAGATACTAAACAAATAAGATAAGTCATACCTACCTGTGGCGACACGCCCGAACTGTTTGCGACTGTTGTCACTAGGGGCTCTGAAGTTGCGATTCGGTTACCATTGAGCTTATGGAAGTGTCCTATCTGGTGGAATATATTATCTGTGCCTAGGAGCGGGGCGGAAATCGCCTGATCACAGCATGGCTGTGATCCACCTGACTATAGTTTGGTTGGCATCGCTGCGGTGCTCTCTGGTGGTTTGCTACAGTTATCGTTGTTTGTTTGTTAGGTAACTTGGAAGACTTTGCACCCACGAAGGATTTTCCAAGCACCTGGCGCCTTTAGCGTACATAGCGTTACGTTTACTTACAAATGTATAAGGTGGATAGTCTTTCTTACAGATGACTATAAATAAACACACCAAAGGATGAAATATTTAAACTTTTGATTGAATTCTTATCTTCAAATGAAATATCATGAGAAAACTGTGCATATAAATGCAAAGACTTGACAGTATACTGACGGTGACAATGCCGAAACCATTATAAAAATTAAATATAAGACAAAGTAGTGTAGCAGAATGCATTATGTTGTTCATAGACACGCGCTAGCCTCGAGGAAAATGTCTTCTGAATTCATGATAGGATTGAATGATACCTTAAAGATATTAAACTATATAAAATCACGATCTCTTTAAAGTAGACTTTTCCAACTAACGTATGAAAATATGAGAATCCACAAATAGTCCATCATATTGTATATTGAAAGTAAGACCGAACTCATAATACTGAGAAAGAACGTTTACACGTTTAGTGAAACTGCATCGTGCCAAAAGTAGCAGCATTCTTGATGAACCTTAACGCTCAACTGAAAAAGGTTTTAAATGATAGATTGGCGTGCAAATTAACATAGCTGAATGACATTTTTAGCAAAAGGAACAGAATAAATTTATCAATGCAACGAAAAGTGTCAAAATTTTTTATTCAAACTGTATGGTTTCTTCTTTTAAAAAGAGACTTGTGTATTGATGAGTGTGTGTGGAAAGGAAGAGGCTAATTTTTTTCCTCTTGTAAGAAAGGTTCTTGGATGAAAATAACACCGAGCTTCAAAAAAAAGAATATAGAAAAATATTCAAGGACAATTTGAAGCTCTAAAAGACTCGTTTGAACATGATTTCTGAACAGTTCAATACAAGGCGCTGGACGATTTTAAATGCGTACTGAATGTGTTTAGCGGCAATCGAAAAAAAAATTAAGTCGTTGAATTTTTTTTTTTAATTCAAATTTTTTCCAACAAACTATTTTTTTTCAGTTAAAGTGAGTTTATCTAGTAATAACTTCTAATAATATGCATAGGAGGTGCGTGAAGATGCTTTAGTAATAAAAAAAATTAAAGGGTACCGTGTCCCCTTAAGGAAAAATGACTGATACTCTAAAAGACTAGGGGCCATCACAAAAATTTCTTTTATTTAAATCAAATCGTCTGCAAATAAATTTAAATGACAGTCTATTCGTACTTAAGATATGCCTATCACGGAATCGTGAAAAACAGAGCATAGTAATGATACCTGTTGGACGGTATACACCCAAACCTATTAAGGATCTATTTATGTCAATGTCTAACATAATATGAAGATTGGTGAAATTCCGTGCATTAGTACGTGACATATATTCAAAGGGTAACCGCGTCACCTTAAGGAAAAATGACTGATACTCTAAAAGACTAGTGGCAATCACACAACTTTCTTCTATATAAATCAAAAATCATCTGCACTCAAATTTAAATGACAGTCTATTCGTACTTAAGATATGCCTATCACAGAATCGTGAAAAACAGAGCATAGTAATGATACCTGTTGGACGGTATACACCCAAACCTATTAAGGATCTATTTATGTCAATGTCTAACATAATATGAAGATTGGTGAAATTCCGTGCATTAGTACGTGACATATATTCAAAGGGTAACCGTGTCACCTTAAGGAAAAATGAATGATACTCTAAAAAACTTGTGGCCATTACAAAACTTTCTTCTATTTAAATCAAATCGTCTGCAAACAAATTTAAATGACAGTCTATTCGTACTTAAGATATGCCTATCGCGGAATCGTTAAAAACAGAGCATAACAACGATACCTGTTGGACGGTATACACCCAAACCTATTAAGGATCTATTTATGTCAAGGTCTAATATAATATGAAGATTGGTGAAATTCCGTGCATTAGTACGTGACATATATTCAAAGGGTACACCCAGAAAAAAGTTTTGTTGAATCAACCAAAATTTGGTTGACCCAACAAAACTTTTTGTTTAAATATGGGTCAATGGAAATTTTGTTTGAATCAACAAAAAAAAAAAATATTGTTGATTTTTTTTGCAATTCCAAAAAAAAAAATTTGTATCGTCAGCAAAAAAATGTTTTGTTAATTCAAGTAAAATGGTTCAATTTTACTTGAATTAACAAAATTCTTTTTGTTACGTAGATATATGCTATGTGTTATTTTCACAATCTATTTACTTTTTTCAACAAAATATATTTTGTTTGTTTAAATAATAAAGTATGTTATATTACGAACTTGTTTTGTTTATACTACCAAAAGCTTTTGTTAAATGAACCAATCTAAATACACAATTTTAACTATTTTTAATTCATTTTCAGCAGTGAATTACGCCTGTAAACCTCGAATAATAACAAGTGAATTTTTACCTGCTTTTTTTCAAGCGAAAACCAAGAGAGTGAAAATTGCCCAAGCCGGGAGTCGATCCCGGGCCCTCAGAACAGCGCTCTGAGTATCTACCACTGAGCTACAAGGAACTATATCTGAGTTCGGCATTTCTGACTCTTATATATGTCGGAACGGCAGAAACCGCAGTACAAGTTAGAAATGTCATCAGAAGTGCGCAAATTTCTGCGGCAAACATGAGACGACAATACAAAGCCCAGCATACGGCAACACATAGTTAATTTTTAATTCGTTTTCAGCAGTAAATTACGCCTGCAAAAAGCAGTATAAAAATTCCCTGTTATATTTTACCAGTGTACTTTCTTCCAGTACCAGAATACTTTCTTCTTGTAAAGATAGAATAAAGTAATAAATGGGACAGGGGGATTTTTAAAACTACCTTGGTCCGTCCCAATGAAAAAAAGTTTTAATTATCCAAAAATTATGTTAATTCTTTAATTATATAGCTATATAAGTCAAATAAATCAAGTTACGTTCAAAGATTACAGGCGTAATTCACTGCTGAAGATGAGATACAGCTATTGCAGAAATCGCGAAAATTGCAACATAGCAGCGCCACCTTTTGCGCGATTTACACCAAAAACTAATCAGCAAAAATTTATATCAGGATGTAACTGAATATAAAGTTTTATTAAATTCCGTGCATTAGTTTTTGAGATAGAACGCCCACAAAATTTTTGTCACATACAGACAGACAGTGTCATTGAAAGTCATTTTCTAAAAACAGTCAAATCGTGTTCAGGACCTTCTAAAATTCGTCGGAAACCGGAAGTCGAAAATTTTCATGATTCCAATACTTTCTTCTGGTAAAGATAGAAGAAAGTAATAAATGGGACAGGGGGATTTTTAAAACTACGTTGGTCCGTCGTAATGAAAAAAAGTTTTAATTAACCAAAAAGTATGTTAATCCTTTAATTATATAGCTATATAAGTCAAATAAATCGAGTTACGTGAGCGAATTATGGCTACTACACAACAATTTAAATTTTGCAAAAAAAAACAAAATTTTGCTGGAATTGCAAAATTACTGTAAAATTAAAAAAATAGACTTTGTTAATTCAAGTAAAAATGATGAAATTTTGTTAATTTTTTGTAAGAGTGTTAACAATATTTTTTTGTCCAAGCAACAAAACCAATTTTTTTGCTTCAACTAAAAATTTTGATAAAACAACCAAAATGTACTCAAGAAAACATGTTTTGTTGTTTTAACCAATTCCTTTTTCTGGGTGTAACCGTGTCCCCTAAAGGAAAAATGACTGATACTCTAAAAGACTAGTGGCCATTATAAAACTTTCTTCTATTTAAATCATATCGTCTGCAAACAAATTTAAAAGACAGTCTATTCGTACTTAAGATATGCCTATCGCGGAATCGTTAAAAAGAGAGCATAGCAACGATACCTGTTGAGCGGTATACACCCAAACCTGTTAAGGATCTATTTATGTCAATGTCTAACATAATATGAAGTTTGGTGAAAATCCGAGCATCAGTACGTGACATATATTCAAAGGGTAACCGTGTCACCTTAAGGAAAAATGACTGATACTCTAAAAGACTAGTGGCCATTACAAAACTTTCTTCTATTTAAATCTAATTGTCTGCAAACAAATTTAAATGACAGTCTATTCGTACTTAAGATATGCCTATCACAGAATCGTGAAAAACAGAGCATAGTAATGATACCTGTTCGACGGTCTACACCCAAACCTATTAAGGATCTATTTATGTCAATGTCTAACATAATATGAAGATTGGTGAAATTGCATTAGTACGTGATATATATTCAAAGGGTAACCATGTCACCTTAAGGAAAAATGACTGATACTCTAAAAGACTAGTGGCCATTACAAAACTTTCTTCTATTTAAATAAAATTGTCTGCAAACAAATTTAAATGACAGTCTATTCGTACTTAAGATATGCCTATCACGGAATCGTGAAAAACAGAGCATAGTAATGATACCTGTTGGACGGTATACACCCAAACCTATTAAGGATCTATTTATGTCAATGTCTAACATAATATGAAGATTGGTGAAATTCCGTGCATTAGTACGTGACATATATTCAAAGGGTAACCGTGTCACCTTAAGGAAAAATGAATGATACTCTAAAAAACTTGTGGCCATTACAAAACTTTCTTCTATTTAAATCAAATCGTCTGCAAACAAATTTAAATGACAGTCTATTCGTACTTAAGATATGCCTATCGCGGAATCGTTAAAAACAGAGCATAACAACGATACCTGTTGGACGGTATACACCCAAACCTATTAAGGATCTATTTATGTCAAGGTCTAATATAATATGAAGATTGGTGAAATTCCGTGCATTAGTACGTGACATATATTCAAAGGGTACACCCAGAAAAAAGTTTTGTTGAATCAAACAAAATTTGGTTGACCCAACAAAACTTTTTGTTTAAATATGGGTCAATGGAAATTTTGTTTGAATCAACAAAAAAAAAATATTGTTGATTTTTTTTGCAATTCCAAAAAAAATTTTTGTATCGTCAGCAAAAAAATGTTTTGTTAATTCAAGTAAAATGGTTCAATTTTACTTGAATTAACAAAATTCTTTTTGTTACGTAGATATATGCTATGTGTTATTTTCACAATCTATTTACTTTTTTCAACAAAATATATTTTGTTTGTTTAAATAATAAAGTATGTTATATTACGAACTTGTTTTATTTATACTATTAAAAGCTTTTGTTAAATGAACCAATCTAAATATGCAATTTTAACTATTTTTAATTCATTTCCAGCAGTGAATTACGCCTGTAAACCTCGAATAATAACAAGTGAATTTTAACCTGCTTTTTTTCAAGCGAAAACCAAGAGAGTGAAAATTGCCCAAGCCGGGAGTCGATCTCGGGTCTTCAGAACAGCGCTCTGAGGATCTACCACTGAGCTACAAGGAACTATATCTGAGTTCGGCATTTCTCACTCTTATATATGTCGGAACGGCTGAAACCGCAGTACAAGATAGAAATGTCATCAGAAGCACGCAAAATTTCTGCGGCAAACATGTGACGACAATACAAAGCCCAGCATACGGCAACACATAGTTAATTTTTAATTCATTTTCAGCAGTAAATTACGCCTGCAAAAAGCAGTATAAAAATTCCCTGTTATATTTTACCAGTGTACTTTCTTCCAGTACCAGAATACTTTCTTCTTGTAAAGATAGAATAAAGTAATAAATGGGACAGGGGGATTTTTAAAACTACCTTGGTCCGTCCCAATGAAAAAAAGTTTTAATTATCCAAAAATTATGTTAATTCTTTAATTATATAGCTATATAAGTCAAATAAATCAAGTTACGTTCAAAGATTACAGGCGTAATTCACTGCTGAAGATGAGATACAGCTATTGCAGAAATCGCGAAAATTGCAACATAGCAGCGCCACCTTTTGCGCGATTTACACCAAAAACTAATCAGCAAAAAATTATATCAGGATGTAACTGAATATAAAGTTTTATTAAATTCCGTGCATTAGTTTTTGAGATAGAACGCCCACAAAATTTTTGTCACATACAGACAGACAGTGTCATTGAAAGTCATTTTCTAAAAACAGTCAAATCGTGTTGAGGACCTTCTAAAATTCGTCGGAAACCGGAAGTCGAAAATTTTCATGATTCCAATACTTTCTTCTGGTAAAGATAGAAGAAAGTAATAAATGGGACAGGGGGATTTTTAAAACTACGTTGGTCCGTCCTAATGAAAAAAAGTTTTAATTAACCAAAAAGTATGTTAATCCTTTAATTATATAGCTATATAAGTCAAATAAATCGAGTTACGTGAGCGAATTATGGCTACTACACAACAATTTAAATTTTGCAAAAACAACAAAATTTTGCTGGAATTGCAAAATTACTGTAAAATTAAAAAAATAGACTTTGTTAATTCAAGTAAAATTGATGAAATTTTGTTAATTTTTTGTAAGAGTGTTAACAATATTTTTTTGTCCAAGCAACAAAACCAATTTTTTTGCTTCAACTAAAAATTTTGATAAAACAACCAAAATGTACTCAAGAAAACATGTTTTGTTGTTTTAACCAATTCCTTTTTCTGGGTGTAACCGTGTCCCCTAAAGGAAAAATGACTGATACTCTAAAAGACTAGTGGCCATTATAAAACTTTCTTCTATTTAAATCATATCGTCTGCAAACAAATTTAAAAGACAGTCTATTCGTACTTAAGATATGCCTATCGCGGAATCGTTAAAAAGAGAGCATAGCAACGATACCTGTTGAGCGGTATACACCCAAACCTGTTAAGGATCTATTTATGTCAATGTCTAACATAATATGAAGTTTGGTGAAAATCCGAGCATCAGTACGTGACATATATTCAAAGGGTAACCGTGTCACCTTAAGGAAAAATGACTAATACTCTAAAAGACTAGTGGCCATTACAAAACTTTCTTCTATTTAAATCTAATCGTCTGCAAACAAATTTAAATGACAGTCTATTCGTACTTAAGATATGCCTATCACAGAATCGTGAAAAACAGAGCATAGTAATGATACCTGTTGGACGGTCTACACCCAAACCTATTAAGGATCTATTTATGTCAATGTCTAACATAATATGAAGATTGGTGAAATTGCATTAGTACGTGATATATATTCAAAGGGTAACCATGTCACCTTAAGGAAAAATGACTGATACTCTAAAAGACTAGTGGCCATTACAAAACTTTCTTCTATTTAAATCAAATCGTCTGCAAACAAATTTAAATGATAGTCTATTCGTACTTAAGATATGCCTATCGCGGAATCGTTAAAAACAGAGCATAGTAATGATACCTATTGGACGGTATACACCCAAACCTATTAAGGATCTATTTATGTCAATGTCTAACATAATATGAAGTTTGGTGAAATTCCGTGCATTAGTACGTGAGATATAGCTTTCGCGGAAATCGTGAGAAATGCCGCAAAGCAGCGCCACCTGTTGGGCGAATTACACCAAAACTTAAATCAGCATCAATTTATGTCAAGGTCCAACTGAATCTCAAGTTTGATTAAATTCCGTTTATTAGTTCTTGAGATATAGTGCCTACAAAATTTGTGCTCCGCACAGACAGACACACACAGACTCACGGACAGACATTTTCTAAAAACAGTCAAATCGTGTTCAGGACTTTCTAAAATGTATAAATCCGTCGAAAACCGGAAGTCGAAATATTTCAGGAATCCAAAAGTTTCTTCTTGTAAAGATAGAAAAAAGTAAAATAAATAAATAATTAAAAAACCAATAGAAACTTTAAAAAAGAAATTTTATTTAAAAAAAAAAAAAAAAAAAAAAAAAAAAAAAATCCCGTTAATTCTAACACAAGCATGAATGCTTCTTTAAAAAAAATCCTTAAAATTTTGCCAAAGAAGTATTACATATAAAATTACATTAAAATATAACGTTTCTTAAATATTTAATAAGATAAAAAGCAAACACAGTTAGTATATTTTCAGATTTCAGTTTTAATATAACCTATATCATATCACAAAATCAAAATATCGCAGAACGAAATATCAGTTAGCGAGTGTTTTGAAAAAAAAAAAAAAAAAAATCTTAAAGTAGAGAAGTACGTTTCTTTTTCACCGTTCTATTTACTTAATATACTCAGATTTTATATTCTCTTAGAAACACTTACTGGTATATGTGTATATGAAAAGTAACTTTTAAGGTTCATGTCTATGAAAAATGACTCATTTTAAATGAAATATTCAAACTTGACAGGTATATTACAAATATGTTTGGAGAAATACTCAGTTCTGTTTTTTTATTTTCTTTATTTTTTTCTCTCTCACCCAACATTTTCCCTTTACAACATGCAAATGAAATAGAAGCTAAATTCAAGTGAAATTCTCGAGGAATTCCTATAAAGGTGTCAAAATAAACTTTATGTCGTGCGTTATGTGAAAAGATTGATATTTTAATTTAAGTGGTAGGAATTATTAAAATTTCTTTTCTCGAGAAGAAAGGTGTAGTGGCATTTCATAAACATATCTCAGATGCGTTTAAAAAGTTCTCAGTTATTATTTTAATAGTTGATATATTTTAACTTTAATCCAACAAATCTATTTTTTCTTGTGTGTTTATGAATATTTTTATGTTTTCTTTCAATTTTCTTAAAGGAAATTTGTATTTTCGTGTTTAAAAAGAAGTTAATTGAGGTGGTTTTTATTTTCGAAATCTGTTTTGTTTGATATTTTTGACATCACTATATTGGTTTTTATATTAAAGTTTGAAAATTTTTTATAGTTCTTTTCAAAAAAATATTAAACATTATGATACATTTTAAACAGCAAATGCTATTATTTACATTTTTTTTTTTTTTTTTTTTTTGTATTACTGATGCATTTATCAAAAAACTTTTGTTGTTGTTTTTGTTCAAAAGATAAATAACATGATTAATTACGTTTTGGAACTAATTAAAGAATGATGTTTTAATTTAAGTGGTGGGAATGATTAAAATTTCTTTTCTCGAAAAGAAAGGTGTAGTGGCATTTCATAAACATATCTTAGGTACGTTTAAAACGTTCTCAGTTATTATTTTAAAAGTTGATATATTTCAACTTTAATCCAACAAATCTATTTTTTCCTGTTTGTTTATGAATATTTTTATGTTTTCTTTAAAATTTCTTAAAGGAAATTTGTATTTTCGTGTTTAAAAAGAAGGTAATTGAGGTGGTTTTTATTTTCGAAATCTGTTTTGTTTGATATTTTTGCCATCACTATATTAGTTTTTATATTAAAGTTTGCCAATTTTTTTATAGTTCTTAAAAAAAAAAAATTAAACATTATGATACATTTTAAACAGCAAATGCTAATATTTACATTTTTTTTGTATTACTGATGCATTTAATAAAAAAATATATATATATATGTTGTTGTTTTAGTTCAAAAGATAAATAACATGATTAATTACTTTTTGGAACTAATTAAAGAATGATGTTTTAGTTTAAAGTGGTGGGAATTATTAAAATTTCTTTTCTCGAGAAGAAAGGTGTAGTGGGATTTCATAAACATATTTCAGTAAAAGTTCTCAGTTATTATTTTAAAACTTGATATATTTCAACTTTAATCCAACAAATCTATTTTTTCTTGTGTGTTTATGACTATTTTTATGTTTTCTGTCAAATTTCTCAAAGGAAATTTGAAATTTCGTGTTTAAAAGGAAGTTAATTGAGGTGGTTTTTATTTTCGAAATCTGTTTTGTTTGATATTTTTGCCACCACTATATTAGTTTTTATGTTAAAGTTTGTCTTTTTTTTTTTCAAAAGATAAAAGATGATCCAACCTGTCAAGAGTCTTGTTGGCATCACTGCAGTGCTCTTTTGTTGTTTTGTTACATTTTTCTTTGTTTGCTATGTTGGCCGTTTACTTAAAGTGGATTTGCTTGTCACGAGGTGGTCTCGTAATTTAGAGTCTTGTTCAGGAGATGAGACCTTCACCTGACTAGGCACCTCCAGAAGTATAATTCATAGGGAACTTGGAGGACTTTACACCCACGACATATTTTACATGCACCAGGTGCCATTAGCGCACATGGCGGATTTTTAGCTGGCGGCGAGCCTCGAGCTCGTGACCTTCCGGCTACGAGTCCCATTCTCTGCCAACTGGGCCACCGCTGCCACTGTATCGATCAGCAGGTCCGCATACTCGAGGGGGTAGCCTGAAAGGAAATGTGGTTTAACATGTTTATTATACTTAAAAAAAAAAAAAAAAAAAAAAAAAGAAGAAGAAGCTATAGCTAACTAGACTGCTACTAATGATTACTCAGATAGTAAACTAACAATGGAAATACAGTTACTTACATTGCTAACGTTACCCAGGCCTATTAAACGTTACTATAACTAACAGAAGCTACATTAAAGGTTAGATAGGTTAATCAAAATGTATGCGGTAAGTTTTGACAGGTACTATCTAGTGTAATTTAACAAGTAATATAAAATAAATAAATAAATAACTCAATTCCTACTTAGGTCAATAAAGAAAAAACTTATTTTAGTTCCTTTTTATTAAATGAAATTAAATTAATGAATTAATATTTTTAAAAAACTGTATTAACATCAAGTGTCATCCGCTACAAGTTAAAAAAAATGTATTTGAACTTGAGTCGATGAATAAAAAGTATTTTACTAACGATTGAAAATTTGAACAAGATATATAAATATATGTAGGGAGAGTGTGAACTAAGTAGGAATTGAAAAAGAATTCCTTTTAAAAATCACAAAACCGATCAGAAAAGTGGAATTAAAAGTGGAATTAAAACTTTTGGAAAAGAATCTCATGTAACGTATTTTTTTTTCGTCATCGCAACTTTTCTTGCATTAGTTAGCTGCATAATCAGTTAAAAAAAAAAAAGACTTTTAAACTTTTAATTTATCCAAGAGTACAATTAAATAGTCCAATTCAACTTCTGTTCACGTATTTTGAATTTCATGAATAATTCAACATTTTATTCTCTGAAATAAAAACACAAATATATCCGATATTTAAAACTCAGAAAAGGTTTCAATTTCACTTAAGGTGGTTCTCAAAAAAATATTTTTCCGTTGATTATTTTTTATAATCAACAACGCGAAACAAATTTTGTGACTCATTTTTAAACTTAGAAGTACGGTACTTGCAGGCATGATAATTGAAAAGATTTGTAATCAAAGAGTTTTTTACATTTTTCGATGAAGTTTTTTTCATTTTTCGAATGAGTCTTGAGTTATAAGCGATTGTTTTGTTTTCTTGTGCTGTCGCATCCGGAAATTTGGTTCAAAATGCCAAATTTGACAGGAATTTCTGAGAAATCTTATGTCTTAATACTGTTCTCAAATCCAAAGTGGCTACTTTCAGACACATTTTTTTAATTCTTTTTTTTTTTTTTTTTTTTTTTTTTGCTCAGAAACGCATGAAATGAGCAGGAGTTCTTATTCAGAAACTTTGTAATCGAAACACGTTTTCTATTTTTTGGTAAAGACAGAAGAACTTTCAGAAAACACTGCCAAAATCGGCGTTTTGAACCGAATTCTCAATGTTTCAGAGCCAGAATGGAGAAAAACATGTTGTAACGTGACACGATTCTCTTATAATTCGATAAGTAATTTATTTATTAAAAAATGGAAAACTCTTTTCGATTCCAAATCGCTTCAATAGTCAGACCTGCCAATTTTATGCCTTTGCGTTTAAAAATGAGTCAGAAATTGTGTCAGAAAGTTTTGCCTTGTTAAGCAGATCATTTGAGAACCCCCTTAACCGAAAAAAGGAAAAGCAGTTTAATTACATAGTTTCTTAAATGAATTTAAAAATGTGTGAAAAAGTAAGCCAGTTTGGATTTAAAAGCAAGCAACCTTAAATCGTGAATTATTCCGCCATTATTTTTATATCAGCCCCTCTTATCTCAGCACTGCATTGTATGGAATTTTTCGAAATGTACCCCGGTGCCAGTTTAGAAAGTATCCAGAAAAGTGCAATTAAAACTTTTGAAAAAGTATATCTAATAACATAAATTCTTTCCTCACATTTTTTTTTTCAATCATATTAGTAACTTTTCTTCCAACTATTAACCGCATAATATGTTTTTAAAAAAGTTTAAGAAAACCGACTTTAAACTTTTAATTTCACCAAGAATTATATTAAATATAACACATTTCAACTACTGTTCACATATTTTGAATTAAAAAAAATGAATTCTGCAGGTATTCGATATTTTAAACTTCGAAAATTCCCGCGTAAATCGTTCATTATTCAGTCATTATTTTTATGTCAGCACCTTCATACCCCAATAATGCATTATATGGAATTTTCAAGGAAGATCTCACGGTTCCAGTTTAATAAATTTTAAAAACGAAGCGGCGATACCGGAATGAATCATGAGAGAACAGTACAAATTGGATTGGAAAAAAAAAAAAAAAAAAAAAAAAATTCGCCGACTTTCTTATCATTCGGCGCTGTCTCTCTCTCTAACTTCATGCATTTACGAGACCAGGCAGTAGAGTGTTAGTAAAATTTCTCCCCGAAAAATACTCCACCGTGTCACACACAATTTTTCAATATCGTTTATTTCAGTCTTAAAAGGGTTGGGGTGGTTTTTCACGGCATTTCTTTTCTCGAATTTTCTTATCAGAAAATTATAAAATAAAATCCGAGAAAGGGGGAGGGGGGGGGTAGAATTCGCATTTTTATAATATGTATTGTCAAATTCAGTTTTCGCTATTAACGTGCCGGGCATTCCGTTTCTCATAATAGAAGAAATTCTATATTTTAATTCACAGACGGGGCGGAAAAAAAGAGTAGAGGAAAGGGAGGAGGGAGTATCAGTAGCAAAAATCAATTTAATTCATAATTTCGGCGTGAAATTGGAAAATTTTATATTTCCTCCTTGTTATTTCAAAAGAGGCGGAAAATGGAAAATAACGAGGCGAAACAGTTTTGATTTTATTTCGCTTTTATATTTTTTAGTCATTAATTTCCCGATAATTTTGTGGTTATTGTAATAATGAAATTAGTTTACGGTGATGTTCATTTTCAATATTCTGCTTATATATAAAAAAGAAAAGAAAAATTAAGACATATAAATTAAGACAAAAAAAATCGAAATTAATTTTGAGATTTTTTTTAATTCGCTATAATTAGTTTATTAATGAGGAACATTTAGGAATAAATTCTTAATAATTATCCAGTTCCAGTAGTTGGAGAAACTTTTTTTTTTGTTTCTCTCTCTCTCTCTCTCCCTCCCCTCTCCTTTTCTCTCTTTTTCTTTTTTCCTTTAAGTGAACTACAATTATTTCTATTTTTAAGTAGTAATTGCAGATTATTTTTTAAAAAGTAGTCATTTGGGCATTTCACTATATTTAGAAAACTAATTTGTTTAAATATCCTCGCTTGAAAATAAAGACAAGGAGAAAGTAACAGTACATATTTGTGCATAGCGTCATTTTGATACTATGTGCACTAGAACCATACGTTGCAAAAATTTCATTTACTAAGCTTATAATGTTTATTGCACCGAAATATAAAATTACTCCTTACTCATGTAGTTAGCAATCGGCTTGTTTACCTAAGCTTTCAAAACACCCTTAAGGTGAAATACTAATTGTACAATTGTACAATTTAGAAATTACACAATACAGAGAAAAATTTGTAAAATTTAGAAATTATACAATACAGAGAAAAAATTCACAAAATTTAGAAATTAGAAATTAATTTAGAAATTATATAACAAAAAGAAATATTTTACAAAATTTAGAAATTAGAAATCAGTTTAGAAATTATGCAAAAACAACTATAGATCAGTGTTTATTTTGATCCGGGGCTCATCGAAGCACGACTCCGGTACATCTTTGTCTTTAGTGAATACTAGCCGAACCAAACGGAGCTTATAAATACGGTGCACTGAATCCCACAGTAACATTGCTGTATGTAGTGAAAGGAATACTGTGAGTTTGTTGAAACAGTTTTACAAAATTACAATATTTTACAAAATTACAAAATTAGAAATCAGTTTAGAAATTATGCAAAAACAACTCTAGATCAGTGTTTATTTTGATCCGGGGCTCATCGAGGCGCGACTCCGGTACATCTTTGTCTTTAGTGAATACTAGCCGAACCAAACGAAGCTTATAAATACTGTGCACTGAATCCCACAGTAACATTGCTGTATGTAGTGAAAGGAATACTGTGAGTTTGTTGAAACAGTTTTACAAAATTACAATATTTTACAAAATTACAAAATTAGAAATCAGTTTAGAAACTATGCAAAAACAACTTTAGATCAGTGTTTATTTTGATCCGGGGCTCATCGAGGTGCGACTCCGGTACATCTTTGTCTTTAGTGAATACTAGCCGAACCAAACGGAGCTTATAAATACGGTGCACTGAATCCCACAGTAACATTGCTGTATGTAGTGAAAGGAATACTGTGAGTTTGTTGAAACAGTTTTACAAAATTACAATATTTTACAAAATTACAAAATTAGAAATCAGTTTAGAAATTATGCAAAAACAACTCTAGATCAGTGTTTATTTTGATCCGGGGCTCATCGAGGCGCGACTCCGGTACATCTTTGTCTTTAGTGAATACTAGCCGAACCAAACGGAGCTTATAAATACTGTGCATTGACCCCCACAGGAACATCGCTGTATGTAGTGAAAGAAATACTGCGAGTTTGTTGAAACAGAATATTGTTCAGTGAAGTCGCACACATATGGAATATATACACAGAACACTTTAACTAATTTATCATTTAAATGATCTAGAAAAATGCACAAAATATGTCTTTGTATTTTAGCAGAGGAAAAAAAAATAATTCGTGCTCATAGTTCTTTTGATCTTTCTTAGACTGCATTAATACAAAAGGGAAAACAAATAATTTTAACTCGAAATAAGGATAATTTATAAAGATCTGAATCTACAATCAAAAAGAATATGTGTAATTTCAATTGCAAAGGGACGTTGTCGACCTTGTCCGCAAAAATAGGTTTCGGTTTGTCAGTAGTATCAAATATAATAAATACTAATAAAATTAGTAATAATAAATTAATTTGTGTAATCAATTTACATAATCAAATAAATGTTTACAAACATTTATTTTCCACATTCTCAAACATATTCTTTTTTCAATTTTATAATGTCAAACTTTAATTTAAAATTATTTTTTAATACTCTCATATTTTTGCGCATTGAAATTTCATATATTTAGCTAAATAATATGATTTCTGATTCTCAGAATTTTAATTATATAGATGGTTTTCTATAAAAGAGTATTAATTAATCAATTTAGATGTTTATTTATTTTAAAACACTACGTCCATACTTAGTTTTAATAAATTCAATCTAAACGAGAAAAAACTAATAACAATTCAATATATGCTATTACTTTTCATAATAAATTAAATGTTTTCAAAATTATATCTTACATTCTCAATAATATTTTCTTTCAATATATTACTTTATAATATCAAACTTTAAATTAAAAAGACTTGATGGTTTAAGTAATGAAATCTTTCCAATTTTGTTTTTCAATTCATCTAATAATACTATTTAAGTGAATTTTCCATTTTAGCTTAAATAATATGCTTCCTACTTAAATATAATTCCAACATTTTAATTATAGAGATGAGTTTATATAAAAGAGCATTCATAATTGTTTGCTCTACGTATAACCATTTCCTCTATTAATTTCATTAGAGGAAAATATATTTTCCCTTCATCCCTTTTTTTTTCTTATGAAATATATGTCATCAAGGGCGAAAAGCAATTTATTTTATAATTTAAAATAAAGCGAAAGAGCGCTGCTTTTAATTCCTTTTTCATTGCATTATACGAGAAAATGACAGCTAATATCACTGAAAAAAAAAGGGAATATTATCTGGTTTCTTTTCCCGCTTCCATGTTAAATTAATAGATAAATTGGTTGAATTCAAAAGTCCTCGGTAATCAGGGTATTTCAGTCAAGAAATTTTCAATAAATGTAATTACCATGCAGAGGTTTTTGAGTATTCGTTTTATTTGGACAGATTTAGAAATTAAACTGAAATTGATTTCAGTATTTAGAATAGACTTCATTTAAAAATGTTAAATCATTTCAAGTAAGATGTGACAACAGATTTTCATTTTACTTTTCTTTTCTATTTAATTTCCTTAAATTTGAAAGAAAAGAGAAAATCATTAATTCTTTATTTTATTTCGGTTTACTTTTTAGGGTTCCATACCTCACAAGGTAAAAACGAAGTCCTTATAGAATCACTCTGTTGTTCATCTATCTTTCAAGACCATTTCTTCAGGAATGGCTAAAGGTATTATCAAGTTGAAATTAGTATCAAATAATATGGTCCACGGCCCTATTGTTTTATAAAAATTTCTAGTTTCTAACTCAAAGCAATAAAAAGTTACGGGTTTAAATTAAAACAACCTTTTTTTTTTCTTCTCCCATACGAACTCACTCTCAAAACCTGTAGGTTATTTTGGGATTGGCGAGCAGGCCCCTACCTGCCATGTTTCCCTAGCTTAAACGGATTTACTGCCTGGAACCGGGGCACGTAGCGCCACTGAAGGGATGCCGCGTAGTGGCTGGCCATTGCTGGCAGGACGGCTATGTGGAGGTCTTTGTTTTGTTCCCATTTTTGTTTTGCTGCTAATTGATGTTATTCTTTTTATATGGACCTGCGCTTGGCATTCACTTGTCGTTGCAGTGGTGACTGGATCCCGCTTTTCTCCCTACGCCACCGGGTAAAAACAGGCTCCGTAGGCTACCCTATTGGAGCGGGTCTGGTAGCTGATGAGCTGGCTTTAGCCAATATGCACTTAATAAAAAGGCGGGCAGAAGAAACAATATAAAAAAAACAAAAGGAAAAGACTGAAAAGGAAGGGGGTTAATATATGTTTATTTAACTTTACATAAAAAATAGAAAAAATTTAATACTTTTACCTGTGTTGGATGTTTTTACGTTTTTTTCTACTGTACTGTTTGTTACCTGTTGTTTTCTTTTACTGCTTGATTTTTGTTGCATTTTTCCTCGTCGTATTTAGGTTTCTCACTTTGCTTTTTGGTTTCTCATGTGTTGCAGTTGTTTCTGGCTTCTCATTTGTTGCATTTTATTTGGTTTCACATTGTGATTTTTGTTTCTCTTTTTTCGCTGTTGATTTTATACTTTGTTGCATCACTAGTAACCGTTGAAAATGTTGTCATGAATGCGCTCTAATGACGATCAGTCCACAGAAACTTTATGGCTGTTATCATAAAATCGATGAAGCTATTTGAAGATTTGGCGCGCTGTGGAGTGAGGCATATTCCTTGGCCATTAGTCCGTTAATTAGTTCATTAACTTCCCACCCTCTTAGACGCTTTACACTGGCTATTTTTATTGTATATATGTATATATATATATTCTGAAAGAGAAGATAAATTAGACAGAGGTTATATACACTTTGAATGTAGAGGTACCGTGGCTACTAGGACTTTTATGTTTTTGTTTAATTTTGTTGTAATCTTTGTTGTAATTTTGTTTAATCTATGTTCGTCTGTTTCATGTCATCTACATTGTTCATTAGCCACCTGATCACTGCCCTACCTTTGTTTTGTACATGTTTGTTGTTTGCAAGTTGTCTGTGCCATAGTTTTTCGTTATTAATTGTGATGTTGACCAGATGGTGTGGTTGTGTGAGATTGTAGGTTATTTGTCGTTGGCCTAGAATCTTTAAATTTGGCAGGAAGGAAGTCTTATAGCACATGTAAAGGAAAAAAATCCATAAATCATTAATTTATATTTCTATGTTGATTTATTACGTGGCAAACTTTCAAGACCGTTTTTTTTTTCAGGAATGGCTGAAGGTACCAAGTTGCAATTAATATCAATTAATAAAGTCCACGACCCCATTATTTTGTAAAAGTTTTGATCTTCTAACACAATGCAACAAAAAGTTACGTCCTTAAAAAAGTTTTTTCTATGTATAAACTCATTCTCAAAACATATAGGATACTCTGCGTTAACCTAGAATCTTGAAATTTGGCAAGAAGGAGCCCTTATAGCACATGTAAAGAAAAATAACCGAAAATCGTTTATTTATATTTCTATGATGGTTTATTACGTGAAAAACTCTTGTGACTGTCAAGATCATTTTTTATTCAGGAACGACTAATTCATTTATTCAGGAGTCACAGTTTTCCACTGTGAAGAGGCTTGGGTTGAGGTTTTCTTTCTCTCTTTCTGTGTACAGGATTTTTGTTTTGCTTTTTGTGTAGGGGAAACAGGTTTTTCCCATTTGTTTGCAGATGAAACAGAAGTTTGACCTGACTCATATTCGGTTGACTGTTTAGATTGACGATTAGAATATTCTATTTTCACAGGTTCTGAAGATGGTGGCAAAAGTTCTAGTGCAGGCAAAGGTCGTATGTTAGCGGAACAATACATACTGCGGGTTTTTTCTTTATAGTGCTGGTTGGTGTAATAGAAGAATCATTTGGTGGTAAAGATAATTCAGTTTGGGTGCTGATATGTCTTACGGATTTTATTTGTTGCTTGAGGAAACTAGAATAAGAAATTCCTACAGATGGTGTTCTAGATTCAACAAGTTTTCGAGCTTCAGGATAAGAAAGTTTCTCAGTGATTTTGACTGCAAGAATTTATTTCTCACGGATCCAGTTTGGACAAGAACGAGAGTATGTTGCCTGGTCACCCTTGCAGTTTATACAGAGTTCGGATTTTTCATATGAGTTACACTTATGGCCGACTTCTGAACATCTTGCACATGTAACAGATCCACGACAGGTAGTTTTACTGTGGCCATAACGCTGGCATTTAAAGCAACGGAAAGGGTTAGGAATATAAGGCCGGACGTGGCAGTTCAGATATGCAGCTTTAATTCTAGTTGGTAGAGTAGGGCTGTTGAAAGTCAGAATAATATGCTTTATAGGAAGCACTTACTCATTCCGACGAATAGTGATACGGTCTACAACATTTTGATCTTTTAAATTATGCAAGAGTTCATCTTTTGTAGAGAATAAAAGTTCTGGTTCTGATATTACAACAGGGCTTGTATTTAGAGTTTGATGAACCTGAACAGAAACAGAAAAATAGTTTTGTGCACTTTGAGAGAAATTCTGAGTGACTCGCTGGAGAAACCTACACCATCAAATCCCCAGAGTGCATTTTTTTTAGTGAATGACCATCTCCAAAAATTGACTGAAATGTTTTCGCGATAAGAAATGGTGAAGTTCTCTTAATAGAACTATCAGAAAGACTGTCAGTATGTTTAATTATTAAAAAAAATATGTAAATGAAATATTCTGTACAGTTTGTTGCTCTCCACATAGGAGAGAGACAGAAGGAATTGAAGTATTTCCATCTATATTAGAGACAAAACCAATTCAGACCCCAGTCGCACCACCCATTACCGAGCCAACGAGGGCACATTCGTAAGCACATTCATGCATCAGTGCTAACCAGGGCCCGTAAGTTCACAAGACACACGTATATCAGTCTCTATTCTTAACGATGTGACTAGTATGTGACCGCTCACTTGATTCCCAGCCAGTGACAAGTCAGCTGACAAGGCGATTGATGAATACGGGACCAATATGCACCTCCCGTCTACCTGAAGCAGAGGCCATAGCAGTGTGTTGGTTTCTCTCAACTGCCAGGATCCCCCTTTCCAGGGATGCGGGTCACCACGCACGGCAAACAGGTGGGTGGTTTACAATTATCCATAAGTCGATATAAACAGGATGATATCGGCTTATATAGAATTGCCCTCACCTCAGAAGAGGAAAACACAATGAGAGTGAAATAAAGAAGAAAGATTAGACAAGACAATGCAGAGGAAAAAGAAAAGAGAAAGATCGCTCAGGTACCCGGGGTTGAAAAGCCCGTGAATACCTAAAGAAGGTATCCCCCTGGGGGGAGTCATTTAAGGAAAATTTTAGCTTTTCGGAAGTTTAAAGTATTGAATAAATTCCTGTGATGTTTGTGTTTTTTTATTGCAAAGAAAGATCTGTAGAACTTTTTTCTAAGGGGGATAACAAATCAAGATATTTGAAGAGTAGTTCAACTGTTTGTTACTTAATATAACTTTTGATGAAATTAAAAGTTTGAAAATGGTTTTAACTCACTGTTTTTAACGGAATATGGATCTAACAGTTGAAAAAAAACGTTGCAATGTCATGAAAAAAAGAATTAGATCATATCAGGTCATTTCAGATTCTTTTTCAAAATGAAATCATCCTTCTGGTTTCTTAAATAAATTGTAAAATAAATAATGTTTTCCAAACCGATTTGTATTGTTTTCTCATCATTCATTCCAGTATCGCTGCTCGGTTTTAATACTTATTAAACTGGAATCGTGATATCTTTTTTGAAAATTCCTTGTAAAGCATTATTGGGGTATTAGGTGCTGACAAAAATAATGACTGAATAATGAACGATTTATGGGAAATTTGAGCTTTTCGAAAGTTTAAAGTATTGAATAAATTCATTTGATTTTGTGTTTTTATGTGTGCAAAATGACATGTAGAGCTTTTTCCTTAAGAGGAAAAAAGGTCAAGATATTCGAAAAGTAGTTGGAGTGTGTTATTTAATATAAATTTTCATGAAATTAAAAGTTTAAAAGTGGTCTGACTGTTTTTAATGGATTATGCAGCTAACAGTTGAAAGAAAACTTGCGATGATGAAAATATCGAATATATTTGCGTTTTTATTTATAAATGAGATGCATTTTTTTTTTTAATGCAAATAGGTGAACAGTAAGTGAAAATGTGTTATTTGATGAAGTTCTTGGATAAATTAAAGATTTGAAAATAGTTTTTTCTAAAGGAAAATCTTTTGTTTGAAGAAGTTCTTGGAGAAATTTAAGATTTTATAGTGCTTTTCTTTAAATGAAAATCTTTTGTTTGATGAAATTCTTGGAGAAATAAGATTTGAAAATAGTTTTCTCAAAGTGAAAATGTGTTATTTGATGAAGATCTCAGAAAAATTAAAGATTTGAAAGTGGTTATCTCTAATTGAAAATGTGTTATTTAATGAAAGTCTTGGATAAATTAAAAATTTGAAAGTATAGTTTTCACTGTGTGAAAATGTGTTATTTGACGAAAGACTTAGAGAAACTAGAAAGTTTGAAAGTAGTTTTCTCTAAGTGAAAATGTGTTATTTCATGAAGGACTTAAACAAATTAAAGATTTGAAAGTGGTTTTCTCTAATTGAAAATGTGTTATTTAATGAAGGTCTTGGATAAATTAAAAATTTGAAAGTATAGTTTTCTCTGTGTGAAAATGTGTTATTTGACGAAGATCTTGGAAAAATTTGAAAATTTGAAAGTGGTTTTCTCTAAGTGAAAATGTGTTATTTGATGAAGATATTAGAGAAATTAAAAATTTGAAAGTGGTTTTCTCTAAGTGAAGATGATGATGAAGGTCTTAGAAGAATTAAAAATTTGCTGAGCTGGTTTGCTCAATTGGTAGAGCATTGGCATCTTCATCCAAGGAATCTCCGGTTCGAATCCGGATCCGGACTTTTTCTCCCAGATAGGAAGATTACATCTCATATGATTTCTTTACCAATTTGAATAATTGTGACAAAATTAATCTAGTGTAGTCACGTTTTCAGCGTTTAGTGGAGGTCTCATTACCTGTGATTTATGCTGTTGTGCTGATTCAAAGATCAGACCAGGTGCTATGATCATTGAGCTTAACTGGATGAATTAGGTCAGCCATATTCGTCCGGGATTGCCCAGTTGATAGAGCATTGGCAGCTTCAGCCAAGGGATCCCGGGTTCGAATTCTGGCCCGGACTTTTTCGCACAGTTGGGAAGATTACATCTCAATACTTTGTATAGTAGGAAATATGATAATTTTATTAAAAACTTGCACATTCGTAAGAAAATCATGGGTGAATTTGATTTAGTGCTATTTTTCATCAGTGTATATATATATCGATGATCTCAGGAAAAATGCAAGTCTTACTGTTTTCTTAGCTACTTTTTAAATAACTCAAAATATATACTTTTGACTTTATGTAAAATATAAAAACAGCTTTACACTGAATTTAACACAATTCAAAATTATTGATTCTATTATGCTAAAATATGCTATGACTAAATTTGCACGCCGTGTTGCATTCTTGTCATAAATATAACATTTTTATGTATACTGAAAGCATTTTGCACACCTTTTTCCTTAGTGTATACTATATGGAATATACAAATAAAACTTTAAAATGCTTTCAAAGTGATGCACTTTAATATACTGTTTACTTTAAAATAGTGGAGAATATAAATTGAAAATATTAGTGCAAGAGACTTTTGAAATTGCCTTCGTAAAGTTAAAACTTTAATATACCTAATGTATTCCATAGAAGGTAGAGATTTTTTATAATAAAATACTAAAGAATCCAACCCGAGCTTCCCGGGTTACAGAATGTAACTGGAAAAATATTTTATTTTTTCGAAAACTCTAACATATTTTTTATATTTAATACATAAATTTAGACTGCCATCACATATTTACATTGATATCAAACGAATTTTTATAAGAAAAATATCAATTATTTATTGAAATTTATTAAAACCTATACTTTATCATGCGTATCAACCGCATGCCAGGTGTTAATAGCTCCCAGGATCTCATCGCGTCATCGGTTGGGAACAACTTCATCACCCTCCGTATAGCCCTGACATAGCGCCAAGTGACTACCTTAACTTCCTATACTTAAAGAAGCACCTTGGCGTTCAGCGCTACAACGACGATGACGACGTCAAAACGACGATGATGCAGTGGCTGGGAGGAACGAGATGGGATACAAAAGCTGGTCGCACGATACGATAAGTGCTTTAACATATAGGCTGAAATTATGCTGAAAAGTAGATTAAGGTGTATAGGCTTTCATGTAAAAATATTTTTTTTTTTAAAGTGGCCTTGTGTTTTTTAAATATCAAAACGGTACTTACTTAAAACACACTTTTCGTATTACGCATTATACAACTTCAGAAGAATCAAATAATCATGCTATTGCATTCATCTTTATAATAGAAGGGAATTGTTTGCTTTCTTATGTATCTACTATATATCTATCTGTGTATAGATAAGTAATTTAGAATAAATGTACTTCGGAACGTCTATTTCAACACATTAAAAGTTAATTAGCAATTATTCTATTTTTTTCTTAATTTTTTATATGATGATCTATCTTTAAATCTTGGAATCTACTGGAACCGAACAGAAGAAAATTCGCATGCTGATAGACTAACTAAAGACATAGGCAGGGTATAGTATAGTTACCAGACTTTTCGACCTCCCGGTCGTTCTTTGCCTCTAAAAAAGCAAAAATACAAATCAAAATGATAGTTCAATATAAATTTAGAAATCTATCATAATTTTAGAGATAAGTTTTCCAGGATGTTGAATCAAGACAAAAATGGTGCTTTCTTTGAATTTGGATTCCTTACCTCCGTATTTGGTAAAAATCATACCTCATAACATGTCGAAATCTCAGAGATGAAATTTTGCATGCTGATGAACCTCACACAAACAGCATGGGGTATGGAATTTTTTTTTTTTTTTTTTTTTTTTTTATTTATTCCCCTGGCCCTTAGAAGGAAAAAATATATCCCAGAATTCGCTAAGGCTTTACAGAAGAAACTTTGCAGAATAGTGAAATTCAGGATATAAATATCAGCTACAGTGAAATTGTGCCCCCCCTCCCCCCCATACCTCCCGAGAAGATCCTACAATCGATCAGAGAAAACAAAATAATTCCGAACCATTCCGAATGTAAAAGTTATATCTTAGAATCTACCAGAACATTAGGGAAGAAACTTTGCCAAATTCTGAATCTCGGGAATAAACACCGGATATAAAGGAATCTTTCAAAATTTGTTCCATTACCTACCAAGAGGCTCATTCAACGAAATAAAGAAATCAAATTAATTGCAAATTGTCCAAATATTAGCAGAAGTTCACACTACAGAATGAGAAAAAAAGACATTCTCTTCCATTTTTGAATTTGAATCAGAGTTTGTCTAAGTAACGCCAGCTAAGTCTGCTATTTATATAAAAAATTTGAAATAATGTACAGCAGCCTGTTATGATGTGAAAGATATAATTTTTATACATCTATTTGGAGAATAAATACCATTCAATAATTTGAATTTTTGAGTATGAATCAAGGTTTGATTAGGTAACGCCAGGTAAATCCTTTATTTACACAAAAGCTTTAAATTAATGTACCGTAGCGTTTTATGAAAGATACAATTTTCATACATCTTTTTGAAGAATAAATTCTATTAAATAATATTATGATATGGCCTTGATTATTTTGTAGGAAAAGAACAGATGCATTAATATAAAGGTCATTTTGTCCCTACATCCTAGTCTTGAAATTACTTTTTATAAGACACATAAATTCGTAAAAGATTTTTAAAAAAAATGAATTGTAACCGTTCAGATTGAAAATCAAATCCGCGTGTTTTGGCAAACTTATCATGTTTACACTGCAAAAAAAGAAAACAAAAAAGTGTTGATTTTACAGTATAATACTGACATCCCAGCTGCCAGTATTATACCGTAAAATTAACAGGAATAAACAGCAAAATAAGCAGTAATACGCTGCCGCGCATAACTCTTTATTTTATTTTATTTTATTTTTTCAGTGTACAGAAAGAGAACATGCAGTTCATGTTCACTTGTGCGAGTGGGCCTAGTTAAATTTTAGAAAATAAATGTTTAATAAATAATAAATTGAAAAAAATATATATTATGGTTGCTTAATTGAATCGAAATATTGTCTAAATTCTCTACTCCTAGAAAAGCATTTCGAAAACAATTTTCTCTTCCTTTTAAATCCTTAAAATCAAAACCAGAAATGTAATCACCTACTACGCAAATGTACCAACCCTAAAATGACACAAGTTCTTTCCAGAATAAAATTTTAACCGGAAGATCTTACGGAATTGCAGCAAAAAGATATTTCACTATAAAATTTTTCTCTTTTCACTCAAAATGCATATTACATGTGTTTTCTGCCTCCGAAAATTTAATATACCCCAATGAACGCGCTGCAGAGAAAAACATTTTAATAAGAGGAACAATTTAATTTTATACGTGTCATTGTAGGGGGAGGGGAAAGAAAAAATATAAATATAAAGAGGTCCTTGTTAAACGTGTTGTAATTTCTGCCTCCCCAACCCCCCTTTTTCCCAAACGATTCCAGGAGAGCGGAACAGGTGTGTCTGGCTTCAACCCCACAAAAATATTCCGGTAAATTATCAAGTCCACCAAGCGTGGCGTATGCCGGATTTTCCTGCAATTGCTGCTGCTGCAGAGTCTGAGACAGGAGAAGGTTGTAAAAGCAGTCGAGGGTGGTGGTGGTGGGTTATTTTAATTTTTGTGAAAACAGAGCAAAACGCGCGAAAAATAATATTCCCCGAATCGTATTTGGAAAAGGCGTTTTAATAACGTTCCCAGAACGTCTTATTTTCCCCTGGAAATGTTTTAGTATTTCGGGAGATGTTTGTATGAGGTGCGAAATAAATTTGATTATTCGTGAGTGTTTGGAGTTTTCGTTTTGTTTGATGTTTTAATGATACACAATTTGTTTGTTATGTTATGATACGAGATGAAATATTTTTGAGAATTTTTGTGAATGGTTTTTCTTTTTCTTTAGTGGTGCATTGTTGTAACATAGATGTGATATTGCAGACATGTACTTGATATGTAATGAGTAAGATCATATTGAATGACAGGGATTTTGGGATATATATCGTTGTATTTTTAAGCAAGACGTTACCAACAGTTAATTTTCCGAAGCATGATCGACGTATTATATAATGTTTTGATTTGGATGATTTTTTTTCAGTCATTTTTTTAGTCATTTGTTTGTTATATTATGATGCGAGTTGAAATATTTTTGAGCATTTTTTGTGAATGGTTTTTCTTTTGCTTTAGTGGCGCACTGTTGTAACATAGATGTGACATTGCAGACATGAACTAGATATGTAACGAGTAAGATCATATTGAATGACAGGAATTTGGGACATACATCGTTGTATTGTTAAGCAAGACCTTACCCACAGTTAATTTGTTGAAGCATGATTGACGCCAGTGGCGTAGCCAGGGTGCGGGTCCAGATGCTCTGGATACCACTATTTTTGTAAAGTTTTCTTGGTCTTATCTAATCGGAAATCTTTCTGCGATAATCAAAGTTAAGAAAACTTTACAATATTACTGGTATCAAGAGTATTTGGACCCCCTCCCTGGCTACGCCACTGATTGACGCATTATATTATGTTTTGCCTTGGATATTTTTTTCAGTCATTTTTTAGTCATTTTTTTAGTAATTTGTTATATTATGATACGAGTTGAAATATATTTGAGAATGGTTTTTCTTTTTCTTTAGTGGTGCATTGTTGTAACATAGATGTGATATTGAAGACATGTACTAGATATGTAACGATGTAAGATCATATTGAATGACAGGAATTTGGGACATATGTCCCTGTATTGTTAAGCAAGACCTTACCGACAGTTAATTTGCTGAAGCATGATTAATGTATTATATCATGTTTTGCCTTGGATAATTTTTTTTCTTCTAACTGACACCAGAAAAAATAGTCAAAGATATCAATCTATACTAGTTTTTTTATGTCTTTAACGTTGTCTTTCTGTGACATTGAGAAACAACTTCACCGAAATATGCGATCCTTTTTCGTAAAGTAAAATAAAATCACTTATTTAAAAAAAATAATAATTTAGTAAAAATGCACATATTCTAAATGCAACTGTATTTTAACACTTTCCAAAGTAAATGAAAAGTGTTTATGAATTCAGTGTGTTTGTCTGCGTCCCGTCTGTCTGTCCGTACTCTGACGAGCATAAATATACTCGGTTTGCCATACAGTTTATATATGTTATTGAAGTTTACTATGGCATGTTGAAGTACGTAGCATTTATAGTTCACATACAGGGACACTCAAAATAATTCCGCTACATTGTAGTCCATGATGAAAAATCGTTTGCGGTGTATTTTAACGATGTTACACTATTTCGAATATATTGAAATTTATATATATCACTGAGGTGCCCTACAAGATGCTTACTATAGAATATGGTGCGTACAGCATTCATCGGTTCATTTACAGGGACATATAAAATAACTCGGTACAGTACTGTGTATGAACAATAATTGCTGGAAGTGCGCTTTTTCAATTAAAATATTTTTTTGTATGTTACTTATTGTTCATAAATTTTATAGATCATATACAGGGATGCAGAAAGATCTCAAGTACTTTTCCGTTTATTGATGGAAATTGCTGAAAGGTAGTTTCAACTGAAGTAATTCCTATCTGAAGTAAATTTTGTCATACTATGTAGCATATATATAAATCTATAGATAATACACTATATTTCCAATGATGATTGGTCACTTGCGGTTTTAGACGTTTTGTTAAATATCTGGAAAGATACATGAGGAATTATCCTGAAACTTCAGGAGTGTAAACAACATGATTGACGTCATATATTTCCGCGAAGATTTTTTTCCCGAAACCCCATAAGGGGCCGTCAACAAATTGAAGAAAAACGAATATCTTTTGGATAACCCTGTAAAAACTAATATTGCAAAAAGCATTCAAACTATAGATTCTCTCCAACGCAACAACTTGTGGCGCCATCTGTCGCGTGGGAACTGAGCTCTCAGATTCCGGCGCATCATTATTATCCAAGGACCGCCTTGGCCGCGAACTGTGTGTCATGACGCAGGAGCGTTAAGGACTGTTCACCTACAAGTTCTTCATCACTGCACCTGCCGCTGTCTGTCGCGAGGGAGTGCAGGCTCCAGCGGTTCAGGCTTTTTTCAGTTTCTTTTTTTTTTTTTTTTTTTTTTTTTTTTTTTTTAGCTTTCTTGCCTGCCCCTTGTCGCGCTTAGGCTTGTCCTGGCAGTGCCGGCCTTTGGCCTAGTTTGTATTTTCTTTTTATTCTTTTTTGTTGTTGTTTGGGCCGTTTGCGCGTGCGCTGGCGGTCTCGGCATCGTGCCTTCCCTTCCGCCGGTGGCTGGAATCACCCAAAACGAATCCCCGCGTGCCGGGGAACATCCCGGGGGAGGTGCTAACGCTCTACGGCCTGGCTTTGCTGGGCCGAGTGGCCTCCCTTAGGCATTCAATTAAGTGGCTTATTGTAATAATTTGGGTTCATTTTTATGAAGATAGCATGTATACTCGAAGAGAAATTCACGTTTTTATAAAAACAGTCCCAAATTTTACCAAGTTTTTTGCTTATAATTTGCAGAGTTTTTAATATAAAAGCAAGTTATTTTCATAAAATATGACAAACACAATTGTACACAATACCTTGCAATCAGAATTAAAAAATAATAAAAAATGTATGAAAAATGAGCAGGTTTACTAAATATTGTTTCATTGCGCATGCGCGAATTCAATCAAAATATACTGTACATAATATATTAGCTAAATGTATAGACCAACTTTTATGAAAGTCTCCAAAACATAGCTTGAAAATTCTGATAGTAATCGTCGATAGAATAAGCTCGAATTTCGCTGTTTCCAAAAGGAAGCAAATAGATGAGGGGTTGTATCCAAATATACTAGCTTAAGAAAGTTGACATAATAAGAATGAAGTGTTTCTCATTCTATATTTGATACAACCCCTCATCGTTTTGCTTTCTTTTGGGAACAGCGAATTTCGAGCTTATTCTATCGACGATTACTATCAGAATTTTCAAGCTATGTTTTTGAGACTTTCATAAAAGTTGGTCTATATGTTTAGCTAATATATTATGCACAGTATATTTTGATTGAATTCACGCATGCGCAGTGAAACAATATTTAGTAAACCTGCTCATTTTTCATACAATTTTTATTATTTTTTAATTCTGATTGCAGGGTGTTGTGTACAATTTTGTTTGTCATATTTTCTGAAAATAACTTGTTTTTATATTAAAAACTCTGCAAATTATAAGCAAAAAACTTGATAAAATTTGGGACTGTTTTTATAGAAACGTGAATTTCTCTTCGAGTATACATGCTATCTTCATAAAAATGAACCCAAATTATTACAATAATCCACTTAATCATAATCTACAGTTTGAATGCTATTGCAATATTAGTTTTTACAGGGTTATCCAAAATATATTCGTATTTCTTCAATTTATTGACGGCCCCTTATGGGGTTTCGGGAAAAATTCTTCGCGGAAATATATGACGTCAATCACGTTGTTTACACTCCGGACGTTTCAGGATAATTCCTTATGTATCTTTCCAGATATTTAACAAAACGTCTAAAATCGCAAGTGACCAATCATCTTTGGAAATATAGTGTATACAGGACTACCAAAAATAATTCAGTTATTTTTCCGAATATAGATGATAATTTCTGAAATTAGGTTTTTAAATGTGTTATGCGTTTTCCAAATTGTTTACTTTTACACCACCTTTCATCTTATAAAACTTTAAAATGCTTTTACTGTAGTCGGGAAGTGTTCAATTATCTATGCTTGACACATGATTTTTCTTTTCTGTTTTCTTATGGGACAAATGTATGTTTTCAAAAATACAGTAGTGGATATAGATTAACAAAAATATTTTGCGTGTACACAATTTTCCGTCATATTTTAACCAGGGTTAGGGTTAACAACTGTTAGTACCGACATGTTTAAACACTGTATTTTTGTCATTTTTAATCTTTTAATTTTTTCTTTTTGTCATAATAAAATCATTTTTTAATATGAAAAAAAAAAAAAAATCCTTATTACGATGGGCATATTTTTGGGAATGTTTTTATTGTTTCTTTTCGGTGATAAAACAAAGAAGTAGATGGAGGTATCAATTAAAGTAAACTAAAAAAAAAATCAAAGTTTCCTTCACATGAAAATTACACTGAAATTCTTTTATTATTTTATATTATGCCCATTTTAATTAGATTGATATATTTTATAGAAGAACAGCAAATCAAAATTTCTTTGCTGAAAATGTTTTGGGTCTTAAATATCATCCCTAATTGTGGTACAGCAATAACAATTTACCTAAAGGTGCCATAAATTATTTTGAAATAATATAAATATAAAATTACTCCTGATTCTTTTTATTTTCTTAAAAATTCCCCACGTGATATAAATGCAATTTTTTTCCTTATGCATAGTTTGTTAATAACCAAATCAGTATGTAATAATTCTTTTTAGTAAACAATTTTTAGATTATGATAGGCATATTTTTCTTTGATTAAAATGGTGGGGGAGGGGGGGTATAATTTCTGGCAACAGGTGTCAAATATGTTGAGAAATGTTTTATAAAAAGGAAAATTATGCTGAAATGCTTGAGTTAAACTTCTTTTGCATTTTAATTCATAAATCCAATTATGGTAGGGTTTCTTGAATAAAAATTGCTTTAAAAAAACGAAAAACTCATATCTATACATCAAATTGCAATGTATTACATTTAAAATATTTTTCTTTATTGGGGACCAAAATGACTTCTAAAAAATATAACTCAAACTTATCATTTGCCATTAGTTTTTTTCTGAAATATACATTTTACATTTCTAGAATAACACTTGATAAAAACCAATTTTCAAGGCAGAAAATACCAATTTCGACAAAGAAATAAAATGCAAGGAAAAAAAAACTGAAACTAAATACCCCTAACCAAAAAGAGAAACTCATATGTACCGCATTTCTCTTTAATATACCTTGACTCCGTCGAAAATTAAATTCCTCTTCAAGAGTGGATTTAAATAAAAAGCAGCTGCAGTTTTGCCCCATGAAATATTGCTCTATTTAAATGAAATATTTAAACTTGACAGTTGTGTGAGGTGCTTTTTCATCAGCTGCATGTAAACCGAAATGAAATCAAATGTCTTGGGGCAAAATTTTCCTCAGATGATTCCATACAAATCCCACCTTAAATTTGAGTAGAGTAATTTTTCTTTTTTGAGATGGCATAAAATTATGTGTTTTGTGGGCATGGCCAATTTAAAAGCACATTTTTAAATTGGACATTTAAAATGTGCTTTTAAAAGCCCAATATTTGAAAGCAGATTTTTAAATAGAGATATTTTTCTGGTGATTATGGTGCTAGGTGTGCAACCATTAAGGTTTTTTTTTATTTAAAGATGTAAACGTTGGAATAGGTTAATTTATGGGAACTCGGTACTTTATCCTGTAAATAACATAATCACAAAATAAGATCACTAAATGTAATTAAAATCTAGAGAAATGCTTAAGTGATACTAAAAGAAACAACAAAAGGTTTATAAAAAACCTTTTTAATAATCAACATACGTTTCAACGCTCCTACGGTGCCATTTTCAAGAAATATAATGATAAACAAAGTATTCATACGAGTTGTAATTTTTCAACTGGACGAAAAATGTCCGGGCCAGGATTCGAACCTGGGATCTCTTGGCTGAAGCTGCCACGCTCTACCAACTGAGCTATCCCGGTCGAATCTGGAGGGCATAATTCATCCAGTTAACCTTATTGATCATAACATCTGGTCTGATATTTTAATCAGCTCAACAGAATAGATCGTAGGTAATGGAACTCCAGTAAACGCCGGATACGTGATTACACTAATTTTAACACAATTATTCAAATTGGTAAAGAAATCATACGAGTTGTAATTTTCCAACTGGACGAAAAATGTCCAGGCCAGGATTCGAACCTGGGATCTCTTGGCTGAAGCTGCCACGCTCTAAGGTTAACTGGATGAATTATGCCCTCCAAATTCGACCGGGATAGCTCAGTTTGTAGAGCGTGGCAGCTTCAGCCAAGAGATCTCAGGTTCGAATCCTGGCCCGGACATTTTTCGTCCAGTTGGAAAATTACAACTCGTATGATTTCTTTACCAATTTGAATAATTGTGTTAAAATTAATCTAGTGTAATCACGTATCCAGCGTTTACTGGTGTTCCATTACCTGCGATCTATTCTGTTGAGCTGATTAAAATATCAGACCAGATGCTATGATCAATAAGGTTAACTGGATGAATTATGCCCTCTAGATTCGACCGGTATAGCTCAGTTGGTAGAGCGTGGCAGCTTCAGTCAAGAGATCCCAGGTTCGAATCCTGGCCCGGATATGTTTCGTCCAGTTGGAAAATTACAACTCGTATGATTTCTTTACCAATTTGAATAATTGTGTTAAAATTAATCTAGTGTAAACAAAGTATTCTTGCAAATTTTGGAAAATAACCTTGAAAACACGAATCACGAGATCAAATATGTAAAAAGAGAAAAGCAGGTGCTTGCAGTAGCCAACTGTAATCCTGAAAATTAATATTATAAAGCAATAAATTATAAATTAATAAATTAATGTTATAAAGCAATAACGAAATATTAATTTTCACGATTACAGTTGGCTACTGCAAGCACCTGCTTTTTTCTTTTTACATATTTGATCTCGTGATTCGTTATTTCATGGTTTTTTCCAAAATTTGCAAGAATACTTTGTTTATCATTATATTTCTTGAAAAGGGCGCCGTAGGAGCGTTGAAACGTATGTTGATCATTAAAAAGGTTTTTTATAAACCTTTTGTTGTTTCTTTTAGTATCACTTAAGCATTTATCAAGATTTCTGTAAATAACAATTATATTATACAAATAACGCCTACATTAAAGTTTTTGGATCATATTTCAATAAAGCAAAATCATTACAGATAATTAAAGGCTTTAAATTGTTCGTAAAATAATAATTAAAAAAAAATGATTTTTTTTTTTTTTTTTTTAATTTAGCAGTTTTATTTTTTTCTTCTTTTCCAATTTTAGAATTTCAAACTAGAATATCTTTTAATCCTTTACTTGGGGTATTTTGTTCTAGAAACCTAAGCATAGGATTTTTGATACAAAGATTAGACCAGAGGGGGGAAAATCATAATTGGCTGGAATAAATCTATAAAAATCGCACACATTTTTCAAAAAAAAAAAAAAAAAAAAAAAAAAATCAAAGATATAAAAAAAAAAATCGATACTTAGTTAGTTATCTCTCATAGAATCTGAAGATACGTTAATATAATTCTGACAATTTACTCAATTATTGTGGAAGCCTTAACCTTATTTGATTGCATAATGGATATAAAAAAAATATATATGAACTGAAAAAAAATGAGTTTAAACGTTTCATTTACAAAAAAGATAGGGGAAGATCGGGTAGCCCCGGACACTTGGATAAATTGCAAATAAAAAACAAATGAATGAAATTTATGTCTTTATTGCATACTTAAAATAAAATTACGAACTTCTTTAATGATTTTAATTTAACATTGCTAATAATATCGAATTATTTAACGAAATATACTGAAAATAGTTTAGCCTTATTTTTTTGGCGTCACAAGAAACGGCGGATAGCCCCGGACATATTAATCAATGGTGTCCCAACCGTTTTTTGGCCTTACAAACATCACAATTATAATAAAAATTCGATGCATCTATATAAACACAATCTTCATGGGCCCTGTCTTTGCATTCCTGGCACTGAATCCAGTCTTCTTCAAATGTTTCTCCGCATAGGATGCATCCTGTCTCGTTTATTCGAAAATTTATTGACGAAAACAAAACACTCACTCACGACTAACTTACTCGGCGGCCACGTCGCAATTAAACTGTATTTGTTTCGACTCTAGAGGGCGTTAATTTACAATAACTCGTTATTTACGCAACACTTTCAATTTCTTAGAAATTGAAATGTCCGCGGTTACCCGCCGTCCGCGGCTACCCGATATACCCCTAAGAGAGATTCGTAAAAACAACCACATAGTCTTTATTATTTATCAGATAGTCAGAAATTTGAGCACAATGAGGATGTTAAGGTTCATTTTAGGGTAAAAATTTTAAGATCGATTTTTTTGTCAAAACGAGAAGTATTAAGTCAAACTTAAGTAATTAAGTTAAGGATGCAGTTTCTTTCTTTCTTTCTTTTTCTTTTTTTTTTTTTTTTTTTTTGTGCGAATTTATTATGTAAAAGAAATGCAATAAATAACTAAATTTTCCAAGCCATACTTCAAACATATAACTGAGAAAGGTAACTGTTTTAAAGTATTGAAATATCTACTTTTAGAGAATGACTTATTAAAAAATAGTAGTTATTGAACACGTAGTAAGTAATCAATCTGAAATAGTAAAAATAACCTTGTTTAAAAATAAGTTTTAAATTAGACTTGTCCACAAAACATTTTATATCATCTCAAAAAGTAACATTAATAAAATTTAAGATAATACTTTTAAAATTTAAGATTTATTTTACAGATATTTGTTTAAATTGGTTATTTACCCAAAGTGTAATCAATATATATTTTTTAATGTAACACCAAAACGTTATAGTCTGGAGGTTATTTCAGTAATTTATTTGAAGGGGTAAAAATGTATTTTTTGGGTGTATAGCCAATTTAAAGGTGCATTTTCAAAGCTTTTATTCTATTTCGAATTTATTATATTCCGGAAATGTAATCAAAATGTAATTTTTTAAGTCATAATTACAACACACGAGGATTGAAATATGTAATTTAGCTAATTAATTAAAGTATAGAAATAATTATTTTGTGAATAATGACTATATTAAAGATACACTTTTAATGAAAGTTATAAATATATGTATATATATATTTCCATTTCAGATTGACTATTTAACAGGAATTGAATCAGTACCATTTTCTAAAAAGTAATCACAAAACGTTATATATATATATATTAGAATAAGTTATTTAATTAATCAATTAGAAAGAATAAAGATACATGTAATTTAACTTATTATAAAGGTATGTGCAAACTATCTTAAATTTCAATAGAGTAATGTTACTTTTATAGGCAGCACAAAATTATGTGTTTTGTGAATATGGCCAATTTAAAAATACTTTTTAAACAAGGATATTTTTTTACGTCATATTGATTACTTACTAGCAATTCAATTAATATAATTATTTAAAATATAATAATAAAATATTATACATTAAAATAGGTTAATTAAATAATTATTTTAAAGGAGTCAATGCATTTATAAGTTAGAGTACTGCAATGGCATGGCATATCTTAAGTAGAATATTTTTTCTATTTCAGTCTATTATAAAATTACGTACTTCGTGGATATGGTCCATCCAAAGGTACAATTTTAAAGAAAGACATTTCACTGTTCCAAATTAATTATTTAGCAATCAGTACAATTTTCTAAGAAGTAATCACAAAACGTTATATATTGAAATAAGTTTTTTAAGTAATCAATTAGAAAGACTAAAGATACATATAACTTAAATTATTGTAAAGGTATGTGCAAACTATCTTAATTTCAATAGCATAATGTTACTTTTATAGGCAGCACAAAATTATGTGTTTTGTGAATATGGCCAATTTAAAAATACTTTTTAAACAAGGATATTTTTGTTTACGTCATATTGATTACTTACTAGCAATTCAATTAATATAATTATTTAAAATATAATAATAAAATATTATACATTAAAATAGGTTAATTAAATAATTATTTTAAAGGAGTCAATGAATTTATAAATTAGAGTACTGTATAATGGCATGGCATATCTTAAGCAGAATATTTTTCTTTTTCTGTCTATTATAAAATTATGTACTTCGTGGATATGGTCAATCCAAAGGTACAATTTTAAGGAAAGACATTTCACTGTTCCAAATTAATTATTTAGCAATCAGTACAATTTTCTAAGAAGTAATCACAAAACGTTATATATTGAAATAAGTTTTTTAAGTAATCAATTAGAAGGATTAAAGATACATATAACTTAACTTATTGTAAAGGTATGTGCAAACTATCTTAAATTTCAATAGCGTAATGTTACTTTTATAGGCAGCACAAAATTATGTGTTTTGTGAATATGGCCAATTTAAAAATACTTTTTAAACAAGGATATTTTTTTACGTGATATTGATTACTTACTAGCAATTCAATTAATATAATTATTTAAAACATAATAATAAAATATTATACATTAAAATAGGTTAATTAAATAATTATTTTAAAGGAGTCAATGCATTTATAAGTTAGAGTACTGTAATGGCATGGCATATCTTAAGCAGAATATTTTTTTTCTTTTCAGTCTATTATAAAATTATGTACATCGTGGATATGGTCAATCCAAAGGTACAATTTTAAAGAAAGACATTTAACTTTCCAAATTAATTATTTACTAAGAATGCAATCAACATTATTTTGTAAGATATAGTCACGTAAATGTTATTCATGAGAAATGGTTATTTAAGTAATTAAACTGAAAGAATAAAGTTATGTGTTTTGTGGGTATCAGAAACTTTAAGATACACTTTAAATAAATATTAATTTTTCTATTTCGAATTTGTTATGTAACAGAAATGTAATCAAGCAGTTAGTTTCTTAATGTGCAATTACTACTCATTTGTTTTGAAATGAGTAAACGATCTGAGGTATAGAAATGTGTTTATGATGAAATTAACGATACATTCCTCAAAAAGTGTAGTTTTTTATATTTTAAATTGATTACTACCCCGAGTGCAATTAATGATATTTTTAAGATGTAATAATCACAAAACGGTATCCATTGGAAAATATTATTTAATTAACTAAATTGAAGGAATAAAGGAATGTATTTTTGTAAGTATGATGGGCAGATTAAAAATATATTTCAAAGATAATATTTTTTTGTTTTGAATTCATTATGTACCAGAAATGTCCTCATTCTAGTTATGTATTTTTTTAGACAAATTATAATACATTATGTATAAAAGGAGGTCATTTAGGTAAATGATTTAAATATATATTTTAGGGGGCATGGTCATTTTGATGAGGCATTTTTCAGAAAGGATATTTTTCTACGCTGTAAAAAAAAATGACAAATGTTTCATAGTCTACAAAAATATAAAATAACCACTAATAAAAATATACAATAACCTCTTCCGAATTACCCATGATTCGGAAAAGCGTTCTTTATCATTAGAGACTTCAGAACCGAGCAGATATTCGAGATTTAAAGAATCATTTACAAAATGAAAGGTTTTATTGGTGTCACTATAGTTTTCAGAAACGTATTCGAGTAGTTTTTATAGTGAAAATTAAACAAAAATCAACTTACTCAAACCTGAATATCGGTTGTTAGGATCCCATTAATTCTCAATTAAACATTTTCAGCTGCGTAATTGAATTTATATACATATAACAGTAATATTAATTTTAATGCTAATGTTAATTTAGCATGTTTGTCTGTGAAACATGTTAGTTGAACATGAAAATGTTTACCTGAGAATTTATAGCATATGAAGCACTATATTCCAGGTTGAGAAAACTGATTAATTACACTACTCGGAAACGTATCCGAAATTCACTGGCAAACGTATTCGAGTAGTTTTTTAAGTGAAAATTAAACAAGAATCAACTTTTTCAAACTGAAATATTGGCTTTTAGGATGCTATTAAATGTCAACTGAACATTTTCAGCTGCGTAATTGAATTTATATACAAATAAGAGTAATATTAATTTTAATGCTAATGTTAATTTAGCATGTTTGTCTGTAAAACATGTTTGTTGAACATGAAAATGTTTACTTGAGAAATGATAGCATCCAAAAAACCTATATTCCAGATTGATAAAACTGATTAATTATACTACTCGGAAACGTTTCCGAAAATCAATGGCAGCAAAAGACACTTTGGTTTTATAAATGCATCTTTAAATCTTGAAAATTTATTTGTTTCTGAGGTTTCTATACACTGTAAAAATGATCAATGTTTCTTATTTTATGAAAATATGCTATAAACACGAAAGAAAATATAATATAATCTTCTGAGTTATCCGACATTCCGAAAAGCGTGTTCCATTGTCTTTTGAATCCCCAGAAAGCAATACATTTCCAAATTTTAAATAATTATTTATAAAAACAAAATTTCTCTAGCTGCCCGTATTTTTCAGAAACGTTTCCGAATAGTTTTTATAGTGTATTAATCTGTTTTCTCAGCCTGGAATACCTGTTAATCGAATGTCATCCATTCTCAAGTAAACGTTTTCAGCTGCATAAGTTAATTTATACATGAAAGAGTAAGAAATATCTTAATTTTAATGTTAATGTTAACGCTGTTAATTTTGCATGTTTGTCTGTTAAACATATTTGTTCAACATGAAAATGTTTACTTGAGAATGGATAGCATAAGGAAAAAACTATATTCCGGGCTTAGAAAATTAATTAATACACTTTAAAAGCTACTCGTAAACGTTTCGGAAAAATACGGGCAGCTAGAAAAATTTGATTTTTCTACATGATTCTTTAAATCTGAAAATGCCATTGATGTCTGAGGTTTCTAAAGGTAAAGAAACACTGTTCAGAATCATGGTTAACAAGGATGAGTTTATATTATAAATTTATTCGTCATTATATTATATTTTCGTACATTCAGAAACATTCGTAATTTTTTACAGTGTAGATAAAGAACACTTTTCGGAATCGTTAGTAACTCGGAAGAAAAATGTAAAACAGAAAGCTCGTTAAAAATTACAGATATTTCTCGTAAAATTCACAGGCTTTCTCTGTAGAAATCGCAGACTATTTCTGTTAAAATAACAGTTTATCTCTGCAAATGTAACAGTATTCAACTGTGAAAAATACAGGAAGTTTGTTAAAATTTACAGATTTTTCTCGTAAAATTTACAGGTTTTCAGTGTAAAAACCACAAAATATTTCGATTAAAGTAACAGTTTATCTCTGTAAATGTAACAGTATGAAATTGTTAAAACAACAGTCACTTTACGTAAAAAATTACAGATATTTTCTGTAAATTAAACTGTTTTAAACTGGCTCCAAAATTGACAGTTTTTTTTTTTCATTAATTTGACAGAAAAAAATATAGTGTATATTTTCGTTCGTGATTATATTATATTTTCCTATATTAACAAACATCTGTCTTTTTTTTTACAGTGTACTTCAAATTGAGTATTTACTAGGGGTGAAATCAATGATATATTTTTAAATGTAATCCTGAAATTTTATACATTAGAATATTTTCTTTAAGTAATTCCATTAAAGAAGAAAAATATGTGTTATGAGAATACGGCTAATTTAAAAACGCATTTTGAAAAAGTTTTACTCTTCCTTATTATTTTATTATTTTAAATCAGTTGTTTACCATGAGTGCACACTGAGAAAAATGACACATTCAAATCTGAGTAAATCGATGTTTTCATTTTGTTACGAAACTTTTTGTTTACAAATACGACGACACAATGCTTTCAATTCTGAAATACCAGAAATACTCAGAATATTAAAACATGGACATACTCAAAACTGAGCACATGGAGGTCAGTTCATACTCATTTTGGAAACATGGACATACTCAAAAATGATTAGAATCAGTTCAAACTCATTTTTGAAACATGATAATAGTCAAAAATAAGCACATAAAAGTAAAGTCAGTTCATACTCATTTTTGAAACATGGACATACTCAAATATGAGCACAGGAGCTTTTATTCTTGAGTGTGTGCATGTTTTCAGAAATGAGTATATACATGTTTCAAACTTGAGTCATTTTGATTCGGAACCATTTTGACTGTGCGACATACTCAGATTGGAGTATTTTTTGCTCAGTTTTGAAAATGTCGCTTTTAGAGTGCAGTCAATATAATTATTTAAGTTTGTTCTCAAATCCAAAGCATCTACTTTCTGACACAATTTTAAATTCATTTTTGTTTGGAAACGAATGAAATTAGCAGGTGTTATTATTCAGAAACTATGTAACCAAATGGTATTTTCCATTTTTTGGTAAAGGCTGAAGATTTTTCAGAAAATATTGTCAAAGTCGACGTTTGAACCGAATTCCCGAGACAGCAGAGAGAGAAAGGGGAAAATCGTAGATACATTTAAAAAGAATATTAATTTTTCTATTTCGAATTTACTATGCAACAGAAATGTAATCAAGCAGTCAGTTTCTTAATGTGCAATTACGACACATTTGAAATGGGATGTAATCCCGAAACGTTATACGTTGGGATAGATGATTTAAGTAATTGATCTGAGAGTGAAAAATTAAGAACTTTGTGGTTTAAGTCAATATGAAGATGCAAGTTCAAAGAAGAGAAAAAAAATATATTTTTTTTAATTTCTAATATATCATTTAGAATAGGTGTGATCAATGGGCCTTTTTGTAAGGAGGTAATTCCAACACATTACTCACTGAAATAACTTATTTATTAAATGATTTAAAGTATAGAAATATGGGTTAGAGAAAAAGAAATTTGCCTTATCAATATTTTTCCTTAATTTTTATTATAAAAGCTGGAAAAATATTGTTCTTAAATATTTTGCAAAATCCAAATCTTCTGAATTAACAGCAGTTCTGACCATATGAGATACTCAACATTTAAAATTACATGTTGAAAATACAGAAGGTCGTTCCCAGTTTTTGGAAATGATTTTCAAAGTTAATTTTTACGCATAAATGACATATTCTTTGCAACAATTTGACTTTGTTGGATAACCTTGAGTTCTGGCTTTGCTCGAAATTTCTATGACAGTAGTTTTCCTTGTTACAGTCGTGTCAGTTATTCCCGATACCTTTTGTAAAACTTTCCAAAGTCTTTTCAATGTTCGTGATTTCATTTAAACAATCCAAATGCAGAAAAAGACCATTGATGATGTGAGGGGGGGGGGGGGCGTCAGGTGAATTTAGATGAATTTCTTCAATTGAGACACAATTTCTTTTGGGATTCTTTCTTTGCAAAATATGCGTCAGTTGAGTTGTGGAAGAGTGGTTGGGAGACTTTGTTCACATGAAACTCAAACAATGTATTTATCATATAAGCTGGAATTTCTTGCTCAAAAATACGTTCTAAAATATTTTACTGATAAGTGAAATCATCTTAGCTTTACAGCATTTTTAACTTTTAATTTAATTTCATAACAAAATCCAACAGCAATCATGAATTCTTTTGGAAATTTTTCTTTATATTCACAAACCCATTTCTTTTCTTTCTTTCTTTTTTCTCTTTTTTTTTCTATTAATTGATAAAAATTGCTCTTCTTTTGATAGACTCACTTAAATAAAACCATGTGTCATCCAGTGTTACGATACATTTTTATTTATCACTACCTATGTGTTTGTTAAAGCGAACGTTAAAAAGCGCTATCCACAACACATTGGAAGACATGGGAAGGTTTTCAAAGAATTGTGGTAGAAAACTGACATGATTATACTAAGAGAAAAATCGACTATGATGGAAATTTCGATCCAGAGTTATAATCAAGAGCCAGGGCTATACAGTAGAGTAAAATTGTCGCAAAAAATATGGCTCATATGTTCAGAAATTAATTGCGAAAATCGTTTCAATAAACTTTGAACGACCTTTTGTATACTTAAAAAAATACACTTAATTAAACAAATGCCAATATAAAGAAAAGCGAATTTTAAAGATTTGAAGGAAGATTCCTTAGAATAATAATAATAAAAAATCACAGTAAGGAAAGGGGATTTTATTTATTTATTTATTTATTTTTCCCCGAATCTCAATACTCCTTTTGTCATTTCAGCTTGCTTGAGATCACATTGCCATAGTATTAAAATTCTTTTTGTAAAAAATGAGAAAGAAATATTACAAATGCATCATTTTTAAAAAATCTTACCAATTAAGTTTTTTAATAAAATTTATTATATTAATTTTCAGTTCATTTGTTTTATCAATAAATTGCATTTCAATAAATTTTACTAACTTTACAATGCATACTTTTACATTACTTTAAAAATATATTCATTTAAATCATTCATTAAAAATATTTTTTTTTCTGATTTGAAATTGATCAGATGATCTTCAGATTGTATATACGTAAAGAAATACACTTGATTAAACAAATACCAGCATAAAGAAAAGCGAATTTTAAAGATTTGAAGGAAACTTCGTAAGAATTTAAAAAAAAAAATCATTAAGGAATGAAAAAATATTATTATTATTATTTTTAATCTCAATATTTTTTTTTGTCTTTTCATCTTGCTTGAGATCACGTTGCCATAGTATTAAAACTGTTTTTTTTTAATGAGAACGAAACATTACAAATGCATCATTTAAAATAATCTTACTAATTAAATTTATTTTAATAAAACTTATTATTAATTTTTAGTTCATTTATTTTATAAATAAATTTCATTTCGATAAATTTTACTAACTTTACAATGCATACTTGTAAAACATTACTTTAAAAAATATACATTTAAATCATTCATTAAAAATATTTTTCTTCTGAGTTGAAATTGATCAGGTGATCTATAGATTGTATTTGTATCTGTGATGTTTTAAATAAAAAATGATAATTGAAAACAATTTTTTTTTCATCCAATAATGCAGATTTAAAACGGTTGAAACACTTTTAAGTATGAGGCAGAAAAACTACTTCTTTAGGTAAATATCTTTTATATATTTTTGAAAGTTAAATAGTTTTTGTACAGTTTTTCTGAACTAATTCATGTAAACTGTAATTTGTATAGAATGTCTGAAAATGAATACTAAAACTTTAAAATTCAATAATTTATTAACTATTGATTATATAAAAGGATATAAGTAACATGTTTTTAAATTAACTCATAAATTTTATATGCTTAAACTTAAAAATTAGCTCGAATTTTCACCAAAACGGGGGTCTGTGCTATCTCAATCTAAAAATGCTCAAGATACACTGTAACAATCAGAAAAATGTTTTTTCATCTAGGAGGAAGGTTTACGAAAAGTATAATATAGCCTCTTCTGAGTTGCTAATGATTCCGAAAAGCATTCCCTTATCCTCAGAAACCAATAGATTTCCGAGATTTCATGAAGCATTTCTGAATCAAATGTTTATTTTGGTGCCCGTAATTTTGGGAAATGTTTCCGAGAAGTTTTTGCAGTATATTAATCAGTTTACTCAACCAGGTAGCCTTTTAACAGCTAAATAGAATGAAGAATATAACCTCACTTTCCCAGTTCTAGTATTACACATTAATTTGAACATTCTTACGATTAAGATATGACTGCACCATCTGTTGACGAAAAAATGAACTATTTTTTAAATTACTGTATACAAAATTTATGATCTACACTGTAAAAATTTTTTTTGTCAAATTAACGAAAATAACTGTCAATTTTGGCCAGTTTAAAACCGTTTAATTTACAGAAAATATCTGTAATTTTTTACGGGAAGGGTTGTTTTTTTTAACATTTTCACGCCGTTACATTTACAGGGATAAACTGTTATTTTAACAGAAATATTTATTGAATCTTACAGAGAAAACCTGTAAACTTTACGAGAAAAATCTGTAAATTTTAACAAACTTTCTGTTTTTAACAGTTAAATGTCGTTGAATTTACAGAGATAAACTGTTATTTTAACAGAAATAGTTTGTGGTTTTCACAGAGAAAGCCTGTAAGTTTTACAAGAAAAATCTGTAAATTTTAATGAACTTTCTGTTTTTAAAAAATTTAAATGCCGTTATATTTACAGAGATAAACTGTTATTTTAACAGAAATATTTTGTAATTTTTACAGAGAAAACTTGCAAATCCTAACAGAAAAATCTGTAAAATTTTAACGAACTTTTTGTTTTTTTAACAGTTAAATACTGTTACCTCTACAGAAATGAACTGTAATTTAAACAGATATATTTTGTGGCTTGTACAGAGAAAATATGTAAATCTTACGAGAAAAATCTGTATTCTTTACAGACATCTTCTGTTTTTTAAGTCAATGTCATTTATTTCCTCTTATTATAGTTAATGAATGTATTATAGGAACAATTGAATTTTAAGTTCTGATGCCTATTTATAGGATACTATTCAGACTTGCCAAGTCTCCGGCTTTTTGGATACCAGTAATTTAGTACAGAATGTTGCTTTATTTAATCGGAGCATTTTGCGATTTAAAAGAACAACATTTTCTCTAAAAAATTACTGGTGTGCAAAAATCCGGAGACTTGTCAACTCTGATACTATGTATGTTACTTTTTGAATGTGTTGAAAGTAAAACTGGAAATATTCACACATAACCTGCATTATAAATTAAAAAACACAGAGTCAGGTAATGAGCTTTTTAAATATTTTATTGCATTTTTGTACATCTTTTCATTACCAAAGAGTTCTTCAGACATAGTAACGTAGAAAGCTTGTCACACGTTGTGCAGAAGATAATTTTATCTCTTTAAAGATTCAAAAACACAAAGAAAACGGATTGTATTTTTTTTATATTAAGAAATGTACACAGCATTGTCAAGTATCAGTTCTCGATATCTGCTTCTCTCGGTAACTTTTTGGCACTCGCACTTTGTACAATATATATTAGGCATTTGGAGCCAGTTTTTATAGGAACATTATTCTATACACTATTTACAAATTTCTTGATAACTTAGAAGTGTCAGCATCTAGTATAAGATTTACCGCCTACCCACAGAGAATCTTCCTCATTCTGGATCCATTGAATTCGTACTGAATTCGAAATTCTAACTTAGTAACAATAAGTTCCATCATCAATGAAAAGTGGTGTTTTGTCAAAAACTTTAATTGAAAATATAAAATCGATTTCCAATACCTTTTATAAACACTTTACCTGGAATTTAAAATTTGCTATCTCCAACTGTTAAACTATTTTGGGCTCATCTGGGGTATTATGTTAAATGGAATATTGTACGCATTCTTCAAGTAGTAAACTACAATGCGTAGATCGAAATATATACTAATCTGATCGTAATGACTATTCGAATGACTATTTTCGAAAGAAAAATAAATGCACTATTTTAACAATTACATTTTTGAGACTATCTGAGTATTTTTAAAAATAATAATAATAGAGCATTGGTAGAGACAGCCTTTTATCAGATCTGTATAAAATTAACAGGGGGATCATATGAGAAATATACCATTTTAACATATAAGCATTAAATGTTTTCATCCAAAATTATTTTAAAATGTACATTAAATAAATAAATTGTGTCAATAGTGGTTCTTCAAGGCTTAATGAATTTCCGCCTGTAAATCCTATGGGTTAGACGTTTGGGAAGCTCTTCTATATTCTCTACCAATATTGCTTGTATCTTATATTGGTTGTAGATTGCATTGCGTTGCATTGGTTGTAGATTGCATTTCAGTTGTATTATTTGCATTTTTTCAAAATGCAAACACTCCTAAAGTTGTCCTATATTGTGAGAAATTTATCCAAAATTCATTCAATATTGAGCCAATATTAGTTTTTTCAAGGGGTCCTTTGTATTTTTAAGTTTTCTGTTATTTATTTCCGGTATTTTTTAAACTATTGTTGATCTACAGTCACTGAAAGGAAATATCTTTAGGTAGTCTTCCCACGCATATTGCTAAACTTATATCGTGATGCTGACACACGGAATCTCGTAATCACATGCTATGAAGCGTTCGTAAATCACACCTATAGAACTTTGATGTCCATCTCTTCATCACCACAATGATGACTGCTGTCATCCTCGTCTGGAATGTCCGGTGATTGACATGAGGGATGTTTCAGACCATTTTCATCTGAATCACTTCTGACGTAAGAGCCTACGTCACTCAAGTCCGGATTAGGATTGTGCTTTGTCGGTAAAGTCTGCTCTCTGGAACCTCCCGTAGACAGCAGTTCACGCTCTTTAGAATTACGCCATTTCATTCGCCGATTTTGGAACCAGATTTTCACCTGTGAAAAGAAGATAAAATTAATATATTTTAGCAATTTCTACACTTAAAAATTACACATCGTGCAAATATACATAGTAAAACCCTGGTTATCCGAAAAGCATGGGGGCTAAAGAATTTTCGGTTGACCGGTGTTCCATAGGAATTTTCGGATAACCGGAAGGCATCCTAATTTTATTCTACCAGATGACACTACTCACCCTTCTCGCTTCCCCACTGTTAGGTAACGCATTCGTGCTTGCAGGTGCAGCAAGAGTCCGTATTATGTTAGATTTCCCCTTCCTGTTTACACGTGTTTTAATTTCCTCCAAAATTTATTTACGATGAGTATTTTGCACGCTAGGCCATCCAGTTTAAACAAATACATACTTTTTAACTTTTTTGGATTTATTGAAATTTAATATTCATGTAGTCACTACAATTGAACTGACAGTACTCAACGTGTTCTGTAGCGCAATCTAATTGCGAGAATTGAGCCAAATTTTGCAGGATGATTAAACATACAGAAATCGAAGAATTTCGCAAAAAATAGTTCCAAAAGTCAGCGCTAGAGGGTTATGTGGCGCTGTGTTTTTTTCGCGGAATCCTTTATCTAGCCCTCTTGTTTAATCATCTTGCAAAATTTGGTTTCATCCTCACTACAGAACACGCTGAGAACTATGAGTTTAATTGAAGGGGTTAGAATGACAGTGGAGTAAGTCAAAATTTAGTGATTTGAGAACTGAAGGGTTTTGTGAAACTTGTTGTATTGCCGTTGCATTGAGTGATCCATCTTGTTTTGCTCACTAGCGACTCCCTAAGTGAATTATGACTTATTTGACTGGCACATTGAACAGAAATTAATATACGTTCAGTAAAAATATGGTTATCTCGATTTTCAAAAATTTTGACTTACTCCACTGTCATTCTAACCCCCTCAGTTATGACCACATTGTAGTTTAGAAAAATATTAAAAGTTTAATAAAAATTGTTACTCAGCATTACTGTTAAAAACAGAGGTAAAATTTACCCAACCGGTAGAACCGTAGAACTTTCAAAAACTCATGCAATGGAGGGTAAATTGGGCAGCGGACTCATTTGAATTTTGTATCTGCAAATATCTGGTTCAATTATTTCTATCTTTTTCCATTTTAGTGGTTAAAATTACAGAAGTTTACAGAACAAAAATTGTATAGTAAATCAAAGCAAAAACACACACAATGATTTTTGCAAGTAATGAACGTATTACCATTTTACCAATTAAAAAAAAAAGTAAAAAAGAAAAGAAAAATCTATAAGTTATTACCCATTATCGCCAAATTTATTTATCACAACTAGAAATGCACTTACGAATTTGTACCTATAAATAAAATGAATTTTTTCGAACCCCTTCCCTTCAAATCATTACTTTCAATATGCATGCTCACTCACGTTTTCCAAACACCCCCTCCCCATCTCAATCTATCTATACATATCCGCATAAATATATATTTATCGCAACTGAACAAATCAATGCACACTTTTGAGTAGCACAGGTTTGAAAGTCAGTTCCCCCCTACACCCTAACACACTTGGGCCCCCGACTTAATGGCACACTCTGGTGGTATAGTGAGTTTTTATTGGGGGCCACTCATCCGTACTATTTGCGGGGGTACACAGACGTCAGCTGGAGTTTTTGATCCGAGGGAAGTGTGCCCCTCACCACACGCTAGGTCCGGGGAAATTTAGCATTATAAGCAGTTTTATTTGACGTCTGAATTGTGAAGACTTGTGAAGTGGAGATACCCGGAATGGAAAAAGTGTGTGTATGATGCTGATTAATTAATTGCAGACTTTCCAGAGTACAAGGCTCATTCTCATTCGGAAAAATTGTACTCTAAAATCTAAAATTGACGGGGTCAGGGCAAAAAAGTGTCAAGCCACATTTTGGGTGAAATAAATCTAACATTGTAATCTGTTGCTTAATATTGTAAATTATAATATCCAACATATAATTTGTTTCTAATGTCACTTGGTGGCAGCATATGTGGCAGGTTTCGTTTTTGCTCCTTATGTTTATGCCCCCACTCAAGATAGCTAATTTACAAAAAACGTAATAGTAATATCATTAAAGTAATGCCATATTGTTACTCAGAATATCTCAAATGTTACTAAGACATTGGCGAAAAAAACCTTATGTATCTTGATTTGAGTATTTGATCAAATTTTCAAATTGAAATATTTCAGAAGTTCAAAAATGTTGTTTGGCACTCTCTTGCCCCAACCCCCTCCCCCCCCCCAATTATCATAATATTTATAAATACAATATATCTATATATACACTAATGTGATTATTTTTTATAAAACTTTTTCTGTTTTTGTCATCCTTTAGAGATTTATATAAAACTTTTCCGGTTGTTCATTGCATTAGACTCTATTTTGAAATTTTGATTTAATTTTGGTACGCTGTAGCTTGCAACAATACACACACACACACACACACACACACACACACACACACACACACACATATATATATATATATATATATATATATATATATATATATATATATATATATATATATATATATATATATTATAATATCTATGAATTTCAAAAACATATCAAGTTCTTGTAGCATTCTAATTAAATCTCCAAAGAGATAATTAATAATAATGTGTAGACAGAATACCAAATAGTTAATAAATATATATATACACATACATATATATATTTGAATTTGCATTGATTTTACACATAGATAAAATGCAAGAAAAACGAACAGATAAAACAGTTTTTAAATTCGATTTCATTTCGTGGGAGCCGACACAACAAAATTCAGAGAGGGGCAAGATTTTGGAACAGATATTTCACTTTATTTTCTATTTTTTTCTTTAAATGAATACTATTAACATGAAATAAACTAAACTAATAATGTTTTTTTTTATCTGAACCTTACATGCAAGACCGTTTTTAAACATATCAGAATAATAAACAATGTAGAAATCAAACACATTAAAAATAAGTTTCTGCTTTTTTTTAAAATGGAGAATTGAAACACTTTATTAATTTTTTAATTAATATTTTATTTAATATTTAATTATAATTATTAATTAAATATAATTATTAATTAAATATTAATATTGTTTTAATATTAATATTTAATTATTAATTTTTAATATTTTACTAAAAGTTAACAATATTTGAAATTTTAAGTTAAAAATTTCAAATATTTTTAACTTGAAATATAGTTACATATCTCAACTATATGTGAATAGAAAATAATAATAACATTCCATTATTATTTTCTAGATTTCTATATAAATCTAGAAAAATACAGTCTAGTATTTTTCTAGAAAATACGTATTATCTAGAAAATCCCAGTATTACGGGGGCTCCCCTAATTAGTGAGAGCGGGGGAGGGGGGGGGGCGATATCTCCCTTTATAAGGTCATTTTTTTTACACAGGAACATCAAAATTAAAACAAGAGTAAAAGTTGTCTTCCATGGAGTATGGACGACGAAAAATCCACAGTCACTTCCTCTCTTAGTGTTTAATTATTTTAAATAATTTAAGAAGAATAAATTTTGCTACTTTTTTGAAGATCATGAGAGAAAAAGAATTAGTTAATTGAATTTGAAAATGCAGAGAGAGGCAATTGCCCTTCTCTGCCGTCTACTTGTGGACGCAAATGATTCATTTAAACTGTTAGAAGCGTAAATAAAATAGTAATTTTTCAATATTAGAGATATTGTTAGTTATTCTTAAACAGTGCACTCGCTGTAGGTAACTGTGGTAAGAAGAATCTTATTAGTGAGTTTCCCATATCACACGCACATTTTTTATGTTGCAGTTTGGTGATGAAGGGCGGGGTCTTTGTACATTTTTTATAAGCTCGCGTGGTAAAAAAAACTCAGGCCATTTTCATTTAATACATGTTAAAAGTATTTTTATGAAAGTATAAGTATAGTTTTGAATGAGTCACAAAGTGCAAAATACTGAATTGTTACTGTCTACAGGTCACCATTGTGCGCAACACTACCAGTATAGAAGTTCAAAAAAGCACCTTCATTATCATCAGAAACGTATATGATCTTGTTTATGGTAAATATGAATATTACATACTGTAACTCAAAAAATAATATTAAATTATTAAATTATATGATTCGTTTGATGTTTTATGTACATATCAAATCACAAATTATATTTTAATGAAATTGCCTTCTTTCAAATTCCTAGAAATTTTGATACTGTACATGGTGAATATTTTTTCAAATATCATATAAAAACTGTACGTACAGCGTACGCCCATTATATTCTAATAGTAATGAAATAGAAGCTCGTTTATGTAGGTATTAATATTTTTCATCCATATAAGTTACTTGAAATATACTACCAATCGATTAACAAACTGCATAAAAATTAATTTTTCATAGATTTCGTATCAGTTTTAATGAAAATTTTTATATAGAATTGACAGAAACTGGAAAAGAGAAAAAGGCTAAAGCTTTCAAATTTATTGTAATTCATAGCTGTCAACTTTTACGCATTTTTCCTACCCCTAAAATTTTATAGCAAATTTAACCTTATTAAATCACCGAAATCATGTGATTCAATAAGGCAAAATTTTCTATTAATTTTTAGTGGTAGCAAAAAAGAGTAAAAGTTGACAGTTATGGTAATTTATGTTCGTTTCTGAAGGCATGTCATAATCTATAAATAGTTTTTTTTTTCTCTCTTTTAAAAAAAGTAAAAAAAAAAAAAAAAAAACATTTAAAACAACATTGCGGGGAAAAAAAAAGATTTTTAAAAATGTATACAATATTATTGTTATATTATTATTTTTTTAAAATATAAATGTTATTTTAATTACAACATTTTATAACTTGCCTCGAGCTATTTTGAAATTCCCCACTTATGATTCTAAATCACCACTTATTAAGCTGCCAATGTAAAAGAGTACTCTATTTTCATTTATGTGATGAATACATTACCTCGCACTAAAGTCCGGCAACGAATAATTTATAAACAATGCGCAAATTTAATAAGCTATTTATCTATGCGTATTTCCTAAAGCCATTAACTTCTACTTTCACTTTAAATAGCGCATTTAGAAACGTCATGTCTTAATAATCACCTTTTTTCTTTCTCCGCTTTTAACCAGAGCAGCCCCTTTTTTGATGACTTTTTAAAAATTCCTCCCCCCCCCTACAACCCATCCATACTTAATCTCTCTCTCATCCCGAGTAGCTAGCGACAGCTTATCAACCAAGAAAGCGCGTGCGCGAATCAATGAGACGTAGCAATTCAAGGGACAACCAGCGCCTGCTATTGGTTACAGCTGTGACGTCATTCATATTCACGATATTCAGTCGCGCAACGCGGATCACGTGACATCGTTAATGCAGCGCCCTTTTGCATGTATGGGGGCATCACCTGATAGTGGCAACTTTTTTGCTTTGTGGGGTTTCTTTTTTTTATTTATTTATATATATATTCCAAAAGTGCTGTGTGCATTCTTGATGTATCGATGTATTTATATCGCGATAGGGCTTGTGCTGCATATATTCATGTTGGCATAGATCTGAAATATTGGATTTCGTCGTGGTGATGATACAAAACAGGCTGAATGTACTATGAAGATATATTCACAATCCTTCTTCCCCCCCTTCTTCTTACCATCTTGCGCTCTATTGCAATGGAATATTTTTATTTGAAAATGGTTGGATTTTTGACTTTTCTCTGGGTGTTGAGTCAGATAAAAAAGAAGATAAGAATTTTCTGAAAATATTCTATTTTTGAGGTTTTTCTCAAGCTTGCGTATTGTAAATATGTATGCCATATATAATATTGGTGTATTTTATTTAAATGCATATATTCATATGTTGACGTTCAGTAAAATTTTTTTGAAAAGCTTTCATTTTGAGTACCTGTGGTAAAGATTTTGTGGACATAAATTTATAAGATAAACCAAAAATATAGAAGAAAGAAACGGATTTGTTTGATGTACAGTTAAAAAACGAAATGCACATTTTATCCCCTAATTTGTTATCTCTTAAAGGGAAGTCTCATCTAACGATTTTTACTTCCGATTTCTACCTAACGATTTTTACTATGTATAAGTGGTGTGTTCAGAACAGAAGTTAATAAAGTCCGTTTTATTTTATTCAACCGAATTTGAGATGAATTATTGCTCTATGGACCGCATGTCTGCTGACGTCACAGGCTGCTGCTTGTTTCCTCAACTCTGCGTATCAACCGCAAATTGAATCAACATAAACCGTTGTGAAGTAGTGTGTCAATATTATTTGAATGGTGGGCTCACCGTGGCTGAGTGGTCAAGGCATCACACCGCTAATCGCTTGCGAGTGTAGGGGGGGGGGGGGGAGCGGGTTCGAATCCCGCTGGCTCCGGGCTGTATTTCTGTGTGTTGTAAATTTCCTTGTGTGTGCTATCTCGTCCCTGTATACATTGACGATGACTTACAAGCGGGCGCTTGACGCCAAGCGCCACAGGTAAGATGTATGTTAATAATAAATGATTTGAATTGCCATTTTTTTTTCATTGAACGTTATTTTTAAACATTTCTTAGTGCAGATTTTGTTTCCAAAATGGCTAAAAAGAGTATCATCAAGCTTCACCAAATATACAGCTTTTTAATAGCGAAGTAAAGCTAATCGCAAGAGGAAAAATTGCCAATGAATCCAACCACTTAAAAAATTACATCTTTGACGGGGATTCACATATTGATGGGTAAGTTCATGATAGTATGAAGTATAGAGGTGTGGAAGTTAGTTATATAATGTAGAAGTTAGTTCGGCTTATACGTCTTATTAAAACTTATCTTCGCATCGCGAGAAGTGTATTACAAATAAATTTGGATGCGCTTTACCATTAATGATCAAGTAGATAAACAGTGGTGTGTATGGATCCAATTGTGCGGTTGCTACACTGCGTTGAGTTACCTGTGACGTCTCACTGCTGGGGTTCATTGACAATAATTTGTTCGGTTATATAACAAACCAAATCCTAGGTCGAAAATGTCAGTCTCAATGAGTTCTGAATGAAATGCACAAAAGTCTATTAAGAACCTATACTAGTCACGGAAAGAAATGCTCAAGCTAATGTTAAGTGTACAGGAAGGTTCTAGAGCGATTTCTCGCTCGAATTTTAATATTTTTAAATGCTTTTTGTGCATAGGATAGCTGAGGTCAATCTCCAACGTTGTTAGTTTTTACTTTTTCGATTTTTGTTGTAGTTTTTTTTTTTATAAGAGGTCATTTTCAATTTTGAAACCAATTGGAACCGGTTCTGAAAGTGAAAGTACCCTTATATAAAATAACTGCAACCAAAATCGAAAAAGTAAAAACTAGCAGCGTTGGAGATTGACCTCAGCTATCCTATGCAAAAGAAAGCATTTAAAAATATTAAAATGCGAGCGAGAAATCGCGCTAGAACCTTCTAGCTTGAGCGTTTTTTCGTATGACTGATGGTAGGCTCTTAACTTTACCTCCGAATATATATGATAATGTTTAATGGACTTGCTCCACTTTCTTTCTGAACTCCTCTATCTATAGACGCTGCATAGTGTGCAAAAATGACGAATTCCCACGATATAAATGAAATATTTATGTATTTTCCCAAGGTTTGTCAATTGTGTAGAGCTATGAGTTCCACAACATGAGCAACCATGCATACTGTCTAGCCCCGTTTTTAGAAGGTCAATTATTGATATGCTTTTGTATGCTTTTTGAAATTTTTATAATTTTCAACATTTTTGTCTTACAAAGTCAAGATCCCGCCTTTTTTTTTTTTTTTTTTTTTTTTTTTTTCTGTAGACATTTGAAGAGTGAAAAACGTCGGAATTACTTACGCCCAGGTGCGACTTTGGCAGTTAGCAGTGTTAGATTGAATGAAAATCCACGTAAAAAAATATGCTTCGCACCAACCTCATTAAAAAAAGTTAATTTTTTGCTTAAAAATAACTAAAATTTGAGATTTTTGAATTAAAAATGTATAAAATTAACACTTTGTGTAAAATTAACAAAAGCTAGCTGACCTGCCCGGGCAGGCTGTCATTGAAAAATATAACAGTGGAATGTACCTCATAGAAAAAGACTGAATATAATTTATTTATGCTAAAACCTAGCAAAAAAATAAATAAAAATAAAAAATAAACAAATAAATAAATAAATAAGGACTGAAATTTCAAAAGTATAACAGTTAAGTTTAAAAAATGACACGGTCAGGGAAAATAATTACACTTACTTTTCCTTTTTTACAAAAAATCCCTTTTTAAAAATCATTGCTTTGTTTACATTTTAAATTTTATATTGCTAATAGTATTTTTTCAATTATAAATATTAAATGCTTACAAAAATCAATAATTTAAATGAAAATGTATATGAATATATTTATTTAATTGTTAATGTTGGCGAATTATAATTACAATTTATTTGCACTTTAATCAATAAATCATTGTTTGTATCGCTTTTATTCCCGTAGATGGCAGCACCAACCAATGAGACTCGTTTCATTTGGGCGTTGCCATTAAACAATTAACAAATAATCGTGATTTCTGTGCCACGTACGATAGCGTAATAGTATATATATAGATTGCTGTGATTAGGAATTGTGAACCGATTCAATAAACACTGGAAAACACTTTGTCAATGTCTTCAAAAAAGACACTTTGTCACAGTGTGTCTAAGAATAGGAAGTGCAAATTAACACCATAATAATGGCGTATGTTAATTTGAAGACGATGTACATAATAAAGCGTGCATGACATTTATAGTTTGGTCAAGATTTCATGAAAAGGACGTGAAAGTCTAAACACTCAAAGAATGGAGCTTTTAGACATTAGTGATCATACAGTCCAGCCAATTTTGCTGTTCAAAATAAAAATGATCCTTACATAAGTTACCATTAATTCCTAAGAATTGTATTTTCTTATTTTAAAATTTTACCAAACACACTTGTTAAGATATTTTACATGTCTCCAAAGGCAACATGTTCTGGAAATGTAAGGTTAAACCTGTTCCATGTAACATAATTGCTGCTTCTGTAAAAACACTTCAAATAATCAGAGCGTTTTTTTAATGTAAAACTGTAAAATTAGTAGTGATGTTTTAATTCATAAAAGTTAAAATCTTCTATGAACTTTTAGACATAGTGATCATACAGTCCAGCTAATTTTGCTGTTCAAAATAAAAATTATCCTTACATAAGTTATCACCAATTCCTAAGATTGAATGTTTTTATTTTAAAAAGTTATCAAACCTACTTGTTAAGGTATTCTATAGTTCTCCAGAGGAAACATGTTCTGTAAATGCAAGGTTAAAACTGTTCCATCTAACAGAATTGCTGCTTCTGCAAAAACACTTCAAATAATTAGATCGTTTTTTAAATGTAAAACTGTAAAATTAGTAGTGATGTTTTAATTCATAAAAGATAAAAATCTGCTATGAACCTTTAGCTCTAATCCTTACATAAGTTTTCACCAATTCCTCTCTAAGATTGTATTTTCTTATTTTAAAAAATTACCAAACACATTTGTTAAGATATTTTATATTTCTCCAATGGAAACATGTTTTGCGAATGTAAGGGTAAAACTGTTCCATCTAACGGAATTGCTGCTTCTGCAAAAACACTTCCAATAATCAGATCGTTTTTTTAATGTAAAACTAAAATTAGTAGCGATGTTTTAATTCATAAAAGATAAAAATCTGCTATGAACCTTTAGCTCTAATGACAATAATAATAATAATAAAATAAAGATGATCTGTGTCGCTATTTCTAAGTTTATATTTTCTTGTTTTTAAAATTTACCAAGCACACTTGCTAAGATATTTTATATTTCTCCAAAGGAAAATAATGCTCTGTAAATGCAAGGCGAAAACTGTTTCATCTAACATAATTGATGCTCCTGCAAAAACACTTGAAATAATCATATATATTTTTTTTAAAGTAAAACTGCAAAACTTGCTAAAATATTTTATATTTTTCCAAATAAAAAAATATTCTGTAAATGCGAGGGGAAAACTGATTCATCTAACATAATTGATACTCCTGCAAAAACACAATAAATGTAACACAGATGCAGCTGTTTTGGATATATTAGAACTCTTGTTTTTACCATGTGAATAAAATTATTACAGCATACAACTTCTTCATCATCTGTATTATATACGCGAGTGTAATATCTGCATATAAATTGGAAAATAAAGAGTCATAAATTTTAACGCATTTTTTCGTGTAATTTTGTCCTTTAGTCTTACATAAAAACGAAAAGTATCTTATTCTATGTGCTTGCTATCAAAGTGATTATTTTTTATCCTCAACCATACTGTGAGTTTGATGACAGCTATCTTGATATCTTACAATCTTAGCTGTTCTTCTTACTTCTTAATATAATAACCCTGTGATAATTAATGTTGGCCCAATATTACCTAGTACCAGATCAATATTTATTATATTGTTTATGATAGGGCTCTAATATTGCGCTAATATTATATCCATTGACAATTATTCCAATGAAATAGCAGTATTGGTTAACCCTTTCAAGGGCGGTGGTACGTTTATGAAACCACTTCATTTTAATTGCCAAATGCTCCAATGGCACCAGAAATTTGGTATATATTTTTTTGTTTATTATGTATGTAAAACATAGCTTTTTCGTTTTTCCAAACAAATGTGTTTCTAAATTCCGGTGTCATTCACTTATTTCAACATGTTAGCAATGGAAGAGCTTTGCCCCTAAAAGTGTTAAATATTGGCTTTATATTGGAAGTGTTTGTAATTAAAAACTACAATAACAAAAGTATTAGATTGTAAAAATATTGCTATTGGAAATATTGTCAATGAAATAGAAAAAATATTTCTGGCCAATATTCTGTCAATATCGCCATTGCATCATATTATGAGAGTTTTGAGTTATTTGCGAAAATATGTAGTCAACGCTTCTTGCTAATCTTATTTTAATGTTGGTGAAATCATGATAAAACATTGTAAATATTTACAATGAAAATATCAATATTGGTGACATTTTTGAGTAAAAATTTAAATGACTGCCAGAACGTTACACTATTTTCTCAGTTATATCTCGTTGTAAACTTCGTCAATACAAGTGATTCCGCGATGTTTGTGTTATTTGCTACGTTTTCCTTTCATCATAATTTTCTTTTGCTTTACATTATGACAGTCCATTTAGTTTTACATCATTCTACATTTATATAAATGATAGAGCCATACAAATCAGTGAATATTTATATGAAAAAGTTCAAATATATTCATTGCATCTTTTCTTCAATTTTACAGAATGCCCTGTTACTTTTAAATGACTTACATACAATAGATGCAGTTCAGATATCCGACTAGATTCCTGCATCGGGTTGGGTAACATAATTTTACCCAAACCCAATCCGACCCGCTCTTCGGATCCGGTCGGATTCCATGGGGTTGAATTTAATGTTATGTTTCGGGTCTGTTTCGGGTTGGGTTTTGACTCTTTTGGGTCGGGTTCTGGTCGAACCGATTTTTCAAAAGAAAGTTCAGAATATTTTTCAAATGTAAAAAAAACTATATATTTGAATATTAATACGTATATATTGTATACAAAAAAGATAAAATTGATATAAGATGTGATTGTAAATTACTTTTCCATAATTTATTAAAATATCGATTAATTCTCTTTCCCTTCGTGTTATGCTCGGGTTCGAGTTTCGATATATCGGGATAGGGTCGGGTTCGGACAGGGTTACGTGTTAACGAATTTTTTTTGTCGGGTTTGGGTTTGGGTTTTGGGTTGACTTTAAGAAGAAATTCCTGGTTCGGGCCGTGTACAACACGCCCCGTGTAGGACTCTCTCTTCCACTAAACAACAATCATATATTTATAACTGCAAATATGTTTACAGAATTATCTTTTTGGTATTATAAAACAAATGAAAGGTTGTTTTTATTAGTTATTGCGCTTATATATTTTGGCAATGTTGATTTCCTTATAAACTCCTTCCTCGCTTCCTTTTTACAAATTCCTTACTCGTTTATATATATATAAAAAAAGACTAAAAAAATCGAAACAAACAAACATATACTAGATGTTGTTAGTTTACAGATAAATATTTGATTTTAACATTTAAGTACTATAATACCTGAAATAGATATTTAATAAAAATATTAAAACCTTTTTTACAAGCATCATTATTTGAGGATTTCTTTTTCACACTAAGTAATTTCTTATTCTTTCTTTCCAACCCTATTTTCAACAATCTTATGCCAACCATTAAATTTATAAAAGAGCTTCCAGTGGTGCCAAATGTTTATGAGAAATAATCTAATAAAAGAAATTTTTTATCTACTTTTTTCCTCCTTGATTTTTACTGGACAGGTAAGCCACTTGTAAATAGCAGGTGTTACAAGGGAGTGACAAGTTAACATACCATATTTTTTCTTGTTCATGAAAAGTTAATTAAGGTACAAAATATCTCCGCTTAAATGTCGTAATTGGATAAGAAATTTTTTTACTGAAATGATATATTGCACGTATATTTTCTTTTTGTCCACCTATGCATGTAATTATTGTGTTAATTGAATAATTAAGAACCTTGGTTTAAGATTTTTGCTTAAAGAAAACTGTTTAACAAAAGGGCAACACAGAAAATTTTGGAAAACATTATTTGTAGCTGGTATATAATCATTGTTGAATTTTATGATTATTTTTGCTTTTAGACATACATCTTTTTAATATCTACGAAGTAAAAATATTATCAAACATAGAATTTAGGTTATAAAAGACAAACATGTCCGTGCGTAACGCTGACTTCATTTTGCGAATGGCAACGGTTTTATATTTTGACCATGAAATTTCGATTTTGCAATTTTTGCTACTGCATTTTTTACAATTACTAAATATCCCTCATTTTAAATTTTTACACCGTTATATAGGGAAAAAAAAATCTACTTTTAAATAAAATTTGTTTGAAAACTGTATCGCAATTTACTCATTTTTTTTTATAGCATTCAAATTAAATTTCAAGCATGATTTTTCTTTTCAATCTATCTCTGTCGCTTGCAGACGATTTCTAAATATTAATCCGTTTGCACTTTAAACAATATAAAAAGTTCAGCATTTGTTTCCAGCTAATATTCAACAACGAAATTAAAACTTCACTAAGCAATCAATAAAATAGTATAAATAAAACACAGATTTAACAGACATGTAATTGAAAAGTAAGCGCTTAAAACCGCTGAAATTATCAGAATAAAAAACAACTGCTGCAGATAACAAAATTTTTAGCGATTGCTTCAGCGATTAACTTCTGGCACGAGGACAATACGAAATTACTGCTTTTAATAAATTTCTAAATTTTATTTGAATATATAATTGACATATTTCATATAAAAATGCTCTTTGCTGCTGTTAGGGGACAATCTAAAAAAAATATATATATATATTGAATGTAAAATATCTATTAGAATTTGCAATAAAGAAAAATAAAAAAAATAAATGGTTTTCACCTATATTCTCTATCCCGGGAAGCCCGGGTTGGATGCCCTAGTAAGTCTAAAAGTAAAATGAATAAAAATAAGTCCTTTATAAGTATTCAATGTTTATCTTGAAAATCATGCATAATTTCATGACTGCAATTCATGTGGTTAAAAAAAATCCATTACAATACATTAATCTGGCGTGGACACCGAACTCGATTATGGAAAATTCAACGCTCAGTAGAAAGCCCGATCTTTTAAATTTATTGAAAAAAATTATAATTTTTGCTTTGTTTCTTTTTTAAAGTATGACAACAAAAAAGACAAAAATTAAACATTATTTAAATTATCTTTTTAAGATTTCTAAATTGATTTCTCAACGTATAGTTATAATTTAATTAACATAAAACTATTAATTGATTAAAGAGTATTTTTTTAATGTATATATTACACTCTTTAATTTTGATTTATATTCTCTACGTTTAGTGTTTAAAATATTTTAATGTTGCCGCTTCACACTCAGTTGCCCTTTTTTTTTTTTTTTTTTTTTTTTACCAAGCGTGATTTGGCGCATAATTAAATCCATTGCTGTCTAAACTCGCAAACATTTGTAACCATAAAGAATATTTGGCGATGCATTACCTATGGCTAACTAACGGAAAAATGCCTTAAAATTAAGTTATTAATTTATTATAATTCAGTTTTTGAAATATTAAAATGTTGTATTGCCATCGGAAACATACCTTTGTACATAATTTTTATAATTTAAGTTATAAATGAGGTAAAGTTCCTAAATCGATCGACGGTTGTGTCTCATAACCCGTTCAAATTTCACAAATTCATAAAAATTTAACAAATTGTCGTAATAAAGTTTAAATTTTTACCAATAAGTATAGCACTGTTAAGCTCCCCCACCCCTTCCCCTTTATTAAAAGACAAAAAATATTCAGATCATATAACATGTATTTATTTGCACTTGAGAATACAGTTTATTCTCAACACTCTAAAAACGACATTTTCAAAACTGAGCAAAAAATACTCAAAATCTGAGTATGTCACATAGTCAAAATGGCTCCGAATCAAAACGACTCAAGTTTGAAACATGGATATACTCATTTCTGCAAACATGCACACACTCAAGAATAAAACATCATGTGTTCCTATTTGAGTATATTCATGTTTCAAAAATGAGTATGAACTGGTTTTTATGTGCTCATTTATGAGTATTTCCGTGTTTAAAAAATGAGTTTGAACTGTTTCTACTCATTTTTTAGTATATCCATGTTTCAAAAATGAGTATTAACAGACTTCTATGGGCTCCGTTTTGAGTATGTCCATGTTTCAATATTCTGAGTACTTCTGGTATTTCAGAATTGAAATCATTGTGTCGTCCTATTTGAAACAAAATGTCTCATAACAAAATTAAAACATCGATTTACTCAGATTTGAAAGTGTCATTTTTCTCAGTGAAATGAAAATATATACCTGTAATATAAACTCAAGATTTTGTTATGTTTTTTAACAACGTGGACCTTAATAGCGCCACATATCGGTGAAAATTTGAACTATTTTTTTTTCTTTTGTTACACAAAATCCAATTTATTGACATATCGTATGGTGCAAACCGTACTCTGATGTAACAATTTTTTTAATTTAATGAATTTTTGAAATGTGAACGACTTTATAAGAGCCCCTAAGGAAGCTAGGCATTCAAAATATATACACAAATCATCCATTTAAAAATGTTATTTCTGCATTTTTTCTATAAACATGTTTTCGAAAAGTTGAACAATATGTTTGTCTCGAATAAAATCACGTCTATTCTTAATAACTAAATTATGCAACTAAATAGTGTAAATTAAAACCTAATTACAAAATATAGTAGCAAAATTAATCTTTGTTAAAGTAAACAAAAAAGAATATATCCCTGTCTTTCTTACACTTTGCTCGCGACAGGTAATTCACTTTTTTGTAACAGGTGTTTCAAAAAAGAATGACACGTGGATAAGTTGAATACGTCGTAGATTTTGTGTATCCCAAAAAGTTAATTAAGGCACAAAAAATCTTCCTTTTTTTTGCAACTATAATGTGGGTATGTCGTGTGGTTTTTTACAGCACATCTTATGTTAGGAAAATTAAGAAAATACTTCATTTTTTTTGCTGTATGCTTGCGGATGTTTACATTTGTTTGGTTTTAATTTAGGTGAGCAGTTGTCAGATAGATGTTTATGAAGATAAGAGTGTGGATATTTTAATTACGGTGATAAGTATGTAAAACGTTTTAAAATAAACTACTTTCAGTTATTTTTTATTTCAAAATCTCTAATTTTCTGCGAAAACTAAATTCAAAAAAATTATTCTCTGATTTTTTGATGATATAAAAAGGAAATCAGAAGACAGCAGATACCAAGACTGTGTGAAGTTAATAATTACGACAATTGTATTTATTGTGACTCTAGAAAGATGCTAAGAAATCACATTTTTTTGTGAATATATTGATTTAGTGACTAAAACATAAGAAAATAAAAACAATACATACACTGAGAAAAATGACACTTTCAAATCTGAGTAAATCGATGTTTTCATTTTGTTATATAACTTTTTGTTTCAAATGGGATGATCCAATGCTTTCAGTTCTGAAATACCAGAAATACTCAGAATATTGAAACATGGATATACTCAAAACTGAGCACATATAGGTCAGTTCATGCTCATTTTTAAAACATGGACATACTCAAAAATGATTAGAATCAGTTCAAATTCATTTTTGAAACATGGACCTACTCAAAAATGAGCACACAGAAGTCAGTTCATACTCATTTTTGAAACATGGACATACTCAAATAGGAGCACATGATGTTTTATTCTTGAGTGTGTGCATGTTTTCAGAAATGAGTATACACATGTTTCAAACTTGAGTAATTTTGATTCGGAGCCCTTTTGACTGTGCTACATACTCAGATTTGAGTACTTTTTGCTCAGTTTTGAAAATGTCGTTTTTAGAGTGTATGAACAATTTATAGGATTTTTTTTTAACTTTCATCATTAATTATAAGATGGAGAAAACATTGAATTTGTACATGTGTTAAATGACAGTATAAACTACGAGGGCATTTTAACAATTTGCATCTCATTAGCGTAAAAAAGCACTCATTTTGGGAATTTCTTTTTTTATTCAGCATTTCTGAATAATAATTTTTGCTTTATTTAATGAAAGCCGTTTTGTGATTATATAAAGAAAAAATTCTTCTTTCGGAATTTCCGGTATGAATTTGGAATTTCTGAATAAAAGAGAAATTTCCGAAATAAATGCACATGCACTAATGCTGCAAATGAGTCAAAATTAATTCCGACATTTGTCGCTTTAAAGTAAAGCCCTGACAGGAATATATATTTAATGTATATTATCAGTGGAGTATGAAAATTATATGCATTTTTTAATGTTTAACAAATTCCTAGCATTTAATTAACTTTGAGGTGGCAAAAAACTGCATAGAACACAAAGCAGTAAACATGTACTGTCCTAGGAGGGGGTGCACCACCTTATGGTATTTAATCACCAAATTGTCGCAAAAAGATGGAGCGAAAGCATTCATCAGGACTGTGTAGACTTTCTGAATATGAATGCGGATTTCGAAAAAGAAGTGGTGGTCTACATATCTTTGAATTTTTAAATGATAGTTCTGATACCATATTCTTCTTACTTCTGACACCATATTTGAGTGTCTTGGAAAAAGGCAAAGACATAGTTTATATAATTTTTCTTATTTTAGTTTATTTACTTTTCTTTCCGGATGCTAATGTAAAATACACAAGACAAACTTTAATTCATATTTTCCGAAAACAATCACCCGATTGTTTTCTTTTTCTTAATGAGATACAATGAATATAATAAAGGAAAAAAAAAAGAATGATTAAAGAAAAACAAATCCTAAGCTAATATTGGAAAGCTTCAACTGAGTCTGTAATATTTAAAATTAATAAAAAGGAACGCAAAAGTGAGTCCAAAAGTTAGTTGCATTTTGCTATAACTTCATTATAAGGGAACATTTGTTGGCGAAATTTAATTGAAATATTAGTAAAACGGCAATTTTTTAGGTTGATTAGATTTTGACACATGGTTGCAGTGATGCGTTTGTTAAAGATGTTACCTGAGTATGATGTAGCATCCAGATACGGCCTTTTTCTATTAATCAGGTTTCACGCAAACAGTGCAATTCAAATGTGATATTATCTGTTGTAGTTTGTTTAACATGCAGTCATAAGTTCTTTAATGATGTCAATTTTATCTGTTGTTGTGGAAGTTAATGGTTGTCACTTATGGTCATCAACGACAATACGGCCATTACCGAACAACGTTCCCAATTTTGAAATCCTAAATGCTCCCTCACCGTACACTTTCTGCAACTGGCAGGAAAACCAAGAAATTCAATGCAAGTTGCTTAAAGGGAGCTTTTTGGGGTTGCTAAATTGTGAATATCGTTCCGTAATATCCGCATTGCCACATTGGCGAAATTTGGTTGAGAGATTGGTAAAATGACCATTTTTTAGGTTGATCAAATTTTGACACGTGTTTGCAGCGATACGTTTGTGTCACCAATGACAATACGGCCATTACCGAACAACGTTCGCAATTTTGCAACCCACAATGCTACCTTACTTTCTGCAACTGGCAGAAAATGTAACACCAATGAAATTCAATTCTAGTTGCAGGAAGGGAGGTTTCTAGGGTTGCAAAATCACGAATGTTGTTCCGTAATGGCCGCGTTGCCACATTGGTGAAATTTGGTTGAGAGATTAGTAAAATGGCCATTTTTTTAGGTTGATCAAATTTTGACACGTGGTTGCAGCGATATGTTTGTGTCATCAAAGACAATACGACCATTAACGAACAACGTTCACAATTTTGCAACCCAAAATGTTCTCTCACAGTACACTTTCTGCAACTGGCAGGAAAATGTAGCACCAATGAAATTCAATGCCAGTTGCAGGAAGGGAGCTTTTTTGGGTTGAAACATTACGAATGTTGATCCGTAATGGCCGCGTTGCCACATTGACGAAATTTGGTTGAGAGATTAGTAAAATGGCTATCTATTTAGGTTGATAAAATTTTCACACGTGGTTGTAGCGATACATTTGTTAAATATTATGTCATATGAGTATGATGTAGCGTCCAGATACGACCTTTTTCTATTAATCAGGTTTCATGTAAACAGTGCAATTCAAATGTGATATTGCGTGTTGCAGTTTGCTTTGTATTAAATAAACTGGTCTTTAATGCAGTCATCGACATCCGTCGTTGTGGAAGTTAATGGTCGTACGTCATCAACGATACTGCCATTTACAAAAAACGTTAACAATTTTGCAATTAATGTTCTCTCACAGTACACTTTCTGCAACTTGTAGAAAATGAAACACCAATCAAATTCAATGCCAGGTGCAGAAAAGTACTGTTAGGGAGCCTTTTTGGGTTGCGAAAATTGTTAACGTTGTTCGGTAATAGCCGCATTGTCCCTGATGACAGTAACTGACGACAATTAACTTCAACAACGGTATTAAAAATAGCAGAGCTCACACTCGGCCCATTTTTAGAATATTAATTTTTTCAAACAATAATCTTGTTAGATTTCGCTTGGAAATTTTGTCGAAACTTACCACAAAAGTTATTTCTATTGCAAATGTTGTAAGTGTCTATGATAAATTACATGATAGGTTCTAGAAACTTATCACGAAAATTTTTCTTTGTAAACATTGGTTTTCAAAAACCGAGTCAGTGGGAGCTCTACAGAAGCAAGTTACTGCACGAAGTTCCAATTTAGTCGCAACATTCAACTGATGCTATATCTTTTTACAGCTTAAAACGGTTTAACAGTTTCAGGTGCATGCACAAACTTGATAGGCCTTAAAGGCGAACAATTTCCCAATATTATCACGAAATTTAATTGAAATACGTTTTATAAACAGAAAGTTCCTGTGAGTTGCAATTAACTTTATGACTCACGCACATAATTTATTACTTTTCAAAACTGATCTATTAAGGTGGTTACACTTTTTTGTTCTCAAATTTAATTGATTTGTTCTCCTTTTAATTTATGATCAAAGTATAAAGAGATTTACCCTTATGCATAAAGTATAAGAATCAACCTGTTATTAATTAGAAACAACTGCTTGATCTAGGATTAGTCACTTATTAGCCATCAAAATTTCATTTCACGCCACTCAATCTGTCATTAGATGCTTTTGTCTAATTTTCAAAAAGTCATTCACAGACATTTATGCCTTTCGGATCCCAACCCCAATTAAAAATACCACAAAAAATATTTAAAAAAAATTTCTCCTTCTGCACCAACAATATGTTTTAAAACACCACACCTATTCATGCATATAATATGGCTTAGCCTTACACTTTCCAACATAAAAAAAAAGAGTTCAAAAGCTCCTTCCCCCTCATTTTGTAGGGGGTGGTAAAGCGCCATCTTGTTCCAATGATGCCCGGGGGAGACGAGTGGTGCTACACAATGGCCGCACGACAAGAGCACGTGTTGCCAACGCGAGAGGGTGATTTCGTTGCAATTGAGACGTCAGCTGGTAACCCCCACTTGCCTCCCTCATCTTTACTGATATGGAAAATGATGCCAACTTTGGTCTGCCCTTTTTGAGAGATTTGTACCGAGTCAATTGTCACAGATAAGCTTCCGAATAGTGACACTAAAGAAAGCCTATCATCGTCAAAATTCAACGCCACTGAAATTCGAATGCTCATTCTCTACAAGACTGCAGAACTGTATCCACCATCTTTTTCTTTCCCTTGCTAATGCTTATCCCTTTCGAAATATTTTTAGTCATTTTTCTTTTATTAGTGGTTGGGGGTGTTTTACAAAAGCTTCGACTCTTGAAGAACATTTCTTGTAACATTGTTTGTAAACTTTATGTTTTATTTTCCTCTTTTATAAATCCCTGCCAAAAGATGTCATTCAGGAAGAAGTAATAGCCATTTAGATTTTCAGAAACACTTCTTTGAGAAAATGACTGTTAAAGGATCGACAATCATTTGCTTTTTATAGCAAAAATGCTACGTGGAGATTACCATAAAAAAGTCGTTATCGAACGAAACAGATTTCAATCCAGTATAATCTTATTTATCGGAAACACCTCCAAAGAGATGACTAATTCCTGAACTTTTCCTAGATTTTCAAATGTCACATACGCTAAAGTCAAAGAGTTAAATTAAAGTATTTAGCCAGTATTGTTTTCTATATATTAAATTGTTCTTTAGGATTATTCAACGTAGTCTCACTTTCGTTTTCAAAGTATACTTCCCAGACAGCACACTCTATCTATAAGATGTCGATTTATAGTCTAAATACATCTATAACGTCCATGACATCTTTTAGATATGCATAGCATTAAACAAATAGATGTCTATAAGCCATTTCTCATTTAGATTTCTATTAGACGTCTATGACCTGCAATAGACGTATTATATCTATCACTTTTTCGTCGTCTAAAGGAAATGCTTTTTTCAACTTCCAATGGAAATACTTTTCGATTCATCCAATGGATTTGCGAATAACACGTATTATGCTCATCTTATGGAAAAAGTACTCCTACTTCAATGCAACTGCGCGCATGCGGGAACGGAAAGTCAAAGGTCGTTTGAAGACACTCTCGCCGCGGCTGGGGCTGTTGTTTATTTTGTTTACAGCGGCAATCTTGGATGCAATTATACTGACAACTTTTGTAAAAGGTAAGTTATTCATTTCTTTATTTACTTTCCTGTGTAGTTTATATAACACTTAATTACTAAATTCTTGTATCTTACATATATACAAGATTTAGGCTTAATGTTACGATAAGTTTCATCAGTCATATATATATTGTGTTTAAAAGGAAAAATACATCCGAAATGTTGCTGTATAAATTGTATAAATGCAGAAATATAATCTCACAGGTACAACGAAAGCAATAATGTAATTGTTTTTAGTAGTAATTGAGTGTTAATGAACTACATATTGTTTTGTTTATCACCATTATGAATCCTGACCCCACTGAATCCTTTGAACGCCAGTGTTAGATTATTTATGCACTAAACCATAGTATTTATCAGAACTTTCGAATAATATTTAGATTTTACGATGTACATGAATGGAAAAAATAGCTATTATTTATTTTTAAATTAATTTATTTGACAAATTCAGATTTCAAAGGGTAAAAAAAAAAAGTTTTGAACATGTTTGCAACTGAAATACTTTGCCCTTAAAGGGGTTAACAGTTTCGTGTATTATTTATCATACAATTTAGAATTACACTAAAATAGCTATATATAAAATTTTGCTAAGACTAAAACTAATACTATAAATAATGTAATTCTTGTTTAAAAAATTACTTTTTTTCCCCTGTATTTATTTATAATTTTGTGTCCCTTCTAGACCAATATTTAAGGGCGCAGTATCCTGCCTGCTCTAAAATTAGCAAAATGCACCGTACCCTTTTTAAAATATCGAAATGCATCCTTAATTATATCCAGAGGTCTCTTGTTAAAATCTTCCCCAATACCAGAGTATTTCTAAATTAATGTATCCAAAAGCTTGCAAAAAATCATAGACCTTCCTTCTTTCTTTAATAAAAGCAGGAGATTATTAAATAAATGTTGTACTGTTTTTGGCTATGATGTCTTACACTCACACAGTTTATTTCTTTAATCAGTTATAAAAAGGAAAATAGTTGCCAAAGTTAGGGGATTTTTTCCTTTTTAAAGGAAAAAATCCCCTAAGTTGGCTACTATGCTTGTATTTAAATTATTGGTTTGGCATGGGCTTGGAAAGCAGGCCAATCAAAAAGTCACCAAACTTCAGTGTGTGACAGTATCTCGTCTATTCCTTTTTTTTTTTTTATCGTTACTCAACACAATAATTTTTTTTTCTTGAAGTAATGCCCATTTTTACTGAACAATGACTGTTTTCTGCTTCATTTGTGCTGTTATTATTTTCTAACAACCTGCCCTTTACTTTCTAGAGTGAACATTGTATAACAATTAAAATTCTGATCCTATATGTATTAAATTTTACATTTTTTTCTTCATTTGTTGTCATTGTTTAACTTGTGTTCCGACACATTTTTTTTTTTTTACATACCCAGTAAAAGATATATATATTTTTTAATTGTGTATTATATGATATTTATGCTTGAGTATATTTTTTCAAATCACTTTGATACTAATCTTTTGGTACTTGTGTATTAACCATTAGGGATGCACCGAATATTCAGTATGTAGTATTTAATCATACTGCTCAATATCTAAAGAAAATGCTTTTTAAAATATTTTTAAAACCCTAGATAACTTTTATTTTTAACTGTCAATAAATAAAAATATTCAGAAAAATTAAGAAATAGAATCATATTTAAATAACTTTTACATTATTTATTTGCTTATTTTTTTTAAAGTAACAAGAATATTAACTGTTATAGTGCAGGGGTCAATGCAGGTTTTTTTTTTTTTTTTTTTTTTTTTTTGCGGGGCTCATTTTGTGAAAAGTAAAGGTTATTTTTGTAAAATTTTATTATATTTTTGTGAAAAATAACATTTTGTAATGAAAGTCGAAATCCAGCTACTCAAATTCGATCCAAGCGTTTATTAACAAACTTTTAAATACTTTTGCTGAAGTTTTCCTCTCTGGTGAACTTGTTTGTTTGCAAATTACACATTTTAAAAGTCAAAGAATAATAAATAATAGGGGAGACTGGTACACACTGCACCTATGGGCATAGTGGACCACACCCCTACTATTTTGTTTATTAAAAAAAATTTTAAGCTTCTCTTCTATCCTAATAGACAACAGCACTGCACTGATTATTTATAGCGTTCAGAAAATATGTTTAGCTCAGATTGAACTATTTTATCCTAATTGGTTGTTTTGATCTTCTAAAAGTAAAATTTTTCAACATTATATTTTAATTTTTTTAGTAATTAAAGGTTGTAGATAAATCCTATAAAACAGCTGTTTTGCAAAGCTAAGATACTTGTTTTTATTTAACTTTAAAGTTAATATGTTTAAAAGAAAGCTATAAACAATATTAATATGATTATTTATTGAATTTCAACATGGGGCACAGTGGTCCACAATCCACTCTGCTCATGTAATGCAGAATGTTCAAAATATTTAATAATTGTTTATTTTCTATAAAGAAATATTGTTTAAAAGAAGTTATTTAACTGTAAAATAAAGTAAACAAAGAAAAATAACAATTTATTTAACATAGTAAGAAATATTTTGTTTTGTATTTACTGCCTGTGATAAATATAACTGTAGTCTAATTGGTGATGATTCTATTCAAGTAAGATTCATGAGATGCAAATTGAATGGAAATCAGTTTATTTTTCCCAAAACTGTAGATGAATCTATTGTTGATGTCAATGATTTCATAATATTGCTCCCAGACCCGAAAGTATTTCAGGAAAATTCCAGGCTCAATCTTACTCATAAGTATTTTGGAATTTCATTTGCAAATTTTAATGTGCGCTGATTTTTTTGTACTTAAGTAATAACTTCAACTAAATTGCAATTGTTCCTGTATTAATCTGTTATTTTCTAAATATAATAATAATATTTTTTTTTTTTTCAAAATGTTACTTGTAAATTTATATTACTATGTTATTTTGCGGATAAAAGGGAAATAAAAAAGAATTAGATTAATGAAAAATAGATTTATATTGCATTTCAGATAATGCCTAACAGCGGTCCACTGTGCCCTGGTGGGTGGACCAGTGTGCCCCATTTCTGGGGCACACTGGTCCAATTTACGGGTGCATATAAAAAATTTTATTTTGAAAAATGTATTGAAAACTATGTTATGAGAAAATTATGATGAATGTATAAAGGTATAAGGAATATTCAAAAATATTTTCATGCAGGGATGCACCCGGTTTGTCCGTTAAAGAGAAAAAAATTTTAACTGAAAAAGTAGTCCACTGTGTACCATTCTCCCCTAAATAGTAAGTTTTTATGAAAGGGGGAAATTTTGTGAAGGGGCCCATTTTATCAAATTGATTTTTGTGAAGGGTCCCATTTTATTAAATTGATTTTTGTGAAGGGGCCCTAAATAGGCTCCAAATTTTGTCTGGATCGACCCTTGTAGTGTTTTCCCAAGGCATTTTCAAGAGGGTGCAGCGCCCTGCCTGTTTTTTTTTTTTTTTTATAGTTGTAAATGCGCTCTGCCCATTTTTATATAGCTGGAAAAGTGCCCTGATTATTTTGGGTTTGCAAAAATTTACTGTCGCGAATTTCACCAAAAGGTTGCGGGAAAATATCGCACAAAAATTTCCCAATATTTGTACTCGGTGGGGGAAAATTATAAATTTTGTTAAGCTATTGCAGGTAAATAGCAAAATTTGCCGATGAGTCGTGAAAACAATCATGAAATTTGACCACAATCGCATGTAAAAAAAAAAAGAAAAAAAACATGCAAGTTTCACCTGTAAGATGCGTGAAAAAAAATTGGGAAATTCGCTTATCTGTCACCAAGAAAAGGCAAAATTTGTCAATTAGTAGCAGAAAAAGATCACAAATTTCTTCAATCGATTGCAGGAAAGCAATCATGAAATTCGTCAGTTGGTTACAGTAAATAAATGTGAAATTCGTCAATATGTCACGTGTAAAAAAAGAAACATGTGAGTTTCACCTGTAAGGTGCAGAAAAAAAATGAGAAATTTGTTTATCGGTCGCCAAAAGAAAGCAAAATTTGTCAATTGGTAGCAGGAAAATATCACAAATTTCTTCAATGGATTCCAGGAAAACAATCGCGAAATTTGTCAGTTGGTTACAGTTACGGGAAATAAACGTGAAATTCATCAATAGTCACGTGTAAAAAAAAAAAAAAAAAAAAGAAAAAGAAAAAAAAGAAACATGTGAGTTTCACCTGTAAGGTGTGGGAAAAAAATTGAGAAATTCGCTTATCGGTCGCCAAAAAAAAAGCAAAATTTGTCAATTGGTAGCAGGAAAATATCACAAATTTCTTCAATCAATCGCAGGAAAACATTTTCGAAATTCATCAGTTGGTTACAAGAAATAAACGTGAAATTCTTCAATATGTCGTGTAAGAAAAAAAAAAAGAAACATGCCGGTTTCATTTGTAAGGTGCAGAAAAAATTTGTGAAATTCGTTTATCGGTCGCCAAAAAAAAAGCAAAATTTGTCAATTGGTAGGAGGAAAATAATCACGAAATTTGTCAGTTGGTTACAGGAAGTAAACGTGAAATTCGTCAATTTGTTGCCAGGAAAAAACTGCTCAATTCGCCAATAGGATGCTGGTAAATATCGCAAAATTAAGTTAAAATTTGCACGTATCAGTAATATTTTACTAAATATTAATTATTGATATACAGTAAAAGACTTTTTAAACATTGCATGCAATGTTGTACTGTTTCATGTAATATGTGTGATATTTAATATAAAATTTTACATATCAATGTAGCATTTGAGGTTTTTGACTGAAAAATTTAAATAAAAGAATAAATTTGTAATTTCGGCATACTTCAGGTCTCACAAATCTGAAAAATCGGAGTGAAAGGAAGCAACAAAAAAAATCAAAACAGTACTGAAGGGACTCAGAAGGTATTAAAACTAAACTATTCAAGACAGCCATACTCAACAAGCGGGCATGTGGCCTGGCGACCTTTTATGTGCGATCCGAGACCTCAGAGAAAGAATCTACTAGAGAGTACATTCCTTTGTTATATTGTTGAAAAGCCAGTCCCAGGATCAGCTCAGATTTGGCGCTTTAGAAACTGTCTGTTTTGGCGGTGATCGCTTTCTTGGCAACTTCGATTTCATTCTCGCAATAAAAATAAACGTAAATAAACCAAACTGTTGCTCCTTCTAGGATTTAATCTCAGAGGAAGGATAGAAATAAGTTATGAGAGTCCCACCCCTGATGAAAAAAGGATTGTTTAATCTTCTGGATGGATTTTCTTTTTCTGTTTTTGCTGCTGTATTTTATTTTAATGTTATAAAATGGCTTTGTCCTTGTAATAAATGTTACTTAAATTATATTTTTGAAGTGAATACTTCTTTAGGCGTGTTGGGCATTTTTTGAGATGGGAAAAAACGGGGGGCATTTGCTATAGAAATCTATATATTTACATTACTATACAAGTATGTGTTGCGGCCCACCTAACGTCGCAAATATACGTTTGCGGCCCGCGGTAATAAAAGGATGAGTATGGCTGATTCAAGATGTTTAGCATGCATAATAATTTCAATAATAATTTTAAAGAAATTTCTTATTGATTAAAATTTAATAACTCAAACTGATTTAAAATTTGAGATTTCTTGAGTTTGACATCCTTGGATCTTTGCGAATAATTGTTCCAAAAAAAAAAAAAAGAAAAACCCATATTTAATCATTTTGAGAAAAGTTGGTGTGAAATATAAACAGTCACATTTTAACTATAATAGATGTTGCTGAATACTAATGAAACTTTCTTTGAATCTTTTTAGACTCCCAGTTGAAACACACCATCACAAACATTTGAAGACAGGAAGACTTGCATGAATATTTGGTTAGTATATTTTTTATTAAAAAATGCCTTGTTTTTTAGAATAATTAGTTTGTTGTGAGATTGCAAAATTTACACTACATTGCATTATGAAATTCTAGATTAATTTTAAATATCAGATCTTATGTTTTTACTCAAATTTTTTGGAGCAGAGTGGGAAGAGAGATATAAATGGCAATTTATTTACTAATGTATAATTTATAAATCTTAGAAGTTTATACTTTGGAAAATAACAGTACAAGACCTAATTTTTTTTAACATAATATTTAATGTATAATGTAACACATCAAAAATATTTTTTTTCTCTTAAGGTCCAAATCCAAACGGCTCACTTTATGACTTATTTTTTTAATTCTTTTTTTGTTCAGAAACGCATGAAATTTACAGGTATTCTTATTCAGAAATTTTGTAATTGAAAGACGTTTTCCATTTTTCAAATTTCCAATGCTGCAGCACAAAAAAGGTCAGAAACATGTCATCACATGACACAAATCACTTATAACTCGATAAGTGATTTATTGATTAAAAAAAATGGAAAACTCATTTAGATTCCAAATCCCTTCCATGATCAGACCTGCCAATTTTATGCTTTTGTGTTTAAAAATGAGTCAGAAAGTTTCGTGTTGTTGAGCAGATCATTTCAGAACCAAGAGTAAGAAAAAAAATAAAAATAGTAATAATAAGTTATATACATGAATTTCTGAGTTTTAAAAAATAAAGATAAAACTGACTTGTTTTTTTATGTATTTCTTAATCCGTAACTATGGTGTAGCAGGAGAAGCTGCTAAAGTTAAGATTATTAACTTTAAAGGATTTTGTAAATTTTTAAACATAGAAAACAAACATTTAAAGTTCATGTCGTATCTTCAAAACATGTATAAGCATGAGATTTCTATATTTTGCATGTATTTTTGTTTCTGTACTTTCGTATTAACTGCATGCCAGCATTTTGCTAAGCGTTTCACTCATTTATTTGTGAAATCATGTATGTATTATGTATCATCGATGTATTCATATGTATGTGTGATGTAGTGGAAAGTTCTGTAATTTGGTTTGCAACCAATTGATGTATTTTAATAAGTGCAACTTGGCACCATTAAGGCTGTTCTCAAATCCAAACAGGCTACTTTATGACACATTTTTTAATTCATTTTTGCTTACAAATGCATGAAATTGGTAGGTGTTTTTATTCAGAAACTATGTAATCTAAACACGATTTCAATTTTTTAGTAAAGTCAGATCTTTTACAAAAGATTGTCAAAGTCGGCATTTTCAACCAAATTACCAAGGTGGTTGGCAGTAAAGTGCGAAAAGTGTCGTCACATGACCGGAAGCACTTATAACTTGATAAGCAGGGTTGCAAAAAAGCCGGCTAAAATTAATAAAAGCCAGGCCAGCGGCTTCTATTGGTTTTAACCGGCTTTTTTTAGCCAAAATTGGCCTTTTTTGGTCAAAATTGGCTTTTATACGTTGAAGCAATTTATTTATAAACTGTAGATTTTTAAGTATTTTTTAACTAATTTAAAAGACATTTTATTGAGTTAGGATTTAATAAATAACTTAATTTCTCAATAATGAAGACATTAATATTGGAATAACACATAGCAGACTGGTGATTTGAGTCAGAATTGTAAATATGTTTTTTTCAGTTTTACTTCTTTAAATAATTAAATAGGACAACAGTTGTTTAATTACATATTTTATTACTCAACTAAAAAGGCTATTACCCACTAGTAGAAATAATGCAACATGACAGTGGGCATTGCAGATTTTTGAAGATTAATCTAATAGCTTAAAAAAAAAAAAAAATTACTTTGTCATTGGATTACTGTTATCTTCTTACTGTATTTTCTTTGTAATTGAAAATTTTGCTTATTTAATGGGTTACTATTATTTCTTGTGATAGTAGACATTGTTGCGTCATAGATATATTTTGTTTTGCTGTAGATTGATACACACACAAATTAGTTACTGGGGCTATTGATAGGCAAGTTTTAATATTTCTCATATCTTTAAAATCATACATACAACAATTTAATAAAATTACCATTTTCCACTGTTAAAAACAGTAATATGAATAACATTTGCTTTTCATTTCAACAAGTTTTATTTATTTGTTTTTTTAACTGTTCTCTCTTTTTTTATACACTTACATCTACTAAAATCTCCTCAAATATTATATATTCATCCTAATTCCTCTTTCAACGTTGATCATTCCATAATTTAATCTCATCATATGGACTTATCTGGCATGAGTTTTATAATTGTTTAGTAAAAAAAAAACATATTGAAATATATTTTTATAAGACATTAGAATACTGATTACTAACTAAATATGGATGCTCTCAAGTATTATATATGCTAATTTCATTTATTAATAATATAAATTATTAAGTTTTAATCCACAACAATTTTAAAAGTAAAAAGCAGTATATGTAAGAATTTTTCATTTTTGATGGTGATGTTTTGTTATTGTTTAATTAAATATAATCTTTAAAATGAACTGATTTAGTAGTTATTTCGTTATTTAAAATAATAATTGTGTCCTTAAACTGCTGCACCATGATATTAAAAGAGAAAATGCATTGAAAAAATGTTATGTTGCATAGTTAAGTGCAATACATCAATTTCAACTGACGTTATATTCACCAGCCGAGAAGGATAATTAAGAAAAATAATGTAAATAAATGAATATCAAAGATTTTTTTTTTCTATTTTCATTTATATTGTAATTTTTTTGTGTTTAAATTAGTTGACACTTAGGTGAGTGGGGCTTTTCCAGATTTTTTTATTGTATTTATTTTGATATTCCAATGGCAACATTCTTCCATTTGTTTATTTGGCATTACTGTTTGGTGATAATTAATTTTTCTTGAAAAGTGGTCGACGGGATAATGGAAAAATCATTTGATTCCAAATCTTCCATAGTCAAGAGTCTGTGCTAGTCACATGGGCTAATGTTAATCCTATGGGAGTGTTAGTTTGAAATTTCTTGTTTGCATTTCAATATTTGTTTGTTATCTTGTTTGTATTTCAATATACAATGGTTCTGTTTTTATTTTTTAAGTACGTAACCCTAAAAATTAAGAATAACAATAGCGAAGGACATAATGAATGATTGTTATTGAAATGAATCATCCCGGCATACACAAAAGCATTGCTGTTTACTTTCTTGCTATTTTTGATCAATTAAAACCAGAACTTTTGTAAAACAAAAAGAATTTTAAGAACCCTGACAACTATGCTTTTGTGCATGCCTGAATGATTCATTCAAATATCAAAATCATTCATTATGCCCATCACTAGAAATCACATGCAAAAAATTAAGGAGGAGGGGGGGCTTACAATTGCTTCATTGAAGATTAATTCAGTTTTCATATAACAAAATGTCATTTTGTGTGATTCGTAAAATGTTATGTAGTAAAACAGTGTTATTATTTTATTATAGGTGCTGCTCGAAGAAATCAGCTCTTACTATTGCAGTGATAATGGAGTAGAATAATAAGAATTTTGTCCTGTTCCAAAGATTTTTTTTTTTTCAAATAAAATAAAGTCACTTCTTTTTTTTTTTCCTTTTTCTGTTATAGTTATATTCTGTACCACCTAGTACTGTCACCTAGTTACTAATATTGCTGATAAGGAAAAAAGACTTACATTTTTATTAAAACTTTTATTGAGTAGTAGAGCTGACATGTTACAAAAATGATATGATAATGAGAAAGCATGCAATAATTTTTAGTATTAATCTGAATCATGTTGCAATATTTAAAACTTAAAATTTTTCTTGTTTTTCTAAAAATGCAAAATTGAGGTAGCAGTCAATTTGTAAATTTCCCTTTGTATCTGAAGCTCACATAATTGAAATAAGTTTTTGATGTAGGCAGACATTGACTAAAAAATAATTCTGAGTGGTTCTTTCATACAGTGAGTTAATTGGAGTAACATTTTTGTACTGATAAAAAAAAATTTAAAATTAGTTCAATATGCAAAATAGATTTTAAAACATTTGTCTAATAATTTTATCAAAATAGAACAAAATAAACAGAATAAGAAATTTATTAATTTGTGTTAACAACTTTGCGACGAGCGTCCCACACATAATTTTGAATCTGATTACTAGTATTTACAAATGGAATCCTTTGCCTAATTTAATTGAAGAAATTATATGATAAAATAAAGAAAAAAATATTCTAAAATATTGGTATGAAAAATTAAAGATTTTATGCATGATGTGTAATGTATGTGTGACATTTATCACAAAGATTTCTTTTTTTCCCAAGAAAAATTTATCTATCAAAAGTCTTTATCCTCTGCAAGAAAGATTTGTTAAATTTAAATAATATGGGAGAAATAACAAATCTATTAGCCTCTTGTTGCAAAATACTGGAGGATTTAGAAATTTCTCACAAGATAAAATTATCAAACTGATTTTAAATACCATATTTACTTGTGTATAATGTGTACCATGTTATTTTAACTTAAAAAAAAAAAAAAAAAATCTGTAGAAATCATGATTTACAATCTTTTCTCAAATCTAAATTACTTTTGTATGTGCTCATATATATTTTGCTCTCTTATTAAAATATCATAAAATAAAGTTTCTGCAATATGTATATATACTTTGTGAAAATGTGTATGGTTTGATGTATACAATTAGAAATATTCAGTGTATCATGTATGTGTATACTGGATTTTAGACCTGAAATTTTTGTAAAAATGTGTGCATTATGCAGGAGTAAATATGGTAGATTTTTTAATTTAGCTATGAGATTTTAGTGAATTACAGCAGACATATTTCATTCGAAATATTAAAAAAAATTAGTCGATGCTTTGATAAAAATATTCCAATATAAATATGGCAACAGTCCCCAAAGCAGAATATGCTTAAGAGTGCGACATACATCGCAGAACAATGAACTTCTCTGCAGAACATTTCAAATTCTCATTTTCAACACAATTCACTATTCATTCATTTGAAAAAGCACTAAATTTGTCTGTCAATCACCAGAAAAACTTCATCAATCGTTCGTTGAAAAAGATTGTGAAATTCATTAATTGGTCGCAGGAAAAGCTCACACAATTTGTCAGTCGATCATGGGGAAAAATCGTGAAGTTCTTCAGCTGCTGCAGTTTAAAAAAAAAACATTAATTTTGTCAGTGGATCATCGGAAAAAAATCTGAAATTCACCGGTCAGTCACATAAAAACCCGGCAACTTTTACCAATCGGTCGCAAAAAAAGTGACAAAATTTGCCATCATGTAGAAAGAAGATATTGCAAAATTCACCTATCAGTCGCGGGTCAAAAAATGTGAAATATGTTTATCAACCGAATGATTTTTGATTGAAATTTCATGTTTTTTGCCAAGAAAAAGCGCAAAAATTTCTCAATTGGTTGTGGGTAAAAACCATGAAATTTGTCAGTAAATCGTCGAGAAAAATGGGAAATTCGTCGATCAGTAGCGAAAAAAAAACGCAATTTTCTCCAATTGGTCACAAGAAAAAACTGCAAAATTTTCCAATCGGCAGAAAGAAAATATTGCAAAATTTGGCTATCAGTTACAGCTGAAAAAAAACCCCACTAAATTAGTTGATCAGTTTTGGGAAATCCCTCGATTTTTTTCAATCAATTCCAAGATAAAGCGACAAAATTTTCCAATTGATAAAAAGAAAATAATGCAAAGTTCGCCTATCAGTCGCAGGTTAAAAAACTAAATTAATCGGTGGATTGTCAGAAAAAAAAAATCACAAAATTCGTCAATCAGTCTTGTAAAAACCCACAATTTTTTCCATTCTGTCACAAGAAAATCCGCAACATTTATCGATCAATAAAGAAAATATCGCAAAAGTTAACAATCAGTTGTGGATTAAAAAGAAAAAAAATCGAGACATTCGGATATTAGTCGCTTGAATTAAAAAAAAATAAATGCAATTTTTGCCCATTGGTCCTAAGAAAGAGCTGAACAAATTTGCCAGTCAGTGAAAAGAAAATATCAAAAATATTTAAAATTCGCCAATCAGTCGCGGATAAAAAAAATACGAAATTCATCAGTGAAGTGTTGGAAAATATCTCGCAATTCTCGAATTAGTCGTGGGAAAAAAATTGCGGAGTTCGATGATCGGGTCTGAGAAAAAAAGTGAAATTCGCGAGTTACCAGAGAGAAAAATCTCAAAAATATTGCAAAAATAGTCTATTACGAGGAGGAAAAAAAGCGAAATTCGTCATTCGATCGAAGTAAAATTGTGAAATTCGTCATTTCTTTGGTTTTTGTGTGTGTTAGCGTTTTACGAAATGTCTTTAGCATTTCTATACAAGATGAAATCGCACTCCTACATATACAAGAAAATCTCTGTGTTTTATTTTTTTATTCCCACAGAACATTTGTGATCAGTTGAAGGTTCATTGCAGAACATTGCAAAATATTTGTTTTGGGGGGGGGGGGAATAATATACTGATATTATTGGAATGAAACATTTAGTATTTTTATCTACAGTTGTCTTTACCAAAATTATTAAGCACCCTCGTATTTTTATCATAACTTATTTCAAAGTGTTAGCAGGCCCATGCTGGATGTCTTGAAAGGGCGGTGGACAGAGGGTTATGTTGGCACTTTCATATTAAATCATGTGCCATCATTAAGGGTGGTTCAGGCAGAGGGTGCAAGGGCACGTATTCCTAAGTGCCAGCAGGGGCCTGAATATTAGTCGTAGTGTCTGATGTTTAGTAATAGTATTCAAGTAATAGATATCGCATTTATATAAAAAAAATGTTTAATTAAGAAAGAAAATATAATAGTTTATAAAAATTCAATGGTGGTGTATTTTGTACATCAGTGGAGACTTACTGATAAAAATAATGAAAAAGTAGAAAAAATTTTGAACTTCAACATTGAAGGATGTTTAGGAAGAGAGTAAATGAAGCGCAAGTGACACAATTATTTTAGAATTCACAACTGCTGTCTGTGTCTTTAATGGTTAAGTTATTACAATTAAAATGACAGCAAACTAACAACTCGACTTTTAATTAAACAATTTGCTTTAAAAAAATGAGTTTTTTAAAAAACTAAACTGCTTTGTTTTTCAGTAAGTTTCAGAATTGAAACTTTCATAGTATAGCAATTGTTATGCTATGCAAGTTAATAGGTAATCATGACAATTAGAATAACTCTTACCGGAAAAGCCAAAGTATATAAATCACTTATCTTCATCAATGAAAATATTTCCTAAAACTTGTATAATTTTTATTAACAGATATTAAAAGTTAAAATAATAAAGGTAACATATAAATTTAAAGTATATTTTAAAAATAAGATTTCTCTATTTTCATTGTTGAAGACAAATTCCATTATATTTTAACATTTTCTGCAAGAATTATTCTAATTTTCATATAGATATACTTAAGACATGCAAGGAAACAATGTCATTTCATTGGAAATACAGTCTTCGCTGAAAGTATTCAGCACCCCCATATTTTTAATATATTTGTAAAAGTAATAGTTATATACAAATATTTAACTGCATATAATTTAGGAATTTTCTTTTTAAGTTTATGGTTTGTAAAAAAAAAAAAAAAAAAAAAAAAGACAGTTAACAAGCAACTCGTCATTTAACTGAAGTCATTTTCTTTAAACACCTACTTTTTCAAAACTATAAATTACTTTGTTTTCTGGAAGTTTCATTGTTATGTCATAAGTTAACAGATCATCATGGAAATTGAAATATTTCTTGCCTGAAATGCCAAGATCTCTTCAGCAGCATAAATATTTCTTAAAATTTATTTTTGTTATTAACACATGTTAAAAAATAAAATAATAAAAATTACATATAAATGTTTTTTTTTTTTTTTTTTTTTTTTTTAACATAAGCTTTCTTTATTTTCGTTTTTGAAGACTAAGTTCATTTTGTCTTTTCTTACAATAATTATTTTCTTGATTATTTATTAACTGGCTTAACAGAACAACAAAATTTAATTTAAAAAAAAGTTTTTTAAAGAAAATAGCTTCATTAAAAGATGAGTTATGCGTTTGCTATCTTTGAAAAAAAATAAAAAACTTATTTTTTAAAGAAAATTCTTAATTGTATACAATTTAATATTTGTATCAATCTATTATTTTTACCAAATATATTATAAATATGGGGGTGCTCAATACTTTTGCCCTAAGGCTGTATTTCTGATGAAATTTATTGGATATCTTAAGTATATCTATAAGAAGTACTGAGTATCAATAAATAGACATGCATTAGACGTCTTATAAACGCATATCAGATGTCCCTGGATATCTACAATCCAAGTCTTAAGCACGGCTATAAGACATACTGCATGTCGAAAAGTGATCTATGCTTGGATGTCTTATAGACGTGGTCTCATAGACTACCTGGATATCTTGGACGTCTAATAGAACTCAGAGAGATCACACATAACATCTCCATAAGAGGTGAAAAGGGTGTATCATGGATATTTGTAGACTTCTTATAGATGTGTCGGTTTTCTTGGGTTTACAGCTTGTAGATGTCTTATAGATGGGTGTGTGCTGTTTGGGTTGGTAGAAACAACTGTTTTTTAAAATATGAGAACTCTGTAAAAGATATAAATCAAAATCTTTAAAAGCACACTCTTAAGTACACATCAGAAAACATCATTTAATTGGCAATTTTACATTTTTGAGAAGCAATTTTACATTTTTGAAAAAACTATATTCCAGGGAAAAGACAGTATAAAATTCTGCTATAAGTAAATTTATTCTGTTTGTAATCCGTAGTTAACATCATTAAGAAGAAAAAACGAATTTACATATAGAAAGAGTCCCAAAGTGAACAACTGAACTTTACATTAATTTAGTTAAAGTTTTCGCCAATCGATGGCACTGTCCTGTCTTCGGTCAAAAATCAAGAGCATTCTTACATGTTGAGATAGTGCAACACCATCTATTGACTAAAATTTGAACTATTTTTAAAATTGCTGTACATAAAATTTCCTTAATAATACTTTTAACATGATTTCTTATAAACATGTCACTTTTATTACTGGTAAATGTCATTTATTGTGTATTTACTATTTTCCAGACTTCTAAAACAAATGTGAAGTACTCTACACTTTAAAGAGACACTCAAAAGTATTTGGTTACAGTTCTGTCTATGAACAATAATTGCTGGTAACTCGTTTTAAGTTGTAGTACGCGTTTTTAAATGTAACTAAATTTTTTGCATATTAATTGGTGCATACAAATTCTATAGATCATATACAGGGCTGCTCAAATGATCTCACGTACATTTTCCGGAAATTGCTGAAGGGGAATTTTCAATTGCGCTATGTTTTTCCTAATTGAAGTAAATTTTAGCATACTGCGTGCATAGTATACATATAAATCTATAGATCATATACAGAGTTCCACAAAAGAAATCGAATATTTTGTTTGACAACTGGTAGTAATTTCTGAAATTGGGTTTTTACATGTGTTATGCGGTTTTAAAAATGTTTACATAGTAAATTGCAAAGTTTTGGTACAGTATACTGAATGTGTTGGAAAGTGTTTCATAATCTATGCTTGAGGCATGATTTTTCGTTCTTGTTTACAATGAATGTGGTTTTATACATTACAACTTTAATCAAAAAGCCTCGACATTATTGCAGTAGTTTCTTAGGCTATAACTTCTTACATGATGTTTCTAAACATTAAAAATTTTATGCATAATTTATGACAATTTACGCCACAATGAATCGAACTTCAAAATTTGAATGTTTCTCTTTCATAAAAATCTAAATTTTGTCTCGTCCTTTAAATTTTCACGCTTCTGTGGGTTATTTAACATGCCGAATAAAATTATTCAAACTTTCAAAACAATTTAAATTTTTCATTTCTTGTAATTTCATTTATTTTACACTTACCAAACTCGGGGAAATAAAATTCTTGGTCACATTTTCTTATTAAATCTTAACCATCCCTATCCCCTCTTCTCTTCACGCCATCTTTTTTTGGAACACCAACATTTGTTATAACTTTTATTTTTACACTTTAATGAACTTGTTTCAAATGAATTCAAGTCTTAAAAAAAAACTACTTAAGCAGCAAATAAAACCCCATGAAGATCAAGAAAAAACAGATTGAAAAATATATAATCTCCATAAACAAAACAGATACCCTCATATTAATTTCTTTCCTTGTGTTTTCTTCGTTTATAAGAAGAAAAAAACAAAGAAATAAAACAAAACAAAAACTAATAAACGGATAAAAAAAAAAAAAAAAAACTTCCAGTAAAGAAGATTGGTCCGATAATAACGCTTAATATCGGAAGAGATAAACCTATGCTTCCGTCCGTTCTTCGACAAATAAACAAGAAAACATAAGAAAAAGGATATCGGCAAAAGTAAAAACTTATTCTTGAACTAGTTGCGTCAAAAGGGGCTTTAATTCCATTTTATGAGTTTCAATAAAGGGCCCTCTGGTTTAGCGATGCGTGAAAAAATAACTGGTAAAATAAATAGAAGGCCAGTGGAAAATAATATTTTGTTTTTAATATGAAAGTTTATGTCATCGAACGGCTTAGGAAATATGTTTTTTTTTCTATTTATTTTCGCTTTCAGAGGCTCCGTTTTTATTTGAGATTTATAAAAGTAAATTTCATATGCTTATTGCTGAATTGAATTGTGAGTAAGACTTCGGAAGTAAAATGGCGAGAGTCAATAGAACTTTATATTTTAATATAATGGTATTATTTTTTTAATTTTAAATTTTTTGTGATTTATAAAAAGGAATTTCATATTCTTATTGCTGGGATGTATGGTTAGTAAGACTTTGGAGGGAAAATGATAAGTTTATTAGGCCGTTTTGTTTAAATATACTAGTAACAGTAACCCCTTGTTATATCTCGCATGCTGGAAGGCAACAGAGTGTGGTAATACCGGCAATATTGAGAAAATGAAGAAAGATTATAAGCTACAAGCAAATGTTTTCATACCCTTATTATCAAATGAACTGTAACCAAATACTTTTGAGTGTCTCTTTAAACTGTGGAGTATTTCACATTTGTTTTAGAAGACTGGAAAATAGTAAATACACAATAAATGACTTTTTTTACCAGTAATAAAAGTGACATGTTTATAAGAAATCATATTAAAAGGGTTATTAAGGAAATTTTATATACAGTGATTTTAAAAATAGTTCAAATTTTAGTCAATAGATGGTGTTGCACTGTCTCAACATGTAAGAATGCTCGTAAACTTTGATCGAAGACAGGGCAGTGCCATCCATTGGTGAAAACTTTAATTAAATTAATGTAAAGTTCAGTTATTCACTTTGGGACTCTTTCTATAAGTAAATTCAATTTTTTTTTCTTAATGATGTTAACTACGGATTACAAACAGAATAAATTTACTTATAGCAGAATTTTATACTGTCTTTTCCGTGTGATACAAGTGTTTCAAAAATGTAAAAATGATTCTCCAATTAAATGATGTGTCTGATGAGTACTTAAGGGTGTGCTTTTAAGGAATTTGATTTATATTTTTTACAGAGTTCTCATATTTAAAAAAAAAAAACAGTTGTTTCTGCCAAGTTATGTTTCTGCTTTGTACACTGGTAGGTCATAATAACGAATAAACTGAAGACATATTACGATTGGACGATATTCTTATTATGAAATCTACATTTGCGTAATATTTCTGCTTTGTTACCCTAGTAGGTAAAAGTCACTAATTACGAAAATACTGAAGACACATTCGATTGGACGTTACAAAACTGGTGAGTAAGACTTTGAAGGGAAAATAATAAGTTCAGTTGATAGTTTTATTTAAATATAAAAATCCTTCCGGCCTGTAACGGGAGGAAAAGGTAGCTTTCCTATATCTTCGTTTTAAAATTTTAGCTAATGTTACACGAAAACAGCAAGCTAAAATGCAAAGAAACGTTTACAAAAGATTCGTTAATACTGAATTTGAATAAGAAATTCGCCAAATTATTGAGCAATAGCCAAATTGGCTTCATTTATGAAGACTTATTTTGATCGCCAAATTTGGCGATATTTCGCCAAATGTCGCCCAATTTTGCCAATTTTGTCGCCAATGTCGCCAATTTTAGCGTTAACGGATATGAATATATAGTTTTATGCGTATGATTGGGAAAATTATTACAACAATGAAAGAAAATAATTTGCGAGTAATCGCGTTAATGTGCTGTTTTGTTTCAAAATGTCAGCCACCCTAGAATTTCAAACTGCTCTATCTCAGCCATTTTTTAAGATGGAGGTAAACCAAAAAAAGCTCTGGAATCCTTGTATCAAGGCCTAACACGTAATTAAAAAATAAATTTGAATTTTTAAATTTTTTGTATATTTATTTTAGATTTTAAGTTATTTTACATCTTTAAATGGCCGCCATCTTGAAACAAGATGGCGGACCAAGCTGGCCAACGAACTCGGTCGAGACATTAGTGACCTTAATACACACAATTAGTTTCATCAAAATCGATTCATAATTACGGGCGTTATCGTATGACATAGGTCAGATATATATATATATGGATATATCTATATATATAAATCAACATTTGGACGGAGGGTGGTTTTGGGGTCTGGGGGTCATGATCGGTGAAAATATATCGAAATTTTCCGGAACTGCTTTCCTCCGAACGGCTGCAATAGGTAGCTTTATACTTTTTTGTATTGAAAGCTACCTAATAATCTCGCATGCTGGGAGGCAACAGAGAGTGGTAATACTTGCAGCATTGAGAAAAAGAAGAAGGATTATAAACTACAAGTAAATGTTTTTATATCCTTATTATCAAATGAAGTCATTTGCGTTATATTTCTGCTTTGTACACGTACACTGGTAGGTAATAGTCACTAATAACGAAAATACTGAAGCTACATTATGATTGAACGATATTTTTATTATTAAATAAAGTCATTTGCGTAATATTTCTGCTTTGTACCCTGGTAGGTAATTGTCACTAATAACGAAAATACTGAAGCCACATTACGATTGGGCGTTACAAAACTGGTTAGTAAGACTTTGGAGAGAAAATAAGTTCAGTACATCGTTTTGTTTATATATAATAGTACGGTAGCTCCTTGGTATATTTCGCGTACTGAGAGGCAAAATAGTGTGGTATAGCATCGACAATATTGAAAAAATGAAGAAGGATTATAAACTACAAGTAAATGTTTTCAAAACCTTATTATCAGATAGAGTCATTTGCATAATTTTTCTGTTTTGTACCCTGGTAGGTAATAGTCACTTATAACGAAAATATTGAAGATACATTACGATAAGACGATATCCTTATTATTAAATAAAGTCATTTACGTAAAATATCTGCTTTGTACCCTAGTAGGTAATACTCACTAATAACGAAAATACTGAAGACACATTAAGATTCCACGTTACAAAACTGGTTACTAAGACTTTGAAGGGAAAATAATAAGTTTTGTTTAAATATAAAGCCCCTTGTTATATTTTGCGTGCTGAGAGGCAAAAGAGTGTGGTATAATATCGACAATATTGAGAAAATGAAGAAGGATTATAAACTACAAGTAAATGTGTTTTCAAATCCTTATTATCGAATGAAGTCATTTGCGTAATGTTTCTGTTTTGTACCCTGGTAGGTAAAGAAAAGAAAATAAAACAAATAAACAGTTGGGATTTATAAGAATGAATTTCATTGCGTATTGCTAGACCAAATTGTGACTAAGGCTTTTAAGACACGGGTAAAGAGCGACATAATGAAGTTTGTTTAATGAGAGACTACTGTATTGAAAAAGAAAAGAAAAGAAAACAAATAAACAATTAGGATTTATAAAATTGAATTCTATTGCTTATTGCTGGACCAAATTGTGACTAAGACTTTTAAGACACGGGTAAAGAGCGACATAATGAAGCTTGATTAATGAGAAACTACTGTATTTAAAAAGAAAACAAATAAACAGTTGGGGTTTATAAAATTAATTTTCCATTGCTTATTGCTGGACCAAATTGTGACTAAGGCTTTTAAGACACGGGTAAAGAGCGACATAATGAAGTTTGTTTAATGAGAGACTACTGTATTGAAAAAGAAAAGAAAAGAAAACAAATAAACAATTAGGATTTATAAAATTGAATTCTATTGCTTATTGCTGGACCAAATTGTGACTAAGACTTTTAAGACACGGGTAAAGAGCGACATAATGAAGCTTGATTAATGAGAAACTACTGTATTTAAAAAGAAAACAAATAAACAGTTGGGGTTTATAAAATTAATTTTCCATTGCTTATTGCTGGACCAAATTGTGACTAAGGCTTTTAAGACACGGGTAATGAGCGACATAATGAAGCTTGGTTAATGAGAGACTACTGTATTTAAAAATGAAAAGAAAAGAAAACAAATAAACAGTTGGGATTTATAAAATATAATTTCATTGCTTATTACTGAACAAATTGTGACTAAGGCTAAGGTTTAAAGAAAACAAATAAACAGTTGGGATTTATAAAATTGAATTTCATTGGTTATTGCTGGACCAAATTGTGACTAAGGCTTTTAAGACACGGGTAAAGAGCGACATAATGAAGCTTGGTTAATAAGAGACTGCTGTATTTAAAAAGAAAAGAAAAAAAAACACAGTTGGGATTTATAAAATTGAATTTCATTGCTTATTGCTGGAACAAATTGTGACTAAGACTTTTAGAAGAAAAATGATTTGAATCAGTAGAGCTTTATATTTAATTATCATATTTTTTCCAAAAAATATTCTTAGTATTAAATTAAATTTACAAACTGAAAATGAAAGGTCAATTGCTTTAAATTACATAATAAAGTGTCTGAAACTTTTTCTGTTGTATTTGGACGATGGTGTAAGTAAGGCATTTTGTGGTTCGTGGCAAAACTGAATTCTGGAGGAAGGGATTGTAATACCTTATTTTTAAATGCGTACAAAAATATTTATGTAAACAAAAGTATTAAAATTGCCTTGTATTAATTATGGTAATAAACACGAGTTGTACTTTTTTTAAAGGAGCATTTTGCATATTATTTGCCTGCGAGAAGCAGATTAACTTTAAATAAATCAGAATAAAAGAAATAAAATATATTATCCATATTTTTTATAAATTATGACCGTTTTAATCCATGAAAATAGTAAAATAATAAAATTTGTATTTCTTCTGTTACAAGGACGGCGGCCTGGTAGTGATAATTACATTAAAAATTTCTGACGAAGGGAATAATTTCTCATGCCTTATATATTTTTCTATACGAAGTGAGAAAATTACACACGAGTTTAAACGTCTGGAAGGGATAATTAACTCTTATTGCACCCGTAAAATAAACTTTTCTGTTAGCTCTCCTGTATTCGGGGTAGAGACCTGCATCGGGTCGGATAACACGATTTTAAGCCGAAACCGATCGGGTTGGGTGTCTTTAATTATTTTGGGTTCGAGTTTATTTTGGTCTGAGTTTTGACTTTTGAGGGTCGGATTCGGGTTCACATGAATTTTCAAAAGAAATTCTCAAATACTTTTCAGATAAAAAAACAGTATATTTATTAGAACATTAATGAATATATATATATATATATATATATATATATATATATATATATATATGTTCATTTTTCATTGTAGATAAAATTGATAAAATTGATATTAGAGATATAACTATAGGCTATCTTTCCATAATTGTATTAAAATCTGGATAAATTTTCTTCCATTTCATGTTTGGTTTACTGGTATTACGCATGAAAATTTGCCATTGTCATCCTTGATATTGCAATATAGTATGAGAAGTTAATTTAATGCTGTAGTAAATGTAGGGACGTTCACAAGGAGACAGTTTTATCAGATGCAGTGGAGTATCCAGGAAGGGAGTCAAGAGGCTCTAGATACCATTATTTTAAAGAAATGAAATTCTTCGCATTATCTAATCGCATAATTTTCTTCGATTATTAGTGATATCGTCGCTACCATGAGTTAAACTATCGAATATGAAAAAATTCATTTTTCATTACTTTAAAAAATGGGACGATTGTCATTCTTCGCCTAGTAAAAATACTAACAAAATTTCTGTGAAGAACAGGGTTACCAATTTGGCCTTCTTTTTCATTTAGAAATGCCGAATTCATACCGGAAAATTTGAGTGGGAAATGCATTTTTTCACATTCGATAGTTTGACATGGCATCGACGATATCCAGAGCATTTAGAACCCTCCTTGGCTACTCCATTGATCAGATGTAAAGCTGAAGGAGGCCTTCTGAAAGACAGATTTCAAATAACCTATATATGCAGGTACAGGACATGTAGAGTGCCATAAGAGTAATATTTACCATGGCTTACAATTTATGTGAATACCACTGATGTATGTGCTGTATAATATAAATGTGAGGCATTATAATGTGATAAAAAATAAAGTTTTCCAATTTTTCTTTTTTTTTTAACTTTATTTATGAATTCTGACATGCTAAAATTAATGTACGGGAAAATGTAATTACCTTTAACATTCAATGTTTTCATTTAAGAGACTCTGTACTATATATGTATAGACAGTCAGTCGAACTAAAATGTAATTAATCTCCGATTCAGTTTGTTCTTTGAGACCGGGTTCCCAAGTTTGGCCTCTTTTTTCTTTAAATTCAGAAATTCCGATTACGTATACCGAAAATTCCGAAAGAAGAATTTTTATTTTATGTAATCACAAAGTGTTTGTCATTAAAAGAAGCAAAAATTATTTTTCGGAATTTCTGAATAACTGGCAACAATGTTTGACATAACTCCAGTGTGGAAAAGTTTGTTAGATTGCAAAAATCCAGTTTCTAACTAAAGCCATTTCAATTTTTCAGCCAAAGTTAAAAATTTCACTTCTATGAAAATATGCACTAAAAATCATTAAACATATATTATAGCTAAATAAAGACTTTATAAAAGTTTCAATTAGCCTTTTCTTCTGAATATAAAAATTTGAATTGTAGTCGGACCTCTATTTAACGAACCTCTACTTAACGAACTTCTATTTTGCGAATTCCTCGATTTTACGAACTTTTCCTTGGAATCAAGAACTCTTTACGAATTTCCTTATAAAATAACTTCCAAACAGCGAAGTGCAGTCTTTAGTTAGCGAACTTTTTCGTGTAATCTAATATATATTTTTTCGCTATTTATCAAAATATTTCTGGACATAGCAACCTTTTTATTTCTTTTTACGCATATGAGGTTTAATGAACTTGAATTGGTTTTATCAGGCACGTATCGCTCAATCAAAAATTTCTTTAACCAAAAATACAGTGTATTCCTGGGCAATATTGTAGTTTTATTAATGTATTTCATTAAAAAAAAAAAAAAAAAAAAAAAAAAAAAAAAAAAAAAAGAAGAAGAAAAAAGAACTAAAAGAAATTGATATATTTTATAAAAAAAAAGTATAATTAATTATTTTTTATATTATATTTAGTGTTTATAAATTTTAAATTTAGCTTTATTTTATTAAAAATATTTTAAAAAGTGAATCTCTAGTTAAAGAATTTTTTTATATAAAGAACTTTATTTCCAGATTTAGCGACTTCGTTAAATCGAGGTTCGGTTGTAGTATCTAAAAGATTCTAAGATTTTATGAAAATATAATCCATAATATACATTATTAATATATAAAGGCAAGGTTTAAAAAAAATCGTAAGAAGTAATACACTTATTTTATATTTTTGTGGTCTTATTTCATGTGGTTTTGATATGCAATAATCGTTGTCGTTAGCTTAAAAAAAAAAAAAATATATATATATATATATATATATATGGTTTTGGTTAGTGTTGCCAGTTAGTGTACCACTTTTCTTTAATGGTGTAAATCGCCTTGACTTTTCTTTATTTAATCTGCCATTAAATAAGGCGAATTTTAAATTCTCAAAAAACTGGTGACAATGAAGAAAATGTACTGAATTAAAAAGTAGCCCACTGGCAACTCTAACCAAAACCATGATTTTTTTTAGCTAACGATAACGGTTATTGCATATCAAATTTACATAAAATAAGACTACATAAAATAAGACCACAAAAAATATAAAGTAAGTCTATTGCCATCAGTTTTTTGAGAAAATAAAATTCGCCTTATTTAATGACAGATCAAATAAAGACAAAGCAAGGCGATTTATACCATAAAAAAAAAAAAAAAAAAAAAGGTGGTGCCAGTCAAGAAGTCTGAATGGAAAAAAAGTAGTCCACTGGCAACACTGGTTTTGGTATGCGCCAATGGGTCTTATCTCATATTAAAAATAAATGATATTTTCAAAAAATTGATTTTCTTTAAATTGAATATAAATTATAATAATTAAAAATTTAATAGTTTATTTTATTTAATTATTTATTTTATTTAAATATTTCATTCTTCTTTAGAAAAGTTACAATAAAACAAAAAATAAGTTTAATTTTATAGAAAAAAAGTAAGAAAAAAAAAATCTTCCGTAATAAGTTGTATGCCTATAATTATATTTCTTAATTTAGATAGTGAAGATTATTTACTTATTTATTTTATTTAAATATTTCATTCTTCTTTAGAAAAGTTACAATGAAACAAAAATAAATTTTAAATATTTCATTTTTCTTCAGAAAAGTTACAATAAAACAAAAAATAAAATTAATTTTATAGAAAAAAAAAAGAAAAATTATTCCATAATAAGTTGTACATCTATAATTACATTTCTTAATTTAGATAGTGAAGACTATATACTTACTTATTTTATTTAAATGTTTAATTCTTCTTTAGAAAATTTACAATAAAACAAAAAATAAAATTTTAAATATTTCATTTTTCTTTAGAAAAGTTACAACAAAACAGAAAATAAATTTCATTTTATGTATATATAAAAAAAAAAATAAGAAAAAATATTCCGTAATAAGTTGTCGATCTACATTTCTTAATTCAGATATTGAAGGCTATTTACTTATTTATTTTATTTAAATATTTAATTCCTCTTTAGAGAAGTTACAATAAAACAAAATATTAATTTAATTTTATAGGAAAAAGAAAAATGTAAGAAAAATATTCCGTAATAAGTTATATGCCTATAATTATATTTCTTAATTTAGAGAGTGAAGATTTTTAAAGTATTGAGGAAAGAAATCTGATTATGATTGTTAATAATGTGAAATCTAAAAAATAATTCTAATCAAAATTGATTTGCCTCATTTCAAAATCAACGTATTTGAAATATCGTTAACCAAAATGCATTACTAGTAACGAATTTATACTGATATTAAAGATACTTAAAAGGTGAATTGATTAAAAATATAAATTCCATGTTAATCTGTAAATTAGATTTAAATTTAACTTTATTTTTTTTGACAAAATGAATTTGTTTAAAATAGGTTGGATTGAACTTATATTAAAATAGAACCGTTATATTAAAATACATGATCAACGTAAAAATAGCACAAATTATATATATATATATATATATATATATATAATATATAATATATTTTATTTGTGATATTTTTAAGTTGATTATTTATTTTAATAAAATGAACTTGATTTACTTTCAAAATCAGCGGCTTTATAAGAAATGCTAAGAAAATTAAGTGATTATTTTTCGTACAAAAAATAAAAGAGTTGGGTTGGGTTGATTATTGACGGCCAATTATCTACACTTGGGATATAGGCCCGGGGGGAGTGCCCTTCGTGGGGGTCTTTCTAAGGGAACCAAACCCGTATTTACGCATGGATAAATCCACGGCTCGAAGAAAACCACGAAAACTCCGAACGATTAGGCCGACGAGCGCGATTGGGATCGAACCCAGCACCTCCCGTCTACCAGCTTCGAGAGCACAACCTCTCAGCCACTGGTGGGGCTCAAAAAATAAAAGAAACAGAAAAGAAAAAGAAAAAGAAAAGAAAAAAAGAAAACGGAAAGAAAAAATAAATGAAGAGAAAACAGAGTTAAGGAAAAATACTTATGCAACTACGAAATAAGTTTTCAATACTTAATTATAAACAACTAATTAATAAATAAAAAACGAACATTTTTCTATGGAAATCTCAAGTTGTTTATCGTTAAATTTTTAAGAATACTAACTTAGTATACTTTATAATGTATATTTTAAAATCGGCATCAATATATAAAGTTTGAATTTAAGTCCGCTAATGCTTAAAAACTTTTGAAACTTTGTATAGAAAACTGACGAAAAAGAAAACAGACTAAGTTCAGTTTCCAGCTTCTTCTTTGAACCACTTTTCTTCCATTTCTCAACTTTTTTATATGAAGCAACATATTCTTTCAACTTATTTATTTTTATTAAATATAAATATATTCCTAAATATATATTCACAACTAAGTGATACTTTCGAAAGAAAGAGATAAATTTTATTTATTTATTTATTTATTTTCGAATGATGCGAAAAAAAAAAAGAAAAAAAAAGAATGCAAGTCCAAACCTCTCTTTCTTTCTTTTTTTTAGCGCAAATATATAATATAATATTTCAGCGAAGTTTTCCTTCTTTATTTTTATTTTTGAACCAATTCTCCGTAGCTCTTCATTGAATTCCGATTTATACGTCTTTCAGTTTATTGATAATGTGAGAAGGCTTCATATGTTAAGGGGAAGCACCAATATTTAGGAGGATATATATATTCCAAATTCCTTTTCTTTTACTTTTTTTTATTCGTCTCAAGCTTTGGTTTTTAAAAGTTATTTTCTATTTTGAAAGCGCTGGTGCTCAAAGACCTATAAATTTCACCAGATTTTTCTTATAGATATATAACCATGCGTTCTCGTTTTTAATAGGATTTTATTTCAAAAGGCGTACGTTTCTTCACGGGTGTGGAGGGTGTCGGAGTTTATTTTTTCATATCTACTTATTTGGATTGGAAAAAAAGATGGGAGAAAAAGAACTATTGACTACATTTGGCATTTCGGCTGTCAAATATTTCACGCCAAATTCGCTTTTATATTTAGAGATTGCATTTCAAATTATATTTCCTGCCAACTTACTTATATAAAATGTGATTATATTGATGTGTGTGTGAAAGAGGGGGGGGGGGTTATAAGTAAGTATATTAAAGTTTGAAAGGTTTCGATTTTTGAAATGTAATGCAGTAAAAGTTTCATACTCATTTTAAAAAAGTGGTTACATAAGTAATAATTTAGAAATACTTTTTATAAGAGAAAAATTGAAATAATTTCAGACATTGCATCAAATATAAATCTGATGATAAAAGACGTACTTATGATATTATTTTTTCAGCATTATATTTTCAGGCAATTTACCTATGAAATGTGATGATATAGGGGTAAAATGAGCATATTAAAGGTTTAGATTTTTGAAATGTAGGCAGTAAATGTTCATACTCATTTTAAAAATGGTTACATAAAATGATACTAAGAATTTCAAAACGATTAGAAAAAAAAAAAAAAAAAAAAAAAAAAGGAGTGAACCAACCTTCAAGAAATACTCTACTCTTAACATTATTGCAGCTGAATCTGATTACTGCGGTACTTACGAAATCCGGAATATGATCTGTATCCAAAGAATGCTGTACTAATTTTGATTGAAGGCTACCAGATTTATAGGCACGTTTATGTGCGGCAAGACGAATGGCGCAAGTACGACCCGTTTCACCAAAATAAACGTGCCTATAAATCTGGTAGCCTTCAATCAAAATTAGTACAGCATTCTTTGGATACAGATCATATTCCGGATTTCGCAAGTACCGCAGTAATCAGATCCAGCTGCAATAATGTTAAGAGTAGAGTATTTTTTGAGGGTTGGTTCACTCGTAAACAGACTTCGCCAATCAATGAATCTTGTGCTGTTCCACCTGAATACACGATTTTGCTTTAATGGAGGTTGTTCAAATATTTTTAAGTTTTTGACTGGTTTATTTTAGTAACTGTACACATGTTTGAAAACTCTCCGGTCAACGTATGTAATTGCACTGAGGAGGGGCTAAGTTATAGCCCGAAACGTTTGCATGCAGTAATTTAATGTTTTTAGTGTATTTATGTAGTGTTTATGTCTGATTAAATGTGATAATTTAATTAAAATTTATTCATCAGGCGTTAAAAATGTTTAGCTATTTTAAACATTTTCATGTTCAACAAACATGTTTTACAGACAAACATGATAAATTAACAGCATTATTATTAACATTAAAATTAATATTATTTTGTTACTCTTGCATGTATAAATTCAGTTAAGCAGCTGAAAATGTTTAATTGATAATTGATAGGAATTTAAAAACTGATATTCCGGTTTAAGAAAACTGATTAATGCACTTTGAAAACTTTACTCGGAAATTGTTCCAAAAATCGGTGGCAGCAAAATAAATTTTGTTTTTATAAATAATTCTTTAAATCTTGAAAATATATTGTTCTTTTGTTGAATAATAAAATACTTTTTTTTATATTTGAAGAACATCGTATTGTAAAATTAAAGGTGATTTAAAAAACAGAACTTGATTGCATATTTGAATACATAGCCATATCAGATTTCTTCAAAATCATCTGGATTCATTTAAAACAACTAAAGATTCTTTAACCTTTTCACCGCTGTGAACGGATATATACGTTCACTATGCTGTAGATTTCAATGCGATAGAGGGTTTTTTAAAATTAATATAATTCTACAAATATAATGCAGTTTTAAAATATGAGAGTAATGGTCTTTGTGTAATAGTTAATACCCTGAAAGATTATATTCATATACGTAATTAAGTTTATTATATCAAGTTTTAAAAATTACGTTTTATTAGCCTTTTTAAAAAAATTACAGATAAAACAATATTACAATTTTACCCTTTTGCTCGGTGGTCAGAGGGTTAAAATTTACTGTGAAGCGTAATTTTTGCGGGAACATGGCTGAAAATTGTTCCCCTTAATTAAACGAGGATTTATATGATAATAATTACTACTAGATCAGAACAGTTAGTGACAGTCTTTTGAAACGTTTAACTGGCGATATAAATGATGACCTCTCGACGTAAGTTAATACGCTTAAAATTTACGGATGCCCGGCTAAATGGAACGCAAATGGATCGCATACTATAATTTAAGTCTGATCTGTACGGCTAATCACCCCCCATCTTTTGTGGCACCAGATTTCAATGCAAATTGCACTATCACAGCCTGCTATCATCCCGACCAAAATGCAAATCATACTGAATCATTTCTAGTACATTATTGTAATAGACGTTTAAAATGTTGGTTATTTGAGTTTTATAGTAAATAGCGATGTGGGAATAATTAGAGAATGATTTTGCTCAGGGAATTAAGTGACGATGAATTCGTATTGCAAATAGAGGGCCGTTTATATGTGTTTCTCATTTATTCGAAATTTTACATTTATAAATCATTTTATTGTGGTCCCGATTTATTTCAATTCATTTTAAGGTTATTCTAGGCTGTTAATCTAGGAACTATAATATAACAAAAATGAAAATATACAATAACATCATCCGAGGTAACTTACGATTACGAAAGAATTTTTTTTTTTTATCTTTAGAAACTTCAGAAAGTAATATAATTTTTGAGTTTTGAAGAATTATTTATAAAAATAAACTCTATTTTGTTGCCGCTGATTTTCGCAAGCGTTTACGAGTAGTTTTTATAGTGTATTAATCAGATTTCTCAAGCTGGAATATAAGTTTTTTGGCAATTCTCAAATAAACATTTTCATATTAAACAAACATGTTTTACATAAAAAAACGTGATAAATTAACAGCATTCACATTAACATTAAAATTAATATTATTTTATTACTCTTTCATGTATAAATTCAGATACGCAGCTAAAAATATTTAACTGAAAATTGATAGCATCCTAAAAAACGATATTTTGGTTTGAGAAAATTGATTAACAAAGTATAAAAACTACTCGGAAACGTTTCCAAAAATTAATGGCAGCAAAATAAACTTGTAGATGTAATGTAAGCAGCAAAATGTAAAGATATTGTCCTTTTTCATTAATTTTGATTCTAATTTATCTTATTTATAAGTATTACGAAGCAAGCAGTAAAAACGTACATATAAGACTTTATTGAATAGAATATTATATTATACTATAGGTTGATCAACGACTAGTCCAGTCATCACTGCAACTGCATGAATTTAATGCATTGATTTTATATACATTAATAAATCAAACGCTAAGAAATTAAGTTAGTTCAAAGAAGTCCTTTACAAATACGACATGATTATTCTATTAACCACAACTATTTTAAGTCATGTGATACACATTTCAGCATTATTAAAACTGTTAATTACTAAATTAAACTGCTTTTAGTTAATTATTAAACTGCTATTCGTTAATTATTAAACTGCTGTTTAGTTAATTGACCTGTTATAGAAGTTGATCACATGTTTCAAAAGTAGTTTATAGCAATTACGAGCCAAGCAGTAAAAACCGTACATACAAGACTTTATTGGATAGAATTTTATATTAACTAGTCAACTATACTGGAAGTTGATCAGCGACTATTGCCGTCATCATCCCAACTGCTTAAACTTTAAGAAATTAAGTTAGTTCAAACAAGTTCGCTCTACGTATGGTATGATTAGTCTATTAACCCTAACCGTTTTGGAAATCATGTGATACGCATTTCAGCATTATTAAAACTGCTAATTATAAAATTAAACTGATATTAGTTAATTAACTATATTATAGATGTTGATATCATACGTCTCAAAAGTAGTTCATAACTATTACGAACCAAGCAGTAAATCAACAACTAGTGTATCCATCACTCCAATCTGCGTGAATTTAATGCAATAATTTTTGCTCGACATTAATAAATTAAACCCTAAGAAATTTAGTTAGCTCAAACAAGTCCTTTCCACATATGACATAATTATTCTATTAACCCTAACCGTTTTGAAAATCATGTGATATGCATTTCAGCATTATTAAATTCACATATCGCTTTTGCATATTCGAATATTATTTATAGCGCACTTATCTGTTCCAAATTCGAGAATAAATCTATTTTATGACTAATTTAGTACTCATTACTTTAGAGGAGATGGACCCCATTACAGATTATGGAAACCATTTAAATGCTGCAAAATTCTCATTAAATTGCTCTGAGCCCACCTGGCTTTTAGAGCGCGTAGTTATATAATTATCATTCACTTATACTACTGGGGTAAAATGCAAGATCATTTAGGACTGTCGAGTGATATAAGGAATTGCTGAAAAGTCTGTATTCTAAATGCAGCTTAGATTTTCAGAAGGAATTTTATCGATATCAATTACAGACGAAATCAATTGAGGAGCGAGGGAATTACGGGCAATACCCGTGAAGATAATAAATTTTTTAAAACACACACATAAATAAACTAATTAAAACTATTAATTGTTCTAATTATCTCTATGTTAAACTTAACATCATAAACTGTCCAGGGAAAACTCAGCTAACATTTGCAACAGTCACTGCTATTTTGGAGCTATTGACATCACATATCCTTTTAATTTTAGCAGTGCAAAAAGGGACATGAAAAGGCTGGTTAATATAGCTCAGAGTCCGGATTTAAAGAAAGAAAGTTAAGTAAGCGATTTCTTTTCTAATTCTACCGTACTTTTCGCCAAAAATCACATTGAAATGAACAGATGTTTTACTCGCATTAGCCTTGATCTTGCTTTTGTAGCTCGTAAAAAGCGTGAACATCTTAATATAGATTAAATAATGAACAATTCTTAATGTGCAAATTGTTCGTTCTAATCGTGTGCGCGTTTTAGCCATGCTCGTATTAAACGAGTTTGAGTGTATAAGTTATTTTCAAATGCATCATTATAACTTGAAACGTTTAAAATAATGATTGAGGAAATTAAAATACAGGATGGTTTCTCTACTTCGAGACATACACTGTATAAAATGATTTGTTCAACGTTGAACCATTTGATGGTGCATAAAAAGCAGATGCATCAAAACATGGTTCACCTGATTTTTCAAAACTCCTGATCAGGATGAAACTTCAACAATGGTTTAACTTTTCACAGTCATATGGCAATATGTAACAGCCAATCAGAAGAAATATTTCTATGGGCTCTCAATATGCTACTTCAGAGTACGAGAGTATCTGCTTGCTTAATGATTAGAACTCTGGCTACAAGTCAAGAGGTGTTAGCTTCGGATGCCGATTCAGGCTTGGATATCCACAGTGTGTCAGCATCCTTTTAACTCTTTTAGAGACGAGTTGTTTCCTTAATGTTGAATTCACCCCAGAATTTTCATAAAAGTTTATTTGAAAATAAGGAAATACTATTTTACAGCCTTTTTTTCCCACCAAAATTATAAAAGCAACATTTTGGAAATAAAACATGCATTCACATGCTGAAAGCTATTACAGTACATATTAAAAATGTCTTTAAAACATTTTAATAACAAACCGACTCATTTCGTACACAGTTAAAAATTTTGGGGTGGGTTGAACCAATTTTTAGTGGTGCAGTAGCTGTAACCATAAGATGGCGAAATCACGTTCCAACATTTGCAGCTATTTTTCAACCGGAGCTACAAATGTTAGAAAGTGATTTCAGAATCTTATAGTTGCAGCTACCGCAGCACCAAAAGTTGGTTCAATGCTAGGAGGATACAATACGTGCAGTAGACATATCAATTTTCCCTTGTGGAAAGTTGTTAAGTCCAAAAACCAGTTCTTTCCACCTCTCCTGCATCCAGTGGCGGATCGTGACTGGGTTTATCTGGGGAACTAAATGCATTGCTGCTATATTTATTTTTTCATAGTACTATTATTAAAAAGGAAAAGTCCTTCCGGCCTGTACCGGGAGGAAAAGGTAGCTTTCCTATATCTTCGTTTTAAAATTTTAGCTAATGTTACTCGAAAACAGCAAGTTAAAATGCAAAGAAACGTTTACAAAACATTCGTTAATACTGAATTTGAGTAAGAAATTCGCCAAATTATTGAGCAATAGCCAAATTGGCTTCATTTATGAAGACTTATTTTGGTCGCCAAATTTGGCGATATTTCGCCAAATGTCGCCAATTTTGGCAAGAATTTGGCGCTAACGGATATGAATATATAGTTTTATGCGTATGATTGGGAAAATTATTACAACAATGAAAGAAAATAATTTGCGAGTAATCGCGTTAATGTGCTGTTTTGTTTCAAAATGTCAGCCACCCTAGAATTTCAAACTGCTCTATCTCAGCCATTTTTTAAGATAGAGGTAAACCAAAAAATGCTCTGGAATCCTTGTATCAAGGCCTAACACGTAATTAAAAAATAAATTTGAATTTTTAACTTTTTTGTATATTTATTTTAGTTTTAAATTTTGAAATGGCCGCCATCTTGAAACAAAATGGCGGACCAAGCTGGCCAACGAACTCGGTCGAGACATTAGTGACCTTAATACACACAATTAGTTTCAGCAAAATCGATTTATAAATACGGGCGTTATCGTATGACATAGGTCAGATATATATATATATATATATATATATATATATATATATATATATAAATCAACATTTGAACGGAGGGTGGTTTTGGGGTCTGGGGGTTATGATCGGTGAAAATATATCAAAATTTTCCGGAATTGATTTCCTCCGAACGGCTGCAATAGGTAGCTTTATACTTTTTTGTATTGAAAGCTACCTAATACTTTATTTTATTTACTGCCAGAAAGTTCTGCCATTAAACAAGAAAGAGATTTCTTGTAAAAAATAATGGTATGAAAATAATATGTGTTTCGATCATGCATTTAGTGCCACCCAAAAAAGACAGTCACAAGTCACCCACTGCCTGCATTTATCATATTTGACTTTGACCAACAGTTCAAGACGCGGTCAAATATGGCGGACGCAGGAGCAAAGCACGAACGGCTTCAAGTGATGTCATTTATGACGATCCATATATTGCATTCTTCTAGGTTCAACCCACCACAGAATTTTTAACAGTGAACCATAGACCTTCTAATAAATTATAGTTATATTTCCTCTGAGCAGTGGACACTTACAATGGCGACATTCTAATGATCTGCAAAAATTAATTTTTTTTAATTTGAAGAGCTTGAAAATGTCACCGTAGGAATTCTATGAAACTAGTCGGTTTGTTCAAATTACTTTTCATTTGGGAGTAAAGTCCACAGATTTAAAATGCCATGAAAAGTTTAGAATTGTGTTTCATAATAGCCCAGATTAACCCTAAAAAAATCAACTTCCAGAACCTTGCTTTGTTTTGCTACAGCAAGACCAGTCGTATATTAAACTCAATTGATCAATCATTCAAATCAATTATTTGCCTGGCAATTATCAATGCCTTTTAAAGGAAAGTGATGGTAGTGTTGCTACGTGCGCTAAAAAATATTGTATTATCCATTTTAGTAGTCTTTAATACTGAAGGAGCTAGAAACATGAAATTTGGCATGGTAGTTACTTATAAGATGTAAATGCTCTCTAAGAGCAAATTCTGAAAAAATTCGAAATTTAAAAGGGTGAGATGAGCGAAAAGTGTTGTAAAAACATTCTAAATTACAATTTCTATGGAATCTCTGGAACTACATAACCGTTTTCAAAAGTAATAGTGGCAAATTGATGGTGACAGTCCCTGCTCCAACATAGGCTATATTTTATGTCGGTGCCACTACCTCCAGGGGAGTGCAGGAGTGAAAAACGTTCTAAAATTTAGATTTCTTTTTATACTGAAGGTGTTAGAAACATGAAATTTGGCATGGTAGTTATTTACAAGATGTAAATGCTTTCTAAGAACAAATTCTAAAAAAATTCGAAATTTGAAAGGGTGAGATGAGGGAAAAGTGTTCTAAAAACATTCTAAATAACAATTTCTATGGAATCTCTGGAACTAACAGAACCTTTTTCAAAAGTGATGATAACAGTCCCGGCTGTAACATAGGCTATATTTTATATCGGTGATACTACCACAGAGGGAGGGGTGAAAGAGCAAAAAACGTTCTAAAATTTCGATTTTTTTCGACATTAGTGTGGCTTAGTTAGTAATTTCTGAATTATCTGTGGCAGTAAAATTTACTCGAATAAAAATTGGCCAACGTAACCACTGGGCATTTTTCAAGAATTACGCGAGCAAAGCCGCGGGTTTTGCTAGTATTGTATAATCCATTTTAGTAGCATTTAATGCAAATACTTAGAAATTTTGATCCGACAATGTTAAAATATTCTCTTTCAGCAACTTTTGTACTAAATGATATTAAATTTTGTTTTACACGAAAATTCATTTCCCATACGTCTAACTATAAAACGTCTTCTGATTCCGTTTATTAATTTTAGCTACACTCTCTGAAACAACAGTAAATTTATGAGCATTTGCCCTTCAATTTTCACGGGCAACAGCCTTATTTGATGAAAAACGGTCTGATCCACTAATTAAGCGGCCTTATCCCTTAGATACTTTGAAAGTTAAGGGCAATCCACATATTCTTACAGTTCTAGCCGATCTGTTAGCAAAAATGCGGTGCGACCCCATACATTTTCCTCCGCTAGTGTGTAACCCTTCATTTTAGTTGTGTTTTAAAAAATAATGTCAGTTAATCTCGACCGTAACATATTTTTTAACCCGCCATAAACAGCGATTATGTGATGATTATCTAACGTGCTACGGAACAGTAAGTAAAGTGTTAATGTATTTTAAAGTGCATTATATCCCGTGCATTATACTGCTGTATTGCTTTGTTCCGTAAAATTACGGGCTGCACAAAAGGATGGGCATGGATTTTTTTTTTTTTTTTTTTTTATTAATGCGGGTTATGACTGGAATCTCTGCTGTCGGCCTCTGCCCGTAATTTTACAGGGATATTTTTAACAGTGTATACAGATGCCTTACATCAGGGAAAGTTATTTTATAACCACACTGTATATAGCTGAAACGTCAAAGTATTCCTATGGAAGGTACTAAATAGTGCATAATAATCTGTTACTTGAAATGTTTTAAAACATTAATTATGAAACAATAAACAGATATTAATTTTTATACAAATTTCAAATGCACAAATGTTTTAAATTCAGATCAATTCCTTACCTGTGAATCTTTGAGTCCTAGTTTTTCAGCCAGTTTTTTCCTATCCGGCTTGCTGATGTACTTTTGTATTTGAAACCTTTTTTCAAGTCCTTGCCTTTGAGCATCACTGAACACAGCCCGACGCATCATGCCACGTCGGGGCTTGCCTCGGGCGGCCGCCGCCCAGGGGAATGTAGCGGGTAGGGGGAATGCTGTATTCGGTAGCGAGTGTAGTCCAATACCTGTAATAGTAACACCGGGAAAAGTTGAATTAGGACCTGTAGAAGGACGGATTAATAATCCTATAAGTGTAATTGTAATTAAATTGTACTGTGTGGCTCCGATTAGATAAACCATGAGTACGTTTCCTGTTTTCGAAGGTTCCAAAACTTTAGTGCTTGGATATTGATTAGAAAATGTATGTAATAATAATTTGAAATTTAGAAACGGTTAAAACTGACTTATTAAATAAGTACTTATAGGCAAAATTGCAGCAAGTGTGGTGCGGGCTTTGCCCAGGCACCAGACGCCGTGCCACAGAGGCGCTTTATAGCGTTGCTATCTGTTATTATCACTGATGCACACGAAACTAGTAAAAAAAAATGAAATACTTTTTTTCGCACCATGCAGAAATAAGAGTTGCTGCGGCGCTAGTTATAGGCCTGTTTAGTTTTATATTTTTGCAGAGCGCTAAACGTGCGCTGTGACTTGAACATTTTTACGTAAATTTGAGCATGGTGCAATATCATGTGAAAGAGAAGACTATTATAAAATTGTGATAAATGGTACATGGGACCAACTTTTAAGTGCATTCATTCATCAAAAATTTAAAAATTAATATTTAATATTAACTATATACCATGCTAACATTATGTTTTATGTAGGGTGACCAGATTTTATGACGGGACTTTATTTAAAGCTTTTATAACTTTAAACATTTATACATTTTCAAGCTTTATTTTTTTTTAAAGCCACGAATTTCTCACCTTTTTAAAATGTGATGAGTGTTTTAAATCAAAAACTGCGTAAATTGCATGACAGAGTATTGCGCAGGAGGGACTGCAATTACAGTCCCTCAAACATCAGTCTGCTTTTACAATTCCTGCATTTACAGTCTGCTGTATTTACATTACCTAAAATTTGGAAATGCTTGGTCAACGTAGCTTTGTGAAAGATCATATACCTTGGCTATACCATATTGTATACCTTGGCTGAATTACAAACATTTTTTCGGATAATTAAAAGATGGTTGATTGGTTGATTTTATGACGGCCGATTATCTACACGAGGGATATAGGCTCTAGGGGGGGACTGCTCTCCGTGGGATTTTTCTATAAGGAATCCTAACCCGTATTTACGGCAAGGTTAGAAGAAAACCACGGAAAACTCCGAACGGTTAGGTCGACGAGCGCGACATGGGTTTGAACCCAACACTTCCCGTCTACCAGCTTTGAGAGCAGAACCTCTCAGCCACTGGTGGGGTTGTTAATTAAAAGAAAATAAGTTTGAACAACTTTTGTGTAAATTTCTGTTTAAACAAATATGTTATTTTTATTTTTATTTTTAAGATATTTTAAAAAAAGTAGAATATTTTTTATTCTTAATAACATTCAGGAAACAAAAAACAATTATATGGACAAATAAAAAAATATTTAATAGTTTTAATAGCCTTTTTTTTTTTTTTTTTTTTTTTTTGTTTCATTGTTAAGCAAAAGATAGGTTTTGTAAATAAAATTTAATAGTATTTGACATATAAAGGCTTTTAGTTTATATAAAAAGTTAAAAGGTTTCTAAATAACAATGGAAAGTAAAAGGGTTATACATTCTTTTATATGACCTCCGGATAAAAATCAGCGAATTAATTAACCAAAGAAGATTATAAAACAATTTATTTATTTTTACACAATGAATTACCTTAAATTCATCTGCAACATGGTTAATATCAAAGTAATTTAACGATGTATTTTTCTAACTGCAATAATGAAAAAAATTAACATATTTTTCGTATTTCTCAGTGGCAACAATATGTGTTTAAAATTGATATCTTTTTTTTTTTTCTATAACTTCACCAAAAGACATAAACAGCAGAGGTTTAAAAGAAACATGCTCTACAAGCACCATTTTACTCATGTCATAAATAACAACAAAATAATATAATTATGCATATTTTTATATTACCTCTAGATAAAAATCAACGAATCAAGATTATTAAACAATTTATATATTTTTTTTACACAATGAATCACTTAAATTCATGTGGAACAAACTCATTAACAAAGTAATTTAACGTTGTATTTTTCTAGCTGTAAATAACGAGAAAATTAACATATTTTTACCATTTCTCAGTGGCAACAATAATTGTTTAAAAATAAGAATTACGCTCTTTTTTATCACCTCTCCAAAACACATAAACAGCACAGGTTTAAAAGAAACATCGCATTTTACTGTTGCCACAAACACCAACAAAATACATATTGCCCCCTAGCATGTAATGAAACACATTTTTCTTCACATAATCAACATTCTAATTAACATCTAGTGGCTTTAATCATCAATTAACGTTTTTAATAAAACTCCATTACAACACTCATTTAAAAACAAACAACATTCTGTATTTTCTTGCTAATTCGGCGTGATGGAACTTCGCTTAAAAAGAGCTTGAAAAACTCTTGGAATAGAATTCATTTCGGTAATTAACCCTCAAAATGGCAACAGTAAACGGCAGCTATTTGTAAGCAAGAACAGATGTTTCTAAAAGAAAACAACATTCATTTTCCCGCGCTTGCGATTTATCAGGCAAAGCGTCGTTTTTATTCGAAATAATTATTATTTCCCCTTTCTTTTTTTTTCCCTTAAAAAGAGTAACATAGCTAGGAGAAAAATGGAATAATAATCTCGCAGCAGTGTTTCTGATAATTGAAATAAATTGTAAAAAGTGATTTAAGTCATTTGAACTGGGAGAATTACACTGTTTATTTTGTTTATTTAATACTGAAGAATTGCATGGGATTCTACTAAAATTATTAGGGAAGAAAAATCTATAAATATTATATATATATATATATATATATATATATATATATATATATATAAAACTTTTGTTAATAATAACCATTAAATCACATAAATAATCGACAATAGATACACAGATAATTATAATACAATACATATATACTAGTGAGCTCAGCCCCCTACTCGCTAACGCTCGCCAACCCCCCGTGAATTGCGAAGAAGTTCACATTGAGACGGCTACGCGGTCCCAGCTCGCTTCGCTCGCTCGCCGCTTTTTATTTTTGCAGTAATTCTAGCAGGAATAAGTACTACCATAAATCATTTGAACATATGAAATTGACAATTTTTTTAAATGTAAAAAAAGTAATTGAAAACTCCGTTGAAAACACAACTAAAAATACATTTAGTTGGAGCTACTAATGGGCATATAAATAATTTAAATACTATGTAAAAAGGATCTTGGAAACATAATTTGTTTAAAACTTATTGCACCTATAATATTGTACAGCACGGGTTAAATTCATTAAAAAAAAAAAAAAAAAAAAAAAAAAAAAAAAAAAAAAAAAAAACACTACGTGATAGTAAGATAGTTTATCATCAATGATTGCTTAAATTTCGTTCGACATTTTACTATTCTAACTGATTATAGATTTCTGCAAAAGAAATTATTTCTACTTCATCAATACAGCAACAGATGGCAGAAGGTGCAACCTAGACAATTGATATTTTTACTATTTCCGATTTTTCACGTGAGTGAAATTCGTAAATAAATTCTAAATAAGAGTTGAGAATTCATTTGAAATTAACAATATTACTCATAATTAAAATGAGGAATTATCTCAGACGCTTTGGATTACGTACATGTTATTTTATTTTTAATATTTGCTAGTTTGATTTTCACTGCGCTGACATTGACCGCCATATTGAAGGCTGAGCTGATCTATCTAACACAATCTAGTCTGTCCATTGGTCTGAGCTCTGGAAATTACGGTTGTTGCCAACGATAAGCTAGAAATTTAGCCCTATTTCCGCGCCACGTAAGAGGAATATCTATATATAGATATATCAAAAATGTAAGATTCTCAAAATTAAAATAAGTGGGAAAAAATACTTGAAGATATGTGGAGAAAAAATCCAAGGTGGAAATCATTACAAGAAGCAATTGGAAACTTATATAGTGATTAAATTTATAAAGATCAATATTCCACTAATATAAATAAAATGTAATTGATTTCTGTTTGAGTAAATAGGCTTGAGCCGAATTTATTAACTCAAATTGCCCGATCAATTACGTAGTCAGAGTTAAAGAAAATTGAATAAATATGGGCAAATATTGAATAACTGAACATGATATGTGCAAAAATCAATGAATATAGAACATTATTAAATACATAAACGTTATATAACGATTTCTTGATATATCAGGCAAAACATTATTCAAAATAATAATTATTTCTTCCTTCTTTTATTCATTTTTTAATCTTAAACATAGCTAGAAGAAAAAGTGAATAATTTTCTCTCAGTACTGTTCTTGATAGTTGAAATAAATTGAGAAAACTGGTATAAGTCATTTAAATTGAGAGAAGCATTTATTTAATACAGTTCCATTGCAGTGAAATTACGAAATTTTAGAGTATTTGCTAAAAATTTAAACAATGTTTATTGCTTTAGCGATCGATTAAAAAATAATTATAAACAAAACTAATATATATATATATATATATATATATATATATATATATATATATATATATATATATATATATATATATATATATAATAATTCAGTGAAATTCAAGTGCATATCCAAAACTATCAATGTCTCCATTGAAATTAAGGACCTCCTTTAAAAATATTCCCCTCCTTTTAGCGACATAAATAATTTTATTTTCACTGATATTATTTCAAAAATTGTATTTGAAGTTTCAAGTTTTTAATGAAACAAATAAACCCATTAGGGGCACTCATCTTCTTAAAACCCGATTCATTTAAACTGATATCTTAAAGGCAGCCCCCCCCTCCTCTCTTATCTTTTTCTTTAGTGAATTTTAGTTATATTATTAGTATATATATAGTATTATATATCAGTATATCTATTATTAGTATTATGTATTAAGAGTTAACTTCACAGCATCTTTTGAGAAAACTGACGTGTGTTCAATCAAACTAAAATGTATTTAATTCTCCAGACAATTACATAATAATTTTTTCACATCTCACTAAAAACCAATGTCATAAATCACTTCCTTACCATCACAGGGTAATAATCCTAGGAACATTATTTCGAAATTATCATTTCAGATTCAACTGCATATCGAGACTCTCTTCCTAAGTCCCCGTTTGAAATTAATGACCTGCTTTCAAAAAAATCCCCATTTAGTGACGTACACCATTATTTCTTCAATGATATCATTTCATGAAATATCGCATTTTTAAATACGTAAGTCTTTAATGAAATAAACACACTCACATACTTGGAGATCGCTCTTTAGACTTGATTTCGTTTTTGCAAAATTTGAACTTTTGTTTCCAGTATCAGGAAAAAACACTCTTCTTAAAACACGATTCCTTTTAACTGATATCTTAAACACAGTTCTTTCCCCCCTCTCCTGTCCTTTTCTTTAACGAATTTTAGTTATATTATTAGTTATAATATTAAGGGTTAACTTCACAACATCATTTGAGAAAACTGACGTTCAATCAAACTAAAATTTATTTAATTCTCCAGACAATCACATAATAATTTTTTCACATCTCACTAAAAACCAATGTCATAAATCACTTCCTTACCATCACAGGGTAATAATCCTAGGAACATTATTTTGAAATTATCATTTCAGATTCAACTGCATATTGAGACTCTCTTCCTAAGTCCCCGTTTGAAATTAATGACCTGCTTTCAAAAAAATCCCCATTTAGTGACATACACCATTATTTCTTCAATGATATCATTTCATGAAATGTCGCATTTTTAAATACGTAAGTCTTTAATGAAATAAACAAACCCACATACTTGGAGCTTGAGTGCTTTTTTATTTTTCTGAGAAAGGGGACCATTTTGATTATACAGATGAAAGCAGTTAAAATTTAATGCGGCTGCAACAGCTTTTGGCGGGCATAAATATATTTGAAAAATGAACTCGCGAAGCTTTTAGTATCTATTTAATGACGTATACAAAAGAATGGAATAAATGGTAAAAAAGTGATAGTTTTTTTTTTAAGTGTAAAAAAAAAATGTGAATTTGAGTTTTTAAGTATTTTTAAGTGCTTTTTTGCCCATTTAATACAGTTTTTGGGAGAGAAATGTATTAATTTGGAGGGAGCATTTGCATAATGCTTCTGCATATAAACTGATACTAGATTGTTGTTTTAAAGATGAAAGCTAAGTTTAGCAGATAAAAATTGGCTGATATAGTTTATGTGTTACTTTTGTTATTAAAATTTGCAGTTAATTAAGCTTAAAAAAATAAATATTTCTCTAAATTTCGAAAGATATAGTGATGTTATTTCTGTTATTTTTGTTACTAAAGTTTGCAGTTGATTATATAAAAAAATATATATATAATAATAATTGCAAATATTTCTCTATATTTGGGATATTTAGAGAAATATTGATATAATGATATATATAGATATATATATATTGATGATTATGTATGATTAAGATATATATTGATATAATGATTTTATTTCTGATATTGTTTCTGTTATTATAGTTACAAAAATTTACAGTTGATTATGTAAAAAAATATATAATAATGACAAATATTTCTCTATATTTAGGAAGATATGATGATTTTATTCCTGATATTGTTTCTGTTATTATTGTTGCTAAAACCATTTAATACCAGTTTTTGGAGAGAAATGTATTAATTTGTAGGGAGCATTTGCATAACGGTTCTGCATATAAACTGATACTAGATTGTTGTTATGAAGATGAAACTAAGTTTAGCATTCAAAAATTGGCTGGCTTGATATTGTTTGTGTTATTATCTTTATTAAAACTTACAGTTGATTAAGTAAAAAAAAAAAAAAAGAAATGGCAAATATTTCTCTAATTTTGGAAATATATAGTGATTTTATTTCTGATATTGTTTCTGTTATTATTGCTATAAAATTTACAGTTGATTATGTAAAAAAAAGAAATGACAAATATTTCTCTAAATTTGGAAATATATAGTGATTTTATTTCTGATATTATTTCTGTTATTATTGCTGATAAAATTTACAGTTGATTATGTACAAAAAAAAAAAAAAAAAAAAAAAAGACAAATATTTCTCTAAATTTGGAAAGATACAGTGATTTTATTTCTCATATTGTTTCTGTTATTATTGCTAATATAATTTACAGTTGATTATGTAAAAAAAAAAAGAAATGACGAATATTTCTCTAAATTTTGAAATATATAGTGATTTTAATTCTGATATTATTTCTGTTATTATTGCTGATAAAATTTACAGTTGATTATGTACAAGAAAAAAAAAAAAAAAAAAAAAAAAAAGACAAATATTTCTCTAAATTTGGAAAGATACAGTGATTTTATTTCTCATATTGTTTCTGTTATTATTGCTAATATAATTTACAGTTGATTATGTAAAAAAAAAAGAAATCACGAATATTTCTCTAAATTTTGAAATATATAGTGATTTTATTTCTGATATTATTTCTGTTACACTTGATTACCTTAAAAAAAAAAAAAAAAATAAAAAAAAAAATAACGCCAAATATTTATCTAAATTTTGGAAGATACAGAGATTTTATTTCTGATCTTGTTTCTGACATTATTTTACAAAAATTTACAGATGATTATGTAAAAGAAAATAATTATAATGTCAAATATTTCTCTAAATTTGGAAAAATATAGTGATTTTATTTCTGAAATTGTTTCTGTTATTATTGCTAATAAAATTTACAGTTGATTATGTAAAATAATAATAATAATAATAATAAATAATAATAATAATGGCGAATATTTCTCTAAATTTGAAAAAAATATAGTGATTTTATTTCTGATATTGTTTCTGTTATTATTGCTAACAAAATTTATAGTTGATTATGTAAAAAAAAAATAATAATGGCAAATATTTTTCTAAATTTAGAACAGTGATTTTATATCTGATATTGTTTTTGTTATTATTGTTACTAACATTTGCAGTTGATTATGTAAAATAATAATAATAATAATAATAATAATAATAATAATAATAATAATAACAATGACAAATATTTCCTGTACCACATTTTTTCATGAGCAAAAAAAAAATTCGAAATCCTAAACTGATATTGTTGTGTACACTAAATCTTTGTTAAAGCGAAAAGCTAAGATTTAAGAAGCAAAGATACCCAAAATTGACTATAATTCATTTCTCTAGAATTAAAAAAAATGTGCTTATAATTGAAAGTAAATCGGCAGTTTTAATTTGATACTTTATCGAATATTTTTTACGATTCTCCAAAAGCGAAACTTGGCAGTCTAACAAACATTGGGATTTATAAATATTTGAAAGATTAAAGAAAATACTTTAGCGCAATAACGCTATTTTATATGGATCCATTAGAAATAAAATATATGCACATTGTTATACGCACCTAAAAGCATTGTCATACATTCATATATTAAAAGTTATCACCGCATACATCAATCAGTTATCGCTATTCCAGAACCAATCAAGATCAATCTCTGCAAGGATTGTTCCTAACTCATTTGTCTCCTCTCCAAGGTTCTTATCATTTTCCTCTGTATTTCCGATTGCCACGGTAATGTCTGTAAATGTTGGCGCGCAAAGTGCGCACAAATCGTTCTCATCCTTTTCTTTTCCCAAACCCCCTTTTTCTTACTACTATTATTGTTTTCCACCCTTTTCTTTTTCCCTTTTTCCGACTGTATTACAACACCGGCAGTTGTGCTTAATGGCCTGATGGGTAATGCGTCCCCATTCCACGGCACCATTCACATTCCACGGCAGATGGCCGGCGCTGCAGATCGAGATGGAAAAAAAGCACAGAAAAGGACCGCGGGGGTCGGAGGTTATAGTGGCGCAAGTCAGCGCAAGTGGTTGTGATGCATAAGTTATTAATTACATAATTAAGCTAAGTGTTGCATTGTCATTATTGAGTTAGAAGGAGAGAGCATCAAAGTTAGATAAGCTAAGAGGCTCTTGGGATATCTACTATTTACAGGGTGATTCGCTACCTCTTGTTCAAATTTCCGGAAGGGGTATGTTACGCAAAGATGAATCGGAATGAAATAGAAATACAGTAGTATCTCGTTACATCGAATGCCACTTTAACGAATTTTTCATTTTAGCGAATATTTTTTAGATTGTTAAAGACATCCTACACTATAAAAAAAGACCAATGTTTCTTATTTTATGAAAATATACTGTAACCACGAACGAAAATATAATATAATCTTCTGAGTTATCCGGAAATCCGAAAAGCGTGTTCCGTTGTCTTTTAAATCCCCAGAAACCAATACATTTCCCAAATTAAAAAAAAAAAATATTTATAAAAGCAAAGTTTTTTTGCTGCCCGTATTTTTCAGAAACGTTTCCGAATAGTTTTTATAGTGTATTAATCAGTTTCCTCAGCCTGGAAGACCTGTTTTTCGAATGTCATCCATTCTCAAGCAAACGTTTTTAGCTGCACAAGTTAATTTATACATGAAAGAATAAAGAAATAATCTTAATTTTAATGTTAATGTTAACGCTGTTAATTTTACATGTTTGTCTGTTAAACTTATTTGTCGAACATGAAAATGCTTACTTGAGAATGGATAGCATCTGAAAAAACTATATTCCGGGCTTAGAAAAATGATTAATACACTTTAAGAGCTACTCATAAACGTTTCGGAAAATTACGGGCAGCAAGATAAATTTTGTTTTTATAAATGATTCCTTAAATTTCGAAATTTCATTGATGTCTGGGGTTTCTAAAGATAAAAAAACACTTTTCAGAATCATGGTTAACAAGGATGAGTTTATATTATAAGTTTATTCGTGATTATATTATATTTTCGTCGACTAAGAAACATTTGTCATTTTTTACAGTGTATGCTTTCACATTATAAAAATATCCACTTTAACGAATTTCATATTAACAAATTTTTCAAATTAACGAATCCATGGAAGGCTTAAAAAGAGTAGTCATTTTAGTTTTACAAATGTGCTGTTGGTGAGGGGAAAAAAATCTCTATTGAAAAACTAGAATTTAGAAGAAAACTTTCGTCGGGACTCAAAGAAGAAGAGGCTATGACGACAATGAAAATTAAGTTGATGATGATTGTCCATCAAGTGCCGAATATTGTCTTGTACGATCAAAAAGAGATCTATAAGACCATAGAAACTTTTAAAAAGAAATTATCTCAGCAAAATAATATTCCGAAAGCATTTTATACACTTTGTTTTGAGAAATGCCCTGCCAACTTCAGTGCAGAAAAATAAAACTTCTATTTTTTTTTTGGTAAAGAAATAACGTTACATTGACTGCAGATGCCAGTGAGATTTTTTAATCTGTCAGGTATATAAGATAAATTATAATTCCTTTATAATAGTTACTATTAAAATCTTCAAAATTAATAAACTTAATAATTATCTTATTTCTAACTAGTGAGTTATACGCTGTATGTTTATTATTTACTGACATGTTTGCATGTTAACCGAAATTTAATATGTGTAGTAATAATATATATTTTTATTCAATGTACATGCAATTTTTCTTAAAAAAAAAAACGCTAAATTAAAATTTCAAATTAACGAATTTTTCCGTATAATGAATTTATGCGGTGGTCTCCTGAAATTCGTTGTAACGAGATTTTACTGTATAGGGTCGGGAACTGCAATCAGTTGCCATTTTAGTGGATTTTTCCATTCATAAATTCTGAATTCGTGCCAGAAATTCGAAACAACAATTTTTGTTTTCTTTTATGACAGCCATCACGTGATTAAGTAAAGCGAACATTACTATTTGAAATTTCTGGTATGAATTTGGAATTTCAGAATAAAAAATCTTTTGAATTTGAAAAGATGAATGCTGATTCCGACTCTACATTGCTATCTGATTACGATTCGTTAAAATGACTTTAACTCCACTGATGATGGTAGTGTTTAGATGAAAGCGCTTAGGATATTCTTGACAACTGTATTTTTAACATCTTAAAGGTTTTCGTGTTTTAAAATTTTGATATTGTATTGGTATTGTAACGATTACGAATCTTTAAAATGATTTTAACTCCTTTGATGATGACTATAGTGTTTCGTTAAAAGCGCCTAGGATATTTTTGACATCTGTGTTTTTAATCACCTTAAAAGTTTTAATGTTTTAAAACTTTGATATAGTATTTGCACCTATTTTTGTAATGATTAAATTGTGAAATCAATGTATTTAAGTTGTGTATTTTAACCTATTAAGGTGAATATGTCGTTCAATATATAGAATTTTCTATATGTATTTAATTGAGAAAAATAATTGACAAAAACTAATTCTTTAATATCGCACCTTGTGCTTATTCAAAAACATATTTTTGATTAAAGTTTGGGTTAAAATAATAATAACAATAATAATTATTATTATAATTATAATTATTATAATTATTATATAATTTGTGTATAATTTGTAACGGAATAATTCGCATTTATTCGGCATGAAAATATTAGGAATTTTAAATGCCGTGATTGGTATAGATTGAGTAGTGGCAATTCTATGAATAGGACATTTGCCAATGGAATGCAATACCATATGTTGGGGGTATTTTATATTGGTGTATCTGCTACTCCTGCTACTTCTGCCTTAAGGATGCAGCTGACTGAGACCTCAAATTTCCCTTGTTAATGTTAAACCTATGGGCGTGGAATACATTCGTATTTTTAAGATAATCGCACTAGGAAAATAATATGTTTAACTTCTTTTTTCGGTGATCTCTTCTTAAATGGCTACTTCACTCACGCGAAAACACCTGCTCGCCAATGTTAATCCTATGGGAGAAACTTTTTGGAACCAGTTTCGAAAGTAAAAGTATCCTCATAAAACAAAAAATTCCTGCAAACAAAACAAAATCGAAAATGTAAAAAACGGCCTTTGTAGAAGTCGACCTCAGCTATCCAATGCAAAAATAAATAAATAAATAAAAAATAATATATATATATATATATATGTTACGGTTAATATGATTAATCCGGTCATTATTAATAATAACCGGTTATTATTAATAATGACTGGATATATATATATATATATATATATATATATATATATATATTGAAAAATATGGAAATGTAAAAAGTTAAAAATATATTTCAAAAAGTTTCTCCTGTAGGATTAACATTAACGAGAAGTGTTTTCGCGTGAGTTATGCTTTCACTTTCAGAAAATATAGTAGTCTCACATATGTTAAATAAAATGTTAATTATCTTAAATTATCTCTATGTTAAATTCTTACCGAAACTGACGAGTTGTGAATAAGAGTTTAAGTTCAAATGAAATGTAGAGAGTAATCGATATAACTCGGCTGTTGTCACAATCTATCTCTCTCTGTAGAGAGTGTATTGTGACAACTGCCGAGTTATATGGATTAAATTGATTGTACAAGGATTACAAAATAATAATAATAATAATAATAATAATAAAATAAAAAAATAAAAATAAATAAATAATTAATTAATTAAAGAGAGATATATATTATGTTGCAAGTACGCAAGTACTGGAAGCCAATTATAATTAGTAACAGATTCAGCTTCATTAGTAACAGTAATAGTAACAGTAATAGTTACATTAGTAACAATAATAGCAACAGTAATAGTTACATTAGTAACAGTAATAGTAATAGCTTCATTAGTAACAGTATGTAAATCATGTATGTAGCACGGATAAATCAAGGAAGAGGACACGCCAAGTTCAACGATAGAAACTAAAAATACAAAAATTTCAAATTTCAAATCAACAAAATAACACCAGAAGTAAGCAAGTGTGAAAAAGCAAATCACGTTAATGCGCTTGCTGCTTCAAATAACTAAACTTATTACGGCTAAATTAAAATTTTAAAATTAAAAAGATTTTTTAAATCAGACATTTAATAAAACTAAAAAAAACCCTCAGAATGTTATGAAGAATAAGTTATGCAATTTCAAGCCTGAAATACTTGCCTTACAGAATACAGGTATATGATTTGTAGTATCTCTTGTGAAGACTTTGACTCTGTTCATATTGTTGAAACTGGACGATCATGCGACATCCGCCTATAACAGCCTAAACGCGCTTAAAAATCCGGCAATTTACAATCAAAACTTGTTAATCATTCAATAGATATCGACCGACTAACATTCCAGATTTCGAAAATATTTAAATATTTAAATCTAACTGCAATAATTTTAAAAGTAGAATTTTTCTGGAAGTTTCGTTTACAAGATTACCGAAATCTCTCGGAAACGATGCATGTACCAGAGTATGTGCGGTCCTATACTCCCTTATCATTTAATATTTTTAAATGATATATTCTTGAATATATATTCTTGGCATTTGTAGTGATGAGAAACTTGTTATAACGCTTGAAACATCTACCATTTTTACTTTCTTCTATCTTTACAAGAAGAAAGTATATTGGATTCATGAAAATTTTCGACTTCCAGTTTTCGACGGATTTATACGTTTTAGAAGATCCTTAAAATGATTTGACTGTTTTTTTGAAAATGTCTGTCTGTGAGTCTGTCTGTCTGTATGTGACAATAATTTTGTGGGCGCTCTTATCTCAAGAACTAATGCACGAAATTTAATAAAACTTTATATTAAGTTATTCCCTGATATATATGGGTGCTGATTAGTTTTTGGTGGAAATCGTCCAACAGGTGGCGTTGCTATGCTGCATTTTTCGCGATCTCCGCAACAGCTGTACTTCAAAAACTATTGCACTTATTTTCATCAAATTTCAGATTCAGTTAGACCTTGACATAAATAGACGTGATTGTGTTTTGGTGTAGATATCCCAACAGGTGGCACTGCTATACCACTTTTTTCATTATTTTTACGATAGCTATATCGCAAGAACTAATGCACGGAATTTCATCAAACTTCAGTTTCTGTTAGACCTTGAGATAAATAGATGCTCCTTACGTTTTGGTGTAAATAGCCCAACAGGTAGCGCTGCTATGCTACTTTTTTCGTTATTATCACGATAACTATATCTCAAGAACTTTTTCATAAGTTGTTTTTGATTAGGTTTTAGTTTAAATCTTCCAACAGGTGGTGCTGCTATGCTGCATTTTTCACGATTTACACGATATTAGCAGTAGTCATATCTGAAGAACTAATGCGCGGAATTTAATAAAACTTGAGTTTCAGTTAGACATTGATATAAATTGGTGCTGATTCTTTTTAGTGTATGCGAAACCTGCGTGAGATAGAAGAAAGTTTTGGGATTGTCACATCCGACTAGTTTCTATATAAAATAAAAATTTTATTTACTAGACGCCATTGCTATTCTTTTCAGTCACAATCAAACTACTGCAAAAAGTAGAGCTACTCTAATTCAGAATATTCAAAATCAGAATTCATCTGTTAGGCTATCTAAAAAAGATTTATATATATATTTGGACGCAGTGGCGCAGCCAGAATTCGACTCTAGGGGGGGGGGGGGGTTGAGTTATTGATAGCTAGTCCATTATTCGCCTCTTATTAGAATCACTGGTTAATTGAACCAGACTTTTTAATAAATTAAATCATACTACTAATTTTTCCGTTTATTAGAATCAGACACTGTGTTAAACATGATTCATTTAAACGGCATTTACTTATCTTAAAGTTACAAAACATAAAATGCATCAATGAAATAACACAAAGCTGATGTTACATTTATACGAATTGTTTCAACAAAGATGAGACAAGCTTTGAGGAGTGAAAGAATACACTACAGGAAATAATTTTTGTGTTGGAAACCAGGGTTTCAACCCATTTGTTCAATCAAAAATACAGGGTGTTTCACTTCAACCCGTGATAGACAGGTTCTGTTTTGACATTGTTTATTGTATTTAGATCAAATTTCCCCCAGCTTTAACAAGTATTCCATTCAAATTCCATTTCTGTACGTTCAAAATTTATCATGGATTTTAGTGTTTTTTATTATATTTTCTCTATGGAATTTGACGATTTAAGGTTTAGTCTCATTTCGGAAAAAGAAGCAAAGAAAAAAAATTGGTTAAAAGACTCGCCACTATACAGCAGTGTGATAAGATACGAACACTACTATTTTACCAAATAAGTGATCAGTTTCAACAGGTAGCTAGCTATTATGCATTTTCTCCCTTTTTAAGTACAGGAACCGCTGTTTTAATGAATCATCTTTGTTGAATATAATTTGATTCTATAAAGCGGTGGATTCCGACTAAGGTAAAAATACTAATACTGATTTTTGGTTTACTTGATTCCTAAAAGCGGCTTATTTGATAAACAAGTGATTCATATAAGCGGCAATAACTGTATCTTTTAGCTCTGGGATGGGTTTTAACCCCGAAACCACCCCCTTGGCTGCGCCATTGTTTGGACGACATCAATCTACTTTAATATGTAATTTTTACAAAAAATTGAAACCTAATTTATTAGATATACCACTGCAATCCTTTTAAGCCGTTGTCAAGCCGTTGTAGACAATGTTTCATTCGCATGGGAGAGTTATACTGTAATGGTTTTTTGTGCGTTCTTCAATATGAAAAATTAAGGGAAAAATTTGTGACGGCCAATGTTGCATTGTTTTAAACTAAACAACAATCATATAATAAAATCACTAATTATCACTAAAATACAGACTTAAGGGGCCGCTTCACTGAAACTCCCCGATCGCGGACTTCCAACTCCCATGTTAACCTTATGGGAAAACTTAGAATCGCGATGACTCATTATCTAATATAATTATTAAAATACGATTTCCACCATCCGAAAGTGCACGTCAGATGCCGATGGTGTGCGTTTTTAAAAATTGTCTCCTTAAATTTTAAGTATTTTTAAGAAGATGATAAAATTCTATCAAGAAATTTCAAAAATCCCTACAAATAGGGATTTTTTAATTACTTAAAGTTTAAGGAGACATTTTTTAAAAACACACACAGTCGGCATCTGACGTTTACTTTCTGATTGTGGAAACCGTATTTTAATAATTATATTAGGTAATGAGTTATCGCGCTTCTAAGTTTTCCCATAGAATGTTAACATGGGATTTCGGGATCGGGGAGTTTCAATGAAGCAGCCCCTTAAATGCTTAAGTGATGAAAGTAGAATAAAAAAGGATTATAAAAACCTTTTTAAAATAATGACTGACATGCTTCCAGCGCACAAACGGCGCCATTAGGTACGAGATATTTTTCAATTTAGAAAAAGCAATAAGAAAATATTAATTTTCACGTTTACTGTTGACTATTTTTTAGCACCTGCTTTTAATACACATGATCTCGTGACTTATGTTTTTCAAGTTTATTTTGAAATATTTTTGCGAGACTAGTTTGTTTATCATGCAGATCTTGATAAATGGCGCCGTTTGTGCATTTGAAACATGTCGATCATTATATATTAAAAGGTTTTTATAAGTCTTTATGAGTTCTACTTTTTTATCACTTAAGCATTTAAGTTTGTATTTTAACAAAACAACAATGTTAATCTTACGAAACACATGCTTTGCATAATTTATGGAGATTATATTTAAAACTATATATTAGACAATTTTCAATGGGTTTCAAAATTTCCCAGCTACACTGTGAAAAATCCGCAGGAAACTGTCCAGTCCTTTAACCGTTTTAGAAAACGGTTACATAACCGTAATTTATCTCTATTCATACTATAGTAAAGTAACCGTTTTTTTTGCAAAAGCGGTTGAATGACTAGGTATTTTGTTGCAGATTTTTAACAGTGTAGTAATTTTTATATTGAAGATAAAAACTACGGTGGTCTTTCATCTACTACATATAACAGATATTATTAAATCTATTGTTGACAAACATCTTTAAATACATTTCATGAATTAACAGCTATTTTAAACACTTCTTGAACAATGTCACAAGTTTGCAAACAAGCTGCCAGGTGCTTGTAATACAATCTACACTGTTAAAAACCTGCAACAATCTGTTCAGCCGTTCCATTCAACCGTTTTTATCGATAACGGTTACTTGACCATATTATGAAGCGTTCTCATTGGTTACAATAGAGATAAATCACGGTTATGTAACCATTTTCAATAAAAACGGTTCAGTGACTGGACAGTTTGGTGCATATTTTTAACAGTGTAAGCTATAATGTATATATTATATGTAGCTTTAAATAGGTCACGCAAGAAAAATTCATTGTAAACGTATAATCAAATCATTCATACGATATTCCTAACATTCATATATATACTGAAAATTAGAACCATATCACATTTCCTAAAAACTGTCAATTTAAAATTGTTTTGAGAAAGTATCATAATTAAATTATCATCATTATGTGTTTCTGAACTAAAATTTCAGCACGTCATGTAAATAAATAAAAAAAATGGAACGCATTTTTATTTTTTATTTTGCATAGCATTACCTGGGTGCGTACAGTTTTGCCAGAATTTTTTAATAGAATGTTTTTAGCCATTTTTATATTGCAAATCCTTCAATTAAAAGAGGTGACTATACCAATTATGATATTTAAATATTAAACAAAAATTTTCTAATCAAAAACAGTGTTGCCAGAATTAATGTTCGCACTTTGAGAATTACCAGATTAACGAGGTTTAGTAATTAATATTCTAAAACACAAAGCCTGATTTTTTTCTTCTTTAACTAATATTATGAAAATTTGAATGCACTTCCGAAATAGACATTATCAACCAGTTTAATCAACTATTATCACATTGCTTACCACGAAACAATAGAAACAATTCATCTCCTTTTTTTTTTAAGCAGACATTTTCTTCAGGCAATTTTTTGCTCCTAATGATAGTAATTAACATTCAGATCACTTTAAAACCCATAAATCATCATCGCAAGCAGCAACAGAACCCCTCAACCCACTATCGCTCGGAACGTCTTGGGCCAATACAGAATAAGACCCATCGTTCCAGTCGGAATGGAAGAGGCAGATAAAAAGATGAGTTTACATATAACAAATGGGCTCTAAAAAACCAAAAAGAATGAAAAAGAGGAATAATGAAATGCGTATGGCTCTTTTTTACGAATCGATAGAGGGGGCTGCGAGCAGAGGGAGGGCCCACAAGTGCGTCGCATGTGGTTAAAGGCACTTAGAGAACATGTTATTTTATGGCTACGGTATAACTCTTAATGATGCATAAAGAGATGGTACATGTATATATATAGGGTTGTATTGTATTAACGTGATACCGATTAACGGCTGCTTGTTGTGGGTTTTTCGGGATGGGAATAAATATTTATGTAAATATAAACAAGCTGTGGTGTGGTTTTAAGAGGTGTCGGCTCTATGGGTGTAAACCATGGAATAAAATGAATAGCATCTTAGAATCATTTTTTTTTTGAAAACTCGTTCTGGCGTGATAGCTTATTTGAAATTTTCTTATGAAGACGATAATGTTTTCACATACATTAAAATGAAAAATTACTGTATTTCTGAGTCGAAAATATTGTAAAATCTGAACAGTTAAACTTTATCGAACCGCGGAAGAATATTGATTCTGTGGATCAGATGATTCGGATTCCTTTCAACGCAGAATAATTTTAAACCGTTTTCGAATGTTAAGATTGATTAAAAACTCTTTCTGTATGGTTTCTGAAGTAGATTTTTTTAAATCAAGAAGATAATGTTTTCACATACATTTAAATGAAAAATTACTGTATTGTAAGTCGAAATTATTTCAAAATTTAAACAATCAAACATTATCGAACCGCGGAAGAATAATGATTCTATAGATCAGATGATTCGGTTGTCACATATTTTTTAAAAAAAAACTTCAACATTCTAAGTTGACACTATTGGCAAAATCAAAGCAATCAATGTTTAATGAATCAATAAAAGGATAATGATTTAGATGATTCGGATTTCTTCAACGCAGAATAATTTTGAACCGTTTTCGAATGTTGAGATTGGTTAAAAACTCTTTCTGTATGGTTTCTGAAGTTTTTTTTTTTTTTTTTTAATTAAGAAGATGATGTTTTCACATACATTAAATTTAAAAAATACTGTATTCTAAGTCAAAAATCTTCAAAAATCTAAACAGTCAAACATTATCCAATCGGAGAAGAATATTGATTCTGTGGATCAGATAATTCGGATTCTTTCAACGCAGAATAATTTTGAACCGTTTTCGAATACATAAATTGACTAAAAATTCTTTCTGTATGGCTACTTAAGTATATATATATTTTTAATCAAGAAGATAATGTTTTCACATATTTTTAAAAACTTCAATATTCTAAGTTGAAACTATTGGCAAAATCAAAACAATCCATGTTTAATGAATCAATAAAAGGATAATGATTCAGATGATTCGGATTCATTAATTCAGGGCAATTTTACAGAATTTTTGAGTGATATTTCACAGACCGAAAAGTTGAATTCTTGCCTTCGAAAATTGTTACAAAATAGCCAACGAAAGAAGAAACAACACAGAATAACTTAAGGAAGTTTTCAAGTGATGAGATCAGCAAAAAAAGCACGCAAGTTTTCATTTTGGAATTGTTACAAAGTATCAAAGAAGAAGTACTGGGTAGCCATGAAATAACGTGAATGTTTTGAGTCCTTTAGCGGGCAATCTATTGCGCGAAATGTAACACAATTTGGTGTACGTGCACACTGAAAAATGTGCTTTTGATTTCTAAAGAAAAAAATTGTACCAAAATTCGCCACCAGGAGGAAATTTGGCGGGTGCAAAAGTAATATTTGTGATAAATGAATAGTACCAAATAAACATACAAACATAAACTTTCTTCAGAATAACTAATGTTTATTGTTAATTACAAATGCGATTCAATATGACCACACCATATTCTAATAGCTGTATGCGACATTTTCCACAGCTGGCTAAAATTTGAAATCATTTAGATTTGCGTAGTAAATTTCAACAGCAAAATGCCAAAATTTGTGAACAGACATTTGTTTAAATGCGATGTTTTAATACAGAAGCTGTCGTAATTTTCAGGCTCTAATTAAACAAAGCTCTTATATTACGTTGATCCAAATTCCTTGCAGTTTGTGAACGCTTCGTACTCTATAAGTAAAGAGCTCGCATCGAAAACTACTGACAATATGGCTACAAGTTCATTTTTTTTAATAGTGTCAAATTTTTGGCCTGGTGGCAAATTTTGGCACTAATACTTTTCTGTTTAGTAATCGAAGCTGCATGATTCACTGTGTAAATACACCAAATGATTTTGTATTTCACTTAATAGGTTGCCTGCTAGAGGACTTAGAACACCAAATATATGGCCACCCGGTAGATATTGTTTATTTCACAATGGAAAATGTGTGACTTAACAATATGAGTTCAATTTTATTTTATAAATAATGACTTTTTAGCATCATCTTCACTGTTTAAAATATGAGAGAAATCAAAGAATAAGACAAATTAGACAGAACGAGACAGCATTAAGCTCTCACTCTGTGAAACCTATTGTATGAAAACTGAAACAATTTAGTTCTTAAAAAGTTCTCTCCCTCCCCCTCCTTCTGCGTGTGTGTGTGTGTGAGAGAGAGAGAGAGGGAGATTATAAAAAATATTGTCGAAGAGAGCTGAAATTTAATGTTGCTTTAGCGTCAGAAATGATTAACCCTTAGCAAACGTCATCAAATATTTGTGCGCAACTGGAATCGTGGGGCCATTGTGTCCCCAGCTAGCTTTATAACTAAATATAAATAAATAAGCGGATTTTTAAAAAATAAAAATAGTGGTATTTTTACATGACTTTATTTATCAGTTGAATAAATCAGTAAATATACTACTCCTATATACTTTATTATTTTTGTCTGAATTTTACAAATTGATGAGGAAATTACACGAGTGAAAAAATACCTGAGGAGTAATAGCTACCGCAGCACTAGTTAAGGGTTAAGAAGGACTGGTAAAGTCTATGTGAAAGCATAATGTGAATAAAAATAAAAACCATACGTTATATAGCAATTTTTCTATAAACCGCACAATTTTTATTAATAAAAAAATCGAAAACTGAACCCCCATCTTTCAAAACATGCACAAGTGACATCGCAAAGGGTTGTTTACCATCCAGCTGATCCATCAATTACTCTGCCGTTAGCCATTTGCACAAGAAGAAAACATACATAAGAACATATCGAAACATCTGCTCTGAAAAAAAAAACTGCCGGACATTCGATACGCATATTCACTCTAATATTTGCGCCCACGATAGCCGTTGGTACCCTCACCTGCAAAACAGTCCAATTTTCTCGGAGGGATCAAAAAACCCTTTCCTATTTGCTAATACTTCAACTCAAGTGTGTAAGTGATACACGTGTTTTGATCGCGGAATGGCTGATAATGGTTTTAGTCACCCTACCATGGAAAAAAAGGAGGAAAATATCATATTCTATCACATTTTTGACATAAAGGCTTACCAAATTCGATAGAGAGGCTTCAATAAGTTATTGTTAAATTATTTTAAAGGGCTTACGAATGCAAAATTTTACTTTTCGTGGTGGCGGATCTAGGGCATGCGTTCCCAATGTGTCACACAAGAAAATGTCTTCGGCGCGCCACAAACTTGAAAATAGCAAGGCAAGCTTGTGATGAAATTTTGTTTTCAAAGTTAAACCTGTTTCAAAGTTAAACCTTTTCTTTTTATCACCACCGTAATAAAAAAAGAGGAAAATACAATATTCTGTCATATTTTTCACATAAAGGCTTACCAAATTCGATATAGAATATTTTGTTTTAATAAATTATGGTTTAATTATTTTAAAGGGCTCACGATAGCAAAATTTTACTTTTCGTGATGGTGAATCTATGGCACGTGTTTCCAATGTGTTACATAAGAAAGTGTCTTTGGCATGCCACAAACTTAAAAATAACAAGGCAGGCTTGCGATGAAATTATATTTATAAAGTTAAAGGTATTTCTTATCACTTCCGTGATAAAAAAGAGGAAAATTATCATATTCTATCACATTTTTGACATAAGGGCTTACCAAATTCGACATAGAGAATTTTGTTTCAATAAATTACGGTTTAATTATTTTAAAGGGCTTACGAATGCAAAATTTTATTTTTCGTGGTGGCGAATCTATGGCACGCATTCCCAAAGTGTCACTCAAGAAAGTGTCTTTGATGCTCCACAAACTTAAAAATAACAAGACAGCTCTGCGATGAAATTTCCTTTTCAAATTTAAAGGGTTTTTTTTATCACTACCGAGAGGAAAAAAGAGGAAAATATCATATTCTATCACATTTTTGACATAAAGGCTTACCAAATTCGATAGAGAGGATTGCTTCAATACGTTATTGTTAAATTATTTTAAAGAGCTTACGAATGCAAAATTTTACTTTTCGTGGTAGCGAATCTATGGCACGCGTTCCCAATGTGTCACACAAGAAAGTGTCTTTGATGCTCCACAAACTTAAAAATAACAAGACAGCTCTGCGATGAAATTTCCTTTTCAAATTTAAAGGGTTTTTTTTTTATCACTACCGAGAGGAAAAAAGAGGAAAATATCATATTCTATCACCAAGGCTTACCAAATTCGATAGGGGGCATTTTGTTTCTATAAATTATGGTTTTATTATTTTAAAGGGCTCACGATAGCAAAATTTTACTTTTCGTGGTGGCGAATATATGGTACGCGTTCCCGATGTGTCACACAAGGAAATGTCTTTGACGCTCCACAAACTTAAAAATAACAAGACAGGTCTGCGATGAAATTTCCTTTTCAAATTTAAAGGGTTTTTTTATCACTACCGAGGAAAAAAAGAGTAAAATATCATATTCTATCACCAAGGTTTGCCAAATTCGATAGGGAGGATTTTGTTTCAATAAATTATGGTTTAATTATTTTAAAAGGCTCACGAATGCAAAATGTTACTTTTCATGGTGGCGAATCTATGGCATGCGTTTCCAATGTGTCACACAAGAAAGTGTCTTTGACACTCCACAAACTTAAAAGTAACAAGACAGGTCGGCGATGAAATTTTCTTTTCAAATTTAAAGGTGTTTTTTATCACTACCGAGGAAAAAAGAGGAAAAAATCATATTCTATCACCAAGGCTTACCAAATTCGATAGAAGGGATTTTGCTTCAATAAATTATGGTTTAATTATTTTAAAGGGCTCACGAATGCAAAATTTTACTTTTCTTAGTGGTGAATCTATGCCACGTGTTCCTAATGAAAGAAAGTGTCTTTGGCACTCCACAAACTTAAAAATAAAAAGACAGGTCTGCGATGAAATTTTATTTTCAAATTTAAAGGTATTTCTTATCCCTACCGTGGTAAAAAAAGAGGAAAATATCATATTCTATTATGACTTTTTGGGTATAAAGTTTTACCAAATTCGATATAAAGGATTTTGCTTCAATAAATTGTTGTACAATTATTTTAAAGTTATCTAGAATACAATATTTGACTTTTCATGGTGGCGAATCTATGCAACGCGTTCCCAAATTGGCACGTAAGAAAATTTCTTTGGCACGCGCCAAATTAAAAAATAACAAGACAGGCCTGCGATGAAATTTTATTTTCAAATTTAACGGTGCTCTTTATCACTAACGATGAAAATATCATATTCTATCATATTTTTGACATAAAAGCTTACCAAATTCGATATAGAGGACTTTGTTTAATAAATTATGTTTTAATTGTTTTAAAAGATAACCTCCCCGGAACTTCATAGTGTCTCCCTCGGAGCTGCAGAAATCCCACCCGGAGAAAAATGTCTGAATTCAATACTGCAAAAAATTTCATTAACTACAATTTTAAAACAAATCACGAGTTTCTGCCTGCTTGAAAAATTAAAAATTTAGACTTAAGGCAATAATAAATTTCTAAATAATAATTTATAAATTTAGTAATAAAGATACCAGACACTATTAAACATCCCAGTACACTTCTACTGTTTGCTAAAAGACAAAATTTCCTAAAGAAGAAAGAGTGGGGGGTGGGGGATATCTTTTTTTGAAGGCAAGAGCATTCATATAATAACATTTGCTTTTGTGCCAGGTATATGACAAATGTTACAGATTAATAAAACGTAAGTACACCTTTAAGAGCTTTTTAAATAAAGCTTTTAACATTTTCCAATGCAGTCGAAAAGTGTTCTTTTTGCTTTCTTTATAAAAAAAAATCCGCCTTCTTTCCTATACGTTCGGTGCAAACCATATATTTTTATCTTTAATCGTTGACAAATTATTAATTTTCACAGTTGTTCCTTACTTTCTGATCACCCACTAGTTTAATCCTCTCAGGACGGGCGTCACTTAACAACTTTAAAGTTTTTAACATCATTAATTTAGTATATTATTTTTGGCTTTATTTCTAGGAATTCTACAATTACAAAAGGACATGGCTCCTTTAAGATGTGAGACACATATACTCATGCATAGAGAGTGGAGTTGCTTGCAACTTGGCCTTGAATTGATCAACCGTTTACTGTTTTCTGTTTATTACAAAAGGTAAAGTTTACGTCTGGAATATTCTGGTACTAAAAAAATAAATACCATACGCACCCTATATGCAAGTCTGCCACTGGCGACTATTTTTATTTTTATTTGCGCCACTATTTTTTTAAAATCCATTTTGTAGTATGTTTCTCTTGCAGACATATCAAAGTGAAAGATTTTTGTTCTCAGAAAGTGATGCAAGATATAATAAAAATATAGTCGACAGTGGCAATCCTGTATATAAGACGTATACGTTCTACCCGCCCTGTAGTGTTTATAGCACTGGTGTCTAAACTTTTTGCCAGAAAAGCGCGTGACACCACATTTTCTGAATAAAAATTTTTTTATTGCAAAATATCTGTAATTCAATAAGACATTATTCTATAGGAAATTTGTAGTAGCTTTGTGCCCCATGGACCGCAGGTCGTACACCCCTACGTTATAGACTGTTGAAAAATATTGACTTTTTTTTTCTTTGTGAATACGATATTTTTTTTAGGAAAGTAGGCGGATCTTTCCACCTATTTTTTTCTTATTTTGCAGCATTATCAACAACTTTTCTCTAGTAAAAAAGAGATAGTTTTTGAAGAAGTGTAATGCATTCCTGTAAATAGTTTATAAACTACTGCAAAATCACTAACAAGCATTTTTATTCGAGAAACTTCTTGCAGGTTATTCGTAGTATAATCCTTAACAAAAGCTATTGAAATCATAGTCTAAAAAAGCAGCAATTGGAAGAAAATTGCTACTTTTTTTACTGCAGATGTTGGGACATATTTTATGTAGAAGCACAGTCATTAGAAATTCCTCACAAACACAAATCCGAAATCATCCCCAAAAATGTTACCATTTAAATCCCCTAACAGCTGTTCTTTTTCCCCCTTTATCCAACCAAAGAGAGAGAAAGCAATCAGACTAAGTCGATATTTAAGCCCAAAACAGTACAAACCACCGCTGAATATCTTCTTTACCAAAACCTAACGAACCGCGCCATGTTAGGCTTAAATCTCCCTCCTGCAAAAATAACAACACGCGCTTTAAAAAGCAAACCTTCGAGTTTATATTTTCGTCCTGAATAGACCAAAAAGCAGCAAAATTTTTTTTTCTCTTCTCCTTTTCGAAAGAGCTTTTTCAAATTGAGTTTTCCCTCAAAAGAGCTCAAATACTTTTCAATGCATAAGCAACGTTTTCTGAAAAAGATCCGGCAGCTCTTTTTGCTTTTATTTTTGTTTTGCTCGTGAAAGATAGGCTTAAATTTTTCTCTATGGAAACGGGGGCTTTATAAATAAGAGGATACTTACAGTTCTGGGGTGAAGAAAGATTGGGGAAGAGGAAAATTCTGGTACATGGCAAGGCGCGTCATTTTATTCGCTTCATTTCTTGTGTGTGGAAATTTTTCCCATTATTTATTCTTACTCTTTGTTGCGGTTCGTTTTGTAGGGGGCACAAGAGTTAACTGTGCAGAGGTATAAAGAATCATTAGCCGGAATGATTTTTGGCTCGAAAGTCAACAAAAGCCTTTTACAAATCAGTACATAGTCAACGGGGATTTTATTCATGTAACAAAACTGGAAATACGTAAATAATGAATTTTACTGTAAATGTAATTGTATATTTCAGGAGTAGAATTTGATTTTGCACAATGGAAATTTGGGTGTAATAGAATGTGTGTAAAAATACACGATAATGATAGAGAAATTTCGTAAAAGTCAATGACTGGGTGGCATTTAAACTGTTTTATCTATGTGTACAAATGGCATATATATATTTTTTTTATCCCATTATTATTTTTACTCTTTTTGTTGTTGTGATTGATTTTGAGGGGAACAGAGTTAACAATGAAAACAAAAGCGTTTACAAAACAACACATAGTCATCGGTGATTTTATCCACACAAGAAAACTAAGGGGATTAAGAATTTTACTGCAGCGTGCAATAGTGCACACTTGGTTTTGGATAATCAGTTTCTTGTTTTACCAGACTCTATGAAAAATGAAAAGAAAAAGAATAGCGATGGAAGTATTTTGTATTTTGAATTATCATGTTTGTGTATAAAAATTATTAATAATTGCATGTCTTTTAAACTGATTTGCCTAGTTATACTTGATTTTTCCTTCCAATATTTATTTTTTCTTTTTGTTGTGCTTCATTTTTTTTTCGGGAGGGGGGTGGGGGCATAGAATTAAATGTGTGGAGTATGGATGAATTCGGCTTCTTTTTTCGGAGTCCACACACGTCCGAGCCCGAAGGATTTTTTGTCACCAGATCCCGAGCACGCTACCGAAAGAAAGCAGTATAAAATTGTTAATAGCATTTTAAAATTGTTTCAAGATTATTATTATTATTATTTTTAATTTAAAAACCTCTTCTGACACAGAAATAAATATTACAGTCGAACCTCGATTTAACGAATTGATTGGTACCCACAAATCCGTTCGTTAAATCGAAGCAATTCGTTAAATCGAATATCAATTCTTGTAAAGAGTATGATATAAAAATATCAATGCAAAATACCCTTAGATACACAGATATGAAAAAAAGAATGATTATTGTTTACTACGAGCTAAAAAATTATAAGTTATACGTTAGGAGATCAACTTTAAAATTATCTCACACATTTTTCACATATTTTCTTTTTGAAGCTGCTTTTTAACCACAGCTTGGAGCGCATTCTTCAGTTCAGAATAGTTGATAGCCTAGAAGTCGAAATTCCAAATTTCTCTGCGATGCTTTTCTGACTCCCAACGTTTTTATCTATATCTTTTAATAAACACGTTTTTTCATTAATTGAAAACCTTTTGCGTTTTTTGGATTCGTTGGCCATCCTCGCACAGTACACATAAGTTAAACAAAGAACACTCAAAGCAGTGTAAGCAGGCGCAATGCACAACGAATCGGCAGTTTCGAGCAGAATCACTGTCGGCTTTGTTTAGTACCAGCTGCGAACCAGTCCTGTATTGCAACAACTAAAAGTAACATTTGTCCGAAAATGTAGTTTGCACTTGAAGCCCCGGTCATAAAGGTCAACTGATTCGTGAAAAGGTAGAGGTCCATTTAAACAGTCATTCTAAGACCCTCCTTATCTGTACTCTTTGTCATGTTTCTAGTTGAAAAGGGGGAAAGACTGTCTTTTGAATCCACCAGAAATGAGAAAAAAATTAATAACACTTGGATTAGGGTGTGAAAGATTCAAAATTTTATGTGCGAAAAATTCAAAATTTTAGTTTTATGTGCGAATGCGAATTTTTTTTTCAGCGATTGTTGTTCGTTAAATCAAAGCTAAAAATTCGTTAAATCAGAGCATTTTAGCGCCCTTTTTGTCGAGACAGAAAAAATATTCGTTAAATTGGAGAATTCGTTAAATAAAAGTACGTTAAATCGCGGTTCGACTGTAATCCCAAATACTCCTTTATATCAACGTTTCGTGATTTTCATGTCCCTGAAAATCTGTTTAAAATCACAAATTTATATCCAAACGCTGACAGAAATCTGCAAAAGACACAATTCTTATGTTTTAATATATCGTTGTACAACTATTACGAAAGATATGATTTATGTTTTCCAGTAATTCTGGAAATGAACTTAAAAAAAAAAGCGACAATAGACAATGAATATCACATTGCCTTTTATGTTACTAACACTAACCGTGGAAAGGCTTCAGAACCCAATAGAATATTTCTCTTTATAACCCACAACCCACCAATAACAATTCAATTCCCTTTCAAACTGATTTTTAAAGGATCGTAAAACACTTTAAGGAAATTAGACTACATATTATTCTTATTCTTCAAATAGCAAGTTTTTTAAAATCCTTTTTTCAATTTGTGAATAAATAAATTTTTCACTTTGAGCCCGAGCCCGAAGACTGGAATAAAAATCGGGACCGAGCCGTGGCTCGGGTTGATCCCATCTCCTCTCTAGTGTGGATATTTAAAGGAACATCAGTCAGAATGATTTTTTGTGGCTGGAAAGTTAATAAAAATGTTTACAAAAAAAAAAAAAAAAAAAAAAAAAAAAAGAACTGGAAATAGGTGACTAAGGAATAATTTTACTGTGAATATAAATATATAAATTGTAGGATTTTATCTTACAGCTACTTAAAGATTGACTTAACGAATGGATATATCTCTTCACTTTTCAATTTTACACAACATTTATTACTTACTCGAACAAAATATATGATGAGTAGATCACCACAATTCATTACACAGCAATAATATAACACATTTGTAAACGTAATACAAGAATTCACCTAGAATTCTGGCTCAAATCCTTTATTTGAGATATAGCGGATTTCATATTGAGATAAAAACTAAGAACAGAGCATTTATCTTGCTTTCTTTTTTAAATTCACCTTTCACGAGAAGCTCATAATCATCTTGTGATTTCTCCACGTTCCTAGTGTTATATTTTTTCTTTCCATATGACATCGTATATCTATTAATTGAACACTTAAGTTTGTTATCTTGCAATGTTGAGAACATTAATGTACAGGTGAGTATTATTTATTATTCCAATCTCACATTACTACAAATTTCATACTTCATTCTGCGCTATCAGTATTTTGGTTTCGGCAAAATCTACGAAAAAGCAATTTTAAATAGCGATACACTTCTTATTTTGAAATCGCGTATTTATGTCAATAAGTTATTAATAATTGCATCTAATTTAAACTGCTTCATGTTGCTGCATAAATGGCTTCACTTTAGTGCAGATTGATTAGACAGATTGATAGATTTAGATAGATTCAATGAGCACAGAGTTCGCTATGCAAGCTTGAATCCCTGATTTTCAGCTGTCAACGCAAGAAACGTTTGCATATTCTTGCGTTTGCATATTAGTACACAATGTTGCAAATTTAGTAGATTTTTGAGAGCCACTGTTTCCGAATAATAATATTAACCCTATTGAAGAATCGCACTTCAGTCAAAGTGGAATTTCTTTTCTCTCAGTTGGAAAAAATTATAACTCGTGTGATTTCTTTTCAAATCAGTATGATTGTGTTGCAAATAATTAAGTATAATTACGCATCTTTCGCTTATTGGAGTTCCTTTACTTGCGATTTATTCTGTTGAGCTGTTTGTGATAACAGAGCAGATTTTATTGCCAAAAGGTTAACTGAATAAACTATGTAATGGGTCGTTTTCTCTTAATTTAACAATTTGAGCATTATATATTTTTTAAAAATAATATTTTTTTCCCACTTTAAAATTGGGTTCTATTGTATTTAGGAGCTGCCTGTAAGTAATAAAATACTGTCAGTAAAAATATTTTACAATGTTAAATACACAAAAATAAAATTTTTAACTTCAAGTAGGTAGAGCAATGGCTATACACAAAACGGAATTCCTCTTAAAGATAAGTTAAAAAACTCAATACAAATAAGGCTTAATATCTGATTCAGCGTTTACTGCAAAATTAAAGCAAATAAAGAGACAGGATAATGACAGTCAATAAAAATACTTATCAAAATATAACTGGAAATCTCTAAGCTTTATTTGTCCATTACTTGTTTCTGCAAAAAGGACAATTCGCGATAGCTTTTCTGATGATACCACTGTTCACAGGTGGAATTCTGGGGTAATATGACTGTTGCCAGATATTAGAATCATTATTGTCATTTTATGACAGCGGAATGACAACAAAACCAAGAGGTACTTTTATTTTTTTTTAGAAAAATACAAACCATGAAAAGTCTTTACTATTTCAATTTTTAGTAATACATGATAGTTTTTAATAATTTAAACAACAAATTTATCTTAAATATATTTGCATGGATAACTTTTAAGAACCACCCTTGTGTTAAGGTGGAGGCAGGGACACACTGGGGAATTCCATTTATCAAATATATATATTTTTTTAATTTAAGTGGTTTATGTTTATAAATGATATGTTTTATCCCATTATACAAACATAAAAACATGTGGTTAAAGTATTCTAGCATTCTGTTTAATTTTTATACAAGTTTATTTATTATTTTTGAAGCAGAGACAGGAATTTCACTATTTAGAGAAATGATCCTTTTACTAATGCTAACAAAATAGTAATTATTACTTATGTGATTAAAGTATTCTAGCATTCTGTTTCATTTTTATACAAGTTTATTTATTATTTTTGAAGCAGGGACAGGAATTTCACTGTTTAGAGAAAGTCACCCTAATACTAATGCTACATAATAATTATTACTTATACAATAAACTAATATTGCAGTGATAATTTTGAAGCTTAATATACATAATTATAACAAAATTTCTTAATATTATTATTCATATATAAAAATTTTAATTTAGAAATACTTGACTTATTTTTATGTTCAATGATTGATTTTCTGTATAAAATAATCTATAACAACGTTTTCACAAATATCACAGATCATATATCATGTAAATTCAAATTGTAATTTAATTTAAATTTTACTTATCTTTTAAAATACAATTTCATATTACACTAAACATAATAATAATCATGATGTTTTACAAAAACATTTGAGGATATGATATTATATAGCAAGTCAGTGTATATCATCAAATATACAAATAATTCAAGTATTTGTAATTCATTATTAACTTATTACCGGAATTGAATTATCCTCATTCTCCGAAAAATAGGGGGGAGATGTAACATTCAACCGTTATCCATTTTTTCCATTAACCGTCATATGATCTGCTCTTTTTTCCTGCTCCTGAAGCATTGCTCCCAGATTATTACATACAAACGAATTGTGTGTATATACATATCTAATACTTATCCCCACCTTTAAGTGTTAGCAAGCAGCTGTCCGTTCTTTCGGAAGATAGAATTTCTGTGTTTGGTTTGATTTTTTCTGGTGTGTATTGTCTTCTATACGAGGTGCTACTTGTTTGGAGTGTTTGAATTTGATGTAGGCGGACATGTGCGTGTGTATATATATCTAAATACTTATCCTAACGCAGAAAGAGATCATTGTTAGTTACAGAATAGAGGCTTTGTTCTTACCAGTAGACGATGACAGTAAGTGTTGAAAGAAATTGGTCGTATCAGTTTTTAAAATGTTTGGATTTGATTTAAAAGTCTTCAAGAAGGGTCGCCTTATAAGTTTATTATGAGTTAAGTAGTTTTATGAGGACGATAAATAAGAGAGGCTACTTAAACATTAGAACACATTTTGAGCTATGAATTTTTAAAGTGTTTCTTTTACAGGGCAATAACTGTTATTGTGGATTATTTTGGTCGGTTCTATTTCCTGAAGTACGAGGCTGGATAGCTCTTTTGATAAGCATATCGCTTATAAAGCTTCTATTCATCGTGTGATATGATGACAGATAAGTCTTGCGTTAAATTTTTATTGTTGTTTTTTTCACCTTTCCACGGGCTGTAAAGAAGAAAGCTTAATTGTTCAGATTATTTCCGACTACTCGTAAATAAAACAAAGTAGTTTTACTGCATTAAGAGTGTTAGTCAGTCAGACCTCAAATTCCCCCATACTTCGATTACAAAGTTACTTAATAAGAGCACAGCATCTGCCAATTTGATGCGTTACCGAACAAAAATAAATTCAACAAGTTGGAAATTGTACGTTAAGCGTGACAAATGAGGTGCGTTCGCACTATAACTAGTTTTATAATGAAAAAAAAAACAAAAAAAAAAACATCGTTATTATTTCAGTGAAATGATTTATATAGTCTGTTATAAGCGAAATGAGCATGCCTTTTTTTTTCTTATTACGTGTGCCACGTTTAAAGATGCGAATTGTTTTTTCGACACCAGACAGCGCTGCAAAATTCACCATGGGGATCTTGCTTTGCGAATGATTACCTCCATGGTTTAATATTTCTATGACTCATAATGAACGAAACTCCTGTGTTTATTTACTCTAATGGATTGAGATATTTGGCTGTTAACCTAATTTCCACTGAAGTTATCTCAGAATCTATGCATTTTTAAAATGTAACTCATCTCTCAAATAATTTTTTGAACGATCTTTCTAAAAAATGTAACTTTTATGAAATTTTATTCGAAAAAATAATTTTGAATAAAAAATGGCCGCTTGGCATATGAAAAAAGAAATGATTAGCCAGTATTTGTTTTCCTCAGTCACATGACTTGCGCTTTTATTATATAGATTACGTATTATAGGATTTAATAGAATAAAGAAAATTTTATTAATATTTTTTTAAGTTTTGATTAGATTTTCATAAAATTTGAAATGACTCGACAAAATTCTGCAACGATTATATATATTAAATTTCAAATCATTCGGGTTGAGTAAGTTTTTGCACTGTTATATGCGGACAGACAGACGGACCAGGCGACGACTAAAAGTGCTACGTATTTATATAATTACGAACGCACCTAAAAATGTGTCCGAACGTAGCCAGTTTGAATTACGGCGTAATACCATCGTATATCCTCCACTACATCCCTGGATACGGATTACTTTTTAAACAAAATTATAAATATAATGAAGAAATTTATAGCCACAGTACAGTTATAATAAGTTAGAAACAAGTTAACACCCTTCAATGTAAAAAATAATTCCGTTGATTGAAAGTACAACTTCAGTATTTTTACGGGGTTTTTTTTCCGATGAAAGGATTTCGTCAATTCCCTAGATTGTAGAGAATATGGATTTAAGAATATTTTTGACAGATAGATAAGGTGCTAAAGATATAGATAATAATGCTAAAAGTCTAGTCGTTTTCGTTGAGGCTTTGACATTTTTTATATATAAAAAATATAATGAAGAAATTTATAGCCACAGTACAGTTATAATAAGTTAGAAACAAGTTAACACCCTTCAATGTAAAAAATAATTCCGTTGATTAAAAGTACAACTTCAGCATTTTTACGGATTTTTTTTTTCCGATGAAAGGATTTCGTCAATTCGCCAGATTGTAGAGAATATGGATTTAAAAATATCCTTGACAGATAGATAATGTGCTAAAGATATAGATAATAATGCTAAAAGTCTAGTAGTTTTCGTTGAGGCTTTGATATTTTTTATATATAAAAAATCTCTAAGCCTCAACGAAAACGACAAATTAACTAGACTTTTAGCATTATTATCTATATCTTTAGCACCTTATCTATCTGTCAAGGATATTTTTAAATCCATATTCTCTACAATCTAACGAATTGACGAAATCATTTATATTCTACACTCTAAAACGAGTTTCCGTACCTTGCCAGTACAATTTCCGTATTTTCACGGGAGGTTTTCTTTGTAGTGTAATAAAAAAAATAAATCTCACTGCTTTAGAGAAAATGAAAATTTAGCATTATCTGTCAAAGATATTCTCAAATCCATACTTTTTGAAACGTTCACGAAATCATTTTCATCGCAAAAAACCCCCCATAAAAATACGGACATTGTATTCTCAATTAACAGGTTTTTGTTTACTGAAAATGTAGCACTTACCAAGATTTCACCAAAATTATGTACGTATGTAATCAACTGTCTTATGGATAAAAAAAAAACATCACTTTGTATTGAAGTTCGCTCAGAAATAATGAAACTGTAGAAGAAATTTTTTTTTCTCCAAGATTTGGAACTCGTGCAGAAATAATGAAACTTAAGTATTTTTGGGTCATGGAGTTCACGGTTAAAAATTTTGAGGTGGGATGAACCAACTTTTGGAGTTGCAGTAGCTGCAACCATAAGATGGAGAAATCTAGATCCAAGATTTGGAGCTCGTGCAGAAATAATGAAACTTAAGTATTTTTGGATCATGGAGTTCACGGTTAAAAATTTTGTGGTGGGGTGAACCAACTTTTGGAGCAACAGTAGCTGCAACCATAAGATGGAGAAATCTAGTTCCAAGATTTTGGAGCTCTGGTTGAACATCAGCTCCAAATGTTGGAACGAGATCCCCATCTTATGGTTGCAGCTACTACGGCATCAAACGTTGGTTCAACGTATCACAATTTTTTAACAGTGAAATTTGTCCCTGCATATTTTCTTAGAATCAGTTAATTTAGCTATTAATTAAAACAATAGCAAAATATAAACCCATATAAAAAAGTAATTCAATATTCAAATGCAATGTATCCAAGATGTTTTAACCTTTTGATTAGGGTTTAGGAATGGCAAGTATTTTTGCATTCAACCATACCACAATTTACAAAAAGAAAAAAAAAATTCTTTGTCATACTATTTCTTGAAAATAGCCATGTATAAGTGTATGGCAGAGGTTATTTTTTGAAAAGTGGTACGAGTAGAATAAAAAAAGCTAGTCTTTGGGACGTACGGTGTACCGGTAATCAACCCGGTAATCAAAACCTTAATAGAAAACTATATTTTCTATTAAACCTACTTAATTCTGCAAAATATTACTATTCAGCATGCAAAGCGCCGCATATAAAATCCACTTTATAATTTTTTTTTTTAAATAACATATTTTTTCCACTCATGAATCCTAAATAAAACCTTCCAACAAATATTCCTCCATTGGCCACTTGTCTGTGACGTAGCCAGACCACCGCTCCTCCCACTTGAAAAGTCATACGTTAAATTTTTTTTTTTCATCGCTTTAAAAAATATCGATAAAAAGTAAAAAACAATAATGGGCCTCCATGTTTATAAAAAAGGCCCCCATGCATTTAAGAGAGTAAACTAAATGGGGAAAAAATCTGAGGTATAGGTTTACTGAAGTTGAGTGCTTTAAAGCTTTAAATTTGATACCTCAATTTAACGTTTTCATAGTATTGACTAAAAGTCTTTTTTGTGCTCTTATAAGCTCGTTCTTTACAATTTTTAAGTGCTTCATTGTTTTTTCATTGTTTTTTTTTTCAGCCACTTCAGGGAGAACATACATAGATTAGAGTTGGTTAAAAAAAAGGACCTTCCATTTGATGTGTAACATAAGAAAAGCGTTTTAAAAATCTCTTTTCCTATTTTTAGATAAGTGTTTTAAATATTATTGAAAATATGGGGGGAAATCTAACGGTTTTTAGAGCATGAAAAACGTTGTATTTTTCTTTTCATCGAAAGAATAATAATGTAAAAAAGAAAGTTTTATTTCAGATGTATATTTTTTTTTCTCAATTGTATGTGATTATATGATAAATCTGAAAATATGTATGATAAAAATGATTATAACGATAAATAGGAAAGTTGAAGATTGCTTAGATACAAATGAATTCTGTAGAATTTTGTGCAATCTGCTAAATTCAATTTGTCATGTTATTTAATTTGTTCGTAAAGAAAGTGGATCAAGTCCATTTTTACGGTTAACCCTTTCAAGATAAAAATGAATTTTGTAGAATTTTCTGTAGTCTGCTAAATTTAATTTGTCATGTTATATAATTTGTTCGTAAAGAAAGTGGATCAAGTCCATTTTTACGGTTAATCCTTTCAAGATACAAATGAATTCTGTAGAATTTTCTGCAATCTGCTAAATTCAATTTGTCATGTTATTTAATTTGTTCGTAAAGAAAGTGGATCAAGTCCATTTTTACGATTAACCCTTTCAAGATAAAAATGAATTTTGTAGAATTTTCTGTAGTCTGCTAAATTTAATTTGTCATGTTATATAATTTGTTCGTAAAGAAAGTGGATCAAGTCCATTTTTACGGTTAACCCTTTCAAGATGCAAATGAATTCTGTAGAATTTTCTGCAATCTGCTAAATTCAATTTGTCATGTTATTTAATTTGTTCGTAAAGAAAGTGGATCAAGTCCATTTTTATGGTTAACCCTTTCAAGATACAAATGAATTCTGTAGAATTTTCTGCAATCTGCTAAATTTAATTTGTCATGTTATTTAATTTGTTCGTAAAGAAAGTGGATCAAGTCCATTTTTACGGTTAACCCTTTCAAGATACAAATGAATTCTGTAGAATTTTCTGCAATCTGCTAAATTCAGTTTGTCATGTTATTTAATCTGTTCGTAAAGAAAGTGGATCAAGTCCATTTTTACGATTAACTGTTTGAGGGAAAAAGTACTTTTGTTACTAAAATGTTGAAATAATTGAATGACACCGGGATTTACAAATTTATCTGGAAACAAGTTTATCGCCACGCACATTATAAAAGCAAAATTTTATCCCAAAATCTGATGCAACTGTGGCATTTTGGATTAAAGTGAAGTGGTATAAATGATATTCCATCGCCCTTTAATCCATTAACTTCCAAAACTATGTGGGCGGAGTCTTCGATATTCTTACTGAAATTCATATCCCACCAAAAATTCTGAAAGGTAATAATTGGTAACTTTAATAGCAAAGTTTTTGTCATTAAATAAAGCATTTTTCAACATATTAAAATAGTGGTGGCTAGGCAGGTTTTTTTTTTTTTTTTTTTTTTTGTCATACACTTTTATTTTGAATGTTGGAAGCGAATGGGTTAAAGAATCAAGCAAGTTTGAGATGAATTAGTGCTCTATGGATAATAATTTGTTAGGTTGAAAATATGTGCAATAAATGGTATCAATCTCCTGTGATTCTTAAAGAAATCCAATGGCACTCTTTAATTTTACTTCCAAATATCTCTGGATAATGGACTTGACCCACTATCAGTCTGAAGGTCTCATACAGAACTCATTACGACTTCCTTATATTGTGGAATATTGCCTTTGGTAATGTGTTTTGCAATATATCAAACATGAAAATATGAGCAATAAATAGCATCAATCTCCTGTGATTCTTAAAGAAATCCAATGTCATTCTTTAATTTTACCTCCAAATATCTCTGGATAATGAACTTGACCCACTGATCTCTTATAAAATTAAAGGAGACATCCTTATATTGGGGAATATTGCCTTTAATAATGTGTTTCGGAATATATGAAATATGAAAATATGAGCAATAAATAGTATCAATGACCCGTGATTCTTAAAGAAATCCAGTGGTACTCTTTAATTTTACCTTCAAATATCTCTGGATATTTGACCCACTATCATTCTGAAGGCTTCATATAGAACTCATTGCGACTTCCTTATATTGTGGAATATTGCATTTGAGATGTGTTTCGCAATATAAGTTTTCACTTTTTTTATTACTTTGTTCTTCCCTTCTGACTTTGGATTTTCGTGTTGCAGTGCATTTGTCACTATTGGAATGAAGTTGTTTGCTAATGTTTTTATAGCATTCGGTCAGTTTTTCTTGAGTCAATTTTGTCGGTAATGGACATGTCCCATTATACGCCGATCTGTCTCAAATTCTCCCAAATGTAGATCAATAAATTACACTTTCTGCTGTATGAAATTTAAATCGCGTCCCATTAGACCCATAAACCCATTAATTATGACCATTCTGATGAGACCCTACACCCATTATGACCTATAGACAGTTAGACACATTATGAAAAAGCAAAAAAGCTGACTTATACTACTTTTTCGTACCATTTTAAAGGCTATCTCACTTGGAAAATTAGCGATCATTTACAAATTGACGATGACGTTCTTTAGATGTATGTTATATGTTGCATGCTCTAAAAATGTTTTAAAAAGCGTGAAAACATTGGATCACAAATAGATCTATGGAAAACTTCACCCAGTCAGAGGTCATGTAAAGAGACAAATGTAGTTTGAAATACCAGAAATGCAATTAAGGCAATTTACAATTATTTCTCTTGTCCAATATAAAACTGAGCTTTTTCTACTAACGCTTCTGTGTATATTTCAGAGTTCTTCACCACTAATACTGTTTCAAGCATCGATGTTTTTTTAAGGTCATCTATCTACATATCTATTATTATTCATGTTTCTTTCTTTCTTTTTCTTTTTTTTTTCTCAATTATCTCACAGTTTTATTTTTTCAATTTGATGTACTGTCCATCATTCACAAAAGTCAATTTTTAATTATGAGTTTTACAAATTCAGATATATATTTTTTCTAATGATCTCGTTGCCGCAAAAGCAAAGAAATCCAACTGAGGGTAGGTATAAAATTTTAAATGTATAACGATTTCAAAATTAAGAGCAGGTCTATTTCATCAGCACATTCTTATTTCCTACCTTTTTTAAAAACACAATTTCAATTTACACTGCATGTGGAGACTCCCAGTCTCCTTTAAATATGAAATCATTTTAATCTGCGAAATTAATTTCGGCGCTAAAGGGTTGAAACATGTAGAGAAAGCTTAATAACCTCCAAATAAATTGTCTGATGCAAAGAGTCTCATATATGACTCAAACAGAAACAAAATGGAGCAGGTATTAAGTTAACTTTGCATTTTACTGGAGTAATATAGCGTTCCGTGTCATATGTGGGTACTAAAAATATTCATGATAAAATACTGTCGCATGTATTTGACATTTATGGCTCTGAATTGAGGCAGCGAACGAGCTGAAGTATTTCAAGAAGCGACCACCTCCTAGACTAAAATCTCTGGAATATTGTTGGATGTGGGCACGGTGTGAAGGCGCCTGTATTTCTGATTTAGCTGTTTTATAAGCTCATGCAAAACAGCAGGAAGAAAAGCTTATTCTAGGGTGGTTCGGGGAGAAATAAAAGTAAATAAATATGATATGAGCGGAGATTTGCCTCTGAGTTGAAGGAATTGTCGAGTTTTATTTTTCGGTTATGGAAAATGCGGGAATGTGATTTAAAATATTTTGACGTGCTATATTGTGTTTTGTTTAGTCTTGGTTTGAATATAATGTGCATGGTGCAGTTAAGTAAATAGTAACAGTTTTTATAAACCAGTCACAAAAGTAAACTGAAAATTCATTCTAAAATATAGAAGTCTAAGTACTTTTAAAAATTTTCCGCAAACGTATTTTTCAGTTAAAATAAAACTTTGAAAAAAAAAAAAAAAAAAGAACAATTAACATAATGCGTTTTGAATGTAAATTGAATGATGATACAGTTTTTATATAGCAGTCACAAAAGTAAAACTGAAAACTCATTTTACAATAGCTTTTAAAATTTTTCTGTAACAGATTTTTTTAGTTAAAAGAAAACTTTGAAAGAAAAACAAAACAATTAACATAATGCATTATAGATTTGAATATAAATTGAATGGCATAGCTGAAGTAAAGGGTAACAGTTTTTATAAAGCAGTCACAAAAGTAAACTAAAATCTCATCCACGATAAATGTCTAAGTACTTTTTAAAAATTTTCACAAAAGTATTTTTGAGTTAAAAAGATCTTTGAAAAGAAAAACAGATCAATTAGCAAAATGAATATTGATTTGAATATGAATTGAATGGTGAAGCTGAAATAAATGGGAAAAGTTTTCACAAAGTATAGTAACAAAAGTAAACTGAAATATAGACATTCACGTTATTTTTCAAGAACTTCCGAAAAAGTATTTTTCTGTTAAAAGTAAACATCGAAATGAAAACCAAAGAAATAATACAATGTGAACAGACTTGAATATTAAAGCATGTGATATATCTGAAGTAAATGATAATAGTTTTAAAAAGTTAGTCACAAAAGTAAATTAAAATCTTATTTCACATAGTATAAAGCCTGACAGAATATTTTGAGTGTTTTCTCCAAAAACGGGATAAAATACACAAGCAGAACCCTTCATTTTAAAGCAATAAATTTCATTACTGATTTGTGTAATTACAGTAATACACAATTTATTTATATATAGATTCCATTTATATAGATGCTAATTTTTTAAAAATACAATTTTGAAAATGTTTCTATTGTAAAGATCAGAAAACACCAAATTTTGATGATTATGTTTAATCGAGCACCTACTACTACAGATTGCTCGCAAATATGGGTAATATGAAATCTGGGTTGTGAAATTATACAAGCTCCGCCCTTTTCTGAAATTCTTCGGTACGTTGGTTGCCCAAATACTTTATTTTTCCAATTTATAATTTATGCATCTATAAATATTTTACAGTACATAAATTTAAAACAAAATGTCTTGCAGTCTAATAAAGTATCCCCAAATATATGGTATAAATACATATTATTCTGATAAAAGTTTTATGCAAGAAAAATTACGTTGACAGAGTTAAGTAATAAGGACACGCCTATAGTCAACGATGTTTTAAAACACGAGTATGCTTGTGAACGGCCAACAAATTTTTAAAAAATCCATTCAATGTGAAATGTTTACTTTAATGACTTTTGATTATTATTTCTTAACTGTTTCCAACGTAGTAGAAAGTGTTTATGAATTTGGTTTACCTGATGTCTGTCCATATTCTAACTCTCGTAAATATACTCGGATCTCAATGTAATTTTTATATGTTATTGAGATTTACTCTAGAACGTTCGGTATGGAAAATGAAGTGTGTAGTATTTACAGTTCATTTACAGGAACGCGCAAAAGAATTCCGTTACATTATGGTCAATTGGGAAATCGTTTCCTATGCATTTTAATGACGTTACATTACTTCAAACTTTATATGATCGAAATTGATATGCATCACTGAGGTGGTTAAAAGAAAAAACTTTTTCAGGAATGTACAATAAATAATATTTATAGTTCGTTTACAGGGGCGCACAAAAGAATTCCATTACATCATGATCTATTGTGAAAAAACGTTTGCGATGCATTTTAATAATGTTATGATGCTTCATATATAATGAAAATAAAAAAGGATCAACTGAGGTATACTATAAGATGTTTTCTATACATTAAGGAGTGCGTAGCATTTATCGTTCATTTACAGAAACGCACAAAAGAATTTGGTTACAGGACGAACTATGATCGATTGCATTGTATGAAAAAATTAAAATTTCTTAATAATATTCCATTAGTATTGGAAACTATTTCATAATTTATGCCTGATGCATGATTTTTTGTTCTTGCTTTTAAGTATTGACTTACCTGTAAAGTAGGGATTCCGACATGCTACTAGCGAGTGTAGAGGAGATTCCAGGAAGGGCCTGGGGACGGGCTTCGCAACAGAGGACGCTGCAGCATACGTATAGGCAGGGGGACACGGGATACCAGCTCCTATTAAAAAAATAAAAATAAAAAATAAGAACTAACTATTTATTATGATGAATGCATTGTTTAAATTATAACACAGTAAGATTTAATATTTTCTTCTTATGTTGAATAGCATCTTGATTTATGCATCTTGAAAAGCTTATTATAATTTATTTGTTATTGCATCTTGAGAAGCTCATTGGATTTCAAAAAACATTCTACTTATAACTTATTTGTTTATGCATCTTGAGAAGCTTAGAAAAAATATTCTATTTATAACTTATTTGTTATTGCATCTTGAGAAGCTCATTGGTTTAGGAAAAACATTCTGCTTATAACTTATTTGTTATTGCATCTTGAGAAGCTCATTGGCTTAGAAAAAACATTCTACTTATAACTTATTTGTTTATGCATCTTGAGAAGCTTAGAAAAAATATTCTATTTATAACTTATTTGTTATTGCATCTTGAGAAGCTCATTGGTTTAGGAAAAACATTCTGCTTATAACTTATTTGTTATTGCATCTTGAGAAACTCACTGGCTTAGAAAAAACATTCTACTTATAACTTATTTGTTATTGCATCTTGAGAAGCTCAATGGCTTGGAAAAAATATTCTATTTATAACTTATTTGTTATTGCATCTTGAGAAGCTCATTGGCTTAGAAAAAACATTCTACTTATAACTTATTTGTTATTGCATCTTGAGAAGCTCAATGGCTTAGAAAAAATATTCTATTTATAACTTATTTGTTATTGCATCTTGAGAAGCTCATTGGTTTAGGAAAAACATTCTGCTTATAACTTATTTGTTATTGCATCTTGAGAAGCTCATTGGATTTCAAAAAACATTCTACTTATAACTTATTTGTTTATGCATCTTGAGAAGCTTAGAAAAAATATTCTATTTATAACTTATTTGTTATTGCATCTTGAGAAGCTCATTGGTTTAGGAAAAGCATTCTGCTTATAACTTATTTGTTATTGCATCTTGAGAAACTCAATGGCTTAGAAAAAATATTCTATTTATAACTTATTTGTTATTGCATCTTGAGAAGCTCATTGGCTTAGAAAAAACATTCTACTTATAACTTATTTGTTATTGCATCTTGAGAAGCTCAATGGCTTAGAAAAAATATTCTATTTATAACTTATTTGTTATTGCATCTTGAGAAGCTCATTGGTTTAGGAAAAACATTCTGCTTATAACTTATTTGTTATTGCATCTTGAGAAGCTCATTGGATTTCAAAAAACATTCTACTTATAACTTATTTGTTTATGCATCTTGAGAAGCTTAGAAAAAATATTCTATTTATAACTTATTTGTTATTGCATCTTGAGAAGCTCATTGGTTTAGGAAAAACATTCTGCTTATAACTTATTTGTTATTGCATCTTGAGAAACTCACTGGCTTAGAAAAAACATTCTACTTATAACTTATTTGTTATTGCATCTTGAGAAGCTCAATGGCTTAGAAAAAATATTCTATTTATAACTTATTTGTTATTGCATCTTGAGAAGCTCATTGGCTTAGAAAAAACATTCTACTTATAACTTATTTGTTATTGCATCTTGAGAAGCTCAATGGCTTAGAAAAAATATTCTATTTATAACTTATTTGTTATTGCATCTTGAGAAGCTCATTGGCTTAGAAAAAACATTCTACTTATAACTTATTTGTTATTGTATCTTGGGAAGCTCATTGGCTTAGGAAAACATTCTGTTTATAACTTATTTGTAATTGCATCTTGATAAACTCATTGGCTTATAGAAAAAACATTATGCTTTTAACTTATCTGTTATTGCATCCTGAGAAGCTCATTGGTTTAGAAAAAACATTTTGTTTATAATTTATATGTTATTGCATCTTGAGAAGCTCATTGACTTAGAAAAAACATTCTTATTATAACTTATTTATATGCCTGTACAACAAATCAACAGCAGTTGCACTTATAATTCATTAATATTAGAATTATTACAGGAGAGAATTTTTATAATATTTTATTTGCTGTTATTTCCCAAACAATAATCTTCATGGTAGATTTCTACCAGAAATTTACCACAAAGATTATATTTTTGACGTAGTGGTAAGACATTAAAAATAGAGGCCGCATGTGACAGCCCTGTAATATGTCGATATTACAATGAACATTTTTACAATTTAATATCAATATTATGGAAGTACAGACATTACTCTGGATCCATTAACAAAGTAATATCTACCTTACTACGATATTTGCATTTTACTGGAAATGTTTCCAATCTAACTAAAACATTTGTCCAATGCTAATATTTTGTTTTTCTGATGTGCTACAAATATTACATAAATATTGACAGGCAATATATTAACTATTTATTTCTGAAACGTAAGTACCCCCAATATCAGAGGAATATAAAAAAAACTGAACTGACTATAATTTTACGGCAAAGATTATAAATAATTGTTGAAAATAAATTTTACAGTAAATAGTTACAACAATTAAATTAAATGTAACTCTTAGAACTTCAAAGGATTTTCACGTCGCCATAAAGTCTAATCTTTAACCAATCTAGAAGTTAGCTATCAATCAACAACCAGTATCAATTAATTAGACATGGATCTATCAACTGTTAATAAAAATAAATATTTGTTTTCAGCTAAAAGAGCAAAATTTGGGTTTCAACCAACAACCATTATCAATAACTTGTTATGGATACATCAGCTGCCAGTAAAAATAAATGTTTGTTTTCAGCTCAAAGAGCAAAAGAGTTTCAAACAGTAAACTATTATCAATAACTAGTTACGTATATATCTGCTGCTAGTAAATGAAAAAAAAAATGTTTTCAGCTGGAAAAGCGAAATTAAGATTTCAATAAGTAACCCGTATCAAGTAACTAGTCATGGATCTATCAGCAGTTTCTAAAAATAAATGTTTGTTTCAGCTAAAAAAAAAAAAAAAAAAAAAAAAAAAGAAAATTGGGATCCTGTGCTAGTCGGGTATAACCCGATCTGAACCCGGAAATGCTAATTCAATTCAATCCGAAACCCGATCTGAACTCAAAAAAAAAAAAAAAAAAAAATCATAGACCCGCAACCCAATTTGAAGTAGACGCATTTCAACTCGAATCCGAAACATTCAAACGCGAACTCAAAATGAAAGAAAATTAGAGCATACGTTAAAACAATTATGTAAAAGCAATCTACATTTATATCTCTAATATCAATTTTATATTTTGATTAGAAAAATTCACACACAGACACATATATGTATTATAACCGTTAAAAGACAACACAAAAACATCATACACAAATAGGGGAATAAAAATCAAAAATTGAAATATGAACACATACCTGTTTGAATAATATTCAGAAAATGAATATATATAATCATTAATGTGGAAGTATAAAGTGTTTTTCATCTGAAAAATATTCAGGACTATTTTTATGAAAAATTGTGTCAACCAGAATCAAAGCCCAACCCAAAACCGACCCGAATCCGAAACAATTAAAGTCAATCTGACTTGAACCCGTCCTACAACGAAAAACTTTATCAACTCGATCAGACCCGAACCGAACCGCGGGTCGTATCGAGCTCGGATAACATCGGCTTTCTCCAACCCAATGCAGGACTCTAGTTTCAATAATCAATAACCAGAATCAAAGAACTATCAGTTGCTAATAAAAATGAAAGTTGTTTTCAACTAAAGACAACAAAATTCAGGTTTTATGTAAAATCTCTATCTAATAAATCTAACTAATCCTGCTAAACTTACATGAATGGTAGTAATTTATGCATGTACCAATTCATCAGTCTCAAATATGAATGCAACTTAATTACATATACGCCGTCCCCAAAAACGTATAATATTAGAAATGCCTTCAAATGCATTGTGAAAATTTGAATATTTAGCGGAATTGTATAAGAGAACTAAACATTCAATAATTGTAAACCATTGCAAAGGATATCTAGTTACATGAGGTGCCAAATTAATATCGTTTATTGATAAAACTGTTTATATTCACCTCTTTATGTCTCTTTGAATAGACAGTTTTAGACCAATATGATCTGAATATTATTACAAATCTACGTAAAGTGAACAGGACTGACGTTCCCGATTGAGATCAGAAATGCAAATTATTAGGCGGTTCTGGATTCTATACTTGAATTGCATTGTATTAATACAATAATTGAATATCGCTGATGTGAGTATAACTAAGGTTGAATTCGCATATAAAGCCTGTTATTGAATGCTGGGGGATTTGTTTAGGTGGAAAGATTCGTATATACTACAGAGGTGATTGAAATAATATTCCGTAATCAGTGATATTAAGGTATTATTACAAGGCATGGAATATATTTTGTGCAGTTTTAAACAATAGATTTAAACATATGCGAAAACGATATTTTAACTAGGTAAGTTTTACATTTTCTATACAAACAGTTCAAGGCTTCAGTAGCCATGTTGGTAAGGTATTTGTATTGCAAACTTAAGTCGAAGTTAGAATTCTGTCTAAAATTGAGATCTTAAGGCCCACTGATTTCTTCGAATCAATAAACAACTTTCTGCTATGTCCATGATCTTCATTTCTTTCAGCTGAAACTTTCGCTTGAAAAATGCCATCTAAATCTCGTGCTAAGTAAAAAGGAGCAAAACCATGAAAAAATTCAAACTGGCTACTTCCTGACATATTTCTGAGTTTCATTTTTGTTGGCAAACGCATTAAATTGGCAGGTGATCTAATTCAGGAACTATGTAATGAAGTCTTTTTTTTTTCCTTTCCCGGTAAAGGCACAAGATCTTTCAGAAAATGCTGTTAATTGTGACGTTTTGAACCGAATTTCAGAACACGACCCCGCGGGAAAGAAAAATAACTGCGCTTATTGAGATAAAAATCGCTTATAACAAAAGATGTAATTCTTTTTTCAAAAGATGAAAAAAAAAAAACTGTTCGATTACAAATCACTTCGATATTTAAGTCAGCAAGTGTCATGCTTTTATGTTTAAAAATGAGTCCGTAAATGTGTCAGAAAGTTTTTCGTTGTTGAGCCTGTGGAAAATATACAAGGTGAGTTTTAATTAATCTACAACTTTAAACTGAAATAACTTCTCAGAGGATCACTAGATGGCGGTACGAACGCGTGCAGTGACGTAGAGCATAAAAGGAATTTGTTTAGTGTCAGTTACACGCAATTTTGAAAATGTCTCCAAAAGCGCCCTATTCAACTGAAGATTGTATTTTTGTTGTTAAAAATTGGTATTTATTTAATGAAAATGCAACACTATTTCTAAGGAAGTGATATTCAACATTCAGAAACCGACCTTAGCCTTCTAGAGCAATGGCAAGAGATCTGATAAGAAAATTGGCCACCTTATTCACCAGATATTAATCCATGTGATTTCTATTTTTAGGGTCATATGAAAGATTTGGTTTACAAGAAGAAGCCGACTGACCTTATTAGCCTCAGTTCCATAACTGACCAATTTTCAAGCGTCAAAAAATAAACGCTCAATTTTGTTATTGACAACTTTGTGCATAAGTTTGCTTTATTGTATCACCTTTGAAGGGTCTCACTTTGAAAACCTTACCCATTCAATTCCTTTTTCATGTTCTTTTCAATAAAAAAAAATTTTGTAGTGCTATCTGCAACCACTCAAGAATTACTTCTGTTTAAAGTTGTAGGTTAATTAAATCCCCTGTATATATCTTTTATATAGTCACCTTGTATATATTTTTTTGAGAACCCCCTTAAGAGGCTACTTCACTCACGCGAAAACACCCGCTCGCTAATGTTAATCCTATGGGACAGTTATTTTATAATATCTCGTTTGCATTTCAATATTTTTAAATGATTTTTTTACATTGGATAACTGAAGTCGATCTCTACGCAGGCCCTTTTTCACTTTTTCGAATTTGTTTGCAGATTTGTTTTAATGACTATACTTTCACTTTCGAAACCCGTTCCGAAAGTGAAAGTATGTTAATAAAAAATATCTATAAACAAAATCGAAAAAGTAAAAAGGAGACTGTGTAGCGATCAAACTCAGCTATCCAATGAAAAAAAAAATCATTTAAAAATACTGAAATGCAAAAAGATATTACAAAATAAGTGTCCCACAGGATTAACATTAGTGAGTGGGTGTTTTCGCGTGAGCGAAGTAGCCTCTTAATGATCACCAAAGAAATTGTATCACACTTAATACATTAAAAATTGGAAATCCTTCATTGATTCGAAGAGAGGAAAGTTTCTAGCTCAGATATTATTACCATCATATAAATTGGGCTAAAAATCGAAGGATGCGTCAGCTCAGGCTCAGATGTGATCAAGCCCTTAATTTAGACTCGGTCAATTCTGTTAATGAAATATTCTTCCAATATCGATATCTATTTCAAAGCGAAAAAGTATGTTTTTTTTTTTTTTTTTTTTTTTTTACAAACTTTATTGGTTCAAAGTGTGTTACGATCCCTCGTGATCATTCCGTTTTTATGCTACCTTATTCCTTCATAATGGTCAGCTGTTTTCGTTTTCTACAGAACTCTTCTTTATTACGAACTTAGTTATAAAAACCCGGGGTGCTTGAACCAAAGATCGGGAATATCAAAATTTTCAAAACTTTTCAAGAGTTCCAGACTTTCCTTATTACACTAAAAGAGAATTTAGCTCAGTTTTCCTTGGAAAATTTTCCTGGAAAAGCCCCGCGTGTCAGAAAGGTCTAAAATGTATTTTACCTAATAAATTTTCCACACAAATAAAAACTATAAAATATTATGTCACATATTTTGACTTAAGGGGACTCTTCACTCACGCGAAAACACCCGCTCGCTAATGTTAAACCAGGTTCTTTTCGAAATTCTCGTTTGATTTTGAATATTTTTGAACGATTTTTTTTTTTTTTTTTTGCATAGGATAGCTGAGGTCGATCTCTAATATGGTTATTTTGTACTTTTTCGATTTTCGTTGCAGATTGTTTTTAATAAAGGTACTTTTATTTTTGTAACAGATTTCGAAAGTAAAAGTACTTTTATTTAAAAAAAAGAAAAAATCTGCAACCAAAATTGAAGAAATAAAAAAATAACCATATTAGAGATAGATATCAGCTATTCTATTAAAAAAAATTCTTTTAAAAATATTCAAATTCAAAAGAGAAATTCGAAAAGAACCTGCTCGCAGATTTAACATTAGCTAGAGGATGTTTTCGCGTGAGTGAAGAGTCCTCTTTAATGAGTCTGATTAATCCGTAGCAATAACTTTATCAATAGTGCAATAGATCGTGAATATGAAAAGATCATAAGTAGGAAATAAGTGCAAATTACAATCGCTCTGTGTGTACTTATGCTTCTTTTACAAAGCGAAAGAGATAGAGATATAAACAGATAGACTGATATAGATAGATGTATTTACAGAGACAGAGAGAAAGAAAAAAACTGATAGATAAAGATACAGGGTGTTTCACAAAGGACCCCTAACTTTAAAAATCAATAACCCGGAAACGGTGATAGATAGAAACATGAAACCAGTGTTATGTTTATTAAAAAAATCGTAAGAATCTTATACGTAAATCTCAAAATTTAGTTAAAAATAGCACCGATAGATGGCGCTGAGAGCGTTAAGAATCCTTCTAAAGAGAGTTCAGAAGCATAGAAAGACTAGTCGTCGAAGATTTCGGCATTGAAATCTGGCCGCTATTAGCGTCTATACGCTAATAGTATGCTGAAAATAATTCCTTGTTTACGCTGAAAATAATTCCGAAAGTGGTGTATACCGTGGAGGAACGTGTGTTTATTGTGTTGAAGTACCACAGATTAAATCAGAGTCCTACTGCCAAAAGGAGAAGTTTTCAAACGCGATTTCAAGTCGCAAAATGCCCAGATGGAAAAACAATTCGTGAACTTTTCAAAAAAAATTCAACAGACAGGCAACGTGAACCGATGCGAATTATTTTCACTATACGAAAATAGCGGTCAGATTTCAATAGCGAAATCTTCGACGTCTAAGTCTTTCTATACTTCTGAACTCTTTTTAGAAGGATTCTTAACGCTCTCAGCGCCATCTATCGGTACTATTTTTAACTAAATTTTGAGATTTACGTATAAGATTCTTACGATTTTTTTAATAAACATAACACTGGTTTCATGTTTCTATCTATCACCGTTTCCGAGTTATTGATTTTTAAAGTTAGGGGTCCTTTGTGAAACACCCTGTAATTACAGAAAGGGGGAAGAGAAGACAGAGAGAGAAATAGATATACTAATTGATAGATATATTTACAGAGAGAGATAAATAGATAGAGATAATTACAGAAAGAGGGAAGAGGAGAGAGAGAAAGAGAGACAAATAGATAGACTAATATATAGATATATTTACAGAGAGAGATGAATAGATAGAGATAATTACAGAGGGAGAGGTAGAGAAAATTACACAAAGAGAGAGAAAAAAGAGAGAAATAGATAGACTAATAGTTAGAGATATTTATAAAGAAAAAGAAAAATAGATAGACAGATAGGTAGAGATAATTACAGAGATAGAAGAAAAAAAGAGAAGGCTAAAACATAATAAAACACAGACTGATAGATAATTACAGGGAGAGAGAGAGATTTGTAGACGATAAATCTTGCAGATATTTATATAATTCTTAAAAATACCAAAATGTGTAAGGTATAGCTAAAATCTCAATTGGTTATAATAATAATAATAATAAAAAGAGTAAATCTGTTAACAGAATTTTCTGTTGAGAATTGTAAATTAAAATTCGGAGATTCTTTCTTCCCATACCTCCAAACTTACTGGTTTCAAATTAATATTTCAAAGTAGCAAAATAATGTGCAATCGGTTTAGTTAAATGATGCTCTTAATTAATATCGGAAACAGATAAAAAGTTTGCATATCTGCTATTTAAATTGTATTTTAACGGCTATTATTGAAACATTAAAAGCGAATAAAATCCAATATCAGAGTAACCGCGTAACGTAAATTAAGAAATGAAATCAATTTTAAATGCTTCGAAACGCTTTTGCATATGTTTTAATATGAACCTATACATTTTAAAATGAACGATTTTCTTTTAATATGCTTTTGAAAATTTATTCTGACTAAGATGTTAGACGTCCAAAGACCAATAAAAATATGGAGCTAACTATTTTCAAATATGTAAAAATAAATACTAATCGAAGAATTTTGCTTAAATTTTCCATTTTAAGAACTAAATAAGTATGTAGGAAAAGTCATTGATTCCAGTTTCAGACAGATAAAACTGATTATAATGTCTGAAAGTAAAACTTAGATTTTGAAATTGTTTTATTTATAATTCTTCGGTTTTAAATAAGTCGTAATTCTCTTATAAGATGGGAGGCAAAAAATTACATTTATTATCAGTTCGTTGGCAACTTGTGGTGTAAAATAAAATGAAACATGAAGGTCACGATTACTTATCTAATAGAGTGCTGGTTAGGTTTAGAAGATCATGTACAGCACTGTGACGTTGCGGCGATTTTACACTGTGAATTTCTCACTTAAAGTGACGTCACTTGGTGTTATCCCACCGCCTCCTGAATACTAGGCCTGAGCACTGACATAAAAATGGCGGCTGTTGTAGGGGATTTGTACAGTCCCTTGAATTTACACACCAGTACAATTTTTAAAAGTTTTCATTGACTCATTTGATCACAGAAAGTTAAAGTGAAGAAAACTTTTAGAAATTATTGGTGTTCAAATTTAAAGGACCGTATAAAACGCTGAAAAAAATCCGCCTATGACCACCTCCATTTTTGTGTCAGCGCGCAGGCCTAGTATTCAGGGGGCGGGCGGTGGTTGTCCTTACATACACCGCTAACAATTTGCAGCAAATTGTCCAGTCTTTAGACAATTTTTACTGAAAACGTTTACATAACCGTAATTTAACTTTATTCTGATCATAATAAGGTCTATAATGTGGTCAGATAGGCATAATAATATGGTCAAGTAACCGTTACATTTAAAAACGGTCGAATGACTAAACAATTTGCTGCAGGTTTTTAACAGTGTTAGCTGCGATGCCGATTTGTCCATTTTTAATATGATTTGTCTCACCAGCAAAAAATACATACTACTTGCAAGTGGCCATTTCAATTATTATAATTTATAAATAGTTTAGTTTTCGTGAACTGTGTACATCTTTTTTTATTGCTTATTAAATCACATTTACTTGATATAAATCAATAATTCTCACAGTGGGACAGTTATTAACCAAAACAATATTGATCAGGACTCATGAATGACACACTTGTGACGCATTTTTATTTGTTATGTGCTCATTGTGCAAATTCGTATTGTTACCAGCATGCAACAATTGATTAACACTATCGCAAATTGAAACCTACGTATCTTCAAGTGCCACAATAGCTTTTATTCGTGTATGACAGTGTAGTTATTACATGACATTTGGAGCCCCATGGCGTCTTTTTATTCAGACACGACACCGATAAATCGTAAACGATTGTCGTGAGCCGACATCGACATACGCAAAATGCATTCATATACACTATGCGCTTTTTCATCAACACAACGAACTATTTATAGGTGTCATGTCGGTCTGGTAATTGAAAACACGTGTAATGCATACGAATGCATTTTACGTGCACCGAGTCTGCTTACGACAATCGTGTACGATTTATCGGTGTCGTGTCGGTGAATGAAAAGCCCATTTACTTTTGGAGTCAACTTGTCTACTTTCTATGAGACAAGTCTCATTCTGAAACTCAAATTACACCCCATAAATAACCTTTGTTAGAAAAGTGCTTAAAAATTTCAAAAAATAAAAACAAATTGTTTCTGCAATTATCAAAATGATTCTAGAGCAGCTTTAATAAATAATTTGTAGGGAAAATCATGCCTTAAATCCCTCCACTTATACAATAATCAACATAATTTCTAAATTAAAAGTAATTTCTTCCCTAGCAATTAGTGAAATGACAGTATTAATCACTACCATTTGTCGAAAATTAAAATAATTTTCTCTTAATGCGTTTGTTTTCTTTAGATTATACATTTAAATAACCATGCAAATTTCCATCAGAAAAACATTACTTGTATAGAAATGGAATAAATGTAACTAAAAACTCAGTTATATTTTGACATTTAGCATTTCGTTATTAGAATTATTATCATCACAACCAACTGTCGAAAATTTAAATTATTTACTTTTATTTACATTCATGCCCTTCATATTGCGCATGTTCTGATAATGATATAAAATTTAATGTTAAGACTGTAATTACACAAAGGAAATAAATATAATTAAAAATTCATTTCTACTTTTATCTTGATTTAGTACACATGACTTCTGTTTCAATTACTGAAGTTGTTTATGGTCATTACTTTTAAGTGTGTTTGAATCTGATTCGATGATCTCAACATGTTCAGCGTATGGTATAAAAGTCTTATTATCCATAAAATTCGTAATTACACATTACTAAAAACTAATTCACATGCTTATTACTGAACTAATATTAAATAATTACATCTTTATGAACGAATGAAATCGGCACTTACACAAAATTAAATAATTCAATTTGTTTACGAAATGCATTTAAATGTTGGTATTGCATAAGAATTTTAAAAATCGCATTACTTAATGAAAATTTTCATTGATAATAATTACCCCTTTTTAATTACAACATTTGCAAACACTTAAAACGTAAAACGTAACACAAAGAAATTCTTATGCAGTGTGAAATATTTACGATTAATATTGAGTATAATTTAACAGAGAACACAAGGAAATAATAATGTTAAATAATTTTTAGAGAAATAATAAACTGTTTTGAATATAATACAATTCATAGTACTACATAAATTATAAGAAAATCTCCACCAATAATACTTCTTGGATGATTATTGGCCAAATGAGGAAAATAAATTGCTTACTATTAATTAGACGGAAATCTAGTATAAAATTGTTTACTGGGGAATAAATGGAAAGAAGTAAATAATTTAGTAGCACTTAGAATATTATTTTTATTTTTAATCTAGAATAAACTATTTTCTAAAATTGCTAATTAGTAAAATGATGTTATAAGTTTCTAGCTATCAAACAGTGATACTTCTTCTGAAATAAATTCTGATTTTACTTTCATTGACAATTATCTGAATGAAAAAAGGCAATGTATATTAGATAATTTATATTGCAAAATGTTCTTTAGTACTTAAAAAAAAATATTTTCTCTAAAATTAACCTCTGTGTATGTGTGTTTAAATAATTTGCATAAAAATGTTAGTCTTTTTTAAGAGAATTTGTTTTACAAAAATATTTGACCTTATTCCAAAACTGTACTTTTGTATATATATATAAAAATTTCTAAAAGAAACTCCCTTGAAAATTTTGTTAAAGTTTAAAAATGAAGAGCAAATAAATTAGGCCTATTTAAAACTAAGATTTGTGTTTCCCTTGAAACTACACGAGAAGTTTTCTGTTAAAGCACATAATTCGTCAGAAAACTTATGAGGTAATGAAATATATTCCCATCTAAAACATCATAGGCATGTTTATGAACCTAAACATTCTTTAACTCTTCAGGCCTTCTCACTCACTGTAATTCTCCCTCTGGTTACTAAGGTAAACCTTCATAAACTTAGTGTCTAACAAAATTTCTAATTAGTTTTGGATATCCGCTTGCCTTTTCCTACTTATATATCCACTTGAAGAGTTATTATTGCACTCGGATATGCAGATCCGATTCGTAATTAATTTTTCTGCTTTTAACACCAGTTTCTACTTTTTCGGAAAAGGTGCATTTATCAGACGAATAAGGAAGGTGGTTGCTCCTTATTACTATGCACATAACCAATGAAGACGCCCCCTGGTGTAAACAAACAAAACTCATAACGTCTTGTGGTAGCTCAATGAGACAGATTTCAGTGCAACAGTAACTCTGTAATTAAGTTCTCTAACCCAAGGCATGTAAAATAAAGAGACTCGTGAAAATTTTCCGAAAACGAACTTTCCCTTCACGCCCAATCGGTTGTGAAATATTGCGAAAATTATAAATCTCCCCTTATGGGGAAAACACGTGGCCTTCAATCTATCTGCAGAATTCGCACACACACATACACAGAATCTTTTAATTTCCAATCAACTGTATGCCCGGCGAGGAACCGCTCCCTCCCTTTAAAATTTTCGGTACAAAATTTTCCAATAACACCAGGGGCATTTATAAACTTTTAAAACAACCAGGGTGGCCGATTTATCGCCTTTCAAAACTGCGCCAAAATTATTCGTGTCGATATTGTCTGGATAGCCGCGGGCCCCCTTGACTTCCATTCTACAAAGAAGCTGCAGTAAGCGACGCGTTACCAGGTCTAATTACTGGTGCCTAATTGGTAAGTTCTTCTCTCCTGCGCCCCCGCCGCCCGGCTCTTTCCGCGGGAGCAGAGCAGAGAGAAATATGCAAATGAGCTGCGGTGCCTTTTTCGGTGACTAATTGTTAATTAGCGTACGCATGCCGACCGATTAATTACAAGGTGATTATTTAGTTAACAAAGATCCCTAAGACAGGCTGCGAGGATATCGATTTGCGGGCGAAAAGAGACTCGCGGATTTCTGTTGCGTGCATTATCAATTGGATAGGGGGGATAGGGGAAGAAGCTCCGTTAAATCGTTTTATTTATAGGTCAGCTTTCAAAAGTATCTACCATTACAATTAAAGACTTAAATAACCAAATGTTTCTCAGTCGTCATAATTTTGGACGGATTTTTAAACTGTATAAAGGAATCTGCATCTATAATAGCACAGACAGTCGATATGACGTGTCTGTAACGTCCCATTCGTCAGAAATGACCACAATTACACGGTGACCAAAAAAGTGGCATATTTATTTTGTCAAATTATGATTTTCTGCTAACCGCATAACTTCGTGAATTCATGTTGACCGAATTTTGAGTCATTTCCTTTTTGTCACAAAATGAGACATATCGACTTCACAGTGACGTGGATACGACTAATATTCCACTTCACTTGCCGAAATTGTAGGGAGAAAAAGTTGCATTTTGGTCACAAAATGGGAAAAATGAATCGATGTTTCACATTTCCGATTCACTGTGTGGAATTTTACATTTGGATCAAGTTGCTTTTAGGGATTTGATTTATGACGATTGTATTATTAAAAATTTGAATAGCTACTTAACGTAATCTTGTCTTAATTCTATTTAAATATAATAAGTGCTACTTTTACCGAATATTATTATGTGTTATTTATTGTAACAAAATTGGTTTTATTAGTGTTGCCAAGTTTGATTGTTTCGCTCTAAAAATAGTTTTTCATAAAATTCCCTTTAATTTTTTTTGTTAAATGTAATTTGAGTGCAAATTAAAACTACTTGTGCATTAGTAAACATTTATGGCAAAAAATAATCATCGCATTAATAGATTAGTAAAGCATTATGATTAGAATGTCTAAAAGAAGATGTCCTCGGATTTTGAACAATGTATCATCTATGAAATCTGAAAATGCATTTGAATACTCTAGCATAATTTTGATATGTATGTAACAAAAGTTGTAGTAGCAATTTTAACGGTATATATTTCATCACATATCTATCTAATAAATAAATTATCTTTGTTCATCAATATCAATTCTTAGCTAACGAATGCCGGTTGGCAATTTTTATTGTCAAAATGTGTTGTTTCCAATTTGGCACCAGTAGTTTTACAAAGAAAATTTTGCCGTATCTAAAAAAAAAAAAAAAAAAAAAAAAAAAGTTTGTGCAGAAAAAGTTGTGCCAAAACAATAATAATTGGAAAATAAAAATTGTTTTTTACGAATATGATGGAATTCGTTAGCTTAGGGTAAGGATAATAAAGAGGATTACGTTAGGCAGGGGACGAAATTTCTGCTCGCCAGCTCGCCATTGGCGAGTAAATATTTAAGGTTGGCGAGTAAGTTTCGTCTTTTAAAATGTTGTGCTTCAAATCAAATTGTATACGCTCAGAATATCGTGCCTCAATTCAGCGACACACGGAAGTGTTTTAAAATCAAGCGACGGCATTTGTCTTCTAAAAGTTGAAAAAATGCGGCGTCACCCACTTCCATTTCTCTCCTACGGAGGAACGAATTACCCCCGTCTGCATTCGTCCCCGCACTTTCGCACCACACAAACGGCAAGGCCGCTTTTTTCGCTTCCGAGGCCGAATCTGATCGCTCTTCACTCCTTCGCGAAGTGAATCAGGTTTCGCCAACGAAACACAGTAAAAATTATTCGTTTTCTTCCAAATTCTTTGTTTCTTTTGGTTTAGAGTTTTTCTTGGTTCTGTGGTAGTTGGCGGTAATTAAAGTGGCTTTTTAGTTTATTTTTTATTTATTGCCTTGGAGAAAAGACAAAGCAATAATATAGTCATTTTTTACTAATGGTAATAAATACATCAAACGAAAAATGCGATAAAGATGCGGTCACAAATGTTGAAAGTGACACGTGCATCCTCAAGCAATTTTTCAATTTCTACATTCTTTTATGATTTCGGTTACCAGAAATTTCTTCACACTATATCAGTTAACATTTTTGAAAATTGCTCATATTTTTCATTAATGTAAAATATTCTGGATTTAATAGACAGTTCCTTCAAACAATGGTCAATTTAAATTCAGTTTGTCAGTAATAGTTCATTTTCTGGGCAGGTGTGTGTGTGTGGGGGGGGGGGGGGGGGCGTCGTTGCTGTCTGAATGAATGTAAAATAGCGGCGAGCAAAAATTTTAGTCTGGGGAGTACCATTTCAACTGAAATTTCATGCCCTGCGTTAGGGGTTAATAAAGTGTCACAGAATAAATATCTAGAACATTTGAAATGTAAGCAAGGAATTTTGTGTGAAATTGAAAAATAATTGTTGTTCGATATTAGTGGAGAATATGATGAATATGCCTGCTGCAGAATATTAGTACAGGGTCATTCATAATTCCCTCCGGGGTTTCGAAGCGTTATAGTAAAAAAACGAAGACGAATATGAAAAAAAGAAACATATGAAATTATTCCGAAACTATTCAAGTTTTACTTACATACATTACAGGTGTTCTATGTGTGAACCCTTGGTCACACGGCATACATCCATGCGATAGTCCAGTTCCTGCCATACTCCGTTTCTTTAAATCTGAATCAGTGGTGTCAGTTCAACGGGCCTTTCGTAATAAATATCGAAAACAGGGACCAACTGACAAAACAATTCATGTGTGGTACCGGAAATTTAAAGAAACGGAGTATGGCAGGAACTGGACTATCGCATGGATGTATGCGTGTGACCAAGGGTTCACACATAGAACACCTGTAATGTATGTAAGTAAAACTTGAATAGTTTCGGAATAATTTCATATGTTTCTTTTTTTCATATTCGTCTTCGTTTTTTTACTATAACGTTTCGAAACCCCGGAGGGAATTATGAATGACCCTGTATTTGTCCCAATATGGAATAATGCTGTAAATCCTGCCCAGACTCTGTAAAATTTTTACAAATTTTGACAGTACCGTTTACAGCAAACATTGTATCATAAATATAGTCTTGGTAATAATTTGTAACATTTTAGGTTATTTGTAACAGATTTATTTATGTATGCTGTAATATTTTTAAAACAAATAATGGATCATCATATTAGCTATATAAACGTCATAGATTGGTTACTGAATCGGTCCCATTCTGAATCTCGCCCTAATTAATTCCTATTAAATTTAAACATTTTTCGTTATAGCAGATGCCAACAATTAAAAATCTGCAATAAAATTATTTCTATAATAATTAATTATCTATTGAAAGATTTCCACATGAAAAATGATAATGAAATAAAAAGTTTCACCAATTGAAAAAAAAGATTAATATGACGTCATATTGGTAATAAAACGGAAAATTTCAAACATTTCACAATAATAAGGAGTATGAGTATATGTGTAAATACACAAAGCAGCTTAATATGACGTCATTAGAGAATTAAAAAGAAAATTAATCTGACGTCTAACATTTTGAAGATCTCTATACAACATGTTTAATTTTGAAATTGATTTTTTTTTAAATATCTCATTTAGTCTACATGACAGATATTATTATGACAGACTATAATAGCGGGCTTTGCCCGCTATCGGACCGGTTCAGATTTTCGAAAAAACGAGAAAAATAGACCAGTAAATTTTTACTTTCTAAAAAACATGATTTTTTTTTTTTTTAATGAAATTTATTCGGATTTATTAAAGGAATAAGGATAAAGTGTTTTGAAAGGAATATTAACCGAAACCCTTTGTGCGATCTTTGATCACACTTACCCACTAGTTTTTTTTTTTTTTTTAATTATTATTTTATTTAACGATATTCATTTTAAATAGAAAGGAATATTTTCAATCTTCAATTATATGAAACAAAACTTTACCTGTGAAGGCATAACTATAATTGTTCTTGTAATCCCCTTTCACGGAAAAGTACTGCAACTTCGGGTGATCTAAAGAAAAATAAAGAGAACAAAGTTTTAACGATAGCTCTGCAAAAGATAGTATTATACAACGCATGCAATACAAAATGTTAATTATTATTATTACTATTATTAACCATGCAATTTTTATCTGCTTACTGCACTGGCCTCTGCCGTAAGCATAAAAGTTATTAAAGCAGCTTTTTCCTCCCCTTTTTAGGTGCGTTCGTAATTATATAAATACGTAGCACCTATAGTCGTCGTTTGGTCCGTCCGTCTGTCCGTCCGTCTGTCTGTCTGTCTGTCCGCATATAACAACGCAAAAACTACCCAACCAAATGGTTTGCAATTTAAAATATATTATCTTTGCAGAATTTTGTCGAGACATTTCAAATTTTATGAAAATCGAATCAAAATTTTAGGAGATATTAATTAAAATATTTATTAAGAAATTTGAATTTTTTTTTTTTAAATCGGTGCTTTTTTGTTATAGGAGCTTCCGATGGATGTTAAATCGTCAAGCGACCGAGATACTTATTTTATTACAGAAATTAATCTGCAGACGATATAATTCATTTCACAGAATTAAAAATCATCAAGATCTGAATATTTATATAACTGGCTGATACATATATATCTGAATATTTATATAACTAGTTAAGATATTTGTATGAACAGTGTCATAAAATATATACTTAACTAGCTGTTTAACCCGTTCTACGCACGGGATATCATGAATTTAATTCTAAAACGTGCGTACGAACGCACCTCGTTTGTAACGTTTGACGTACAATTTCCAACTTGTTCTTATTTTTCAGTGAAAAGGGAACTCTCTATTTTGTAGTCAAGTAAAAGTTGCTTTTTGGTTTATATTTGTTATTTGTGCTTTTCTTTATGTTGGATTTTCATTTGTGTATTTGTTATAGCAGAAAGATTTTGGATTATTTTCCTAATCTGCACTAATTTCAGTTAAAGTATTGCGAAAACGAAAAACAGATTATTATTTATCATCATCATCATTAGTATAATCATTATTATTAATAGCATTATTATTATTATTATTATTATTATTATTATTATTATTATTATTATTATTATTTTATTTTTTGTTTAATTAATTAATTAATTGTTTGGAAAGGCAGGGAAAGGAGGGGGGGATTAAAACATCATTTTTTTAACAGTATTAATGGTAAATAAAAAACAAATTTAAATGAATGCAATTTTCAATGAATTCCTTGCCGTAGAAAAATTATGTTAAAGCTGAAGTGATCTTTATTTTGGAGGGGAGGGGATGTTAGGAGGGGGATCTCTGTTGGCCGAATTGAAACAGGATATTTCTCTTCTTTTAAAACATGAAGTGTGAAATGATATAATGATAAAATAATAAGGATACACTATAATCCTTTACATGAAAAATAGTTGAAAGTAAGTGACAAAAAGAACTTTTTCTTGGGAAAATTCTTGAATGTATACAGTCAGTGTAAAACGAAAAAAAAAAGTTACATCTCTGCTAACTTTGCGACCAATCTATTATTAATAACGTATACTAACGAATGTTATGCTTACATTTTTCTTAGGGGGTCGTCTACACATAGTAATTGTAACAAACTTTAAAATTTTCAATACTAACCCTTCATTTTGACCTCATATTTGGAATTTTTTAGTAAATTTTACCTTTTAATGCCAAACAGGAAATCCTTCGGACTAGTATTTTAGGAAATGTGCAGGATTAGAATTCGGATCTCCTAGTTAAATTCTTTTTTAATTGTTGCAAAAACAGATTGCAATGTTAGTAGTTTTTTAAGCATAACTCAAAAACTACTTGACGGAATGAACTGTGATTTTGGAACTTAAATTTGAAGCTTCTAGAAATCGATTTCTGTTAAAAAATTATTCATGCGTTACAATTCATATTTGTTTCGGAAATTAATTCGAAAATAAATGAATTCTAACCTATGAATTTTTTTTTCTAGAAACTTCAAATATACGAATCCAAAATTACAGCTCATTCCGTCAAATAGTTTTTGAGTTATACTTAAAAATCTATCAGTATTGCAAACTGTTTTGCAAAGATTAAAAATGATTATAACATTAGGAGTTCAACATTTTAAAACTTGCATAACTCCTAAACTACTTGTCGGAATGATTCCCCGCTTGGTATCCAAAGGTAAAATTTACTGAAAAATTCAAATGTCAAAACTCACTAAATCACGTGTGATCTGGACGTTTGTTTTTAACACCAGTTTTAATTGTAAATCCTGATGAAGTCTGGGTTCAGAGCCGGAAGTGCTCGATTTATTTTTATAGTTTAAGATCTAAATAAAGTTTTAGTCATCTTTAACCCTCTCTTCACCCTGGGCCTCATATGAGGCTCCTTACTTCGAATTGCAATATTTGAAAAAAAAAAAAAATATTTTTGTTAATTCCAGCACCTAATAGTGATAGCATACGTCGATACATTTACTATTATGACGTTACTTATGTTTCAGCATTTAATAATAACAATATTAATAAAAGTTTTATTAATTATTAGTAAACCGTTGGCGTTTCTTTTAATTTAAACATATGTTTCACTCTTTAAATTTAAATTATGGACTCCTTTTCCGAATTAGTAATTTGTGATAAAAGATTTAAAAATACTACTACATTTTTTATGTTTGTTTAATCTGGTTGTAATACGACATTTTCCAAAGTCTTAAAAAATTCTTCCTTAGACTATTTTCATAGGAAAAACACTCAACATAACTACATTCGTCAGATTTCTGTAAAGAACACATTCGTTAAATTTCAGTAAACTGTAACTTCTGTGATTTCGATAGCTACTTTTAATTTTGTTAGCGTAAAAGTAATTTTTCCCAAAATTGGAAAAAAAAAATCGGTGCCGAGAGGGTTAAGTAATGGAATCACATGTTTTTGTGTGTATACTTTTATTTTAATTTGACAAAGATGAATTTAAACATTCCGAACTTGTTTTATATGTGAAAAATTTTAAAGTTTGTTACAATTTCTCTATGCAGACGACCTTCTGAGCAAAATTTAAGTATAGCATTCATTAGTAACGTTATTATTAATCGATTAGTACCAGTCGCATTTTTATACGATGATTGCGGCAGCAGTGTTAGTAAGAGGGGTATCATTCTTTTTTTCTTTTTTACACTGGCTGTCCGTTGGCTAGGAGCAAGTGGTCGCCTCTGCAGGCTTTCCATGTCCCGGCCTAGCGGTAGCGTAATTCTCGGGCATTGGCTTCACTAAGGCTCGTATAAAGGGAGCTGACGCATATCCATTCTGTTGCCCAAAATAACCGCCATATTGCAACCTAGCTCAGCATTAGGAAACCGCTTGAGCAGGTGTTTGCCGTCCCTGTTACTGTCACTCGCCGTCCACTAGTACGGTAAGCGAACCGGTTTTAGCTTGGTTTTTGGTCCGCAGGGTTATTAAATGGCGGTATGATTCAGCCTGTATTATAGGAGCTCTAGGCTTCACCGCTAGTCCCCAAAGCATGAACATAGAACTAAAGAAAAATTTCTAACGAAATAGTGTTAAAATCGTGTCGCGACTTCGGAACGAAATGGCAGCTGCACAGCTACGCGCACGGTTCGCGCAGCCGTCAAGAATCCCTGCTAAGGCAGCGCCACCTACAACATCAAACCAAAACTGTATATCAGCAGGAATCTGTTTAGGAAAAAATTGGGTCCTTTAAAGGACCCTTCACAATTTTTTTTATTTCAAAACAGAACCCTTCACAAAATTATTTTTCCTAAAACAGGACCCTTCACAAAATTATTTTTCCTAAAATAGGACCCTTCACAAAATTATTTTTCCTAAAACAGAACCCTTCACAAAATTCTGTGTCTTAAAAATAGGTTTTTAACAACATTTTTCCATTTTTAAGCCGAACATTTGACAAATAATTCATTTAAAAGTAAAATCTGACTTGTCACTTTTACATATAATAAAGAAAATATATGTATTTTACATCCATGTATCTTTTTAAAAATGTATAAACAAGAACCTGGATATACTGATCATTTCAAATTCACAAAATTATGATTAGATTTTTCACAAATATAAAAAAACTGTTCACAATTTCACAAAAACAGGACCCTGGGAAAAGTGTTTGGACAGACCCCTGATCAGATACCCACCAGACGACAGACGGTTTGAAGAAGCAGACGAACTGGTGACGTATGGAGAAGCTGTCCTACACATGCGCCACCTATTTGAAACATTTTTCCAGGAATGATTTTCTTCTTGGAAAGGTTATTTCACTAGAAGTCCTTCTTTAGATGTGGTTCGCTCTTGTGGGCTGCCACACGGGGGCAGTGCTACGTCGGACATAGTTTGGAAATCGGACCTGCTCTGGTCCCTCTGAGTGTGACGAATGGGATCCAATGCAATGGTCCAGCATTGGAAAAGTGCAGTACTCAAGCAGTCTTACACTGACTGTACAAAATTGAAAGGGTAATATTCTTGAAAAAGAAATTGTTAAAAATTATTTCTGGTATATAGTGAATTTTAAGAAAGTTATGCAATTTCTGACCTTGTGGAAAACTTTGCCAATTTGTTCTACTTGGCAATTAATCTTTACCTATTAAAAACTTAGTATCTATTTTCCTGACACCGAGGCAGTGTTGTCAGTCTGCTACTTGCCACCACTGATTTTCAAATAGCATAATTCGCCTACTTTTCGCCTTATTCAATCTGCCATTAAACAAGTCAACAAGTTAATCACGGAGGCACCGACCACTAAATGGTTTATGAATTTTAAGGTAAATATTATTCCTTCAGAAAAGTGGTAGCAATTAAGCAATCTGAATGGCAATTAAAAAAAAATGTACGGTTTGACAACTGCACCAAAGCGCACTTTGCATGAAGTGGTCCATTCTTTTGTAATTCTACGACGCATTCTCATACCTAGTGTTGCAGACCTAAAATAAACCCTAGAGGTATACGCTATTGACGAGGGTATAACGCTAAAAGTCATGAACGTTCATGACTATAGTATACGGTATAGCTTTATATGAGAAACAGAGGGTATACAGAGCTTCTTAAAAATATATTCAAAAAGTATGCGGTGTATACCCCCGTATACCCTCCACTACACCCCTACTCATATGTTTCAATGATTAGGAAGAACATCATACACGACAACATATTAATTATCATTCAACGGATTAAAAAAATTAGATATTACATAATTCCAAACATGTAGTGTGCTAATTAATCAAGGTTTATCTGTATTATCTAATAATTTTCTAGCATGGCGCTTTAAACCCCAATTCGTATTTCCTGTAAACCCGCGTGATTCATCAAGCCGCCAGGTTTTTGAAGTTGATTTATTAGACAATGATTTACACCCATGCATCTATTAAAAGTGCATTCTTGCATGCTTTCATGACCTTCTTACCAGAAAGTTAACCAGATGGTGAAATTATACTCAGTTCCACCACTGTACGGAGACCTCATCCTTAAGCAAGAAACTAAAAACGCAATAAATGATTGAAGAGGCAAAATTCTTTTTTACCAGAACTTATTATAACATATAATTAAATATACTGTTTTTTATTCGAATATACATATACTTTTTATTTTTCACAGAAATAATTTATTTTCCGCTGATAAACATATATTCATGCATATACACTGTGAAGGGAAAAAAAGGGATTGCCAATAAAATTTCCGTATTTTTACAATTTTTTCCCTATGAAAGTGATTTTGTGAATGTGTCTAAATGTTTGGATTTGCAAATATCTTTAACAGATAATGCTAAATTTTCATTTTCACTAAAGTGGTGGAATTTATTTTTATTACTAAACTGCAAAAGAAAAGAAAACCCGTAAAAATACGGAAATTGTAATAGAAAAATACTGAAATTCTTCTGAAAATACTTTGTTTTTCATTCGAATATATATATGTTTATTTTTTTATGCGCATTTAGAAGAAAGAGTAATCTACATTTATTTTCGGCTGATTAAAATATATCCATAAATACACTGAATAAAAAAATAAAAATCCGTGTATTTTCAGTAAAATTTCCGTATTTTTACTCATTTTTTTCCCCTATGAAAATCCTTTCGTGAATGTGTTTAAAAGTTTGGATTTGAGAATGTCTTTAATAGATAATTCTGAATTTTCAATTTCACTAAAGTTGTGGGATATATTTTTATTATTACACTGCAAAAGAAAAAAAAGACCCGTAAAAATACGGAAATTGTATTAACAAAATATGGAAATTCTTTTAAAAGTGTAAAAAAAAAAAAAAAAAAAAAAAAAAAAAAAAAAAAAAAAAATCTTAAAGCCCTACTGAAAATGACAAATTAACTGGACTTTTAGAGCACTATTATTTATCACGTATATTCTCAAATCCATATTCGCTAATTGCTCTCACATTCACAAAATCATGTCATCGGAGAAAACCCTCCCGTAAAAATACGGAAATTGTACTGGCAATCAACGATTTCTTTTAACAGTGTCTGCAAGGTGCGTACACTTATTTCGCAAGGTGCGTACACCTTTCGAAGGAATCCGATACTACACTGTAAAAAAAATCTGTATTTTAGACAGAAAAATATTGTATTTTTTACAGAAAAAAACTGTTTTAAAGATAACAGTTTCTTTCTGTAAAAAAAAAATGTGGATTTTGTAGTTTTTACAGAAAAAAAAAATCTATAATTTTTAGAGAAAAAACTGTTTTAATGAAAATATACAGATATTTTATGTAACTTAAACGATTTTCCACTGGCGCCAAAATTGGCAGTTTTTTCGTGTCAATTTTAGAGGTTTTTTTTTTTTTTTTTTTTTTTACAGTGTACCATTTCTGAATAGAAAATTTCTATTTAATATTTAAATAGCAAAAATGGTAGTTGCCTCGTTTAATTGCTGAATTTGTTATATTTTTCTGCAATTAAATAAGATGAAAAATTAATTAAAAAAATGTGGCAAAACTGTACGCACCCTCTACATATAATAAAAAAAATTAATATTTCTTCAACGTCCTACTAATTAACCTTTTTCTTTGTATATTCTGTTTATTTGATCATGTCAGAACATAGCAATTCCGTTTTCTATTCTGTTTTCTGTTTTACGAAAATCTATATAAAGTTCTTGCGACAGTTGGTTTATAACATAATTCGCCTAATTGGAACTCAATTGTAAGTACCGTTTGGTAGCTATTGTGTTCACTGACACACCACACACTTGCAAATCATGATTACAATACTTTCCTTACACTATATGTTCGGAAAGTAATAAGTTAATAAATAAAATGATAATTTGAATTCAATATAAACATTATGAGTACAACATATGCAATTGCAGCTAGATTAACTTTGATTAAATTGTCGCTCTTGAAAATCCATTTTCTGTCTATATCCATTGACGCGATAATTCTGCAGACATAATGTTAGTCAAGCTAAATTATTACAAACATTTGATATAGTTGTTAATCAACTATCTATCCCGCCCCTCTGAGTTAATGAATCAACTTTGATCTGGTCCATATTCTGGAATTCATCATCCGTCATGATTCAGACAGTGATTTATAATGTGAAATAATTAGAGACGTGTGCACCAGCAAGAAATACTAATAATTTTTAAAAAATAATTTGGATATTTGTACATAATAAATAAGGACTTTACGTTGTCTCAAATATGAAAACAAAACAAGAAGTTGCTAACAAGTTGCTGCGCATTCAGATTTTAGAAGTCATTTCACCAGTCTTAGAAATTAATAGCCACACCTTGTAGTTTCTGAATAAGAACACCTGCCAATTTCATCTGTTTCCAAATAAAAATGAATTCAAAATTGTGTCAGAAGGTAACTCTTTTGGACTTGAGAACGGTCTTAATGCATATCACTTAATAGTAGACATTACTTCCTATCGATTGCTACTTTTTCCCATCTTTTACAAACATTTCTAAAAAAAATGTGGAGTGATGCGTTTTTTTTTCTCAACTGTACAAAATCATAGGAAAACAAAACAACAAGTTGCTAACCAACGTACATTTTATTACAGGATTTTAAACAACGATGTAAAAATTAAAATTGCAAAAATAAAAATTATTCTCGACGTTTCGGTTTATCTTTAAAACCATCATCAGAAATTAATTTTCTTAAATACAAATCGGGAAAAAATAATTTCAAAATAGTCGTTTTATATGCCTTGAAAATTCTAATGTAGTCCATATTGCCCAGCATCGGCATAATCATAATAAATAAGGATTTTACGTTGCATATTCAAATATGAAAACAAAACAACAAGTTGCTAACCAACGTACTTTTCATTACGAGATTTTAAACAACGATGTAAAAATTAAAATCACAAAAATAAGAAAATGTACGTTGATTAGCAACTTGTTGTTTTGTTTCCATATTTGAGCATACAACGTAAAGTCCTTATTTATTAGGATTATGCCGATGCTGGGCAATATGGACGATATTAGATTTTTCAAGGAATATAAAACGCCTATTTTGAAATTATTTTTCGCCATTTTGTATTTAAAAAATTAACTTCTGCTAATGGCTTTAAAGAAAAACCGAAACGTCGAGAATAATTTTTATTTTTGTAATTTCAATTTTTACATCTTCGTTTATAAAATCTCGTAATAAAATGTACGTTGGTAAGAAACTTGTTGTTTTGCTTTCATTTGATTTTGTACAGTTCAGGAAAAAAACCTCCATCACTACACACTTTTTTGAGCACTGCTTATAAAAGAGGGAAAAAAGTATCAATCGATAGGAAGTAATGTCTACTATTAACACGTTGACGGACACTTGCGTCTATAGCCGTCAAAGCGAAGTTCACTATGTGGCATGACGACAATAGCCGTCCGTCCAAAACGAAACGGTCGTTTTTAGAGACTTACGACTATAGCAGCACAAATGTGCATTTACCGGCGTACCAGCAGAAGTCCAGTGTCATGTTTTGGAAACAATTTTTTAGGTTGAAGTTCGTTTTCCACCTGTTATACGAGTTGCAGCTTCAGTATGCACGTGCAGGCTGGCTAGTGGTCAGAGAAAAATTCAGTAAAAAACATGTTAATTACCGGTATATTCTTATAGAAAAATTCAGATTGATTATTTGATCGAATAATCAACATAAATTTTTCTATAAGAATATACTGGTGTTTATCACTGCTTTTGACTGTATTTTTCCCTGACCATTAGCCACCCTGACGTGGTTGTGAAGGGAGTAGTGCAACCTAATTAAAGGTGCTGAATTAATCAAAATTAAGTTTATTTAAAACTATACTTCTAATATTCTAAAAATTACAAAAACATATAGTGTCAATTTTCGAACTTCACTTGTTCCTACTGTCCGTCAATGTGTTAAGTGATATGCATTAAGGCCGTTCTCAAATGCAAAGGAGCTACTTTCTGACACAGTTTTGAATTCATTTTTATTCCAAAACGGATGAAATTGGCAGGTGTTCTAATTCAGAAACTACAAGGTGGGGCTATTAATTTCCAAGACTGGTGAAATGACTTCTGAAAAATGAATGCATAGTACCAACATCGATGCTGACATTACATAACTGTTTATGTTTAGAAGTAATCTGACGTAATATACTTTTGCGCGCGACTGTACAATTGTTTGAAATAACTTGTATCCTCTTAATTTCAGACGTCACGTTTTCCTTGATGTTATCAATATCCAGAAATTTTGTTTCCTTTAGTCGTGTTTTCAGTCTGGGAAACGAAATAGTCTGCGGATGCCAAGTCCGGATAGTATGGAGGGTACTACATTAATTTTAATACAATTATTCAAATTGGTAAAGAAACCATATGAGATGTAATTTCTCAACTGGGCGAAAAATATCCTGGCCAGAATACGAACCGGGGATTTCTTGGCTGAAGCTACATTTGTCCTATCATTTGAGAAAATCTCGCTGTTTTAAATGAAAACACTTGATGTATTTATATCCTATTATCTATCCTGTTTTTATTGCAAGTGAATCAATTCTGACTTCATGCCATGTTCTCAAACCATCAAGTGGCTTACTTTCGAGAATGATTTATAATGTGAATGATTAATAATCATGTTTACACGACAGAGATCAGTCTTCGTGGTGAGTTTTTTATAATCACAGTATAAATCCAAATAGCCCTAATTATTTTTGAGGAAACTTTACTAGTTATAAATTGATATATTTTGATCAAATGTTTACTTTTGAATTCGTCCTATGGCTGTCATTATGGCTGTCGATAATTCGTCCTATATTCATCCTATCAATTGAAAAATATCCATCAGTTTTAAATGAAAACACTTGATGTATTTATATCCAATTATCTATCCTGTTTTATTGCAAGTGAATCAATTCTGACTTCATGCCATGTTCTCAAATTCGGTAAGCGGCATACTTTCAAGGATGATTTATAATGTGAATGATTAATAATCATGTTTACACGCCAGAGATAATTCTCCAGGCTTTATGACGAGGTTTTTATATACATATATATATAATCTCAGTATAAATCAAAATAACCTTAGGAAAACCTTAAGAAACTTCACAGGTTATAAATTGATACATTTTTATATCAAATGTTTACTTTTGAATTCGTCCTATGACTATATCGATTGAGGAAGTCCACAGCAGTTATGAATGCAAACACTTGATACATTGTATCAAATTATCTATCCTGTTTTTACTGCAAATGAATCCATTCTGACTTCACGCCGTGTTCCCAAATTCCTCAAGCGGCATATACTTTCAAGGATGATTTATAATGTGAATGATTAATAACCGTGTGCAAACGTCGGAGATAATTTTGCATGACGAGTTTTTTCATAATCAGAGGAGAAGTCTAAATAACCCTCATTTTATGTAATTTTTTTAAGAAGCAGCACAGGAAATACCTGACAGCAATTAATGACAAGGAGAATAAACTGACAATTATTATTTATATTTTGTTACCAAAGTTCTTAGATAAATTCTGGTCGGAAATTAAGATGTTTTCAAGAAAAATGAGGTGCCGAGAATTATAGTATGGAATTAATGAAGGATGTTTTTACTATAATTATGTGCTAATTATTATTTGCAATGATGTAAATTATTCATGAGGTGTCACTTGACTAGTGGGTACTTGAGGGTTTGATAAATTTTCGCGATCCTTTTATATGCATGTAGTACTTAATATTACGCTTCGGGAATTTTTGTCGGCTTGACGTCTGTTTAGAGAGCTTTTCAGTATTCTGGTTCAGAATTTCTCCTGTCGGATTAAGACGGATTATTCGTCTTATCCTTTGCTCAATGCATTAAAAAGTAAACTAAAATAAGATAACGGAAAATATGTATTGAAAAAACTACAATATTAAAATTACATTTAAAAAATATTTTTGACATGTAATAACTTTTCACAACACAATGCTTTATTACCATCATCATTAATATATTACATGTATATTTGTTGACAATATTTATTTATATATTATTGACATGCATATTTATAGTTGTATCACGTAACTTTATTACCTAAATAACTGCACCTTATTGTCTAATTAGATTATTTGCTCCTTCTTGCTCTCTTGATAATATATGTATGTATATTATATATATACATCCATATTCAAATAAGTAGAAACGAACAATTTAAATTCACACTGTAAAAAAAAAAAAAAATCTGGAATTTACGTGAAAAAAACTTTCAGCCAGAACGCCAATGAAAAACCGTTTATTTCGCATAAAAGACCTTTAATTTTTAATGAACTTTCTATGTTTTTAACATTTAAATACTGTTTTTTACTGTGCATTTGCAGAAATAGAATGTTATTTTAAAAGTTAGATATCGTTAACAATATAATGAATTATAACACCTTGTAATAATATATTCTTTTTAAATGCTAAAGGTGTAAATTAACAACATAATACAAATTAAAATAACTTTTATTAGTTGTTTTACATGTTTCAACTGTTTCCGAGTCATTTTCAAAAACAAAATGAGAATATTCCAAAGTTGCACGGGCTTTGAAGTCATTATTTTCATGTACTTTTTAGCACTTTCCAACCTAGTTGAAAAGTGCTTATGACTTCGGTTTCTCTGGCCGTCTGGCCGGATGGCCGTCTGGCCGTCTGTCCGTGCTCTAACTCCCGTAAATATGCTCGGATTGCTCTGCAATTTTTATATGTTATTGTCGTTATCTATGGCACGTTCCCTATTTCAACTGAAGTGTGTAGCACTTATAGTTTTCTTACAGGGACACTCAAAAGAATTCCGTTACATTGCGGTCTATGGGAAAAAATCATTTGCGGTTTATTTTAAAAATGTTTCACTATTGTAAACGCATTGAAATTTATATAGATCACTAAGATGCATTAGAAGAAGCTTAATATGGAATAGTAGATGTATAGCACTTAGAGTTACTTTACAGGGACAGTCAAAATAATTCCGTTACATTACGTCTATGGAGAAAAATCGTCTGCGGCTTATTTAAATAATGTTCCACTATTTTAAACGCATTGAAGTTTATATATATTACTAAGGTGCATTACAAGAGGCTTACTACAGAATAGTGTGTGTATAGCAGTCATCGTTCATTTACAGGGACACACAAAAGAATTCTCTACTGCCTGTTAACAATAATTCCTGGAAGTGCGTTTTAAGTTACTAAACGCGATTTTAATCTTAACTAGCTTTTTGTCTATTACGTGGTGTGTATAAATTCTGTAGATCCTATACAGGGTAGCACAAAAGTTCGCGAACACATTTCCGTTTATTGACAGAAACTCCAGAAGGAGAATTTAAACGGTGCTACGCGTTTCCTAACTAAACTAAAATTTAGCATCCTATGTATATATACAAATCTATACATCATATACAGGGCTACATAAAAGTATTCGGATATTTTTCCGAATATTGTATATATTGAAAATTCCTGAAATTACGTTTTTAAATATGTTATGCGTTTTCCAAATTGTTTACTTAGATGTCATCTTTCAGCTTATTAAACGGTTATGATTTGTAAAATTATTTTAGAAGCGTTGGAAAGTGCTACATAATCTATGCTTGACGCATGATTTTTCGTTCTTGTTTAAAATTTACGCACGTTATCTATTATTTTTTACTTGGTTGTTTATTTTCATATCTGTGACCATGGACTAACTCTAGCCACTAGCGGCATCTTTTAATTTACCGAAACTGTGGCTAGAGTTACTTCATGGTCACAGATATGAAAATAAACAACCAAATAAAAAATAATAAATAACTTGCGTAATTTTTAAAAATTTCATGAAAATAATAACTTCAAAGCCCGTGCAACTTTGGAATATTCTCATTTTGTTTTTGAAAATGACTCGGAAAGAGTTGAAACATGTAAAACAACTAATAAAAGTTATTTTAATTTATATTATATTGTTAATTTACACCTTTAGCATTTAAAAAGAATATGTTAGAAATCGTTGTTTTTACAGAGAAAACCTGTAAATTTTAAAAGAAAAACATGTACTTTTTACAGACTTTTTCTGTTTTTTAACAGTTAACTACAGTCACATTTACAGAAATAAACTTTCATTTTAACAGACAATATATTGTGATTTTACAGAGAAAATCTGTAAAACATATAACACAAATCTGCATTTTTTAGTTAAGCTGTAATATTTACAGAAATGGATTATTATTTTAAGGAAGAAATATTCTGCTTTTGCAAAGAAAATTTGTATGTTTTACAAATTTTTTCCAAACAAAAACTCTTTTATTTTCAGAAACATAGCATGGTTTTACAAAGAGATTGTAGTTGTTTTTTTGTAATGAAAGTTTATTAGTTAATTGTAAAGCTCTAATTTCATAAGCATATGCTGTTTATTGCAACGAATGTGTTTCTCAATTTTTAAATATTTTATTATTATTATTTTTTTTATCAGAAATAAAATCCATTTGTGGAAATATCTGTACACATATCATTACACTCTTCTTGGAACGTTGATTTGTCTAAGAACAATTAATTTAAAAAGACATTTACAAAATTAAAAAATGCTTTTCAAAGTTTTAAATAATAATGAAAAATATGGAACTACTTATTTTTATAAAAACTTGAATAAAGGCATTTTTCTTTTAATTCCTAATGAAAACTCGTGAGAAGATTTTATGCGTCTGATATATCAATTAATTGTTTAAGATATAAACTCATTATTCTCAGACTAATGAAAAACGATTTTCTCAGCGTTATATTTCTTAGATAGATATATAGATAGCTATATAGATAGATAGATAGATAGAGAGAGAGAGAGAGAGAGAGAGAGAGAGAGAGAGAGAGAGAGAGAGAGAGAGAGTTTCCCAGACATTTTAATCTTCAAATTGTCAAATAATAATAATAATAATAAAGGATGTAGTCATTCGACTGGAAATTATGTTTTTTTTTCAGTTTATGTTAAAAATAAAAGCTTAGGAGCAGGGGGGTTGGGTCGTCTTCATACTAATATTGTACCAAACTCTAAAAATTTTTGATAACATATATGGCTTTTTCAAACATTTTAGGATACCAAAGGATACCTTATAGGATACCAAAGAAGTCATTCGAACAAGTAGAACTCCTAATATCAAATTCATTTGTATAGTCAGTACAAAACAGATTGCAAGGTGGGTGTGTTTTTTAAACATAACTGAAAAGCTATTTAGCAGAATGAGCTGTAATTCTAAATTCGAATATTTCAAACTAGTAAAAATCGATTTCTGTTTTTTTTAAAGTCATAGATTACAATTCTTTATATTATTATATTTTTAATTCATTTAAAAAGTATCTATTTTTTTCAAAACAAATAAAATTGTAATTTATGAATTTTTTAATAGAAATCCATTTATAGCAACTTTAAATTATGCGAATCCAAAATTACAGTTTGTTCCCCTAAGTAGTTTTTAAATTATGCTTAAGAAACTACCTACACTGCAATCTGTTTTGCAACGATTACTACAAATTAATTTAAATATTAAGGAGTTCCAAACATTAAATCTTCATAATTTCTAAACTACTTGATCGTATTGCTTCCCGTTTGGTATCCTAAGGTAAAATGTACCGAAAAAGCTAAATGTTGTTAAAATTAGGCGTTCATATAGAAAATTTCAGAGTGTGGTACGATTTCAGCATGAAGAAAACTAATATGCTGAAAAAACTAACCCGCATTCTAATCTGCAACGATTACTACAAATGAATTTAATATTAGGAATTCCAAGCTTTAAACCTTCATAATTCCTAAACTACTTGATCGAATTGCTTCCCGTTTGGTATCCTAAGATAAAATGTACCGAAAAAGCTAAATATGTTGACAAATAGGTGTTCGTATTGAAAATTTCAGAGTTTGGTACGATTTCAACATGAAGAAAACTAATATGCTGAAAAAACTAACCCGCATTCCTATCTGTTTTGCAACGATTACTACAAATAAATTTAATATTAGGAATTCCAAACTTTAAACCTTCATAATTCCTAAACTACTTGATCGAATTGCTTCCCGTTTGGTATCCTAAGGTAAAATGTACCGAAAAAGCTAAATATGTTGACAAAATTAGGTGTTCGTATTGAAAATTTCAGAGTTTGGTATGATTTCAGCATGAAGAAAACTATTATGCTTAAAAAACTACCTGCATTGCAATCTGTTTTGCAACAATTACTACAAATGAATTCAATATTAGGAGTTCCAAACTTTAAAACGTCATTATTCCTAAACTACTTTATTGAATTACTTCCGGTTTGGTATCCTAGGGTAAAATGTACCGAAAAAGCTAAGTATGTTGTCAAAAATAGGTGTTCGTATTGAAAATTTTAGAGTTTGGTACGATTTCAGCATGAAGAAAACTACATGGGGTTATTTTTTTAACATATATTGCAAGAGGACATACACTCTAAAAACGACATTTTCACAACTGAGCAAAAAATACTCAAATCTGTGTATGTCGCATTGTCAAAATGGCTTCGAATAAAAATGACTCAAGTTTGAAACCTGTATATACTCTCTTCTGAAAACATGCACACACCCAAGAATAAAATATCATGTGCTCCTATTTGAGTATGTCCATGTTTTAAAAATGAGTTTGAACTTATTCTAATAATTTTTTTAATATGTCCATGTTTCAAAAATGAATATGAACTAACCTCTATGTGCTCCGTTTTGAGTATGTCCATGTTTCAATATTCTGAGTATTTCTGGTATTTCAGAATTGAAAGCATTGGATCGTCCTATTTGAAACAAAAAGTTTCATAACAAAATGAAAAATTGATTTACTCGTATGTGAAAGTGTCATTTTTCTCAGTGTAATTTCCAGTCGATTGGCTATTTTTTTTTTTTTTTTTTTTGAGACAATTTGGTAGTTTAAATGTATAGAAAGTTCTCTTTATTTTCTTTATTTTAATTTTTGCCGACTGTACTTATAGAAAATTAATGAATTCTACTTTTTTTTTTCTATCGAAGTTCTTGAGTAAACATCACTTGAATTATTTCTTATTTACCTATAATAAACACTCATGCAAAAGCTATACATCTGATTTACTACATTTGATTTATTACACCTGATTTATTTTCAAAAGATTTTAACTCATTACCCAAAGTCTGATTAAGTGCTATTTCTTGAAGTTAAATATTTTTCAGCTTTCGTTTAATTTATTTTTCATATTATTTTTTTTAATATACCAGTATCAACCCCTTCTAAGAAGCTAAGTACAATTTGCTGATGAAATATTACTTCGACATGCTTTAGATGATAATAAAATCCTTCTAGAAAGATGTATGCGGTTAAAAATTCATTTACTCCCTATTAACTTGAGTCAATACTGTGCTTTATTATCTTCGTAATCAAACTATCACATAAATATTTATTGGCCCTTATCTCATGCAACATCAGTTTCACCTTACTTTATTAGGCTATCCATTATTCTAAGAAATACATCACATGTGAATACTCATCTACCTATAGATACTCAATCAAAATACTATTTCTTTTTTTATTAATTTTACTTCTGAGCACATTCACTTTGATGAAGCATGTTTCGAAAAGGGGGCGTTACGAACTGAGGGTAGAGACCTCTTCATCAAAATCTTTCTTGTCAATGGACTCCGCCTGCTGTAAAAAGCTCTTTTAAGACGTCTTAATCAAACACAATTTCTGAAAGATTATAATGATGAATTTCCTTACAAAAACCGTGAATATAGTTTTCTATTTTCAATTTCACATATTCGGTGCTTCTTCAATAATAAAATTGCGTATATACTGTACAAATAACAAAAAATATAATTTTTACAGAAAAAAATCAACATTTCTTTTACAGAAAAAACAGGGTTTTTTTCATCCCTAACAGACGCAAAATAAATAAATAAATAAATAAACTGTAACCCGCACGGTTATTTTAACTGTTTGTCTTATAAATATTAATATAACAGTTTATATCTATAAATGTAATAGTATTTAATTGTTAAAAGACAGAAAGCTCGTAAAAAATACAGGGTTTTTTTTTCTGTGAAATAAACGTTTTTTCCGTAAATTTCACGCATTTTTTCAAAATTCTGATATTGTTAAAGCACAAACTTCTTTATAGACCTTTAAATCAATCCATTTCTCTTAATAGACCTTTAAATCAAAGAAGATACATTTAGAGTTTAGTGCTTTGAACAAGGTAAGGATTCTTCAGCCATCTTTGGCGATCGCAAAATTCCAAAAATGCTAACTTAATGAAAATTTAAACAAGATAACTCATTACCTCATATTAAGAACATTCAATAAATAACGAGTCGAAGGATGGAATGAGTCTCGTATAGGGGAGGTCGGGTAGTATCGGACGTTTAAGCTGTTTCGAATTTTCTAAAAAAAACGATGGTTAAATTTGAATATTTTCTATTCTAATGAAAACTTTAACACGTTATTTCAATACTTTAAAAAGCTCATTTCACTTAGAGTCATCTTTATAGGATTTTCGTTGACTTTTTATAAACCTTGCATTTTTACCTTTTTGATTTCTGGAGGGTTGTATCGGACATGGTGTTGTGCTTGATTAAACGTCATTTTTGTATTTAGAAACAACTTATTATTACTGCATGTGTACATTCCTATACAAAAATATATTTAAAAAATACATAGACATTGCTTATCAGAAGTAGAAAGAAGAAGAGGCATTTTAGTATTTGAATTATCACACATATGTTATATATATATATATATATATATAAACAAGTATCACACTCGTAAAAAAAGCCTGTTAAGCTCGATACCCATACAGTTTCCATGAGCCCAACCTTTACAAATATTGCACTGCATCCAGTCTTCTTGAAAAGTTTCACTGCAAATACCACAATATATATCCTCTTCCTGAGTCAATTCATCCTTTTCCCGCAATTCTTCGTCAAAGTTCAAAGATTTTCTAGCTTTTGCTTCGAGGGGTTTTCTTCGGTTTTAGAATTAGACCTAACACTCTTATTCTGGTTGTTTATTTGCTGTGGAATTTACTTTGCCCTTTTCATTTTAACTTCTTTGAGTCTATCACCTAAGGTGCTTTTAGGTGCACAATATCTTTCATTAGCGTCCCTGGTTGTGATTTCATGAAGTCTGACATTTCTGTAGCTTCCTTCATGTGATTTGCATCCCACTTATGACGTATTTTCTCCATCTTACAATAAAACAGAGAAAACCGTAAGAATTTAACTTTCTAAACGTGTAAAATTTTGTCCGTTACATCCCTCCAGCCGTTTGTTTGATGCAACCCGAACGCTACACTCCAACGCTTTGACTACCTATCATGCGTATTGCCAGGTCTATACATATTTACAGCTACAGTATAAATCATAGTAACCCATACATCTAACAAAACACTAAAAACATTGCTGCACTTAATTTCACACAAGTTATGTAGCTCCAAAGTTATCTTCGTGCACTAGAAACTCACACAAAAAATAATAACTTACATTGATTTGCAACCGCACAGAGCATTTGGTCCAAAATGGCGAGAGTGCCTTTCTTTTGACTTAATAAACACGACAGTAGCGTGACAGGTTCTGCTACCATCGGCAAAAGCTTGAAACACTATACTTGTGCGATACAACCGGCTGCCCGGTACTACACGACCTTCCCCTACATCGGTTGATGCTAGTCAAACGTAGAAGGTACTTTAAGAAACACTTCAGAGAAAAATTCATAAAGGAATGAAATGCCAAATGGTGCACGTTATCAGTTGAAATAAGCAGAAGGAGCCAATCAATTGGACACACCTTCCGGTAGTCATTAGGCAGGCCGAAAACCGAGGCGACAACTCACACAACCCCCGACTTGCAAAACAAATTCTGAAATTCAAACCTTTGTTGTCAACCTGTTAACACATAAAAAACAACATCGGTGAGTATATATGTGCTAATTAAATTTTCCAACAGAGCTAAAATTACGCTGGAGATAACTTATATAACAAAGGATATGAATTGGTACTTACTACTCAGCGTACAACCAATAGAGTGAAAAAATGACCAGACCGAGGATCGAACCTTGAACCTTTGGTATTACGCACCAATGCTCTACCATTTGGAGCTATCGAGACGACATGGTTAAATGCTGCTGGGTTTAATTCGTCTCATGTTTGCCACTGGAAGATGTGTGCTCATGGTTGACTTTCATCTTGGGCGGCAAAGTATCAGCCGTGCCAACACATAAGAGTAGGAAAATGCTAGACTGGATGTCATCTGGATAGTTTCAAATGGTAGAGTATTGGTGCGTAATACCAAAGGTTCTGGGTTCGATCCTCGGTCTGGACATTTTTCCACTCTGTTGGTTAAACGCTAAGTAGTAAGCAATAATTCATATATATTGTTATATAAAAAGCCGGTTTGGGTTTCAGACTTGGTCTTCTAAGCCGTGCGTTGTGGCGCCTGAGTGAACCTTACACTTCCTGCGATCTTTAAAAGACCACTTCTTGTCAACTTCATTAATCGTAAAATCATGTTTGATTGCCACCGCTTTTTTGAAATAGTAATATTCGCTTTATTTAATTACAGATTAAACAAGGTGAAAACAAGGTGAGTTATATTATTTTAAAAAAGTAATGGCAATAAAACAATCTGAGTAATAATAATAAAAAAAATAGCAGATTGGCAACACTGCGTTATGGGGGAAAAGTTGAACACATTGCGACAGTTGATCAAGTTGAAACGACCTGAGAAACATTCAGCAACATTCTTTTTCTTCAAGGCAATGCTCACCTACACACGGCCAATGCAGTTCGAAATCTCCTTCGAAATGTTTTCAATCACCTCCCCAGACTTTTCCATTTTGTGATTTTGCAGTGTTTGGTGAACTGGAGAAAGTTTTGAGAAGACAACACTTCCAGTCGGACAATGGCCTGAAGGAGACAGATTCACTGTTAAAAATTTGCAACAAATTGTCCAGTCATTTGACCGTTTTTATAGAAAATGGTTACATTACCGTAATTTAACTTTATTCTGACTATATTATTGCTTATAGTAAGGCCAGAATAGAGTGAAATTACGGTTATGTAACCATTTTCTATAAAAACGGCCAAATGATTGGACAGTTTGCTGCAAAATTTTAGCAGGGTTGGAAATGGTTCTCAGAACAATCCCATAGGATTTTTGTGAGAACACTACTGTATGCTTTCTATTTCGATGTAATAAATGCCACAGCAATTAAGGTAAATATTTTGAGATAGAGGTTACTTTTTACAGCTTCTTGTCCCTTTATTTATAGAACACCTCTAATAACATAATTATTAAAATTCGGTTTCTATCATAAGGCAGTGGACGTCCTAATACAACGTACTGTGGTTTTAAAAATGATCTGTTTAAGCATCTATATTATAAAGGACAAACACTGACGTCATTTTGCGAATGGCAACACTTGACGATGAAATTTCGGTTTTGCGATTTTTGGTACTGCAATTTTTTTATTTTCTAAATATCGCACATTTTTAATTTTTACAGCGTAATATAGGGGGAAAATCTACTTTTGAATGCAATTTGTTTTAAATCTGTATCGCAATCTATTCATTTAGTAAAGCATTTAAATTAAATTTCAAGTATTTGTTTTAAATGTATTTCTATCGCTTGCAGGCGATTACAAAAAATTAAACCGTTAGCACTTTAAACAATATAAAAAGTTCAGCATTTGTTTCCAGCTAATATTTCATAACGAAATTTAAACTTCCTTAAGCAATAAATATTAATAAAACACAAATTTAACAGACTTGTATGCGAATAAGTGTTTAAAACCGCTGAAATTATCAGAATAAGAAAAATTGCTGTATATAACGAAATTTTTGCGATTTCTTCGGCTATTAACTTCTGGCACGAAGCCAATACGAAATTACCGCTTGTAACAAATTTCAAAATTTTATTTGAATATGTAATTGACATATTTCATTTTTAAAAAAATGCCCTTTGGTGTTGTTAGGGGGCAGTCTAAAAATATATTATATGTAAAAAATCTATTAAGAGTTTCTAACAAAATAAAATAAAATGATTTTTACCTATATTCTCTATCCCGGGAATCCCTGGTTGGATGCCCTAGTTTTGTTAATGTTGGAAATTTTGTAAAAATCCCATGTAAAAATATCAAAGTTTATAGCGTTCAAAGTTATTAATTTTATAAACACTTAAACTTTATAAAAATAATCTTTGAAGACGCATTACGTCAATATCAGATGTCAACATTTGAAGATGTAAACAAAATTTTGATAATTACTTTAACTAAAGAATAGTGCAACGTTTGAATTTCCACATAGATATCTTACACGGGATTTAGCGATCTATTAGGGAAAAACCTATTTCACTAGAGAGTCCCTTTAATATATTTTCCCAAGAAGATTCTCTCGACAAAATACACGATCGTCTCATACTAATTATAATTACATATTATCTCTTCACCTGCCCCAAATCAAGAGTAATTAATCAACCGCTGCTAGACAGCATTTATTCTAAGCGAACATCTCAATCAAACATAAAAATCCACGTGTGTGGAGGCCTCGTAATTAGCGAGCGCCCTCTGTTGTAGATATCCTGTAATTTCTGATTACTTAAAACCGGCTTTTAAATTTTCGATAAATTGAAAACCGTCACCAATATGATAATGAAATTTTCTCGTGGGGAACGAAGATCGGAATTTTTGATAGATAACAACATAAGTTCTTGTTTTATTCATATTTTTTGTTATCTTTCACGGACAGCGAGTAAGTGATTAATTTTTATTAACCTGGTAAGGTTGTGTTAAGACGTTCATTGTATGTCATTTATTTCACGAGTGATTGAGAATAAATAGCGTCGCGCTTGTATTAGGACCCTCAAGCCATAGGCGGGAACACGTATCTTTGTCAAACCACTTGTTGAAAATGAATATTTCATATCAGGTCTCCAAAGAGATTTTTAGAAAGATACCTTTAAATATGAGTAAAGAATATATTTTTAGAGAGATATTGATAATTCTAGGTTGGTTGATCTTAGATGACTAATCTCATGGCCAATTTTCCATTCACCGAATTTCCCATTCATCAACGATTGTCGTGAGCTAACATCCGCGCACGCCAAGATGCATTCTTAATACACATTCGTATATCACGTAACCACGTATTAGTATATTACCACGCATTCGTATATCATACCATTTTCATCTATCCGCGGTGAAAATGCGGGTAGCGTATATGAGTGCATTTTGCATGTGCCGATTTTGGTTTACTACAATCGGGTATGATTTATTAGGTACCGTATAGGTAAATGAAAAGACACCTTAAAGCTGATCACTTTTTTTTTTTAATTTTCCTTTTTCGAAAACTCGAAAATTTCTGATATACTCACGAGCTGATTTTTGTACGTAATTTCATGAAATTTTCAGTCAATATTATTTAAGTGTCAAAGAGTCGAAAAGCATTTTTCCTTTAATGGGATACATATAGAATTACAATCATTTGCTTCCTTGTTGACGGCATTTCCCAGACTGTCACGTCCAGAAAGTTGGTTTAAAACGACATCTTTAACAACATTTTAATAAGACATCCTTTGACTGTAAAATAAAACGGGAAACATTATTCATTTTATTTGTATCTCAATAAGTAAACGTGGAAATTTTATGCGTTTACGAATCAAAATGACATCTTTAAAATGTCATAAATTAATCATTTAGATTTCAGAATCGTCTTAACAAATTTTCCGATAAGTTGAAAATCGTTACGAGTATGGTTTTCTCGTGGGAAACGGAGGTCGGAAATTTTGATGAATAACAATGTAAGTTCTTCTTTTATGCAGATTTTTTCTTTCACAAACTGGTGAACAAGTGGATAACTTTTATTAACTTTGTAAATTTGTATTAAGACGTTCATAGTATGTATTTACTTCACGAGTAATTGAGAATAATGTCGCGTTTGTATAAAAACCCGCAAGCTATGGGTGGAAACACATATTTGTTAAACCACCTGTTGAATATGAATATTTCATATCTGGTCTATGAAGAGATTTTCGAAAGACTGTTTTATAATTATGTGTAAAGAATCTTTTTAAAAAATATATTCATAAAATTGTAGGTCAGTTAATCCTATATTTACTTTAAGGGCGTAAGTTGAATTGGTGAATGAAACTTAGGTCATAGACAATGGTATAGTGGTATAGCGGCAGATATTTCATGCGTCATGCGTAAAAATATTATTCGGCCTCAAAAATCATATAGCATAATATTACACAGTTATACAAAATCAGGAACTAGTGGAGGCATTTGTAGGTCCATGCATCATGCGTAAAAATATTATGCGGCTTCAAAAATCATATAGCATAATATTACACAGTAATACAAAAACAGGAACTACTGGAAGCATTTGTAAGTCCTTGCGTCATGCGTAAAAATATTATTCGGCTTCAAAAATCATATAGCATAATATTACACAGTTATACAAAAACAGAAACTACTGGAGGCATTTGTAGGTCCTTGCGTCATGCGTAAAAATATTATTCGGCTTCAAAAATCATATAGCATAATAATACACAGTTATACAAAAACAAGAACTAGTGGAGGCATTTGTGGATCCGTGCGTCATGCGTAAAAATATCATGTGGCTTCAAAAATCATATAGCATAATTATATACACAGTTATACAAAAACAGGAACTAGTGGTGGCGTTTGTAGGTCCCTGCATTGTGGTTTGCAATAATGTAAATCAATTGCAGCATGCTCGTAACAACATGAATTTGCTTGAACGCATTAAAACAAATATGTCACAGAGTTTCTATGTTCAGATTGCAATGTATAAACATAACTTTTTCAAATGGTAGGCACTTGTTCAATTCAGGTTTTCCTCTCCTAACTTCCAGTATTTAATCAAATGTGCGTGTTACAAGTGTGGATGTATAAATGGATGAATCGTCTACTTCGTTTATGACTCCTAGGCTAGGCAGTATTGTCTTCTTAGCTCTGTTGTAACTACGACACACAGAAAAAAATAAAACCCAATTTGGGTCGAAAGATTCTTAAGTATGTACCCAAATTGGGTTATGCCTGTTTTGGTTACCACTGTGTATCAATTTTGGGCACTGTTGACAGAAAGAAACCGATACAGTAATACACGATAAGAAGTAACTTTTCTGTGGTCACCTGAGATTACTATGGTTTTTTCATTAAATAAACACAATGATCTATACAGAAAAATCTGTGAAAACGGAATCGCTAAGGACCGAAACACAATTACGTTTTAGAGAAGTTTAGGACTGAGCAGTTATAATTGCTTGATATTCCTTCCGTGGGAACCATGATATTTTTACGTTTAAGACAGGGTTCTGCTATAAACAGGTTCAGTTTTCACAGGTTTTATCAGACAAAGCACAATAAAACCCGTAAAAACAGAATTGTTAGCGACCGAGAAAATAATCCGTTAGATACCATTTATATATTGGTTAAAGTGCAAAAAGGTTAATTTTCTGTAATCAGGCTGCGCACGATAGAGATAATTTTTTTTTTTTTTTTTTTTTTTTTTTTTTAAATCATGCTTGAAAATAAGAAATTAAATGTGACAATTTAAATTAAATTTTGCAGGAAATTTTAACAAAAAAAATTTTCTCATACCGGAAACTTTTAAAAGATTCTGGATTCTACAAAGTTGACGTTATTTATTTTAATCAGAAGAGTAAATATCAAATACAGCACAGAAATTTTAGAATAAGAAAAATAAATCTAAAAATGAAACTAAGATGTTTAACAAAAAATATAATTAATTGAATGTGTTAAACATTTTTTGGAACAATTTTCGAGACTTAGAGAGAAATTTCGCCAAAACTTTTTGCAGAATCTCGGTTCCTAAAAACGCTGTTATTTCGGCTTAAATATATATTGAAAAAAAAAAAAAAAAAACGGAACTTAAAAACAAAGAAACTCGAAATTCGAAATGAATAGAAAACAATTCCCCCTCTTTTTTTCTGTCCCCATCTGAAGAGAGAAATGATAGAATTTCCCCGTTTGAAACTGTCAAAACCTGAATTGTATTTTCCAATACCACTCTGCCATGCTGGACGTGAACGGACATTCGGTATAAAGAGTATGAATAGATGTTGGTCCTTTTCTCTGTCTGTGTTTGATGGACATTCATGCCTGTTTTCTCTTGATTATATTTTGAGGACTTTTGTGGAGATATTGAAGGGGAAGGCGAAGTGGAGGGGGGGGGGGGTGACGGTAAACGGATTTCTCAAGAGATATGTCTGGAAGAGGGATATTGGAATTTTTCGAAAAAAACGTCATGAATACGTCATGGTCTGGATCACCCCCACCCCCTTTTTGGAATGGCGACGATATTATTTTACCAGAAATAATGTTGAGGTCAGTGTTTTATATAGTGTTGTTCGAGAATAAATTTAAAAAAAGAGTGGAATCTTTTTTAATATTTTACTGTCTTTGATATTTTTTAAATTAAATATAATCTGAATATAAAAACTCATTTGTCGCAATTTATTAAAAATGTAAAGCAACCTTTACAATAAAAAAATAAACGAAATATATTAGCTAAATATTGACAAATTATTGGGCTAGTACTGTATAATACAATTTCTACTATGTATAATGCAACAAAATAATTTTGTTTCCCTGTTTGTTTCTAAAATACACTCCACATCTTTCTATTTTATATATATCTTAAAGTACAATTCTGTTAAAAATATTTTTATCTACAGTCGATTTAAGTTGTTCTGCAGAAACGGAAAAATACGAGCAAATCGCTTAGAGGATTAAAAGCAATTCCCAATGTATTTATAAATCACGAATGTTTGACTTGTCCCAATGTAACTTTGGGACAACGATATATGCGCTATCATAACTCGAACTAATTCCATTATCTTGCCTAAAATCTAAATCATCACTATTCCATCAAGTACTTTCAAGTGTGTTACTAGATTAGTAATATTTGTCTAAAAATGACTGTCAGCATAAGCAACATCATCAAAGCAACATCATAAATAATAGGATTTATTTTAAAAAGTAACTGATTTGATCAACTAATGATTCCTTCTGAGCGTCTTGAGGGCTCTCCTGCATTTTTATAAAAATGTTCATAAAACTTACATTAATTTAAATTTACTTTCCCTGTTTGTTTCTAAAATACACTCCACATCTCTTTATTTTAAATATATCTTAAAATACAATTCTGTTAAATATATTTTTGTCTACAGCCGATTTAAGTTGTTTTGGGGAAACGGAAAAATACGGGGCAAATCTCTTAGAGGGTTAAAAGCATTTCCTACACTGTTAAAAATTTGCAGCAAACTGTCCAGTCATTTGACCGTTTTTATAGAAAATGTTTACGTAACCGTAATTTAACTCCAATCTGACCATAATATGACCAGAATCGAGTAAAATTGCGGTTATGTAAATGCTTTCTATAAAAACGGTCAAATGACTGGACAGTTTACAGCAAATTTTTAAGTGTATTGTATTTCTGAATCATAAATGTTTGACTTGTCCCACTGTTACTTTGTGACAACGACATTTGCATGGGCATATACCCTAACCAATTCCATTAACTTGTCTAAAATTTAATCTAAATCACCCTATTCCATCAAGTACTTGCAAATGAGTTACTAGATTAGTAATATCTATCTACATATGACTGTACATACATAGTCATATGGCATGATATTGCATAAGCAAACATCAACAAAGCGTAATAATGGGATTTATTTTAAATAAAGCAACTGATTTGATCAACCAGTGATTGATATAAGCATTTCCTATTGTATTTCTAAATCACGAATGTTTGACTTGTCCCACTGTTACTTTGGGACAAAGGCATTTGCCCGGTTATATACTCTAACCAATTCCATTATCTAAAATTCCATTTGTCTAAAATTTAATCTAAACCATCCCTATTCCATCAAGTACTTGCAAATGTGTTACTAGATTAGTAATATCTATCTGCATATGACTGTACATACATAGTCATATGGCATGATATTGCATAAGCAACATCAACAAAGCGTAATAATGGGATTTATTTTAAATAAAGCAACTGATTTGATCAACCAGTGATTGATATAAGTATTTCCTATTGTATTTATAAATCACGAATGTTTGACTTGTCCCACTGTTACTTTGGGACAAAGGCATTTGCCCGGTTATACACTCTAACCAATTCCACTTGTCTAAAATTTAATCTAAACCATCCCTATTCCATAAAGTACTTGCAAATGTGTTACTAGATTAGTAATATCTATCTGCATATGACTGTACATAGATAGTCATATGGCATGATATTGCATGAGCAGCATCAACAAAGCGTAATAATGGGATTTATTTATTTTTTTAAAAACAACTGATTTGATCAACCAGTGATTGATTTAAGCATTTCCTATTGTATTTCTAAATCACGAATGTTTGACTTGTCCCAGTTACTTTGGGACAACGATATGTACACTGTCATATACTTGGACCATTTCCATTATCGTGTCTAAATTCTAAATCACCCTGATTTCATGAAATGCTTGGAAGCAGGGATCACATCTAGCAATGTCTATCTCTAACTGTCTGCATAAACAAAATCATCAAGGGTTAATAGTATTATTCATTTAAAAAACAACTGATTTCACCAACCAATGATTCAGAATAATAAATCACTATCATAATAATGAATTATTGATTTGGTCAACTCGTGACTCATATAAGCGCAGTTACTTACTGTATTTCGAAATATGAATTTCCGAATTGTCCCACTATTCTTTGGGACAACGATATATGCACTGTCGTATGCTGAAACCATTTCCGTCACCTTGTCTAAAATCTAAATCACCCTAATTTCATCAAATACTTGCAAGTATGTTACTGGATCAGTAATATCTATCTCTACAAATGACTGTCAGCATTCAGTGGCATTATTAAAACACGCTCTTCGTACACGCCACTGAATGATATTCCAGAGGAAAGGATAAGAGGCAAGAAAGTACGCTCATTGGTGCCACAAATCAGCGTTTAAAAGGGGGGGGGGGGAGTTGCAATTCAAGCTGGCGCATCTTTGCTACGCATAAAAGCAGGCCCCTCTCGGCGGCAATTAATTCCCAGATTAACTCCTATAGAGGGTTTGCGATGGAACGGGGGGTTTTGTCCAAATTTAAGGGTCAGTAGATTTATGTCTATCATGAGTCTTTGTTTCCGTTTGTTATATTAACAACCAACGCCCGAAAGTAAACTTATAATTGAAAAGGTCTCCATAAGCGCATACTCAGAAAAATTTGGAAAAAATTGCAGAATATTCTTCTCATGAGGATGCATACGTTTATATAAAAAATTGCTGCGGAATCTCGATATAACGTCCATAAAAAATATTATGAAAAGTTCGTGTTTTTGGCGATTTATAGCTGGTTGGCGACACAATGAAAAAAAAAATTATGTTAAATACTTTTATAGGAAAAACTTTTTTCTACTTTTCATACTGAACTGTTTTAAGTATGTTAAATTTAAACAAATACATTTTTATTACTACGGTTTGGCCATATACATTCATATATATGTATAAAGAAAATTAACGATCGTATTCTACGGTTTTGAACAAAATTTACATTTATTAACAATGCTTTAAAATTAAAATTAAAATCCAATTCTGAAGCACTGTCAATTTGACTTCAATAATGTTAGTGTTGGAGACAACAAGAAAAAAGTATTGTTTCCATGGTAACAAAGACTTATTCAATATTTGGTTAGTATTCAAAAAAATTAGTTTGAATACTAACAAACAAAATTTTAAAACTTTCAAGAAGATAAATTTACATTGTTCATTTACAGGTTCAAACCCACATCAGAAATTAGGTGTTCATTTACAGGTTCGCGTTGTCGAAGTAATTATTAATCAGAAACATGTTATTCTGAACTTAAAATACAAAATAATTTTCATCCATATGTATAGTCGTGGAAATAAAAAACTGAATGCCCCCCTCCCCCACGCCACCACCACTAACTCTGCAACAAATTATAGTAGAAGAAAGTTACAGGTACCAAACGATTGGAAATAAAGTCCAGTTTTAAATGGTGTACATAAAATTTGCTTAGGGGTAATCTACATATCAAAACAATCCCAAACTATGTTTTCCAGTAGTAATACTCATTTTTGACACGATGTTTTAAGTCTTCGGTTCAAACTATGCCTAGATACCTAATTCCAAGTCATTTGGATGATAAGTTTTTGAATTATAAACATTCCAAATTTAGAGCTTCTAATGTTAAATTATATTTTCATATTTTTATTAATATCGCTTGAAATTACAATCCTAATGTGCTAATTTTTCGTTTGATTATAAAATCTAAACATAAATATATAAATAATAAATATGCAAAATATGTAAATAATAAAAAAACAAAAAATATGCTCATATTAACATAATTAATTTCTCTGAAATTAATCGTAAGAATTTTATGAAATTTGGTATATAGGCATAGTTTGAACTGACGATTTAAAATATCTTCTCAAAATTGGGTTTTTCTATTGAAAAAAATAAAATTTGGGTTTGTTTTGATATGTAGATGGGCCCCTAAGAAAATTTTATATGCATCATTTAAAAGTAGACTTTATTTCCAATCGTTTGGTAGCAGTAACTTTCTTCTACAATAATTTTTTGCAGAGTTAGTAGGTGGTGTTCACTTTTTTCTTCCACGACTGTAGATAGCTCTGTACAACGAATATTGTCAACATACTCCAATATTCTAACTGACAGTAAATGAATAACTTTAAACGTGAACATCCAAAAGAGACTGTTTCGACAGTAAAAGAACAAAAGAAAACTTTCTCTGTGTGAGTTCGGGGCTATTGTTGAAAATTTATTCGCATTATTTCCCAGAATTGTGGTGTTTTAGACAATTACTGTTTTCATCTGTCAGATTTTATCTAATATGATATTTGATGTTCTAAAAAAACTGCTCTAAAATAAAGTTCACTATTTGAGATCATTATTTGAGAATAGACATTTAAATGGCTATTTTTCTTGCGATTAATAAATGAAAATCTATATGTTCTGAAAAATATTTTTAAATCATTGAATATGAAATTTAAAAAGAATCATAAATTTAAAAAAAAAACCAGAAGGTTCAACACGGGTTATAGAACATAAGTGCCCAGTGTACAGGGCATAGGTCAAAATCATAGGTAAAACTATTTTTAATTGAAGACTCTAAAATATTTTTTACATTTAATTTATATTTTTTTAGATTTGCCACTAACGACATGACACCAAAAAACATTTTTATAAGAAAAATATCAATTATGTATTTAAATAAAGCTTTGAAATTTGTTAAAAACGGTGCTTTCGTATTAGCCGCATACCAGGAATAAATAGACGAAGATATTTGTTATTTACATAAACTTTTTTTATTCTGATTATTTCAGTGTTTAAGTGCGTAGTTTGTCCACATACCTGTTAAAATTATGTTTCATTTCGTTCATTGATTCATTTATTATCGAATTTTCGTTTTAGAATATTAGCTGGAAACAAATGCTGAACTATTTAGATTATTTTAATTGGAAACGGACTAATCTTTCGTAATAGAAATGCATGCGATAAAGAGAGTTAAAAAAAATCGTTTTTTTTTTTTTTTTTTTTTAATTTTTTTATGTCTTTTTGACGGTATAAAAATTTAATTTGTGCGATATTTAGAAGTTAAAACAGTTGTAGTAAAAGAGAAATATATTGCTGAGGTCGTTGCCATCATCAATGACGTCAGCGTTATTTACGGACATGTTTTTATATTTTATAATATAGATATGTCTTGAAAATTAATACTTAAATCATTGAAGAGGAAATTGAATAAGAATCATAAAGTATAAAAATTAGAATGAAAATAGTATAACGAAAGCTTTGTAAAAAAGCCCTTATAAGGTATTAAGTTTTTTTTTTTAATTGAATAGTTAGTAAAGTTGTATCATTTTTATACAAGGAAAACAAAATTACTCCTTTAAAGCGTCCATTTTCTTATTTTTTCAAAAATGAAAGACATAAAAATAATTGAATACAAATAATCTCAAATAAACATGTGTAAATACATAGCTCTGTACAAGGAAGATTGTCAACATACTCCAATATTTTAACAGCTAGCAAATGAATAACTTTAAACGTGCAACATTCGAAAATGACTGTTTCAACAGTAAAAGAACAAAGGGAAACTTTCTCTGTGTATGAATCCGGAGCTATTAATGATAATTTATTCGCATTATTCCCTAGAATTGGGGTGATTTAGACAATTACTGTTTTCATTTGTCAGATTTTATCTGAATACTAATGTTAGACGTTCTGCAAAATCTGCTGTAAAATAAAGTTCATTATTTGAGATCATTAGACATCTAGTAAATGATTATTTTTTGTTACAATTAATAGATGAAAATCCATTATTATCACATGTTCTGAAAACAATGTTTAAATCAGTGAATAAGGATATTTAATAAGAACCATTAAATTGTAAAAAACAAAGGATCCACATCAGGTTACAGAACATGGGTGAAAATTGTAGGCAAAAATAATTTTTAATTGAAGACTCTAATATCTTTTTTTAGATTTAATTTATATTTTTTAGATTAGTCACTGACGACACCAAAAAACATTTTTATAGGAAAAATATCAATTATGTATTCAAATAACGCTTTGTAATTTATTAAAAATGGTACTTTCGTATTAACCAAATGCCTGGGATAAATAGACGAAGATATTTGCTATTTACAGCAACTTTTATTATTCTGATTAATTCAGTGTTTAAGTGAGTAGTTTGTTCACATATCTGTTAAAATTATTTTATTTCGTAACCTCGATTTATTAATTGATGAAATTTTAATTTCCTTATGTAATTTTAATCAGAAACAAATGTTATGAAACGTTTGTATTATTTTAATTGGAAAACGGAGTAATATTTTCGTAATCAAAATGCACGCGATAAAGATAATTTTTTAAAAATATTGTTTTAATTTTGTTTTTTCGGCGGTATAAAAATTGAATTTGTGCGATGTTTAGAAGTTAAAAAAGTTGTAAGTAAAAGAGAAATATATTGCTGAGATCGTTGCCACCATCATTAACCACGTTAACGTTATTCACGGACATATTTTTATACTGTATAATATAGATATGTCTTGAAAATTAATGCTTAAATCATTGAATCGGAAATTGAATAAGAATCATAAAGCATAAAAATTAGAATGAAAATAGTGTGACGAAAGTTATATAAAAGTGTCTATATGAAAGCGTATAAAAGTGTATTGTAAAAAAGTCTTTTTAAGGTATTAAGTTTTTTTCTATTGAATAGTTTAGTATTAATGAAGTTAAAAATGTATAAACGAAATGTGTTTTTTTTTTTCATTTTTCGGTAAAGGTGGAAGATTTATCAGCAAATGGTGTCAAAGGTATAACGTTTTGAACCGAATTTCTGGACGCGACAGGTTTTTTGGATAGTTGTTTCCAGAGAAATAGATATTAAATGGAAAAAGAGTCTAAATATGGATTTCAAGTTCTGGAATTTTCAGAGCTGGGCTTAAGTTTCCCATTGGAATTTTCAGTAAATGTCATAAAAGATAAAATGTTGCCAACTTGTAATATACTTATTTTATTGCGGAAAGTATTCATATCATAATAACAGACGGTATAGTTCATGTCACTAAAATATCATTCATTTCACTAGGATTTTTTTACATTATCTCGTACTGGATATTTGCTCATAGTACAATTTTAATGTAATAGAATTGTAATTAATTGTTTGTAAAAGTGTTTTAAAACTTAATTTCATAAAATAAAATTAATAGGTATAATAGGAAAATCTGCACATAAAATAAATTTTGTATCCAAGCATTTTTGCATAAGAGTTCTTATTCAAAAATGCATGAATACAAAATTTATGCACTAGTTATTTTAATTGTTGCACTAGTGCAACAGCTATTGAACCAAGATCTGAATATTTATAAAACTAGTTACAGTTATAAAAGCATCTCATTTGCCACGTTTGACGTACAATTTCCAACTTGTTGTTTTAAATTTCGCTCATCACTTTGCCAACTAAGAATACAATGCAATCTCATATTGCATAACAATACTCTTAATTGATACTGTAAAAACTCACTAAAAAGGAAGGAATTACAATCATCAAAATCAAGAAATTCAAAAATAACCTAAATTATTGTTTAAATATGTAGCTTTGAATAACAAAGATATGCTACACATCCTAATGTTTCACCCAGTTATCAAATGAATAGCAAGCGAAAATGATGCTTTTCAACATTTAAATGAACAAAAGGAAACTTTCCCTGTGTGTTTGAATTAAGCGCTATTAAGGGTAATTTGTTTGAAATATTTTCCCAAACTGGGGTGCATTAGACAATTACTATTCTCATTTGTCACATTTATCTAACAGTAATATGTGAGATTCTACGAAATCTGTTGTAAAATAAAAATGATTATTTCAGATAATACTCCAGAAAATTTCCTCTTAACAATTACATTTTTGATGATTGATAGCTGAAAGTCCGTTATTATAATATGTTTTGAAAACTGTTTTAAATCCTTGAACAGATTTGGGTGGTGATTTAAAATTGTAATATTTAGAAAAAAGCAATGAAAATTCTGTAATAAAAATTACATATAAATTTAAGCATCGAAAACTGGTAACATTTTCTACTTCTTTCAATGACGGAAGTTCGAATGCTTTTTTTCTTAATTACACTATTTCTTTTCGCTTTAATAAACATACATATATTTATTTATTTATAACTCGTGTAAAATTTCATCTTTGTTTTAAAATAAATCTAGAGAGAAGACAGCTCATTACCAACAACTATGAAAAGATGTTTCTTCAGAAATCATAACTTAATATTTTCGTATTCTAATACACTGTGGGAACAAAACGTTCCATGAAAGAATGGTCAGTTAGTTGTAAAAATTTTAGGAATATTTCTTGAAAATCTTCGAAATTTTTAGGATACTCGATCCACGTATTGTTGTTGTCAACTTTGATCAAGAAACATTCACAACAGAAAATCAGAATTTCCCTGGCAATTATTTTTGGGCAATCAGCTGCACATTATTTCCCGGGAACATTCCTGGATATTTTTACAATGATCATACCATTATTTCTAGCTCCAGGTGTTTAAAACAATATACTTAAGTCGTAGATTGAAAAGCATGCTAATGAAACGGGTGGGAATTGGAAAAATTGCTGTAAAAAGGAAATCTGGGAAGAAGAGAGCTCATTACCAACAACTATGAAAAGGTGTCCCTTAAGAAATCATAATTTTATATTTTCATATGCGAATAACATAAAAAATGCACAAACATTTATGACAAACTGTGGAGAGATACTGTTCCTTAAAATAATTGTCAGCTAGTTGCCCAAAAAGATTCAAAGAATATTTCTTGAAAATTTCCGAAACTTCTAGAATGTTCGATTCACATACTGTTGTTGTGAACTTAGATCAAGAATCATTCACAATAGAAAATCAGAATTAGCCTGGAAATTGTTTTTGAGAAACCAGCTGCCCAGTATTTTCCAGGAACTTCCTGGACTTTTTTTTTCAATAACCGTACCATAGTTGGGGAGAAAAAACGTTCCTTGAAAGAATGGTCAGCTAGTTGCCCAAAAATTTCAAGGAATATTTCTTGAAAATGTCCGAAACTTCTTGGATGCTCAATACACATATTGCTATTGTCAACTTTGACCAGGAATCATTCACATTAAAGAATCTGAATTTTCCTGGAAATGGTTTTTAGGAAACCAGCTGTCCATTCTCTCCCAGGAACGTTCTGAATTTTTTACTATGAACATACCATTGATGTGGGGAAAAAACGTCTTTTGAAAGAATGATCAGCTAGTTTCCCAAATATGTTGAAGGAATATTTCTTGAAAATGTACAAAACTTCTAGTATGCTCGACTCACATATTGTTTTTGACAACTTTGATCAAGAAGCATTCACAATAAAAAAAAAAAAAGAAAAAAAAACAGAATTTTAATGGAAATTGTTTTGGGGCAACATGCTACCCATTATTTTCCAAGAACTTTCGTGGATTTTTTTTTTTACAATAAATACACCATATTTGTGAAGATAAAAAGTTCCTCGAAAGAATGGTCAGTTAGTTGCCCAAACATGTTCAAGGAATATTTCTTGAAAATGTCCAAAAACTTCTAGATGCTCGACTCACATATTGCTCGACTCACATATTGCTCGACTCACATATTGTTGCTTTCAACTTTGATCTGGAACCATTCACAATAAAAAAACAAAGTTTTCTGGTAATTATTTTTTTTTTGGCAAAGAGCTGCCCATTATTTCCCAGGAACAATCCTGTTTTTTTTTTCCATTAAACATACCATTGTTGTGGGGAAGAAATGATTCCTGAAAGAATGGTCAGCTAGTTGCAAAAACATTTTCATGAAATATTTCTTGAAAATGTCCAAAACATCTAGGATGCTCGATTCACAAAGTTGTTAACTTTGGTCAGGAATCATTGACAATAGTGAATCAGAATATTTCTGGAAATTGTTTTGGAGCAACCAGCTGCCCATCATTTCCCAGGAACGTTTCTGGATTTTTTTGCAATGAACATATCATTATTGTGCGGTGGGACGTTTCTTGAAAGAATGGTCAGCTACTTGCCTAAACTTTTTTCAGAAATATTTTTTGAAAACGTCCGAAACTTCTAGAATGCTCGATTCACAAAGCTGTTGCCAACTTTGATCAGGAGTAATTCACAATAGAAAATTAGAATATTCCTGGAAATTGTTTTGGTGTAACCAACTGCCCATTATTTCTCGGGAATGTTCCTTGATTTCTTTAGATGGACATGTTTTTTACAATTTTTTCTAGTTCCAGCCTTTAAAACAAGGCACTTAAGTCGTAGATGCAATATAATGCTTATGAAATGGATGGAAATTAAAAAACTTGCTGTAAAAATAAATATTTTCAAAAGCAGATAATTTTAATTGCATTTCTGTTCTACAGCGTGTTCAAAATGTCTGAATACAATTGTCTTGTTTCTGCTTCACATTTTCAAAATTGATTTTATGTGAATTACTTGTTTTAGATAGTCACTGAACAGTCCACGTGTGAGGGGTCAATGATCTCATCCATGATCATGGATATAGTACCATGATATTCCATTATTTTCAAGGAACGTGCCTTGATTTTTTTTTTTACAATGAACATACCATTGTTTCTAGTTTCAGTCATTTAAAACAAAGTATTTAAGTCTCTAATTGCATAGCATGCTAATTAATAGGCGTAGAACCGGCGTCTTCCGTTAGTTTTTTTTCCCTTATAAATAAAAATATAGATTTTTTAACAGAAAAATTTAGAGTAGACTCTGTAAATTTACCGAATAATTTCTCTGTTATTTAACGGAATGTCTGTTTTTTTAATCTCTGTAATTTTGCATAAGACTTAAGATAACAGATTACCAGCAGATTCGCTGTAATTTCACAAAGAAATTTTTAAACAGTGTATTTAAGAGGGGGTTGGTCTTATTTGCTTGGTTCTTGATGTATACTTACAATGTTTATGCTATGAATTAAAATCATTTGTGCAATGATTGTGTTTGTTGACATATACTTTTTGAAAAAAGGAATAACAGCATTGAAATCCATGTAATCTATAGTAAACTGTTTTTTTTTTCTGCTATTAATGTTACTCAAATGTATTTTTCATAAAAGACATACTTTATTTGAATACACGTAATCAATAATATTCAGGTTATTTCTACTTATTTTAAGCGTTTCAAACAATACTTCTACTAAAAGACGAACATCCTTCTTATAACAATCGCCATCTGCTCTAATTCTTCAAATTTCCTATCATCTTTCGAAATTCCGACAAGGACGGTACTTTTGTTGTTAAAAGGCGTAGTCATAGATTGATTAGAATGTTAAAGAAGAGGGAGAAAATTAGGAAAGCTGTTGGAGAGAGAATATTTCTCTTGTGAGATGCTTCAGTGCCCAGAGAGAATTAAAAGATGCAAATAGCTCTTAATGAATCGGATAAATGAAGGAATATATTACGGGATAAAACAGAGTAAGGTAATTTTGGAATAAAGCTTGTAAAGTCCGGATAGTGCTTTTACGAAGATTAATTACGCAAATTTTATGAGTGACGTAATGAGTTTTGTTAATTAGTGTCATGTATATTATAGTAACGTTTTGGTTTAATTAGTGTGGTAAATAATAAACGGAATTTTTTGTCATTTGTTGACATATAAGTGAATTCAGATAATAGAATATCATGTCTAAGTTTAAACATGCAGTTACTTTTGATTAAAAGGTTATTTTTGACGAGTAATATTAACATGTATATAGTAGTGTCCATTTTTACAATAAAAAAGAAACAGTTTGTAATTAAAATTTATGTTACTTAATCATTTATGTTCCGACGATACTTCAAAGTTACAATTAAACCATTAAGGAACTTGTTATATTATTCATTTAACACATCGATTGGCAGTAATACAATTAAAAAAAAAGTTAAATATACTTTTCTTGTCATGTTCTAAAAGCATTATTCGTTGGACAAAGCAAATGCAATGCAAAGCAAATGCAATGTAAAGCAAATGCAATGTAAAGCAAATGCAATGCAAAGCAAATGCAATGCAAAGCAAAATAGATGCAAAAGCAATGGTATTTTAAAGCATCATTAAAAGGAACTTGTAATATTATTTATATAGCCCATCGGTTGGCAGTTATACAATTTAAGATGAGTTAAAGATATTTTATTTTGTCATGTTCCAAAAGCCTTATTCGTCGGACAAATCAAATGCAATACAAAATCAAAGCAGTTGCGAAAGCAATGGTACTTAAAAGCACCATTAAAAAGAAATTGTAATATTATTCATTGAACGCATCGATTGACAGTAATATAATTTAATATGAGTTTAAAAAAAACTTCCAAAAGGATCATGTTCCAAAAGGATTATTCGTTGGACAAAACAAATGCACTGCAAATCAAAGCAGATGTAGAAGCAAAGCAATGGAAAGCAGATGCGAAAGGAATGCAAAGCAAAGCAGATGCAAAAGCAATGCAAAGCAAAGCAGATGCAAAAGCAATGATTCTTTAAAGTACCATTATAAGGAACTTGTAATATTATTAATTTAGCACATCGGTTGGTTGTAATACAGTTTAAAATGAGTTAAAGACACTTTGTTGCTTTACTTTGTTACTTCTGTTCCTTACTTTACTTTTTTATAATATAAAAGACTTCGTTGGACAAAGCAAATATAATGTACTTAAAAGCACCATTAAAAAGAACTTGTAATATTATTCATTTAACACATCGATTGTCAGTAATACAATTTAATATGTGTTCAAAAAAAAATTACTTTATTGTGTTTCAAAAGCATTATTCGTCGGACAAAACAAACGCACTGCAAAGCAATGCAGAATCAGAAGCAAAGCAAAGCAGATGCAAAATCATTCGAAAGCAGATGCAAAAGCAATAATTCTTTAATGCACCATTAAAATGAACTTGTAATATTATTCATTTAACACATCGATTGGCTGTAATACAATTAAGATGAGTTAAAGATATTTTGTTGCTTTACTTTGTTACTCCTGTTTCTTGCTTTACTTTGTTATGATCTAAAAGACTTATTCATTGGACAAAGAAAATGCAATGCAAAGCAAAGCAGATGCAAAATCTATAGTAACTTTAAAGTATCATAAAAAGGAACTTGTTATGTTATTCATTTAACACATATCGATTGACAGTAATACAGTTAATATGAGTTAATAATAATAAAAAAAAAAAACTTTACTTTATCATGTTCCAAAAGCTTTATTAGTTGGACAAAGCAAATGCACTGCAAAGCAAAGCAGATGTCAAAACAAAGCAAAGCAGATGCAAAAGCAATGCAAAGTAAAGCAGATGCAAAATCAATGATTCTTTAAAGTAACATTAAATGGAACTTGTAATATCATTCATTTAACACATCGATTGGCTGTAATACAATTTAAGATGAGTTAAAGCTACTTTATTTTATCATGTTCCAAAAGCATTATTTACTTTTACAGTTACAATTGCAGTAAACGTGCAGTTATTTTTGATTAAAAGATTATTCTTTTCAGATTTCTCGCTTGCATTTTAATACTTTTAAATGATTTTTTTTTTTATATATAAGATAGCTGGGCTCTATCTGTAATGTTGTTAGTTTTTACTTTTTGGATTTTAGTTGAAGATTTCTTTTATAGAGTTACTTTCAATTTCAGAAATTGTTTCGAAAGTGAAAGTATCCACATACAAAAAACCTGCAAACAAAATCGAAAAAGTAAAAAACAGAGATTGTAGAAATTCACCTCAGCAGTCTAATGAATAAAAAAACATTGTTTAAAAATATTAAAATGAAAACGAGATATTTTAAAAGGACTGTGCCATAGGATTAACATTAGCGAGTGGGTGTTTCCGCCTGAGTGAAGTAAAATAGAGTATATTAAGAGAATGCACTATTAACGCAAAGACACTTAAGCTAAGTTTAAATCAATGACAGCGTTCTTTTTAAATTTCTCGTTTGCATTTTATAATTTGAAAAGAACGCTCATGTCAGTACATTTTCTAAGTGCACTTTCAGTTGGATCACTTTTATGTGCAAAGAAAGAATATCTCCATAAACAAGAGTCATGCATTATGCATTCACAATGTCTGGTGAAAAATGGACTATCACTTTGATATTTTCTGTGTGACTAAAAAATGCCACATAAGCAATGGAAAGCAGTTACAAAAACAATGCAAAGCCAAGCAGATTACAACAAGGTAACTTTATCAAAACTTTACAAGTATCATCAAAAGGAACTTGTTATGTTATTCATTTAACACATCGATTGACAGCAATACAGTTTAATATGAGTTTAAAAAAAAACTTTACTTTATCATGTTCCAAAAGCATTATTCGGTGGACAAAACAAATGCACTGCAAAGCAAAGCAGATGTAGAAGCAAAGCAATGGAAAGCAGATGCGAAAGGAATGCAAAGCAAAGCAGATGCAAAAGCAATGCAAAGCAAAACAGATGCAAAAGCAATGATTCTTTAAAGTACCATTATAAACTGTGCGCAAAAAAAAAAAAAAAAAAAAAAAAAAAAAAAAAAAAAAAAAAAAAACGTTGAGATTTTTCTGTAACATATTTGACTTACCCTGTATTTTTATTCTTTTAGTTATCATAAGGAACACAATATCAACGCAATTTCTTTGGCTTTAACTTATCAAGTTTTATTACATAAATATTAGCGGCTCGAGAAGATTCTAGTATAATTAATTTATTAATACAACTAAGCTAAATAATGCATAATGCTTTTATAATGCTGCTTTTTGGTTCAGAATTTCAGATATTCGACACAATGATGGCATCTGGTGAGTAGACAGATTATTTCTACCTATCGCCACCTGTCGATGTTCAGCAATATTATATTATATTCAAAATTTTCTTAGAACCACGATTTCTTTGTTATAAGAAACTGCAGTCATAGATTGATTAGAATGTTATGGAACAGGATAAGAATGTCAAAGCCTCGAGTAAAGAAAATTATGGCTCTTTTCATATGCTACAATGGCCAGCGAGAGGTATAAGATGCAAATATGTTTTCATGAATCGTATAAATGACAGAATACATTACTACGACTACGACGGTTGTAAAAATTGCAAAAAATTGTTTTATTTCTTAGATTAATTACGCATGTTTTGTCATGCGACATTATGAGTTTTGTTATTTCTTGTTTATGAACATTTCAGTGGCATTGTGGTTTAATTAGTAAAGTATAGTTTGGTCATGGGGCAGTGATGAAACAGGTTATTCTTCAGTAGACAGCCATTTATTACTTATTCAGATTTTATTCACCCAGGGTTAAAGTTGTAAAAATTTGTGATTCTTTTTTTTTTTTTGACTAATTAGACAAGTTTTGTCACGCGACATTATGAGCTTTGTTATTTCGTTTTTATGAACGTTTCAGTGTCGTTATGGTTTAATTAGCAACGTACAGTTTGGCCAGGGGATGATGATGAAATTGATATTTTTATGCTATCTATCTATAAGAATATCATATATATCTATATATATAGATATATATGATAGAATATGAATATAATAGAAGATCTATATACCATTATCTGTTTTTACTCTTAATTTTTCCAACTGACAATATAACTGAAATTTTTTATGAAAATGTATTGTCTGATTTGGAATTTTGTTCTTTATAGAGGCGGTAATAAATTTCAGCTATATCTTCAGACAGCACGATAAAAATTGTTCCTAAATCTATAACTTTATTAAAATTAAAGAATTATTTTTATTCTTTTAGTTATCATAAGGAACACAATATCAACGCAATTTCTTTGCCTTTAGGTTATCAAATTTCATTAGACAAATATTAGTGGCTCGAAAAGATTCTAGTATAATTAATTTATTAATACAACTAAGCTAAATAATGCATAATGCTTTTATAATGCTGCTTATTGCTTCAGAATTCCAGCCATTCGACACAATGATGGCATCTGTGAGTAGACAGATTATTTCTATCTATCGCCACCTGTCGATGTTCTGCAATATTATATTATATTCAATTTTTTTTCTAAGAACCACGATTTCTTTGTTATAAGAAACTGCAGTCATAGATTGAGTAGAATGTTATGGAGCAGGATAAGAATTTCAAAGCCTCGAGTAAGGAAAATTATGTCGCTTTTCATATGCTTCAATGGACAGCGAGAGTTATAAGATGCAAATACGTCTTAATGAATCGGATAAATGGCAGAATACATTACTGTGACAACAGATTTTATCCACAGAAGGGTTAAGGTTGTAAAAATTTGCGAAAATTGTTTTAGTTATTAGATTATTTACGCATGTTTTGTCACGTGGCGTTATGAGCTTTGTTATTTCGTGTTTATGAACGTTTCAGTGTCGTTATGGTTTAATTAGTAAAGGTATATAGTTTATGTCGTGGGTCAATAGTGAAATAGATATTCTTCAGCAGATAACCCTTTATTGGTTATCTATAGAAGAATAATTTAGATTTGTTACTATGCAATCATTTTTAATTATTCTTATTAAGCATGTGACTTTAAGTTTTGATAATAATATTGTAATTAAAAAGAGATTTAATAAAACTAAAAAACAGTTAAAAATCACATAATAAAACAAATTACAGTTAGACGTTTCAAGCTCTATACAAGCTCCTCATCAGTACAAATGTAAATCGAAAACCAAAACTGTTGTTTATACATGTCCACGTTCAAGAATATGCCATTTTAAAATATTTAATCACCAAAATTACACATTTAAAATATGTAATTCTCAGAATCAAACGTAATATAATTTAAAAAATGTTTGAAACGAACCGCTAGCAAACATTAAAATATTTTAATCGTTCTCCAATCCGCCGACAGGGTATGCGAACTGAGCTATCGATGAACTCAAAGAGCACTGATTTTACATTTAATCTACGTACGAACATCAAACATTTTTTATCCAAATAAAAAAAAAAATCAAATGTTAAGCGAGAAAAAAGTCAAACGACGATAATCACACCGGCCTATAACCTTTCCTGCACCAAGGCAGTCAATGTAGTCAAAAATAGTTTCATCAACTAGGTACAATTTTCCTTCCAGTAGATTTCTAATTCCGTGATTTTAAATATTAAATCACCAAGGAGTATATGTCACAGTAGAACCGCGCATATCCCGGTGGAATTGTACATACTTCATTTAGGGGAGTAATTCAGGGGAGCTTCTTCAAGCGGATGTTGCATGACCACCCAGTTTCACCAATATAAAAAGTGTCTCAAACTTTATAAGGGAAGCTGTAAACTATACCGGTATTCTGTAAGGGCGTGCTCTTTAGCGATTTAATATTTTAATGTAATATAATTGTAATCTTGTAAACCAACCTTCTAGAAAAATTCTGCTTTTAAAATTATTAAAGTTAAATTTAATTACTTTAATATTTACGAGATCTGGGATGTGGTGGGCATCTAATATTGAATGATTAACAAGTTTCGATTGTAAATTGCCGGATTTGTAAGCGCGTTTATGCTTCTTCAAGTGGATGTTGCATGACCACCCAGTTTCACCACTATAAACAAAGTCACAAACTTTACAAGGGATGCTGTAAACTATACCGGTATTCTGTAAGGGCTTGCTCCTTAGCGATTTAATATTTTAAATGTTATCTTGATTGTTGTATCTTGTTATCTTGATATCACATTTCTTATATCAAGAATATGTGATATCATGATATCACATATCCTTGAATGTGAACATGTGTAAACAACAGCTTTTTTTAGGTGCGTTCGTAATTATATAAATACGTAGCACCTATAGTCGTCGTTTGGTCCGTCCGTCTGTCCGTCCGTCTGTCTGTCTGTCTGTCCGTCTGTCTGTCCGTCCGCATATAACAACGCAAAAACTACCCAACCAAATGGTTTGCAATTTAAAATATATTATCTTTGCAGAATTTTGTCGAGACATTTCAAATTTTATTAAAATCGAATCAAAACTTTAGGAGATATTAATAAAAATATTTATTAAGAAATTTGAATTTTTTTTTTTTAAATCGGTGCTTTTTTGTTATAGGAGCTTCCGGAGTTTAATCGTCAAGCGACCGAGATACTTATTTTAATACAGAAATTAATCTGCAGACGATATAATTCATTTCACAGAATTAAAAATCATCAAGATCTGAATATTTATATAACTAGCTGATACATATATATCTGAATATTTATATAACTAGTTAAGATATTTGTATGAACAGTGTCATAAAATATATACTTAACTAGCTGTTTAACCCGTTCTACGCACGGGATATCATGAATTTAATTCTAAAACGTGCGTACGAACGCACCTCGTTTGTAACGTTTGACGTACAATTTCCAACTTGTTTTTTTCAATTGACATTTGTACTGTTGAGAAGCTTGTAATACAGTTTGAAACGTCTACTTTAATTGATTTTATTATGCGGTATTAATATGTTTTTTAGTTTTTATTAAATATCTAATTTTAAATGTATTTTTAATTTTAAAATTCTGATTTAGACGTAATATGTTTAATTTTTTAATATTGCAATGTTTGCAATTTTATCTAACTATATATTTTAAATATAGAAACATGGTGTTTGTTTTAAAATGTCTCTATGATCTTTCGTTCTTAAAAGTAAATTAGTACTGGGAAACTATATTTGAGAAACAGTTAATAATGTGATTAACCAAAATGGATAGTCAATGTAAAAGTAATTTTTGTTAAGAAAATAGTTTGGTTTCTCCTGTTCTCCTCCTCCTCTCCTCCAAAAAGTAGTACTACCTTCCAGAAGTTTTTCAACAACAAAGAGAATAAAACTTATCTTCTGTTACCTGCAATTAAAAGCCATCTATATATTTAAAGCTAAAAGAGCATCTTTTTTAGATTTCACGTAAAATTGATCCAACTTTTGCTCCAACTTTTTTTCAAAGCGGGAATAGAATACCAAGGGGATTCTCTCTTCTATAGTTTGACAGTGGACAGGGTCTGAACAAAAGGGAACAAACCCACACAATGAGAAACCCATTCATCCTTCTCCCCCACTTCCAATGTGAAGAAAAACTTTCTCTTTCTTTGAAATGGCAACTTTTCCTTCAGATGAATTTTACAAGCAGTCATATTTTGTTGTCTGGATACTGGGTCAATTTTCGTTGAAGAGGAACGCTTCACCCTTCGGACAAAAAAGAAATCAACAATCACAGTCACATCAACAATCACATTTTTAAAAATACGTTGATGCAGTTTCTGCAGGATTCTAAATGAAATTTTCTTTTTTTGTCTTTTATTTAAATCCAAGTTGACCGGATTCGAAGACAGTGAGGCGCCCAATCGAAGACAGTGGTGCGCCAGTCCGTTTAATTCCAGGACCGTTTGGAATAAACCGACCGGCGGCGTAGCGGGCGAAGCTTCGCTATTAAATGTAAAGTTGAAACAAGATTTCTAGCCTTTTAGAGAGAATACGCTATCAAAAAGAATTCTTTCATCTAAAACGTTTTGTTATATATAGCATTGGCAGATGGAATTGAATCTAATATAATTAATGTATTAATACATCTAACTCAATAATATAAAATGTTTTTATGATACTGCTTATTGTTTTAGAATTTCATATATTCATCAAGATGGTCGCATAGTAGACTGATTCTTTACGTCTATGACCATATGTGCCAATGTTCTGGAATAATATATTACCTTCATCAAATTTTTCTAAGAACGGAGAAATTTTTGTTATGAGAAATTGATTAGAAAGTTACGGATCAGGATAAGAATTCCAAAGACTCCTGGAAGGAAAATATATCTTTAATCACATGCTTCAATGCCCAAACAGAGTTAAAAAGTGCCAATGCACCTTAATGAATCGAATGCATTACGGTGAAAGAATAGTGCTAATCAACAATAGAGTTATGGGTGTAAAATTTTGCGAAAACTGTTTTAACCCGTAGATTAATTAAGCATGTTTTGTCATTTGACAGTAGGAGTTTTGTTATTTCGTGTTATGAACGTTTCAGAAACGTTACAGCTTAATTAGTGAGGTATTGTTTAGTTATATAAGTATTAATAAATTGAAGCAAAGATTAACAACACATTTTTTTTTTATCTTATCATGGCACTCACAGCTTATAGTGAAACATCTAGTGTATACTTAAGTTTTGATTTATTACAAATTACAGTTTATTACAAATTAAATTTTAACGAGCTACATGAGCTTAAGAGTGTTTTCTGCTCTTGGGGTTTGCTCTTTTTCTTTCTTTCTTTTTCATTTTTCTTTTCCCTGTTCTTGATAGCGTTTTGGATATTCATAATCTTAAGGGTTTTTTTTTTTTTCAATACTGTAACTATGACATATTTCTACTTTTAACAGTCTCAAATGCAAAATAAAATAAAATAAATAAATAAATACTCACACAAACAGTACACTGACAACAAAATAAATAGTTTTCTATTGATTTTTTCCCCTTTTATAATATTTGGAAATACTCCTCTGAAAGATATAACAAAATATTCTAATATTCGTTGCTGAATATTATAATTGTAATTTTCTGTTTTTTTTCTTATTTCTGTTGACTATTTCTTCTAACTAGTTATTAAAATAGTACAGTTATTACAAATGAAGGCAAAATTTATTTTTAAGGTTTTACCTTTGTTGGTATACTAAAAGTGCATGCAAACCACACATTTACAATTACTCTTCATCCTTTGTAATTACCTAAAACCTTTTGCGATCTAAGAGGCTTTGCAGATACGGACAAGTTCAACATAGGGCATTTCACCCTCATTTCTTGCTTCATCAGATATTAGTTGTATAATAATTAGTTATTAGTTATTAGACATTATAGTCAGGCATTAGGCATTTTTTTGTTGAGTTCGCCAGAGTGCAAAAATTTCAAAAGCATTTTCCTTGAAACCAGCATTCATTGTGCTCGCCTTTCGTAACTTCAATGCCTCATACGTAGCATTTAAATTTGCAGACGTACATATATTAGTACAGATATTCTTCAGATAATACACTGCTGCCCATCCAAAATGCAACACCATGAAGGAATGCAAATAACATAATGATATTTATTGGACAAATACATTATAATGGGAAGGACAAGTGATTACATTTTCAGATCCTGAGAAAACCCTACTCAAAGCAGCCACCACTGGCCGAAATAACAGCATTTATCTGTCTAGCTATGGAGTCGAACAGAGATTGGATGTCATGTACTGGTACATCAATCCATGCAGCTTAAACACTATGCCGCAGTTCATCAACCGTAGTAACGGGCGAGTGGTGACGGGCCAGTCGCTCAGAAGCCATTGACAGGACACTTTCAATCGGTGAGAAATCAGGAGAACGTACCGGTCAGGGCAACAGTCGAACATGTTCTGTATCAAGGAAGGTCAGGATAGTACTACCAACATGCGGTCGTGCATTGTACTGCTGAGAAGTACAGTTCCAGAGGCCTCGCAGCTAGTGCAGAACCACGGGCAGTAACATCTCAGAAATGTAACGCTGCTGTTCATATTGTCGGCAATGGGAACAAGAAGTCATCGAGGCGTGTATTCAATGGCACTCCTCACCATCACTGCAGGTTATGGGCCTCTATGATGATGTCAAACCCAAGCTGGCAAAGTGAGTTCTCAAGAATGCCACCAAACACAGATGCGGCCTTCATGATGCACACAGTGCCTGGATTCATCTGAAAAGACGACGTGAGACGCCATTCCTGCGTCATATGCAGCATCATGATGCCCGCATCCGTGTTTGGCAGCATCTGGAAAACGCACATTGCCAGCTTGCATTCGACATCGCCATACTGGAATATCACCTGGAGTGACGGTATGAGGTGCCATTGGATACACGTCTCGGTAACCTCTTGTTCGCATTGTCGGCAATTTCAACAGCAGCCGTTACATTTCTGATGTGTTACGTCCCGTAGTTCTGCCCTATCTTCGATGTCTCCGGAACTCTACGTTACAACAGTACAATGCACGACCGCATGTTGCCAGTACTATCCCGACCTTCCTTGATACAAAACATGTTCGTCTGTTGCTCTGGCCAGCACGTTCTCCTGATTTCTCACCAATTGAAAATGTCTGGTCAATGGCTGCTGAGTGACTGGCACGCCACCACTCGCCCGTCATGATGAACTGTGGCACAGTGTTAAAGCTGCATGGACTGATGTACCTGTACATGACAGCCAATCTCTGCTCGACTCCATGCCTAGGCAGATAAATGCTGTTATTGCGTACAGGGGGGGCAACTCTGGGTAATGTTTTCTCAGGAACTATACCTCTAAATTTTCTGAAAATGTAATCACTTGTCCTTCACATTATAATGTGAACTTTGTCCTATAAATATCATTCTGTTATTTGCATTCCTTCATGGTGTTGCATTTTGGATGGTCAGCAGTGTAGTTATACTATTAATTATTGGTTTTTATTAGTTATTAGATATTAGTTAGCCAGACATTAAGTTTTTTTGTTGAGTTCGCATGAATGCAAAAAAAAATTGCAAAAGCATTTTCCTTGAAATAAGAGTTTATCGAGTTTGTACTTCGTATCCGCAACGCCTCATGTGTATTATTTAAATTTGAAGCCGTACATATATAAGTTATATTATTAGTTGTTAGTTATAATTCGTTATTAGACATTAGTAGTCAGACATTAGGCCATTTTTGTTGAGTTCGCCTGAATGCAAAAATTTAAAAGGGATTTTCCTTGAAACTAGCATTTGTTGAGTTCGTCCTTCGTATCCGCAAGTTTAAAGTTTAAAAATTAGTTTGAGCATTCATAGGTTAGTTCTTGGGTTCAGACACTGCAGTGTCATCTTTTGACTAAAATCTGAACTTTTTATAAAATTATTCTATAATAACGTAGCTATTAATAAAATTATTGTAATTACTGTACCTTATAAACATGTCATTTATTTCATCGCCCTGTTTATTATATATAGTTAATGAATTCTTGAATTCTAAAGTTAGTTTATGAAACACCCTGCATATGCAAAAAAGGCAAAAACTCTGTTAAATGACTGTGTCATCCTACGCCCTACATTTTACTTTGTACAACATGTGTGCTTTTTCTACTTACAAACACATAGTCATAGACACTTTGATGTTTTGTAGGCGTACAAATCAGACTATGGCTGAATATTGCAATGAAATTATTGTAAGTACTGTACCTTATAAATATGTCATTTATTTCATCGCTCTATTTACTATAAATAGTAAATGAATTCTTGAATTTTAAAGTTAATTTATGAGACACCCTGCATATGCAAAAAAAAAGGCAAGAACTATGTCATGACTTTGTTATCTTGTGCTCTACATTTTACTTTGTAACATGTGTGCTTTTTCTATTTACATTACATAGTCATAGACACTTTGATGTTTTGTAGGCGAGCAAATCAGACTACGGTTGAATATTGTAATGAAATTATTGTAAGTATTGTACCTTATAAACATGTCAATTATTTCATCGCTCTATTTACAATAAATAGTTAATGAATTCTTGAATTTTAAAGTTAGTTTATGAGACATCCTGCATATGCAAAAAAGGCGAAAACTCTGTTAAATGGCTATGGCATCCTGCGCTCTACATTTTACTTTGTATAACATGTGTGCTTTTTCTACTTACATATACATAGTCATAGACACTTTGATGTGTTGTAGGCGTGCAAATCAGACTACGTTTGAATATTGTAAGTACTGTACCTTATAAACATGTCATTTATTTCATCGCTCTATTTATTATATATAGTTAATGAATTCTTGAATTCTAAAGTTAGTTTATGAGGATCCCTGCATATGCAAAAAAGGCGAAAACTCTGTTAAATGACTATGTCATCTTGCGCTCTACATTTTACTTTATATAACATGTGTGCTTTTTCTACTTATAAACATAGACATAGACACTTTGATGTTTTGTAGGCGTGCAAATCAGACTACGGTTGAATATTGTAATGAAATTATTGTAAGTAATGTACCTTATAAACATGTCATTTATTTCATCGCTCTATTTACTATATATAGTTAATGAATTCGTGAATTTTAAAGTTAGTTTATGAGACACCCTGCATATGCAAAGAAAGGCAAGAACTATGTCATGACTATGTCATCCTGTACTCTACATTTTACTTTGTAACATGATGTGTGCTTTTTCTACTTACATTACATAGCCATAGACACTTTGATGTTTTGTAGACGTGACAATCAGACTACGGTTGAATATCTAGGGTACCACTTGAGATAACAGCTATAGTGTAAATCTCGATTAAATCATCGAGCTGTACTGATTAGTGTTTCCAAGTTAAGATCAATCCCACTCGCAAAAATAAAAGTTAATTTTTGAAACAAGCCTCTCAAGAAACATAATGGAGTACATTATCCACGTGACAAAATCAAAATTAAGTGAATGTACGTCATAACAATGTTCCGAATGTAATTGTTCTCAATCAATATACATTGTGTTGTTTTGAATTCAAAATGTTTCAAGGCTTTCGTTAAAAATTAATAAAAATGAATTGGCAACCGCTTGGATGAGGAACATATTGTTTTGATCGCCGGAATTCTTTTGGCTTTACTCTCGTTTCAATGAATAAATATTTATTGAAAGATGCGAAAACAATAAGGATGCAACTGAATTGTTCGAGAAAAAGGAAAATATGATTAATAAATATTTAGAGGAAATATTTCAAAAATGGGATAAAAGAAAGATTTGATGGAGTCGAATATTGTTTATTATTTCCAAGAGACTGGACTGTAGAAATAACATTGGAATTATATTACTAAACTAGAGGCGTAGAAACCCGTTGTATTGCATTTGCATTTTATAAAATCTCATGAGTTTTTTGGGGGGGACAAATACTTACCCCCCAATCTAGTTTTTAAATTAAAATGTCATAGCTAAAAATCTAATTATTATCGTTTATAAATCATAATTAGATCTTTCAATCTCCGTAAAATTCCTTAAAATTTATCAATTAGTTCTCGAGTTTTTGAACATTAAAATATTAGTTGATGGATTGATTTTTCCGGTTTTTTTCCGTTCTCTTATAAACTATTTTAAATATCGGAATGCCACTAAGTGGAAATTGTAGCCTTAATTATAATTTATATATCTTAATTAGATCTTTCAAGCGTCGTACGATTCTTAAAATTTAGTCAATTAGTTCCCGAGTTTTTGAGTATTGAAAGACTGAATGGTGGATGGATTATTGCGCCTTTTTCCTGTTTTCACAAAAGCCATTTAGATATCGGAATGCGACAAACAAAAGATTGTATCCAGAATTATAAATCTTAATTAGACCTTTCATTCGCCATCATATTCCTTAAATTTGATCAATTAGCTCTCGAGTTTTTGAGCATTGAAAGATTGATTGATTGATTCTTACAGTTTTTTCAAAGTCTGTTTTAGATATCGGAATGAAACAAACTGAATGTTGTAGCCTTAATTATCATTTATATATCTTAATTAGATCTTTCAATCGCCGTACGATTCTTTAAATTTGATCAATTAGTTCCCCAGTTTTTGAGTATTGAAAGTTTGGTTGATAGATTGATTCTTCCGGTTTTTTCCAGATTTCACAAAAGCAATTTAGATATCGGAATGCGACAAACTAAAGATTGTATCCAGAATTATGATTTATGAATCTTTAATTAGACCTTTCAATCGCCATAAGATTCCTCAAATTTGATCAATTAGTTCTCGAGTTTTTGAGCATTGAAAGATTTGTTGATTGGTTGATTCTTCCAGTTTTTCCCCGTTTTTTTTCAAAATCTGTTTTAGATATCGGAATGCAACAAACTGAACTTTGTAGCCAGAATTATCATTCATATATCTTAATTAGATCTTTCAATCGTCGTACGATTATTTAAATTTGATCAATTGAGTTTTTGAGTATTGAAAGATTGGTTGGTGAATTGATTCTACCGGCTTGTTCCTGTTTTCACAAAAGCTATTTAGATATCGAAAAAAAAAAAAAAGGATAAGATTAAAATAATAAGATTAAAAATATATAAAAATATGAAAGTTTTTTTTAATTCATTTTTGAAGAAAGTACGGCCATAGATTTCTGTTTTTCTGGAACGCGGCGAAGTTCTAGTCAGGAAAAAATTCCAGCGTTGGTTTCATAAGTAACCCTTTTATCGCCAATAACCGTTGCTATGACGACGCATGTGACCTCGCTGCCGGGAACTGTTTTTTTTTTTTTTTTTTCATTATTCGGCGCATGAAAAGAGGCTCGTTTGGAAAAACCAACCACCATAGCCAAATATATTTGGAGTGATTTCAGGAAACGGTAAGATAATTTTGCTAAATTTAAGGTTACCGTATCGCTATCCCGGATTCGGCCTGCTAGTAAAAAATAAAATTGATTGTGTGATGAATTTGGAAAGCTTTGATAGAAATTTTATAATGAGTTTATAAAACAGATTTATTGTTTTCCTTATTATTTTTTAAATTATTACTCGCTAATAAACTATTTTTAATGGGATACTATCATTAAATAAAAATACATATAAATCGCGAATGAATTTTATTTTTTAAAGGAGAAAATCAGAAAGGATTAAAATAATTAATAGCTGCTGAATGATATTTAAACTTATATACCATGATTTCCTGCTTTTAGTATTACTATTGATTAAGTAGTTATACACTGACTTTTATTATGAATTTTTTTTTTTGTACCTTCTACAAGTTTAAAGCATGGAAAATATTTTTTTTTTATCTGAAGATATTTGATGCTGCACGATCACATTCGCAAAAAGCAGTATATTATGAATAACTGAAGTATTAAAAAAAGTAAAATAATTCATAAAAGCATAAGACAAAATAATAAATGATTTATTATAAAGACGTTGCCATTCGGAGGAGTCTAATTTGTGAGAAATATATTATTAAGCGTCTTAATAACCTTTATGTCAATATAAAGCTAGATGAGAAGAATGCGAAAATCTTATAAATCGTAGATTATTTGTTCCCTTCTCACTCTTTCACTTTTCAAGGAGGTAATTGATAAAATTACGGATCATGGAGCATGGAAAACGAGGCAATTACGAAGGATGAAGGATTTTTTTTTATTCCTTTCTCCATTTCCTTTGAACTAGCCTGTTGTTTGAGAAATAGAAGGCGAATAATCATAATAAAAAAATGGCAAAAAGAACATTGTTTCACAGAAATACAATAACGAAACTAATGTGGAGGAAGAAAAGTAAGAAATTCGTAGCGATAAATAAATAAATGACAAGGGGCTAGATACGGCGATCTGTGGCTGTAGTAGACTCTAACTAACACTCCTTTCAGCAGCTCTTAAAACGCCCTAAAAGACCCTATTTTCGGCGCCAAACGATCCGGAAGGCCGATCGCAACCGTAACGGGCAACGAACGAGACGTCACGACGCGTGCGCACCATTTAACCAATAGAGGCACAGCGCGCGCGTCAGTTAGCGCCAAATGGATCAAAAACAAAGGAAAAGCGCGTAAAAGGGAAAAAGTATTTTAGAAGTATTTTTCCAAATCATCGAGGCGATTTGATTGAAAAAACGGCACGAGCAGATTAAAAGCGACGTGAGAAGCCGAAATCCTATTTTCCATTTGCACCTTTTTTTTTTTCTTTTATTGAAACCCTTTTTATTTATTTATTTCAATTTTTTTTTTATTTCAACCCAACTCGCTAATGCTGCTGTTAAAAATGGAAATGCAATTTCGTGTGTTGTCTGGGGGATTTTGTCAGCATTAAGTGACGATAACCGACTTTTTATTTTCATTTCGTCTTTTGCTCTGAATTTCTTTTCAATTCTTTCCACAGCAATCTGCTCCCCCACCCCCGTACCAATCTGTTTTCCTCTTTTAAGCTGTCTGATGTTATTAAACCTTGATGTCATTGGTTCGAAAACAATACACGTCAAACAAGAAATTTGAAATCCCACCCCCTTTTACAGAAGGGAAAAAAAGTGATTATAAAAACAAAAGATTGACTTTTTCTTTTTTTTTCTGATTCATTTCCCATCGTCAATGTTCAATGTTCATTATGTTTGGATTAGATGGTTCGAAAAGTTCTTCCCTCCCTCCGGTTTAATGTATTCTTCAATTTAGATTTCTTTAAATATATGTTTAAAATAATGGGGATAGATGTTTATTATTTTTTATTGGAAGACATAACAACTTTTTATTTAGTTTATTTATTTTCATAAGCGTTTTTTTTTTTTTTTTTTTTCATTCGACGTGCGGATTATTTCTTTTATTAATTCTATTTCGAGAAAAGGATTAAATTTTATTTGTATTTATTACTCCTAATTTTTTATGGTTATGTTATGTTTTGTTTTGAAAGTAAAGTAAAAATAAGTTAAACAAGCATTGCATTTGTTGTTGTTGTTCTAAATGATTCTTTTTTTTTTTTCTAATGTATATTAATAAATCTATTAAAAAAAGAACTCAAGTCTGTTTTTTCTTGTTAACGTCAAAGGTTCTGTTTTACATTGTCTTTACATTTAGAAAAGTTGGTTTTGTGTCATATAAATGTAATACGTTTCATTTTTGTTCATCACAGTATTTTAAACAGTGGTGTAGACAAGATTCTCATCTGAATCTGGGAGGGGGTTTGAACCATTATTATTCGCAAACTGTCTTTCAAAATGATGTGAGCAACCAGTTTTTCAAGCATAAAAAAGAAACTTAAAACTCAGGAATGTTATAACTAGCACAAATATTAATGCTGTATAATAAAATACAGGGTGTTCCAAAAGCCATTGACACAGTTTAAAATTAAATAAAAGATCAAGTAATTGGCGTACGAGAGTGCGGTTTGTATGAACATGTTTCTTATGATTGAACATTTTGTTTAAGCAAATGAAAAAATTAGTTTAAAAAATGCCTTATAGATGGCGCTGTTTCTGGAAAGCTATCGAATAGGTAGAATGCCTTTATACATAACAATGGAGAAAGACGCACACGGCGTAGGCACAGTATTTGTCCAAACTATGGCAACCCACATTCCAGAAGTTAACAATATTCGTATAGCCATTCTCACTCGTCTAATGGAAATCAGGAGGGCGAGTATTGTTATGTTCTGGAATGTGGGTTGCCATAGTTTGGACAAAAACTGCGCATACGCATTATGCGTCTTTCGCCATTGTTATGTATAAAGGCTAAATACCTATTCGATAACTTTCCGGAGGCAGCGCCATCTATGAGAAATTTTCGGAACTATTTTTTTAATTGCTTAAAAAAAATTTCAGATCATAAGAAGCATTTTTGTCCAAACCACACTCTCGTACGCCAATTGCTTGATCTTTTATTGAATTTTAAATTGTGTCAAGGACTTTGGACATCCTTTATAATTGAAACAATTATTTTTATGTTATTGAAACAATTATTATTATATTAACCTCCATTTATTCATTTTGAGGTGTTGCATAACGATATGAACCCTGACCAAAACTACAGCTTAGTGCCTAGTGTATGCACTAGATTTTTTAAATAATGAAAAACGCGATCATGCATGGAACGAACCAAGAATCTTAATGTATTTTTGGGCGATTTCTTCTCAGTGGGAGGTGATAGCAGCTTTTAATTCTAAAATTGTGGCATATTCTTTATCATTTGAATAAACTGTTGTAACCAGTAGACTCCATGTGTTTTCCATTGGGTTTAAATCAGGAGAAACAGATGGTCGTGGCATCACATGCACAACATTATTCGGGGACCACTCCCAAGCGCTATTTGCCGTGCGGATGGATACATTGTCCTGCTTGAACATACAGAAAGGTCCACCAATAGCAAAAGGCAGCAAGGCTCAGCAAAAGGTAACATGTTATCTTCAAGTTGATCTTGGTAGCTTCAAGCATTCATTCGTCCAGAGGGAAGAACAACGTTTACTTTACCATCAAATCCAAATGCAGACCAAACCATGAGTGGTCCTCCATTCTGCTGTCGTTTTGAAAATATTTCAGGTACCTTTCGCAGGTGTGCCACCAATAAGACCTAATCAAAGAGAGACCATCCAAATTGAAATTTTTATCATAAAAAAAATGTTACTCTTTCATACTCGAACTTCCAAGAAATGTGATCTTTCACTCAATCCAGGCAATTTTGCTAATCTGTTTTTTAGTCATATACGTGGTTGGGAATTTCTTTTCTGTTAGTCCAAGAACTACGATATTCTTGACAAAGTACTTTTAACACCGCTATCAGTGGATCTATTGCCAGTTCGCCTAAAGCTATTACTCAGTCTTTTTATAATCGCCCTTTTTGCCCTTTTGGACAACTTTGGTGGACGTCCTGCACTGTAAATATATATATATATAGATAGATATAGTTTATAAATTTACGATATTTTACCATGTCGCCGGTACACACTATTGCTGCAGTAATTTTACGGGAAATGTCATTTGTTCAAGCTAAATTATCAAATCACATAAATGTAATGTTTTTGCAGGCAAAATCTGTTTATCTAAGGACAAAAGTAGTTTTACAAGGGACACAGTTCGTTTTTTTTTTTTATGGACTTTATCTGGAATCTCTGCTGTAGTAATTTTATGGCTGTAATTTTTTGCATTATGGAATATTCTCATTTGTTTTTGAAAATGACTCGGAATGAGTCGAAACATGTAAAACAACCTAATAAAGGTTATTTTAATTTGTATTATGTTGTTAATTTACGCCTTTTAGCATTTGAAAGAAATATATTAAATGAAATTATCGGAATTTAAATTATTTCCTGATAATCAATTAATTTAATATTAAATTAATTAATTTCTGATATTAAATTAATTTCTGATAGTAAATATGTTTTTCTTCGATACATTATGATTTAATATACATTACACACCACTAAAATAATACAGATAATTTGTTTTTAATTTTACTGAATAATTTTATTTTTTACTTTTTATAAAATGTTTGTTATTAAATGAAGCAAAAATTACTTTTTCGGAATTTCTGAATAAAACAGAAGCTAAAAGGATAAACCTGATCTAGAACGTTAAATTAAACTAAGTATATATTTTCATGAAAATTTGGAAATATTCATTAATATATTAAGGTTCATTTCGGGGCAGGACTCAAAAGTAAAATCTGTACTTTAATGTTCAGATTCAGATATGTATTTTAATGGCCAGATTCATGATTCAGATATTTAATACAACTTTTATTAATACTTCTCAATGGGGAATATTATTAGCATTAGAAAAACGACAAATAAATCGTTTAAATATTCTAACAAATTATAGACATAACTGTTATGTTAATTAATAATTTTTATGAAATTAATCATTTGTTGAATGACTATATTCCTCCTCAAACTATAGTGCTGATGATATTTAAGCATAACTGAAAACTGATTTTTCGGAATGTATTGAAAAATTTTATACAAATATTAGAAACTTATAGAAAACCCTTTCTTCTAAAATATTTATAATTTAATAATTTTTTAATATTCATTTCGAAATTTTGTATTTCACACATAACAATTTTGAAAATGCATGAAAATTATTTAATTATACTTGGGACAATTAAAACTAACACCACGCAAAATAAATAAATAAATAATAAAAAATCTGCGGGAATGTTTTTTTTATGCGAGATATGAATAAAAATAATAATAAATATCTTAGGTTAAAATTTGGAATCTTTTTTATTCCTTAATTTATTTATCGAATAGCTTAAAATTTGGAATCTAAAATTTAAAATTTCTTTAGAATGCAAATATTATATGAAATTTGGGAGTTACAATTGACATTTTTAAAGTTTGTTTCTATACAATGTGGAAATGCCCCCCCCCCCCTCTCCCCACTACGTTAATTTTATTCATAAGTAATTATACAAAACTTGATTCTTAACTGAATGGTACGTTTTGCGTTTCTGTAAAAAAAATTTGGTCATTAAAAAGTATATTAGGGTATTTTTTTTCTTTTCCTTCTTTATTATTATTATTATTATTGTTGTTGTTGATGTTGCTGTTATTAATTATTATTAATTAACTTTTTTCGAATGTTATTTTTTTCTTTTCTATTCTTTTTTTTTATTATTATTATTCTGAACGATGACATTTTCACGTGTGTACCACTTATTTAATTCTCACCACTAAAAATATGCAGATTATTTGTGTTACGATTCTTCATTTGCTATTTATTTAAAGTACATTTTATTTTCGAAAGCCATTTCTTTATGCGTCACGTCTCCGTTATTTATTTCATCCATAACACATTTCATTGCTTTTTTAAAGTTATCCTTATTAGTTGCATTTATTAATCTCCTGATGTTAAGAGAACTTGTACTGCAATTTCCCTTTAATTTAAACACTATCAGAAAATTGTATTTTGAAGGGAAATAGAAAAGAAATAAAAAAAAGTCTTTGTGTAAATAATTTTCAGTTTACTAGGAATTTAAGCTTCCTTATACCTTTGCAATCTGAACGTCTGCAAAACTAATTGAAACTTATTGTAATATTTTCTTGGTGTTATGCATGTCAAAACCCTTAATGAATACTTCTTAAAGAAATACAGAATATTTCCGTATGAAATTCCATTAGGTTGGCACGGCGCTGAGATCGTGTAAATAGAACGGTTGTTGCCAAAAGAAAAAAACACAAAACAGCAAAGAAAATAGAGTCGGCAACAGCCTTGTTTGATACTTTTACAAATGCATGCATGCATTTTTACTTAACAACTCAATCTTTGGCACTTTTGCAAATTGGAACAGTTGGCAAATGGTTATTCTTTGGAGGGGCACCAGGTAAAATTCCATTTGCAAAGAGCGAAATTATGCACATTTTTGCTTTTGGTGAGGCCTCAACTTTAATTAACTAGCATATTTTATGACTCGTTTAAATAAGTTTGCATCAGAGTAAAACAAAACAAAGCTACAACCTGCGAAGAAAACGCAGCAAGCAAACGATTTCAATTAGTGTGAGGCAGACGGCCTACAACTCAACGCCGCTCTTCATTTACTTGACAGACGACGGAGAGTGCCGTGCGCAAATTTTCGCGCCGGGTTAGAAACTACTTAAACAACTTTAACAACATGGAAAATAAGACACAAGCAGAAGAGAGAGAAGAAGGGAAAAAAATATATATAGCGAGTTGAGTTGAGAGAGTAGGGGAAAGGGTAGTGCGTAATAATTCCAAGCTTTCCGTTGTTTAAGTAATCAAAACTACTTAAGAATAATGTCAGCGCAACGCCTCTCTTTAGAGGATCAGTCGTTAAACACAAGAATTCTTTCATCTTAAACAAAAGAGGTGTTGTTCGGAAAATATTCTAGCAAATGCGAGGGTTTTCCCCCTATGCGTTATTATTGCTCCATTTCATCTTAAATTAAAGAACTGAAAAGAGGTGCTTGTAAAATAAGTAACACACGTCTTTCTTATTTTTAATTAAACTTGCGCCAGCTGTTGAAGGGAGGGGAAATTTTTGTGAGGACGCCCCCCCCCCTTACCCCCCTTGCCACTTTTCCCCCTCTCCCGACGGGGAGCTAAAGCGATATGTTAATTTGACGACATGGATGAAATTTAAATGCCGCCTTGTCTTTTGAGCGTCTTGACGTAATAAAATTAAAATACTTGTTTGCAACTTCATGATTTATCAATTTGTGTAATAATGGTCATTTACAGGGAGGGGTTTATTGATTTAAAATATTCTCGTTTCAACCATTTCGATGTTTATTAGCGGTAAAGGCTTTTTTACATTTTTATTTGGAGATTTTTAAGATTCATTTTATTGTGATTTTTTTTCTTCTTCTTCTTTGTCGTCCTTTTGAAGATTTGTAATTATATATTCTTTTGATTCATTTTGAGATATGTTGAGATGTGGTGAATTATGAATATCATTTTGCAACGGAGTGAGGCAATTTGAAATTAAAAGCGATTTCTTTCTTTTTTTCGTTTTTAAATTTCATTGATTTTATAAGTTGTGTATGAAAGTGTGATTAATTATAAAGTCAGTTTTAAAGGAAAAGTTGAAATGCTAATCAGAACTTCGGCGTTGCTATTAAAATGGAAATTTTTATATCTCATTAAGTGTTAAATAAGCAAATTAAGTGAAAGTATAAATGCATTGCAGGGGATAATTTTTAGAATGAAATCTCATTATGCATGTGAGATTTATTTTTATTGAAAAATTCATAGAACTATAATTAAATCATACACATTTTTAATGGAAATTTAGTTTATAAATTAGAGACTTGTGTTTTTGAAGCGTGTGTTCTTTATATAATGATGAAAAGCTTAAGGATGATTGTTAACACATTTCCTCCCGTGGTCCCCATTTGTTGATCTATAATTGTCTAAGGACGGTATTACCCAGCTTTGGTATTTTGCATAATTTAAAGCTAAATGTGTTCAATAGAGCCAGTTCTAGATATAACTCTGTGACTAAAATTTGAACTTTAAAAACATAAAGAAAAAATAATAAAATACTACTTCAAAACATTATAGAGTGAAACATATGACAGTAGACAAGAATACGTGATTCATTTAATAAACAGCCAAATGGTTGTATAAAATTTGTAACATTAATGAGAACAACTGTACAAAAACTCTAAATATAACAAAACCTCAGTTATCGGAGCTCAAGTGTCAAGTCCACTCATAAAAAGATATTTTTATTGAATTTTCTATTTAAATCAACGTTAAAATTTACGTTTATTTGGAATTTTGGAAGTCTATATATTTTGATAATTCAAAGTTGGTATTTCATCAATTTTAGAGAAACTGTACTTTTCTATTCTTGTACGGCTATAAATACGAAGCATTCAATTGTATTTTAGACCTTATTTTTATTACCTATTTTTTTTAATTAATTGTTTATAGAATAGGTGATATTATTTTCTACATACATTAGGCTTACTTTTATTATTAATATTATTATTATTATTAAGCAAGACCGATTTTAGAGAAAGTTTTATTTCACAACATAATCTTCAATGGTTAATTACCCAAATTATAATACAGATTGCGTACAGAACGCATTAATCAATATAATTGGTGTTTCACTGTATATAAGGGCGGAAAAAAGAATATAAAATAGCATAAGTGATTTGTTTATTGATGTATTTTCAACTTTTGATTGGGGAGCTTTTTGAAAATTGCATAAACAACTGATTTTTTTTTATTTCATTTTTGAAATTTTCTTGTATTATTGTTTTTTTTTATACAACAACAGTACTTTTCTCAGAAACAAAAACCAAAATATTTTGGCAGGCAATGGTTAATATCACAATAACGAAATGATTATTTTTACAATTGTCCTTCTTTTTCCTAACATTTTCCCTCTAAATAAAGATGTAGCTTCCTATAAAAATAAACGAAGCCAATGATGGCTTTATGTATATGTGCTGTAAATTGCAATTAGATTTTAAACAATATGTGCAATTAGATTTTAAACGGTTATATTTTAATTGAAAATTAAACGTATTATAATTAATAAATATGAATAAATGAACGTTCAGTGAAACAAATTAATAATAATACTACTACTACTAATAATAATAATAATAGCAATAGCAATAATAATAATAATAATAATAATACAGTTGGAAGTTCGATTATTAACTGTAACATAAAAATCGTAATAAGAAAATGCACATTTTTTTTTACTTTGTGTGTTGCTAAGATACAATAAATTTGTAACCATGCACTATTAAAAAAAGTTGTTGATTTTTAAAGTAAAAAAAAAACTGTCAGCCAAATAAAAAACTATTTATTTTATGGAAATAATCTGTATTTGCTAAGAACTTCCTGTTATTTTAACAGATAGATGGATAAATTCTTCTAAAGTCACTAAATCATCTTATATATATTAAAAGGAAAGGGGATTTTCGTCAAATAATTTTTTCACACGAATTTGCCCCTTTCGCGCATGCGTAAACATAAATATAGAACCTAAGGAGTTTTAGAATACACTCGAAGAGAAAAGGGTGGCCCAGTGGTATAAGGCGCGCGTTTCTTCTCTGTTCTTATCATTGTGTCGGTTCGATCATCGCTATGGGCCGAGCGATTTTTTCCATTTTATTGGCAATAATTCATTTTAATAATGCCATATTTAATTCAGGAGAAAAAGTTTGATAATTTATATTTTTTTTATTCGAATACTACTTTATAATTAAAATTTAACACCCAAGAATTTTTGTTTTATTTACTAAATTTATATTTAAAGTATTTAAATTAAAAGGTCGTGCATCTAATTATCGATTAAATAAATTGAAGTGGTCTACAATTTTTATTATATTTGGTATGACCATTAGCAAGATGTCATATATATAATAAGATAAGTATGGGATTATTTTTCGTAAAAAAGCAAAAAATAAAATTAGAGAAAACAAAAAGAAGGGAAAATATTCATACAGGAACTCTAAATTATCTTGATATCCATGATTTAACAATTAAATAATGTGTAAAAATGGAAAATATAAATTTAAGTAACTAAAACATATGTTTTATAAATCGTTAGCTACAAACAGCAAATTTTAAATTCGGGGTTTTAGAATCAGACTGATAAAAATTAATTTAATGAAAATTTTTAAAGGTCGTGTAGTTTAAAAATAAATAAATCAGAAATACTAAATATTGTTATTTTTTCAAAATATTGGGACTGTGGTAAATAAAATTTAACAACCGACATTATTTTTTAAATTACTTATTTTATATTATAAATATTTAAATTAAAAGATTTTGCATGTAGTTATCGATTAAATAAAGTGATCTAAACTTTTATCGATATATCGTACGACAATTATCAACAAGATATATTTGAATAACTAAGAAAAGTATATTATTATTCTCCTTAAAAGAAAAGGAGAAAAAAGAAAGGCGCAAAAATATACATATAAGAATTATAAAAGAAATCACCTTGATATCCATGGTTTATCTGGGTTTTAGAGTCAAGCTAATAAAAATAAAATTAATGAAAAATTTTAAAGACCGCGTAATTTAAAAAAAAAAAAAAAAAAAAAAAAAAAAAAAACAACTAAATATTGATATACATATTTTTTAATTTTTGAGACTGTAGTAAGTAAAAATAAATCATTCAATTAATATTTTTAGTTAAATTCTTGCTAAAATAATTCAATTTCTTGCTTAAAATTATTTCACTTCATTAGTTGAGTAGGCTGGACTGACAAAACAATCTATCGTTTTACATCTATAGAAATCGCTTACACAATATAACAATTCATAAAATTTTCAATATTTAATTAATTTAAAAGCAGCTAATTAAAAATAAAAGTATATTTCTAAAGGAGCTTTCAAGTTATTTAACGTCAAATTTTGACGGGTACCATCTAGTTTCATTTATAACAGTTCGAAAAATTTAACGATAATAAATACAATGAAAAGAACAGGAATATTTATCAGGAACGTTTCATCAACAACAGCATGTGCATTAAATAATTAAAAACAACTTTAACAACCTTTGCCAGATTTATTTGTTTTGAGCCGTCCCCTGACATACCTTAAATAATTTATTCATAACATCTACTTGAAGGTCAATGCTAACAGTTCTTTAAAAACTTGCCCTTTCTACCCTCATCTTTCCCCCTCCCCCTCTTTCACTGCGAAGTGCCCACTCCGATCACGTGACCCCGCCATTGTTCGTGCCTGTGATTAATTAATTACTGAGTTGCGATTCTCCGTTAACGAATCTGGACGGGTTAATTGAAGCACACTCCAGGGAATTTAGAAGGAAAATGGCTCGAGTCGACGTTGTTGTTTGTTTTGTGAGTTGTCAGTTGGATGGATTAAAAAAAAAACTGACAAGAATTACGATGTTTTGCTTCTAGTTCGTGATCACAATCAGCAGGGTGTTTTCATACATGTGTCAGGCTAAAATGTTAATCATTGATAATTTAGTAGTACTCCAGCGAACATGTTATGTTTTAAAGCCTACGTTTAATCTTTAAACGTATGAAAACGTATCTGAAGTCATACATTCATCAAATTGGTTTTAATAAATTTAATAGGATGTTTTTAAAACTCGATAGTGTGTCAAGATGAAATGTTAATCATTGGTAATTTGGTAGCACTCCAACGATCATGTTATATTTTAAAGCCTACGTTTAATCTATCAAACATATGAAAACCTATCTGAAGTCATACATTTCATCAAATTAATTTAATAAATTTATTAGAATGTTTTTAATACTCGATTAGTGTGTCAAGCTGAAATGTTAATCATTGATAATTTAGTAGTACTCCAGCGATCATGTTATGTTTTAACCCTTTAACGGGCGGTGTCCACAAAAAAGGACACCTATTTTAATTCCAAAACTGACAAACAGCATCAAGAATATTTAATTAAAATTTTCCTTTTATTAAGAATCGGAAAATAAGCAAGTTTTTATTTTCTAATGAATTCGTTTTTAAATTCTGGTCTCAATCCAATATTTCATCATTTTGCAAACAGACTTAATCCGCGCCGGAAAGGGTTAAAGCCTAAGTTTAATCTCTAAACGTATGAAAACGTATTTGAAGTCATACATTTCATCAAATTGTTTTTAATAAATTTATCAGGATGTTTTTAAAACTCAATAGTGTGTCAAAATAAAATGTTAATCATTGATAATTTAGTAGCACTCCAACGATCATGTTATGTTTTAAAGCCTACGTTTAATCTATCAAACATATGAGAACATATCTGAAGTCATACATTTCATCAAATTGGTTTTAATAAATTTATTAGGATGTTTTTAATACTCGATGGTGTGTCAAGATGAAATGTTAATCATTGATAATTTGGTAGTACTCAAGCGATCACGTTATGTTTTAAAGCCTACGTTTAATCTTTAAACGTATGAAAACATATCTGAATTCATTCATTTCATGAAAATTATTTTAATAAATTTATTAGAATGTTTTTAATACTTGATAATATGTCAAGATGAATTGTTAATCATTGATAATTTAGTAGTACTCCAACGATCATGTTATGTTTTAAAGCCTATGTTTAATCTATCAAACGTATGAAAACGTATCTGAAGTCATACATTTCATCAAATTGGTTTTAATAAATTTATTAGGATGTTTTTAAAACTCGATAGTGTGTCAAGATGAAATGTTAATCATTGGTAATTTGGTAGCACTCCAGTGATCATGTTATGTTTTAAAGCCTACGTTTAATCTATCAAACATATGAAAACATATCTGAAGTCATACATTTCATCAAATTGGTTTTAATAAATTTATTCGGATGTTTTTAAAACACGATAGCGTGTCAGAATAGAATGTTAATCATTGATAATTTAGTAGTACTCCAACGATCATGTTATGTTTTAAAGACTGCGTTTAATCTATCAAATGTATGAAAACGTATCTGAATTCTGTATTCGTCATACATTTCATCAAATTGGTTTTAATAAATTTATTAGGATGCTTTTAGAACTCGATAGTGTGTCAAGATGAAATGTTAATCATTGGTAATTTGGTAGCACTCCAGTGATCATGTTATGTTTTAAAGCCTACGTTTAATATATCAAACATATGAAAACGTGTCTGAAGTCATACATTTCATCTAATTCATTTTAATAAATTTATTAGGATGTTTTTAAAACTCGATAGTGTGTGAAGATGAAATACTAATCATTGATAATTTAGTAGTACTCAAACGATCATGTTATGTTTTGAAGCATACGTTTAATCTATCAAACATATCTGAAGTCATACATTTCATCAAATTGGTTTTAATAAATTTATTAGCAGGTTTTTAAAACTCGATAGATTTATTCGTTGAATTTACACAACTTAATAATTTCTAAAGGCACTATTACATATGGTCTAAAAAAACACTAGAAAACTCATGGTATTTCATGAGTTACAAATGAAAAAATTTGCTTTAGCGTTTCTTGCATAAGATTTTCTTTGATGCTTAAAGCTAAAGAAATAATGTTCCTCAGAACTATTGCGATGTGTTTTGGTCATCACAAGGTATAGATGCAAGAAGATTGGATTACTTTCCTACTTTTATATAAAAGCATTTAAAGTTATTGGTCAATTAGATCTCCAATTTTCACCCCCAATGTTAAACCTATGGGCATATGGAAAGCATTCGTATTTTTAAAATAATTAAATAACTCTTCAAAAAATAGTATTTTTAACATCTTAGTCCTGTGTACTCTCCTCAAATGACGTCTCTTTCTTTTTTAGTTCACAAAATATTTCTAAAATAATATTAATTTAATATTTAACTAGTTGACCCGCCCGGCGTTGCCCAGGCCATGATAATAACTTTAAATAAACCACAAATTTGTATTATTTTATATTTTTAACCCAATTTTGTATTTATTTATATTTTTAAATGAAAAATTCACGAAAAAATTTTTGATATTTAGTAGTAAAAGTGCTCGTAAGAAGACGTTTTCTTGTTTTTTCACATGGCAGTACTACCGATTCAATCAGAAGGTCTATTTCAAACTTATATCTCCTACCCGTTTCAAATAATGATTTTCACTATCTTTATATTTTACTTTAATGTTTCATAAAGTATAAACTAAAAGGTTTTTTTTCTAGTATTAAATAATTAAAATTATAGATTATGAAAGCAATTTTTTTAAATTTAAATATTTTTAATACAAATATTTTTTTATCATATTTTAATACAAATTTAATTTGTAAAAATATTGTTGGGTGATAAACTTCACTTAATTCAAAAGCATTCGAATAAAAAAAAATACAAATTATATACGTAACTTCTTTTCCTGAAAATGTGACAGTAATTGAAATGAATTACAGTCAAAAGTAATGCAGAAATCATTCTGTCGGAAGCGTGATTCGAACCCACTTTCTTCGCAGCAAAGCTTAAACTAAACGCCTTAGACCACTCAGCTACACTGATCACGTTCAAGTGTATCTTAAAACTAAACAGGTTTTAGATTTAAACTCACGCATGCGCAAAAACATCAAATTTGTGCTGAAATGTTTCGCTTGTTTCTTTAATATATAGGATATTTAATTTAATTTAATATTTTATGTGTTAAAATCTTATTAAAGAAAAACCAGCTGTGAGTAAGATCCCTTCAAATAAAATTAAGTATACATTTTAAAAATATTTTGTCAACTAGAAAACAAAGAGACATTTTTTAAGAAGAGTACACAAAAAAATGAGGTTAAAAATATCCATTTTCTGATTCGATATTTTAAAATATGAATGCATTCTTCGCCCATAGGTTTAACATTAACGAAAGAAAATTGCGATCGCCGTTCCAACTCGTTTTTTTTTTTTTTTTTTTTTTTTTAAATGGGGTACATGCAGTTTTACCAGAATTGTTTGCTTTATTTAATCTCATAAAAAAATACAAAAAATTCTGTGATTAAAATTTCTACGAAATCTGCCATTTTAAATATTAAATGGAAAGTATCTTATCTGAATTAGTGGTGCCCGACTCCTTGGAAATTCCAAGGAATGTACACATCTTGCTATACCCAAAGTAAAAGAGCAATTTTGGAGCTATAGCATTTAGAACTCGCCATACCGAGTAACCAGTAACGAAAATTCTCTTTATGCAAACGAAAATCATATTTTAATAGTTAGAAATCGATGCCAAAAGTGAAAAGGCAATTTTGGAGCTATAGCAAATAGAGCGTATCATACCGAGTAACCAGTAACGAAACTATACTCTTTATGCAAACGAAAATCATATTTTATTAGTTAGAAATCGATACCAAAAGTGAAAGGGCAATTTTGGAGCTATAGCATTTAGAGTTCACCATGCCGAGTAACCAGAAACGAAAATTCTCTTTATGCAAACGAAAATCATATTTTATTAATTAGAAATCGATACCAAAAGTGAAAGGGCAATTTTGGAGCTATAGCAAATAGAGCGCACCATGCTGAGTAACCAGTAACGAAAATAGTCTTTATGCAAACGAAACTCATATTTTATTAGTTAGAAATCCATTATTGATACCAAGCTATAGCATTTAGAGCTCACTATGCCGAGTAGCCAGAAACGAAAATTCTCTTTTTGCAAACGAAAATCATATTTTATTAGTTAGAAATCTATACTAAAAGTGAAAGGGCAATTTTGGAGCTATAGCAAATAGAGCGTATCATACCGAGTAACCTGTAACGAAAATAGTCTTTATGCAAACGAAAATCATATTTTATTAGTTAGAAATCCATACCAAAAGTGAAAGGGTATTTTTGGAGCTGTAGCAAATAGAGCGTATCATACCGAGTAACCAGTAACGAAAACTCTCGCTCGTTTTTTCCAGAATAGCATCGGTGGACTTCCACCTCTACCAATTTTCAAGTAATTAGCTTCCATCTTTTTGAAAATTAATTGTCACATATTTTTCTAGTGAAATACGTAGGATTTTTTCGAAATACAAGTGAACTTAGTGCGGACTTCCAAGAGAAGCTAATGCTTGTTCGCACTATCAGAAGTCTACATTAAACGATATAAACAACTGAATGGTGTAAAATAATTAAATAATTTTTTAAATCCCTAGCCTCTTAATTCAAATAATTTATTATTTTAATTTGATTTTAAATTAATTTATGTGATATTGCATTATTGGCAAAGCTATGTAATTGTGGCTCTGTCATTTCTTGGTAAATATATTTTTCTGTAGCATTAATAAATAATTATTAATTTTACCATTTTACATCTCCTTTTTTAACATACAATTTTTCGAATTAAAGTCATTTCTACTATACTATTTATAGAATTTTTCATTAATACATCCATTTTTATTTTAATGTAATTGGATATTTTATTTATTATTTATTATTTAATTATATTTATTTATTATTTAACTAATTGTTATCATTCTTTAGATAGTATTTGGTTTAATTTTTAACTATTAATTTTCATCCACTGCTTTTATTAAATCATAGCATATTCACTATTTCTCTCATAGATGGCAGCACTATGGTTTGTGTTGCTGTACAATAATATTCCATGGTCAATCATCTTTTAAAACTTATTTTGGCAACATGTAATGATTTTTTGCAATTCATTGTCTGTATTTAGTGATGCTCCTATACCTGGTTACTGATGTGCCCCAATATCCTTTTTAATCCAATTGTATTTCGAACTTTATGATTAAATTTCACTATTTTTTCTCTTTATTATGGGTAAGGTTTCTTTCCTTTTTAATATTGTTTTTATTTTTTGAACTTTATGATTTTTTCACGGGTTTTTTTCTTTGTTATGATGTGGTAGTCCCAAAATCATATTCTTTAGCAATGTTATGCCTAATATGATGATGACACCACACATTTTATTTGTGGTTTTTATCTATTTTACCTGTACTATTAAGTGGTCACTCTTTAATGAGAATTTACCGTATTGATATCTCGCTGTTCTGTGTAACTTTATATTTCACTAGATGTTGGACTAATAAAACTAATTCTTTAGTTACATTGCTCAAGTCTACGATAAGTTTACGTGTTCACTGCTTGACCCTCTTGTTTCGAAGCGATTCCGCCCATTAATTGTCAAGCTACCATTTTTTAATATATCAACTAAACAAAAACAGTGTTTTTACTTTTATGAATGCATAATAAATTAGTGTATATTTAAATAAACACTCCGTATTTCTTTGGAAAAAAAAAGGTCCCTAAAAAGCCTTAAATTTCAGAGCAAGAAAATGGTGTTGCCTCTTAATGTGCAGGGTTGACCAATCAATTCGAGTACTGCAATTATCATTTTATTTCGGGTACCAAAGTCGGCCATGTTGTTACTTGGTCACATTGATCGGATCGTAAAAAAATTTATCTAAAAACCTCAAACATTTGGACGTTACATAATAATGTTAACATAATCGACGACTTTACAAACAACTTTGAATGTTATGCCTACTGCTCGATGAAAATAAAACACTATTAAGATAGATAGAAACTTGAGATTTAATACATTCTCCATATTTGGAACAGTATAGATTATAGCATAGCTGCCAACTTTTACGGTGTTCTCTTAACACTAAAATTGAATTGTAAATTTTTGTAAAGATGATTGCTCATGATCCATGAATATTTAAACTTTTAAATATCCCAGTGCTCCAAAAATCCGGGTAAGCAAAAATGACACACGAGGCAAAAATAGCACTAAATTAAAAATAGATGAAAGCTACTTTAATTGTCCTGGTTTACATCATAAAGCACAAGCACAAAAACAATTTAAGTTCGATGGATAACGGAGATGATGAAAATATGATGATATGATTTCAAAAAGCAAGGCATAAGGCATAATGATTTCAAAAAGCAAGTAGAATATATCCAGAAGGGTTTATTATTGTACGCTGCAGCAATCGGTGTATGTGCTGTTTATCCTAGATTTAGGCCTGGTAAATATTCATTAATAAACTTCTAGAATATCTTTTTTTATTTCTTGACATACCTAAATTTACCTATAGAGGGATGACAGAAGCTGTTCTCAAATCAAAACTGAGTACTTTTGGAATCAATTTTTGCAACTTTTGCAATCAATTTTTATTCGCAAACGTATCAAATTGCAGGTTCTCTTATTAAGAAACTATGTAATCGAACTGTTTTTTTTTTTCGTTTTTTTGGTAAAGGCAGGAGGTTTTTTCGAAAATGCTGCCAAATTTAGCGTTTCGAACGAAATTTTCGGGCGCAATTTTAGAAGAAAATTTTCGGTAGCGCAAAAAAAAAAAAAAAAAAAAAAAAAAAACTGTCTTGTTGTGAGAGAAAATAGCTTATAACTTAAGATGTATTACATCTTACATCATCGGAAAATAAAAGAAACTGCTCGATATAAATTAATTCAATTATCATGTCTGCAAGTATCATGCTTTTATTTTTAAAAGTGAGTCAGAAAGTGTCGCGTTATTTTGGTAGGTTGTTGATAGGGTAAAAACATTTTTTTTTAGAACCCTTTTAAATGTATAACCACATATTATATTATTAGAATGTTGTTCAATATCACTTTATTGCTATAAAATCAGAACTAATCCAGAGAGTATCCAGTTTGGATAAAGGTCATAAAATCAATATTTCGAAATTAAACTTAACAATATAAAACCACCTCGACTTCTCTAACGAAATTATTACTTCAAGGAGATCTCCATCTATATTAGATGGAATAATGACTTGGACCGCTGTACCTCATCAACGTTCAAGTCCATGGCTAAACTGCCTCATTGTCTTCGAAGCTGTGCATCAAAAACGCAGGGTGTTGTCTTAATCAGCGTTCTGACACATGAGAAATGACCTCACTTCCCGCCCATAGCCTGCTAAAACAAATAGCCATGGCTGCAAGGTGACGACGTATATGAATTAACGATTAAGACTAGTATCAGCGAAAGGTGAATTCAGGGAGTGATTAAAAGTTGGGGAAGGGCAGATTTTATTACAAGAAGATAAGGAGGGAAGGAGGAAGAGGGGGGGTTGATAGTCGAGTATTATACAGAGAGAGGAGCTAGCTTAGATCATGCGTGTATTAATAAAATGGAATAGATGTGCATGTAATTATAAGCTGAGCTGTATAATGAAAAGAGTGGGATGGCGATGCGATCTTTTTAATAATCTCGTTTTCAAACTGGAGAGTATAAAAAAATGTTAATTTATTGGTGAAAGTAGCTTGTATGTATCAGTGAAAAATTCAAAAGGGTTTCAATTTTTTTCTTTTTTATTATTGATCTGATGGTTAAACCAACCGCGCAGATACGTAAATCAGATCAGAAATTTGACGCAAATGAGGTTGTAGTACATGGATATACATTGATGACTGCATGTGGGGTTATATGTATACTCAGCTTGAAGCGATTGTGTTTATATAATAACCCAACAGCATCGTGATCAAAATGTGAATGCACTGTGACCAAAATGCAATTTTATTTGTCATTATAGCCGCCATATAACGTGGAAGACGTGTCGATTATTGTAAACAGAAAGATGCCGGCAAAGATCATGCATAAAAAATGGAAAAGTTTTGCACGTAATCGTAAAAAAAAAAAAAGTTTAGCGATCTGTATAATAAAAAGTATGTAGTAGTATACACGATAGTGAAAAGCTTTTGTTAATTTATTCGCAAAAGTTATTTGTATCTATCGATGAAATATTCAAAAGGGTTTAATTTTTTTTTTATATATTGATCTGACGGTAAACTCAACACTGTAGCTACATAAATCAGACAAAAAAAAATTAGCTTGTAGTAAATTCAGGGCCTGATTATTGCAAGGACAAACACGGCACTTTCTCCAGTCTCCGACTTCTAAAAAATAGTGTTCTCAAAGCCACAATTTTGGTATTTTTTCTTATAAACTTAACACAAATTGTGACTGAAAAAACGTCATAGAGGCTCCCAATTGAATTTTTGCCCCAGGGTTTCGCATAGGGTTAGTAGGAACCTTTGTACGTGATTATACATTGATGACTGATGTATGTAAGTTACATGTATGCACAGCTTGAAGATTTTATATACTTATACTAAAATATGATCAAAATATGAATTCATCATGACCAAAGTACAACAAATGAAGTTTTATTAAAGCATTCGAGTAAAGTTTTCTTGTCGTCATCGTTGTCACATGACAAGGAAAATTTACAACGAAGAGCTGTTGTAGATCATGCACGTATTTAAAAAATTGGAAAAGATATGGATGTAACTATAAGAAAATGTTTAGCTGAACTGTAATGTTAGTTTACAGATTAAATGTCCAGCTCTTTAGTAAAAATATAGGGATGGCTATGTGATTACTTTTTAACAACTGGTTTTTAAACAGGAGAGAGAGTAACAATAAATTGTTAATTTAATGCTAAAAGTGACTTGTATCGGTGAAAAATTCAAAATATTTAGATTTTTTTTATATTGATATGATGGTAGAACTAACCGCGCAGATGCATAAATCAGACAAGGCATTTGGGTAAATAAGTTTGAAGAACATGGATATACTGGGTGTACTAGAATGACTGACTGATTTTAAAGTTCAATAACTTGCAAACGATGACAGATATTTTTAAAAATCTTGAAGGAGAGTAAATGTATGATATGAGGAATTTTTTTACTGCGATTTTCGGTTTCAGTTTCAAATAGCAGCAATAGATGGCGCTGAAAGCAATAGGCGCTCAATGGGAGTCAAACCTCAAATCACCTAGAATTGATGCGAAGGAAGGAGGTTAAATATATATGGAGTGGGTCGCATTCTCCAGTACAATCTTGTTCTTAGGGCCCGACTCTGAACTCAGTCAGTATAATTTCGATGAAATCTGTTGTTGCCATGGGAATAACGAATTCTTCGAAATAACGACTCAGAATTGGGCATGAATTTAATAACCAGCATGCGAGTGGGCAGACGATTTTATATTTATGAAGATTGTATTGGTGAATGAGACCCACTCCATATATTTAACCTCCTTCCTTCGCATTAATGCCGGGTAATTTCTGTTTCTGTCTCGGTTGGACATCTACTATTCGCAGCGATAGTTGTTAGTAATTCGAACTAAAATCAGGAATCACAGTAAAAAAAAACTCCTGACATCATACATTACTGTCCTGTACGAATTTTTTAAATATCTGTCACCGTTTGTAAATTATTGAATTTTAAAATCAGTCAGTCCATTTTAGGATACCTGGTACATTGATGGCTGGCTGTATGCGAGTTAAATATATACGCAGCTTGAAGCAATCATATTAACCCAATAACACGGCGACCAAAAAATTATGACACGGTAACCAAAATGCGACTTTTATTGTCGTCTTATTCATCACATGAGGTGGAAGATGATTTGGATATTATCACATGGTGAAGTTGTCGTATTAATGTATTTTAAAAATGGAAAAAATTGAGCATGTAATTATAAGAGAATGTTTAGACAAGCGATTTAATGAAAAGTTATGGCAATGTGATATTTTTAACAAGCTAGTTTTTAAACAGGATAGTAAAAAAAAAAAATATTTTGTTTTTAATTTATTGGTGAAAGTAATTTCTATCTATCGGTGAAAATTTCAAAATGATTTTGATTTTTTATACTGATCTCATATGGTAAACCTAGATGTACAGTTTCAAAAATCATGCAAGACGTTTGACACATATGAGTTTGTAGTACGTAGATTTACGTTGATGATTATGTTAGTTAAGTGTATACGCAACGTGAAGCGATCATATTACCGCAATAGCACGGTGACCAAAATGTGACGGAAATGTGAAGAAACAGTGACCAAAATGCGACTGTTATTGTCGTCATATATATCACGTGATGTGGAAGTAGATTCGGGTATTATACACTTGGTGAAGTTGGTGTATTAATATATTTTTTTTAAATGAAAAAAATTAATATATGTAATTATCATAAAATGTTTAAACGAGCGATATAATGAAAAGAAATGGCAATTTCATATTTTTAATAAGTTCGTTTTAAAACTAGAGATTAAACAAAATTTTAATTTATTGGTAAAAGTGATTTGTATGTATCGGTGAAAATCTTTAAAAGGATTTTGATTTTTGATTTTGATCTGATGGTGAAACCAGACGCGCAGCTTTATAAATCATGCAAGATGTTTGACACCTATGGAGTTTGGTAGAATATGGATTTACATTGATGATTATATTAGTTAAAGGTACACAAGCTTGAATCGTTTATAGTATTAGCATGTTAACGATATGGTTGAAGTTGTGTTTTTTAGTTTAATTTTCTTATACACGCCGAGGAAACTAAAATTACCTTTAAATCTAAACAAATCACAATTGGTATTTAAATGAAGCAGAAGTATTTTATGTGTAAGGCAGCTTCTAAATTTTAGTATTACTTTGCCTATGAGGAAATATGAACAAATTAACATGACTTATTATGAAATTTTGATTTCCCAATTTACGCTTCAGATAGTCGCCTTTTTGTTCAGAATTCATTGAAAATGATATCTGCTTGCACAATGACAAACGACATAGCGGAATACACAAATTATCCTATAATTGCAAATATTCAAAGATTTTACTTCATAATTAAATTTATGAATGCTAAATACGCAACCATTTCCAAAATAATTATCGTTCCTAGAGAATAAATCGTTCAAATAAACTAAATAAATGGAATAAAGAAATCGTCTGCTGAAGCCATTCACGACAATTTGTTTACTCGAAACAATTAACAGACGATTTTGAAAACAATTATTCGCTTAAACCACAGATAAACACCAACGATTGCACGACAATTAAACTCCGAAACAGAACAGCGAATTCATATATGCTGTACAATCTAGCACACTTGAAACACTGCGTGATGAATAAACAAACCCTTTTGGTATTAATGCTTTCAGTTGGGGACTGTATTGCATGTCTGCATGGGAACTGATGATAGCAAATATTGCTAGCAATCGTTTCCATAAGGGAGCTCATTAATTTTCTCTTGTTCCATATATATGCGGTTAGTAGCAATGACATACGGTATTAGCTTTTATTAATAGAATAAACCGGATTGTGGAATGCCAAGTCAGAGGCAGAACCATGTTTGTTTTATAGTTCTCAGATTGTAATAATGTCTTTATGTGAATTGTACAGCAAATATGGGTTTTGAGTGTGTGCAATTTTAATGTTTTTCTCCTGAATAATATACAAAGATTACTACTAAATGTATTTTTTTCATAGAATTTCTAAAACAAGGAAGGCGTTTTAAAACGGAAATATTGCAATACTTTTTTAACAAATTTAAATTTTAAATATTATTATGAAAATTGTAACCGCTGCTGTTTAAAATAACCTCTTTTTGCGAAAAGATTCCGAATTTTAAGAACTTTCGATTTTTTATTTATTTATTTTTAATGCTAATACTTAGCACAATATTTTCTGCATAAATTCATTAAAATATATTACTTACCTAATAACGTCTACAGACGGTTGTACAGCAAATGCAAATTATGAGTAATTTTAATGTCATTCCTTTGAGTGTACAAAACATGCGCTATATATATATTTTTTTGTTTTTTCTTTCGCAATTATCGAGGTGTTATATAGTGGAAGTATTTCATTGAGAGGTTATATATGAGTATTATGTTAAAATTTGTTTAAAAAGTAATCACTTTTTAAACAAATTTTTAATTTCAAGCATCCTGAAATTTTTAACTGTACTTCAATTTAAATTAAAATTTAAAGAAAATAAAATCAGCATTGTTATATACATTATTATAATGTATTAATATGTAAAAAATAAAATCAAGATCTTTTTTCCCAAAAGATTCAAGTTTTGAAGAAAAAGTAATCTTTTTTTTAAACGTTAATATTTTTGCAGAGTATTTTACAAATTTATCGTATTTGCAACAAAGACTTAGCAGTTTTCGAGCAATGTTTGCAAATGACAATAATAAATAAATAAATAAATAAATAAATAAAAATTCAAACAAATATTAAAATAACATGAAGAATTTAAAAAAAAAAAAAAAAAAAAAAAAAAAAAGGAATTTCATTTATGAAAATATTCGAGATAAAACAAATGAAGAAAAAAATCAAATCCTTTTAGAAACAAGCAAATCCGAGTATATAAATTCTGGAAAAAGACAGTTCCTCATCTTGATCAACTCCGCATATGCAGAAATTTCAGTCCTAATGTTGGTATGTAATTTCCATCATTCCCTTTCTAAACTAAAAACATTGTTTTTTTTTTTTTTGTTGTTGTTGTTTTGTTTTGTTTTTTTACAAATGTAAAATACGTCATTTGCAATTTCTTGCTTTCGGAGAGGGTTTAATAGCTATACTCGCATTATACTCGCTTAATATAATTTGCTTTACCTTGTACAAAACATCGTTTTTTTTTTTTTTTTAAAAGATTTGAAAAGCAAGAAAGTATAAATTTAAAAGGAAACATTTTTACTATTCAAAACATTGTTTTTATATACTAGGAATTTACATATATAGGCTCACCCTATAAAATATATTAGGAAAACAAAGTTTGCCCTTACACATTATCTTTTATTTTGTGGTCAAACTCTTGAGATTTACAATTTAAATAATGTGTAGTTTGAAAATCATTAAAGCCCGTGTAAATGTCAGTTCGGGATTTCTTCATTGGGTTGGTGACATAATTTTTGACAGGGATTTGTATGAATCAATCAAATGAACACCTTTATACGTATTTCTAAAAATCAACAACTATTTCAAACCGATTTAAAAACTTGTTAAATAAGGCATAAATCCATGGATTCAAGCGAGAAAAATTATAGTTTTGTTACATACTAATATATATCTTAAACGAAAAACTCTTTGATGAATGATTAATAGCAACATAAATGTGGAAGGTGCGGTAGAATGATTCTGATGATTAATTATCAGCAAAAGTTATTAAAAATTGAGTCTCGTCATGACGTTATTAAAATCGAAAACAAAGTTGCATATAACTTGGATTGTATATAAACTGTAAACTTGAGCAGATTATATGTGATAATCACAGGAGGCAACTAATTATAATTCATCGAATGTTAGTAACTTTATAAAAAATAATATGAAAAATTAATTGCTTGTCAAAGTATAATATATGACACTGCTTTAATTAAACCCGATATGCTTTAAAGTGCGCAGATTCGCAATAAAACTTCATCATTTTATACAGATCTTTTTTTTTTTTTTTTTTTTTTTTTTTGTCAGAGGAAGAAAACGAAAGATGATGCAGTTATAATCTTTAGTAAGCAGGCAAGCTAGAAGGTTGTCATCAATGTATAAAAGTTACATATTTCACGATGTTGTGTTATTTTTGACATAGGCATTCAATATAAGATAAATCCATTCCTATATTTATATACATCATATACTGTATATTACAGCGTATAATGCGCTCCGATGTATAATGCGTACCTAAGCTTTCAGCTTTCATTTTTCGATTTTTATGTATATTCATTGTATAACACGCACCTTCTTCGTTCAAACGAAACCTTCACGCGATACAGAGAAAAAAAAAATAAAACAAAGATTATTGTTAAAGTTTAATAACAATTACTTTTTATGTAATCGCAATTTTTTTTTTTTTTTTTTTTTTTTTTTTTTTTTTGTAAATAAAAACTAAAAAGGCTGATTATTAACCTTAGTTCTTATGATCAGCTTTTTTTTCTTCATTTGTGTCCCTTCCTTTTGAAGTTATAATTCGCAATAAAACTTCATCATTTTTGTATAGATTTTCTTTTCAGAGGAGCGATGATGCAGCTGATCTTTTTAGTAAGCAGCGAAGATTATCAGTGTTTAAAATTTACAGATTTCACAATGTTGTGTTATTTTTGACATAAGCTTTAAATAAGGTAAATGCAATCTTCGATTTAAATATACATATACCGTATATTCCAGCGTATAACGCGATCCTAAGGTTTCAGATTTCATTTTTTTCTATTTTTAGGTATATTCGCCGTATAACACGCACCTTCATCGTTGAAATGAAACCTTCATGAGATACAAAACAAAAAATAAAACAAAGATTACTGTAAAATGTAATAACTATTACTTTTCATGTAATCTGATAGTGATTTTTTTTTTTTTTTTTTTTTTCTGTAAACGTATAACATGTTTATTAAGGGGACTATGTACCAAAAAAATATATATATCTTCTTTAAATAACACCTATATTAAAGTTTTTGGATCAGGTTTCAATAAAGTTAATTGTTATAAATTTAAATTAAACTTAAATTGTTAATAAATTAATCTTTTTTTTTTTTTCAATTTAACAGTTTTAAATTTTTTTCTTCTTTTCCAGTTTTCGTATTTCCAACTAAATTCTTTTTTTAAATCTTACATTCAGGGAATTTTGTTCTGCAAACCTAAGTATCAGTTTTTTTTATACAAAGATTAAATCAGAAGAAAAAAAAATAATAATAATTGGATGTATATGGAATAAAACTATGACAATAGCATATGTTTAAATTCAGATTAGAAAAAAAAAATATATATATATATATATATAAAAGTGCCCAGTTAAACTGATGGCATTGAGCCCACAGGCTATTCACACTAATTTTGTATTATACACTTATTTCAAAGAATAATGCCCCTCGAAAAATAAAGAAATCGACTATAAATTAAAGGGGGATTAGCCCCAGTTCCCCCCTCTTATACTTAACCAATGAACCCCCCAAAGCTAATCAGAGAAACGCCTTATTTGAATTAATCTACATACAAAATTTGAAGCAAATCAGATATTTCTATCAAGAGTTTTCTCATTCCGTACATACCGGGTGTCCCAAAAATGACTGATGGATTTTAAAATTCAATAACTAGCAAACGGTGACAGATATTAAAAAAATTCTTGCGGGAGGGTTATGTACGATGTCGGGAGGTTTTTTACTGTGATTCTTGATTTTAGTTCGAATTTCAAACAATAGATGGCGCTGAGAGCGGTTGGCGCTCATTCGAGGCCGAAACTGACGTCACTGAGCATTGATGCAAAGAAAGGAGATTAAGGCTATGGAGTGGGTCTCATTTGCCAGTATAATTTTGCTCTTAGGCCACGATTCAGAATCCCAGATCACTCGAATGAGACCCACTCCATAGCCTTAATCTCCTTTCTTCGCATTAATGCTCAGTGACGTCAGTTTCGGCCTCGAATGAGCGCCAACCGCTGTCAGCGCCATCTATTGTTTGAAATTCGAACTAAAATCAAGAATCACAGTAAAAAAACTCCCGACATCGTACATAACCCTCCCGCAAGAATTTTTTTAATATCTGTCACCGTTTGCTAGTTATTGAATTTTAAAATCCATCAGTCATTTTTGGGACACCCGGTACATACGTCCATACATACGTACGTACACACAGAACCTGCGGCACATTAGCTCTCATGCTTTGATAGCCTGTGAGCTAAAAAAAGATACATAGTTATTACTCATATAATCTAAAGATCCATTAAAAAATTTTCATACAATTAGCTCAATTATTGTGGAAGCATTACATAGAAAACATGAAAAAATACGAATTGAGAAAAATGTGTTTAAACGTTACATTTACAAAAAAATATATATTAAGAGATATACGTAAAATTAACTATATCTCCTTTACTATTTATCAGATCGACAAGAAATTTGGGAGCAATGTTCCATAGATGTTAATTTTCATTTTAGTGCTGAGAAAAATGACACTCTCAAATCTAAGTAAATCGATGTTTTCATTTTGTTACGAAACTTTTTGTTTCAAATAGGACGAACCAATGCTTTCAATTCTGAAATACCAGAGATACTCAGAATATTGAAACATGGACATACTCAAAACTGAGCACATAGGTCAGTTCATACTCATTTTTGAAACATGGTCATACTAAAAAATGATTAGAATTAGTTCAAACTCATTTTTGAAACATGGACATATTCGAAAATGATCACATAGAAGTCAGTTCATACTCATTTTTGAAACATGGACTTACTCAAAAATGATTAGGGTCAGTTCAAACTCATTTTTGAAACATGGACATATTCAAAACTGAGCACATAGAAGTCAGTTCATACTCATTTTTGAAACATGAATATACTCAAATAGGAACACACGATGTTTTATTCTTGAGTGTGTGCATGTTTTCAGAAATGTGTATATACATATGTTTCAAACTTGAGTAATTTTGATTTGGAGCCATTTTGACTATGCGACATATTTAGATCTGAGTATTTTTTGCTCAGTTTTGAAAATGATGTTTTTAAAGTGCAGGCTTATTTAAATTCTAATGTTAGGTAAAAAAGGCTGAAAAGCAAAAAGGTTAAAAAAAAAGAAAAAAAAAAGAATGGCTTTTAAACTGAAACACTCATTAGGAGTTACCACATTTAGAAGCAAAACATGGAAACAAGAAAATTTCATGTGAAAAAATTGCTTTCACAATACATTTTTTTTTTCATAGGGGTGTTCTAATTTACTTGTGAAACCCACATGAATTGGAAGAATCCGTAAAATAAAAGACCAAATTTCCATTTAACAATCTGGCAACACAGAAATCAACTAAAGTCATAATCCAAAATAAAAAAAATATCTCAATCAAAGAATATTCAGACATTTCATAATTAACAAGAAAAAATAGAAAAAAAAAAGTAAAGCATAAAATTGAAAGTACAATATAGAGTACTTGTCAAAAGTCTGAGCACACCAGTATATTTTAAGGAAATTTCATTTGCACTAAAGAAATAAAACCTGTTTTATTGGCTTTGTTTACAATATAAACAACTGTTTTCACAATAAACAAACAAAAAAAGTACTTGTTTTGACTTCTAGGCAAGTTTATTTAGGTAATTCTATAGGTATAGTCAGCTTTCATCGAAGTGACGACACGTTACCAACTACAGGTTTAAACGACTGTTCTTGATAGTAAACGAACAACTAATGCAAAACTTTCGATGCAATTACCACTATATGGCAATGTAAAGATGGAACTTCAAGGAAAGCAGGTGAAGTACAATGCTGCAATTTTTTACACATTTTACACATCGGCTGAGGTTTATTTTGATCCAACGATCTACGATAGGAATGTAAGAAGAATAAGAATAATAATATAAATAAATAAATAAATAAATAAATAAATAAACAACTTACCCTTTTGAAGTGCAATCAATGATTTTTTATTTTTATTTGCTGCAGATAATAATCCAAACAATGTAATTATAAAATATTCTCGAGTAACAACCCAGTACCAGACACTTGTCTCCAAGACAGAGTGACGCCTTACATGTGTGATGCAAACAGGTGCTAGGTGCCAAACATTTTAAGCGGGGAAGAAATATTTAAAAGATGTATATTATTTTTATTAAAATGAATCATCCTTGAAATGCTAATTAAGTTTTATAGATTTACTTCGAATGAATTACTTATAATCACTTATATGTTATTATTCTTTAAAATGAATGTGATAGATTAATCAGTTTTAATTTTGAACACAAAAATCTGATTTGAAAGTTACAAAAAAGCGTTAAGCCTTTTTAACCATTGCATTCAATTTTTAGATGTCACATAGATTGGATTGATAATATTTCTTATTGAAACTTCCCCCCCTCTCCCTACATTCTAATCACGTGACATGCTAAGCCGACTAGAACGGAAAAAATGGCGTTTTATGTGCATTAAATGGAAAATGCCTTTTAACCTTGGCTTTTTCATTAAAAGTACGAGAGAAGAGGGAGATTGCTGCGCTTGCTGGCCGCACGAGTAAGGGTGTTGGAGAGACAAAATGTCGTTTGTGCTCATTTTTTAGTTCAATATTTGTAAAAAAAGTAAATAAATAAATTACAAAGTCAGATTAAAAAAGTTAGTGGCCAGATAGAAAAAGTTAGTCGCCAGTGGGACCTGGCGGCCGCATTTGTCAAGCCCTGGTAATAATAATAATAAATGTAAAATAAGACACAGGGGAAGACAAAACATAATAAAATAAGACTAATTAAAGAATCGTTGCAAGTTGCTAGTGTAGATCAGAAATTCGAATCATCTTTTTTTCAAAAAAGTCTTTCATGAACACTCGCCTCCCTTCAGCCCTTCATCTCTCCCTCGTCTAATTTTGATTATTTCGGCGAATCAAAACTCAATGCATGTATCAAAATCAGATTTTGAGATAAAAAAAAACATGGAAAATTTGAAACTATTCAATAGAAATGTAATTGAATAAAACAGTAATAATTTTTTTAGATTCTCCCTTTTTTTCGACATTTTTCTAAATCATCATTTTTTTCCCCCTCAGAGTGGTTAAATATGGCTACCACCATCTCAATTTTTTACCTTCGATCCATTTAGTCTTCATGTTGCCATCAGGTGAAAACAAATACCTCATATAAAACTCGGCCGCTACCAATTTGTTATTTATTAACGCCTTATAGAAAGGCGATTACCTCTTCTCCTGTACCCTATTCCATTCCCCCCCACATTATGTTTTATTCAAGGTAATAATAACCAGATATTTTCAGTATTTCCTGCCATTAGTGTCTCCGTAATAACGTTGGTGGGCTATCGTTTACGCTAGCAACTAAATCAGCAAATAAACAAGCTGAAAATTCTTCTTATACCCAAACTAATAAATGGATTATTGAGGCCAAGCCTCAATGGAAGTCTAATGTGATTTTTATTCGATTATCCCCTTAATATTTTGTAAGTATTACACAGCTTAATCTTCTATTAAGCTATGCATTGACGGCATATGTGAGGGAAAGAAATGAAGTGAAACGAAGACTATTGCATAGTTTTGTTTGATGTAAGGTGATGATTACTTATAGAAAGAAAGTATGTTTGATTTAGCGTAATTTCTTCTACTTTGAGTGGATATTTTTGGAAAGTGCATTAATATGCGTTGATATATAACATAACTTTTTTTGTTTTCTTACACCTTATGTTATTAATTCAATAATTTATAATCTGCGGGGAAATGGCTATGATCCATTTGAGATATTATGAATTATTAATCTAAGACTGGAAGGTGAAATTAAATTTCTTTCATGAAATGAGTTAACGTATGTATAACGCATTAAATAACAAAAGAAATCATAAGTTGTAATCGTTATGCTGCAATAATTATCACTCAAACCGTAAATGTGTTCACGTGAGTGCATGTGTAAGAAATACAGGGTGTCTATAATTTAATTACTGGATTAAAATATTCATAAAAATATAACTTTGTAAAGTATGTAGAATCAATATGTTTTTCAGTTTAAATATTTTCATTGTTGTGTGTAGTAACAACTGCAGATTTTCTTTTGTTTCTTTTTTCTTTTCTATTCTTTTTTTTTTTTAAATTTATTTACGGGACAGAAGTCGCTGGCTAGACTACCTTTATACATAATAGAATGTTGACATACGGACAATAAAATTTGATTAGTCATGCCGATTTTGGATAACAACCTATTGCCAAGCATCTTGGAAATCAAGCCGCTATTACCCAACTCGTGTTGATTTGTCTCGCTGGTCAAATCAAACTTATCCAGGCAAGTATCGTCAAGTTCTGGAATGTGAGTTATCATAATTTGCATAACAATTACAATTTGAACATGCGCCTTGTGCTTATGTCGCCACGTTGTAATGCATAAAGCCAGTCTAGCATTGTCTAGTGAAAAATCAATGCTCATGGCAAACAAAATACCCCAAAAAAGTTAAAGACGTTTCAGACGTGTATTTCATAAATATCCAATAATAACAGACCGGACATGTTTTGCAGCAAAAAAAAGGTCCAAGTAAGACTAGAGTGCCTCTATATGAGAGTGGTGACGTACCATTCTTAGAATGTGCTGAGGTTGACGCACTGACAGACCATGGCAAACCAACATTCCAGAACTTGGCGATGCTCGACTGGACGAGTTCCATTATACGAATAAGAAAAATTAAGAAGCATTAGCTTATCGATAATGGCAGGTCCGCCAAGATGCTTGGTGATACGTTTTTGTCCAGAATCATCTCAACCAATCAAATTTTATGTACCATATGTTGCCACTCTCATATCGAATCACCTTAGTAAGACTTGTGTGAGTGAAGAAGATGTTACTGTCATAAGAGAAAAGTTTAATCAAGAGTCATACAAATCACTTTTCCAACACCAAAAGAATTACTAAATCCTCTCTGTTCTGTCTATTAAATGGACAGCATTGATGCAGACGGTAACGGCACATGGTATAAAAGAAGAGAAAAAGATTCCAAAATGAAAACATGTTTGACGTAGTCAGAATGTCATCTATATGGTTGATAAGCAACACACCCATTTATAATTACAAATCTTTATTTCGAGAATCTTTCACATATGGGTACTCCGGTCAGACATGATATTTGTAAATTGAAAAGACACATGCAAAACTTATTACATCACAAAATGCTGAAGAAGAAACACTTACAGTCTAAAGTAAAGGGTTAATATACCTCCAAGGAATGAAAAAAAAAATACGATTTATTCTTAAAAAATATCATCTGATAATATTTTTTGCAATCTAACACCGTTAAACTTACAACCGTTAAGTAAGATTCTACTTATTTTAATATACAATTCGTTGAATTGTGTGTACAATACAAATAACTCTTCCGACCCCCAAAAAAACCTACTAAATACTTCCTATTAAATGGCTAACATAATTGCCGTTACCGAGGGTAATGACACACGATATACAAAGGAGGATCAAGCTTCCAAAATTGGAACATATTTCACCGCAGTCAAAATGTCGTCTATGGCTGCTAAACAACATACCCATTTATAATTACACATCTTTATTTCTAGAATATTTGACCTATGGGTCACATTCTGGTCAAATATGATGCTTGCAAAATAAAAAGATATATATAAAAAATATTACATCATAGAACATTGAAGAAGAAATACTTACAGTCTAAAGCAAAAGGTTAATAGACCTCCGAAGACTGGAGAAAAAAAAATAACTCTTTAATTTACTCTTTAAAAACATCATCTGACAACATTTTCTGCAATCTGACACCGTTAATTCAAACAACTATCCCCCTATCAGGAAGAGATCATTTATTTTAATATACAACTCGTTGAATTACATGGTACAAATCACTTTTCCGACCCCAAAAGAACTACTAAATCCTCCCCCTCCTATATACTAAACGGCCAGCATACTTGCAGAGGGTTAATGGCACACGATATAAAAGGGAGGTAGGTACTCTTAGCAAAAAGTTAACCCTCTGAAATCTGTTTTGGAATAGAGGGTGTATATATTCGTAGTGTGACCGCAGGCTGATCCTTCAATTAAGCCGTCACTGTTTGCAAAACTGATAAATGAGCGAATCCTTCTTGCACATCCTCCTCCTATACTTTTTCTGCCCGGGGTAACGTGGGGGGAATGCATTACCCCTAAGTGTCAGGCCTGTTTGCTCTAAGCTCTATTATCATTTAATTACTGGTTTTCAGAAGAACTTGATGAAGATGTCGTGATTTTAATCAGCATTTTTTTTTCTAGACATATACGCATCACTTGGTAAAAAAGGTGTGTATGTGTGTTTTTGGTTTTTAGTTTTTTAACTTTTTTTCCTCTTCTCTCTTCTTTTTCATTTATTCTGTCTTAATGAGTACCAAGGCACGTTTTTACAGATAATGGATTTCGAAATCTTCAGTAATAGTATAGTGTGGTGTGAACAGGGTCAAATTGCATTTGTAACAATCAATTATTCGGTTAGTGGTTACTTTAAGTGCAATGTAGTTATTTGAAGGACCTAATCGCAAAACATCACAAACCATCTTTCGGAATTTGAGAATGTACTTTAATATATGCAATCTCATTCACAAGAATAATTTTTAATGTATTTTACTGATGGTATAGGTGGGCAAATAAAAAGAGAACACACCATACATTTTAATCTCAAAATTATCACAGGAAACAACGGAAATAGACATTTAACGAGAAATTAATTCTTTTTTTTAATTTTATATATTTAAAAAAAATTAAGTTTAGGGGTGTCGTTTTCATATTGAAATTTTACCAAACTCGGAAATTTTCAAATACGAACATCCAATTTTGACACCACATTTGGCTTTTTTGGCAAATTTTACTTTAAGATACCAACCAATAAGAATCCTCTCCATTCTCGCGAAAACATTCGCTGGCTAATGTTAATCCTATGGAGCAGTTATTTTCTAATCTCATTTGCATTTCAATATTTTATTATTTATTTATTTATTTATTTATTTATTTATTTATTTATTTATTTATTTTTTTTTTTTTTTTTGCATTGGATAGCTGAGATCGATCTCTACAACTGCTGCTTTTTACTTTTTCGATTTTCTTTGGGGATTTTTTTTTTTTCTACGAAGATATTTTACTTTCGAAACCGGTTCTGAAAGTAAAAATATCTTCATAGAAAAAAAAAAATCGCAAATAAAATTGAGAAAGTAAAAAACGGCGGTTGTAGAGATCGATCTCAGCTATTCAGTGCATAAAAAATAAAAAATAAATAAAGGTAGAAAAAAAATCGTTAAAAAATATTTTGAAATGCAAATGAGATATTAGAAAATAACTGTCCCATAGGATTAAGATTAGCGAGTGGGTGTTTTTGCTTGATGAGAGAGGACTCTTAAGGCTGCTCGTCAGTAAACTTCCCGATTCCCCTCGCTAATGTTATTCCTATGGGCGTAGGATGCATTCGTATTTTTAAAATATCTCCTCGGAAAATTAATATTTTTAACTTCTGTTTTCTTTGTATTGTTCTTAAAGAATGTCTCTTTTTTTCTTAGTTGTCAATTTTTTTCTAAAATATATACTTAATTTTATATGAAATGTTAAAATCGTATTCAGTTTTGCTAAGATTTTAACACATAAAAATATAAATTAAGCACATAGTTTAGAAATATTTTAATAACTAAGAAAAAAAGAGACATTCTTTAAGAACAGTACACAGGAAACAGAAGTTAAAAATATTAATTTCCCGAGGAGATATTTAAAAAATACGAATGCATCCTACTCCCATTGGATTAACATTAGCGAGGGGAATCGGGAAGTTTACTGACGAGCAGCCTTAAGTCATTCGGTCAAGTAGTTTAGGAATTACGAAGGTTTAAAGTTTGGAATTTCTAATAGTAAATTCATTTGTAATATTTGCAAAACGGATTACAATGCGTGTAGTTTTTTGAGCATTGTTCAAAAATTATTCTGCGGAAAGAGCTGCAATTTTGGATTCGCATATTTGAAACTTCTAGAAATTTCTGGTTTAAATAAAATTATAGGTTACTATTCTTTTTTTCTTTTTCTCCGAAAATTTATTTCGAGAACAAAAAATATTTTGAAATTAATTGATAACTTGATAAATAATTAACACATTACCAGCGGATCACAATTTTCGTGTTTATAAAGCGTGTTTCATATACAGATATATCTCCAACCAGAAATTTTATAATTTTATTTAATAACATATAACTTCTTTGTGCGCGGCTTATACTATTTATACTTTTTATTAAATAAAAATGTTTGTTTTAAATGTTTATGTGACTTAGCTACTAAGCTAACGCAACTGTTTTGCAATGTGTTAATAATACAGCTACATTGTAAAAAAAAAAAAAAAAAAAAAAAAACCTGTGTATTTTATAGAAAAAACTGTCAGCTAAGACGCCAATTAAAAAAAAATAAATAAATAAAAAATCTGTTTATTTTCGAAAATAATCTGTATTTACTACGGATACTACGGACTGTCTCTTATTTTAAGAGATTTTGCCCGTCATTTCGTAATAAATACAGATTATTTTCGTAAAATAGGCAGCCTTTTACTGGCGTCCTGGACTAAACGCTTTTTAGTGGCGTCCTGGGCTAAACGCTTTTTACTGGCGTCTCCTGGGCTAAACGCTTTTTTCTGTAAAATCAAAAGTGTTTTTAAATTTTTATTTATTTTTACAGTGTATAAATAAAATTTTTATACAGAAAGTTAATTCAGAAAGAAATATCACTGAAAAAATTGCTTTTTAATATATATGATACTTTAATTTTAAAACCAATAATGCATATAACGAGTTTCTCGCGAAATTTCATAAATAAAAATTATATGGTGACAGTGATTATTAAATTAACGTTTGATGTTATATTAAGTGATGGCTCATTGGCAGTTGAAAACTTAATGTAGCATGTACAACATCATTTTAACGCTAACTAAAACGTTAAAAATAAAATTCCAATATTTTTAAGTTTGGAAAACAAAATTATAATCTGCCAATATATACGCATAACTCAAAGTAAACCTCATATAACAAGCTATCATTTTCTAAATCGAGCGTCAAAATTTTCAATCACCGTAATACTTTGAAAAACCCCATCGGCGAAAAAATAACCTATCAAATCTAAATTTTAATTACCCAGTCTAAACGGTTGGCAATGCGCCATAGATCAACTTCGTGGCTTAAGAAAGCTTTTGAGGACAGGGTATTAAAAAAAAAAAAAAAGCTATATTAAATTCCACAGAAAGAAGAAAAAAAAATTGTCTAATCAATCAAGCAGCAGTGTTATTACAGGCATAAACCTCTAATGTTATGAGTTGAAGTATCATGATTTTTTCTTAACTTGAAATGTATAGTGTATAGGCTCCATCATGAATTTTCTCTTTTAGATTATGCTAATAAAGTTCGATAGTTGGGGCTTATTTAATCTATATTGGTGTATACGTAATGGATTAAGATGTATTAAAGATTGTTAGTGTTTTGGAAAGGCCTAGTTTTCGAGTGAGGGTGGGAGGCAAGGGATAAGTGAAAGGTTTATGTGAAGTTTTATATTAAAGAGAAAGTAAGACATATTTGACTTCGACAAAGAGTAATTAAATTTGTGCTAGTAGCGGATTTATAATTATATTTTGAGCATGAATTAATATGATTTCTTTTACAGAAGCCTTTTAAGATATCAAAGATGTACTTTAAAGAGATTTTTCTCTAAAGTAATCGGGAATTTATTTTAATGCCATAAAAGCATTTAGTAAATAAGGTATTAAAGAAATTTTGATAATATTTTATCGGCATTTGAGTCTTATATATTTTTAGAAATTTTAAGACAATATTCCTGCGATACTTAGACAATATTGGTGAAATAGAGACAAAAAAAATTCTAATGAAATACCAGTGATTATGAAGATTTGAATTAAATTAGAAACAATAAGTATAAAATATTACACAGGCACTACGTGCGTTTTAAATTTGACTTCGACAAAGAGTAATTAAATTTGTGTCAGTAGCGGATTTATAATTACATTTTGAGCATAAATTAATACGATTTCTTTTACAGAAGCCTTTTAAGATATGAAAGATGTGCTTTAAAGAGATTTTTCTCTAAGTATTCGGGAATTTATTTTGGTGCCATAAAAGCATTTAGTAAATAAGGTATTAAAGAAATTTTGATAATATTTTATAGGCATTGGAGTCTTATATATTTTTAGAAATTTTAAAGCAATATTCCTGCCAATACTTAGACAATATTGGTGAAATAGTGACAAAATATTAGAAAAAAAAATCCAATGAAATACCAGTGATTATGAAGATTTGAATTAAAGTAGAAACAATAAGTATAAAAAGTTACACAGGCACTACGTATGTTTTAAATTTGGCTTCGACAAAGAGTAATTAAATTTGTGATAGTAGCGGATTTATAATTATATTTTGAGCATGAATTAAGTCGATTTCTTTTACAGAAGGTTTTTAAGACATCAAAGATGTACTTTAAAGATATTTTTCTTAAAATTTTCGAGATTTTATTTATTTGAATATCGTAAAAGCATCTGTAAATCCTTGAGTATTGAGAAAATTTTAACAATATTCCATCTACATTGGGGTGTTATATATTTTTAGAAATTTTAATTCAATATTCCTGTCGATATTTAGACAATACTGGTGAAATAGTGACACAATATTAGAAAAATATTTCAATGAAATTGTAAAAGACTTGAATTAAATTAGAAGCAATGTGTGTTTTGAATATAATACAATGGTTCTGTAGTATTGGTTATAATATTGTAAATATTTTTAATATAACACAAATAAATATCTATTACTGTAATATATTGTATAATACAATATCGGCCCAATATTGGTTTTCTACTAAAAAAGGAACATTTGAAGTCTGGAACTTAATAGTTAATGGTTAAATAGATTTATCGTTACATTTCTGTGAGGTTGGATTGTTTATTTTTTTTAACACACAGAGAAAGATGTGTATTTTCTGGAACACACACACACACGGAGAGAGAAGGGAGAGAGAGAGAGTTAAAATAGATCCTTTATCTTATTGTAAACACTGAAACATAATTACTGACTATGATGACATCAAAGTAAAACATTCACGGGAATATCCATAATGAAATACAGACATTATAAAGAACTCTGTTTTTATTTAATGAACTGAGTTTTTCACCAGATGATGTCATAACTTTATTGATCATAAATAATGATACATTTTTATGTTCTACGAACTTCTAAATCTCACTTTTCAAAATGTAACATAACCAGAAGGAGCAAAATGCTAACGCTCCTATTAATATTAAACTTAATGTAAAGGTAATTTTGTAATTGTTAAATGTAAATTAAAAGCTTTGTAATATAAAAATGTGTGACCACAATTATTTACCATTTAATTAATCACAAATTATTATTATCTTCATAATAAAGCAGTGTGACCAGTGTAATCATGGATTAATATACTTATATGGATAAAACACCTCTGGATTAAACAAACACAGAATATGGATTATCTGAGCATAGAATAGGAAAAGAGAAGTGGAAAATTCCTTACCTCTATCTATTAAAGTACATTTTATTTTGAGAATTTAAGAGACACTTACTACTACCGACTAAGCACTACAACACAAATAATTTCGGAGATATTTAACTTTAGTTATTCAGCTAACATGTTGTAAGAAATGGAGGCCAATGCATACCTGCCAACTTTCAACAAAATTTTCGTACAATGTGAGTTAATTTGATCCTGGTTAAATATGTTTGTAACCAGAAAATATATCTGAAAAAATAATATATATTTATTTTCATGTTCTTACGTAGAACCTATTTGATTGCATTAAAAAAAAAAAAAAAAAAAAATCTGGTTTGAAACGTGGTTTAACCTCGGTTAAATTAACCTACATTGTACGGAAGTTTAGTACGATGCTGGCAGGTATGCCAATGCCTTTTTGAATTCCAAATATATAAATGCGCACGGTTAGAAAAAAAAATAATCTGAATTTTAATATGTATTAATATGAATCTAAATATGAATTTAAGCGAAAGAGAAAAAATGTCGCTCTCTTTATGGTATTCTGCGTTTGTCCAGTTATTAAGGGGTTTTTTGCTAAACAGGACCTAGAGACCTGCATTGGGTCAGGTAACCTAATTTTACCTGAACTCGACCCAACACGCGGTTTGGGTCGGATAGTGACTTTAAATGTTTCGGGTTCGGATTTCTTTCGGGTTAAGTTTAGACTCGTTTAGGTCGGGTGCGGGTTGACTTTTTTTTCAAAAGAAAGTGCTGAATATATTTCCAATGAGAAAACTATATTTTTGAATATTAAAGAGTGTATAATATGTTCATTTTTATACAAAAAATATGTAATTAATATTAGAGATATGATTGGAGACTAACTTTTACAATTAGTTTAACGAACTCTGAAAGCGAAAATTACTACAATTTGTTTGTTTATGGACTAGTATAGCTAAAAACCTTTAAGAGAAGTGAATATTATTTTAGAAATCACTACTATTTTAATTTAAAACAAATTCGAAATTCTGAATTTTTTTTTCTAAGAACTAATTATTACATTTTTTCCAGTGTAAGTCATTTTGAACACATATTATATCTCAATTCAAAAATTAAATTTTAAAAAAAACGCTCATTGTAGCAATTCAATTATGAGAAACCGTGCGGGCAAGGCATGTAAGGTGAATCCATTTATTAAAAAGCATTAAATTTCAAATTAAATGGAAAAACTGCATATGCATCATAGACTCTTTTTCAGAACATTAAATGTTAGCATATATCTCTTTTAATGTGTGTTTAAAATATCATGTCCAAAAGTTAATCAAATGTGGAGTTATTGCTATACATAGGGTCACTTTTACATGTAACTAGTTGACACGCCCGGCGTTGCCTGGCCCGCGATAAAACCTTAAATGAACCTCAAATAAAAGATAATGATTATTAGTGATAAAATTGCTCGTAAGAAAACATTAAAAAAGAAGTTTTTGTTGTCCAAACGCTTTGAAATTTTTAATGGTTATAAATATAAATATAAACATGTGTAAAAATTACGTCAGAAATATCGTTATCTGTTTGTGAAATAAATAGGTTTTCTTCCTCAGAAAACGATCTTTTTTTTTTAAATTCTAAAAGGGGAGAACTCCCCCCCAATCCATTTCCCTTTCTAGCCTTCAAAAAAGTAAAAGCGCATCCCTCCATTTCCCTTTTGTTCACCCCTCTCTCAAACAAAGCAGGTGGAAGAATGGATGCTCCGTCCAGGAAGGGGGGAATAAAAATAGAATGAAGAGGAATTTAGAACGAGTATTTCCTAGAGGCAGGGTTGTGAGAAGTGAAGGCCAATAGGCGAGCTATTTCTTCCCCAATCCTCTTGATTATTATTAATTCTATTTCCTGCATTATTAACCCTTCAAAAAAAGTTGAGGTATGCGCAGTAAGATCGAATTTGCACTGAAAAATTAAGACTTTTGCTTCTCGCTTTAATATATTAGATTTGTCATTTTCAAAGACACCTGGCCTTTAAACAGGAAATATGTCTAAAATTAAAAAGAAAAAAATCAAATTAATAATTTAACTTTGCTTAAATCTTTATTAAATACAACTATCCCTTCTCTCACACATGTATTTTTAATAATCCAGACAGCTTTTTAACTGCTAATGTATACTTGATTACAGTTGCTTGGCTATAAACACACATTAAAATGATTAGATGAATATATTATCCCAACATTAGATTATACCTTGTATACATATTTATTAACGATTATTTACTTTCCGTGATACGCGAGGGCTGAATTTAACACTTTAAAAAAATACCTCAGCACAAAAAAACAAAAAACTAATGAATTATTGATGATCGAAAAAAAAATTTGATTTGCAGATTAGGTTATGTTTAACACAAATGTGCCACTTTGTAAACGAATTAATCTTTCAAAGTTGTTGATATAAAAAATATTTTCTCGTCACTTAGTTCGAATTTGTAATCGAGATACATGTTGACTCATGAATAATATTGCAATAAGTCATGAAGATATCGTTGAAGAAAATTACATACGATGTAAGGGAATATTAATATTAAACATTACTTTAGTTGTATTTATGAATTAATTATACACTAATTATTGACCATGTTTGACTGATTGAATGTATAACAGCAAACATTTTATTATGAATTTTGCCTGGGAAATGGTTGTCTCCATCAGCCACAGTGTCCAAGTCTAAAGAAGAATCATTTTTATTTTTTGCTTAATCTAAACTAAATATTTATTTTATGTTGAATTAGAAAAATTGTTTTCAACAAATTAAAAGAAGGTTTTTTGAGTTATGTACCATGAAGAAAATTACATATTATGTAGGGAATATTAATATTAAACATATTTTAGTTGTATTTATGAATTAATTATGCACTAATTATTGACCATGTTTGACTGGTTGACACATTGAAAGCATAACAGCAAAGCTTTTCAACAAAGAAAATGGAGGATTTTTTAAAGTTATGTACATTGAAGTAAATTACACACGATGTAGGGAATATTAATATTAAACATATTTGAGTTGTATTTATGAATGAATTATACACTAATTATTGACCATGTTTGACTGGTTGAAAGTATACCAGCAACGCTTTTATTATGAATTTTGCCTGGGAATGGTTGTTTTCATCAGCCACTGTGTCCAAGTCTAAAGAAGAATCATTTTATTTTTACGTAATCTAAATTAAATGTTTATTTGATGTTGAATTAGAAAAATTGTTTTCAACAAATTAAAAAAAGGATTTTTTGAGTTATGTATATTGAAGTATAAATTACATACGATGTAGGGAATATTAATATTAAACATATTTTAGTTGTAAATATGAATTAATTATACACTAATTATTGACCATGTTTGACTGGTTTAAATTATACATGCAAAGCTTTTATTAGAATTTTGCCTGAAAATGGTTGTCCTCCTTCAGCCGAATTGTGTCCAAGTCTAAAGAAGTATATTCATGTCAGAAGTATAGTCCTTTGTATATTCATGTTGTTTTTGTTTCGGTATTGTATCTTGCAATGTTCTGTAAATAGACATAATTGGCTGCTAAAGCATAAAATATTGTTTTTAGAAATTTAAATATCTTTTATCAAATGTTGTAACTACATGTATATTAAATATGAATTTATTGATTAACATTGAATTAAGGAATTAATTGCTTATTTTTTTGTATAAACTCTGTTTTATACTTAATTCTATAAACTATAATTATTTCTATATGAGGGATTAAATATATTGTCTTTGGGTCTCAAATATATATACAACAAAATATATTGTCTTAAAAATATTAGTCTTTGGATTTTTCATTAATACAAATGCTTTTTTGAGAGCAAATTTTTAAAAGGAAATATATATATTTTTTAATTTACCATATAAATGATTAAATAAATAAAATATTTCTTTGTGTATTATCATTTTAAATTGAAAAAAAAAGTTTAATTGACGCATCATATACATATGTTTTATATATTATATGAGATTTAATCTAGACGGAAAACTAAAAAAAAATGTTTTCATTGAGAAATTATTGTTTAAGAATTAAAATCCTTTGTTTACATTCATTTATACAGTGCACTGTAAAACATTGGTGCAGTAAAATTACTGCATCAGAGATTCCAGGCAAAATCCATAAAAAAAAAACGGGTTTTGACACTAAATAAACGAGCTTTGTTCTTACATAAACGGTTTTTACCCGTAAAAACATGAAATTTACAGAAATTGACCGTTTACCTTGAAAAAGGGGCATTTCCCGTAAAATTGCGGCAGCAATTCACAGAGAACGCCCATGAATTTACAATGTTTTTTACAGTGTGCGGATTAGAGGGATTTACGAATTACAGGTTTGCGGATTAGCGGTACTCTAATATACTTATTTACATTGAGCTTTTCTTATTTCTATTTAGATTCTAAATCAAGAAATGATCAAACGACTTCTAGGTTCTTTGCTATTATTACCCTACTTTTCTTGCCACTGAACATGGCATATAACGTCATACATCACCATCATATAGTCATATCCATAATTCATCAGCAATAAATTTTATTTCGATGAAGTTCTTATACTATCAGGACTACTAAATCCGCCTGGAATCTTGAATAATATTCAGTATGGAAACGGGGTTTTATGACATCCTAATGCTGTCAGAAGTTGCTCGCTTCAAAAAGTTTTTCGATTAAATCCGACGTCGAATGTATTCCCCAAAGCTAAACGGACTTTTATATAGATAGATATATACCCAATAATATAATTCATGGCAGTATAAGGTAAGATATAAAATTTCCTATACTGTATTATTATACCGCAGTGTAACAGAATTCTAATTAAATGATCAGCTTTATGCAATATATTTTTCTTTTTTCTTTATATATCATGAGTTTGGACTTGCAGTAATTTTCAAATGTAAATAAAATAAAGATAGAATTTTCTAATTTGTATTTTATTTTGAGGGTAAAATAATTTCTAATAATGAAGAATATGACAATGATAAGTTTTCTGTGAGAAAACATTTCCAGTTTTTATTGAAATATCAGATTTTTTTGAGTTAATTTTAAATGTTCAGTGAAGTTTCAATATTTCGACTAATTTAAATATTTCTAATTAAAAAACAATAAGTGGCACGATTCTTGATTATATTAACTAGCTACTGGAGATAAATGTTTGAGTTTTTATATATAATACACCCACATACACATATATGTATATATTCTTTATGAAAAAAATTTGTTTTGCCGTCAGTTGCTTCTGTTTCAATGGTTAATTTTTGCAATAAGTTTTTACATATTCATTATATACATTAATTTTCTTAATTTATTAACTTAAATTTAGGCACATAATTTAAATTGAAAAAAAGGAAAAAAATCCACCTGTTATGAATAATTCTCATTTTCTATCTTGAACTGCCAATAGATGGCAGTACTGTTCCTTAATTTCTGGTTTTATCAAGATATTTAAGCTTCATTGACGTCTTGGTTTGAATCATTGAGCTTGAATACTTTTGAGTCATTCATTTTTGTTATAATACATCTACTGAATTAGTAAATATTTTTTGGCAACATGTGAAGATTTGTCAAGTGATGCATATTTTCCTTTATTTATAAGGTCCACATTTCTGTTTTTTTCATTTCGTATTTTTTTTTAATTTTCTGTTATATTAATGTACGATTGCACAAATCTTGTACTGTTTTAGCTTATTATGGCTTGTACATGTACAAGGATGAAATCGTACATTTTTGTGAAAACTATAGTAATGATTCTGCCCCGATAATTTTGCTACAGTTACACAAATTTTTCATTAATTCACTTTTTCTGGTTGGAATTATCTTTTTTTTTTTTTTTTTCTGGCTATATATTATATATTTTTTTCTTATATTTCTGGATGTTATTCAAACAGGTATGTGTTCATATTTCATTTTGATTTTTACTCATATATATTATAAAACTTTTGTGAATAATAACCATTAAATTACCTAAATAATCAACAATATAAGAACCGATAATTATAATAAAATACAAAGAAATATATCCAAAAATGTGAGAATCTCAAAATGAAATAAACAGAAAAAATAAACTTATAAGAAGAAAAAAATCCAATGTGCATACGGTGGAAAAATGACATGAAGCAAATTGTAACTTATATCGTGGAACACTTTATCAAGAGCAATATTTCACAAATATAAGTAGAACGTAATTGATTTCTGTTTGATTAAATAGGCCTGAGCCAAATTTTTTTCAATCAAATTGCACGATCAACTACGATCATACAATCAAAGAAAATCGAATAAAAATGAACAGATATTAAATATCTTATGAATATACATGAAGAGATTTATTGAAAAATTATAAAACAAAACGAAATATAAAGGATCAAAACGTACCCTTTCAGGAACATTTTTCAACGTGCTAACAAAACGTTGTAAATAGCACATATGTACTATCTACTGTGCCAGTTGAAAGTTACAATTAAAAAATAAATAGATCAACGATTTTAATAAATTGAAAAATGAAATTATTGTGCTTAAAAGTTAAAGATAATGGTAGTGGTATTAATAAATTTATTTAAAAACTAATGATAATTATAATAATAAATAGTTGAATTAAAATTAAGGAAAAAGGAAATCAGATAAAAAAATTACAAAAATAAAATTAAAAACTATGACTATGTCGTGGTTATCAGAGGAGCATCATATTCACAAAATTGATAGTAAAGATATGTCATTTCGGCGAATATGGTCGACACAACACCAAAAAATGACAAAGTTAAACTTCTTATAACAAAGAAAAAAAAATCAGGATAATTGAAGTATATTAAAATAACCAAGAAATTAATTAAAATGCAGCAAAATTAAATAAAAGACAAAAAAACAATAACGATTAATTTTGGTTCTTTACACTCTAAGTATTTTCTAATGTATTACATTTCGGGTGTAACTTAATTTACATCTCTTAAATAGCGGTGGGTTGTGATTTAAAAGCAAATAAAGGCAGAAAGGCATGTTTTCGCAATACATTTTATCGCATCCGTCTCCCCGCCTGGACAAGAGCACCACCAAAAAGGTCTACCATCTCCAGTTATAGCTGCTTACTGAATTGGTGGGAAAAGTTCGACCTTATTTTTGTTTATTATGGAAATGAAAAAAAAAAAAAATTGTTTTACAAAATCCATTTCTTTTGTTTCTTTTATAACTCAAGATGCGGATTTCGCATTTACAATGATATTTACAATGATATTCATATGAAAATTACAATAAATTATTATCAAAGGGTGGGTGTATCTTAAAAATTTTTTATTTAGACGTTATGAAATTAATATTTTTAACTTCTGTTTTCTGTGTACTCTTCTTAACCCTTACACGGGCAAATCAATTATGTTGCTGAAATGTTGAAATGATTGATTGCCGCCAGAATCTACAAAGAAATTGTTTTGAACGTTAGAAAAATGCTTTTCTTCACACACGCATTGTAAAAAGAGGGGAAAAAATCTGATACAATTCCAGCAGTTAGAATTTAAAATTAAGTGGGAAGTTTATAATCCCACTGCCCCCTGTATAAGGGTTTTAAAAGGATGTCTTTTTTTTTCAGTTATCAAAATTTTTCTAAAATATATACTTAATTTCATTTGAAGTGCTAAAATCTTACTCACATCAGATCGTCAGCTTCGCAGATTTTAACCACATGCAATAATAAATTAAGCATTATGTTAGAAATATTTTGACAAATAAAAATGAAAAAACAAAACACAGGCAAAAGGAAGTTAAAAATATTAACTTCCTGAGGAGATATTTTAAAAATACGAATGTATAGGAATGGGTATACGAATGTATACCCATAGGTTTAACATTAGCAAGGGGAATTTGAGATCTCGCTCACTAGCACTCTTAAAGTATTGTTAAATATTTACGAAATTCTTTGATATTTATTTATTTTCTGTTGGTTATTATGTCATATCTAAGAAATTTAAGTATCAGATTTAAAATGTTCCTATTTTGAAATTTGCTGTAACAACTATATTATTGACAATATATAGGGGAGATGGGGGATGAATGGGACATTTTCACAAAAATATTTATTTTAAATATTTTATTTAAGTTATTATCAATATTATATATCACATGTCATACATTAAGTGTTTGACTACATCTTATGCACAATATTTGTTCAAGATTACTATTATACAGAAATATAAATGAAAATTTGAAAAAAAATTCTTCTATGTCCCAATCATCCCCACAGCACGGATGAATGGGACACAAACATTTTCCTCACCGTATTCAATGTTAAGGACTAAAAGCTGACAAAAATGCCTCCTTGGCAAAAGCTGAGAGATTATAAATTGTAATATGATGTCGAGGATTATTTGTTAGCCAATCATCTTGGACTCATCTCAGCTTTGCCTTAAAAGGCACGTAAACGGAAGCATTGAATGGCTGAAGATGATGGCTAAAATGAGGATGAAATGTTAAAAGGATAATTACCATAAAGTATTAATTTATCAACCTATATAATATTATTTAGTTAATAAATATATTTTTCAGCATCCTCTAGGGACGAATGAGACAGTTCCATTCATCCCATTTGAAATGTCCCAATCATCCCCATGATGCATATATTCAATTGTCAACCATTTTGTCTCAGAAATTATTTTGTCACAATGGTTAATATGCATTCATTTTAATTACCAATATTGAGCCTTGAAATAAAAAACTACAACATATCTTAATTGTTTATATTGCATAAGATATTTAAGTAACTTCAAATGTAAAAAAAATTACTTTTAAGACGAGTTTTCAGAAAATGCAAATTTGAAGAAAACTGAAAACAGCCATGTGCTCTTGCTTTTGGTTCTGAAGCACACTATGGTGGTGAAATCTATGAGGATAGGAAGCAACTAAAAAAAAAAAGTTTATTGCCTGAAATATTGAGAACGTCCCATCCATCCCTTGTCTCATTCATCCCTCATCTTCCCTATATGCAACGCTGCACATTAAATTCCAAAAAGTTTTTCGTATTTTAAATTAATCCAGATAACTTAACTAATCCAAAAGTGTCCTGTGTTTAACTGAAGTGTGGAATCAGATTTTTTATACCTTATATAAATTTTAGAAAATAACCTTATATAAATTTTAGAAAAATTATGTTACTCACATAAAAATTATAGTGCATGATTTAATAACGAAATTCACTGAAGGAATTTTTTTCAAAAATTAAGTAAACATCATTTATTATACTACATATATATATAAAATAAGTATATTTTCTTACAACTTTTCCATGCACACTAAAATCCGTTAATATACGCAATCGCAAAAAAAAGGGGGACATTTTTCACTTTTTTCAGTTTTCGTCTTAGCAGGTTCATCTTTAACTTAATCGAAATATTTCTTACGAACGATGAAGATTTCCGTATAATATATAATCCGCTGATGTTATAAAATCATATACGGTTAAAGATTTATGATGATTTTTTGAAAATTTTAAAATAAGCGAATGCATTGAAAAATTAATAATCAATGTTTTGAAAGTCGTCATATTTTGTAAAAAATATGAAGATAACATAAAGAAAGATAAGGCGAGAAATGTAAATATAAGATATGAAAACAAAATAATAGTTTTATATAGAAGACAAAATGTATTCTGTGCAGTGAATGGAAACGAAAAATAACATCGTTAGGAAGGAGCATTTTAAAATTTATTTTATATATTTTTTTATTTATATGAAAAAAATTATTTTAAAAAACTATTTAAAAACCATTTATTTACTTATTTATTTGTTAAATCAATTATTTTCTAAAATTTTTATATTTTTAAGAAGTTATTAATAAGGATATTTTAGGTTTTGAGTTTCCTTAATAAATGTTTGAAAGCTAACAAGGGTAAAAAAATGAAAAGGAAAAAGAAAGAGAGGAATAGAAAAGAAAAGAAATGAAATGAAATATCGAAAATATGTGGCCTTTCAAACACAGTCGTGAATTAAGACTTATTAATACCACTTACAATTAGTAATTTTTATATAATTATTATGCTGAATTGTTATGGCCATATTACAAACTAATGAGAAAAACAAATAAAAAAAACTTTAAAGTCTGTCATTTCAGACCTTCAGAAGAAGAGAGAGGGGGAAAAAAGGTGGGGATTTTATCTATTTCTTTCTACTCTTACGACACAACCAATTTCATTCGAACCTTTTTTTTTTTTTTTTTTTTTTTTTTTTTTTTTTTTTTTTTTTTTTATGACACCATACACTTTCTTCTTTTGGCATCTATGACAGATATTGAACAAATGACAAATTTACTGTCAATATTTTTTAGTGTCATCACAGTCATTCTCAATTATGTCAGCCGGTAAATGAAAACTAATATTTAAGCTTATCGTTATGATTAATATATATATATATGTAGGTATTTAATTACGATATATTTAATTTTGCCTTATATAATTTTAGAATAAACTTTTATTCTATTGTGTCTTTAATATTTCTCCACGATTGTACCAGCGACATAGTATCGTATTATTACTTACCCATCATACGTAGTATAGGGTAAGTCTTGTAATCGTTTTGAAAATCGAAAAAAAAGTTTGACGGATTTACACGTTTCAGACACTGGAGATTCCGAAAAACATATTTTTAGAAAAAAAAAATTGCCGTCCGTCTGTCTGTCTGTGTGTCTGTAAACGCTCTATCTCCCGAACAAATCGAGATAGAAACTTGAAATTTGGTGTGTATTTAGTATGTAATAATGGGAAGAAGCTTATTGAATTTCAGTAACCTCGATTATCCAGAACTATTTTTTTTCGTACTCTTGAAACAGTCGTTCTGATAAAAGGTATATAAAAATTTTCGAAATTGTTTATTTTAAGGAAGGAATATAAAAGACAATAAAAAAAACAAATTTTGCATAAAGAATGAAGTCGATCGGATAATGAGTTGCCGAGATATTTGTAATCCTATTTACCACACTCTTTGATTTTTCCTGACCCTGTATTTCATTCAAATTTCAATTCAAAGATATATTTTAATTGGAAATATGACTCTTAATCCGACGCAGTAAACCGTTAGTTAATATAATTATCAATTTTGGAGTAATAGAGCATTTAATGTTTATGACGTAATCAAGGCTCGATTTTATTTGAATTGCGATGCATTTTATAAACAGTTTACACAAGTTTTATTTTCATATTTTATATTATGCATATCCATGATAGGTAAGTATAACAGTGGCCCCCCAACGACTAGTTTTAATTTGGGTATATGCTGGGAAAGCAGTCTAAAGAAAAGTCATCTCTATTACACGATAATTAAATATTTAATATATTGATTAATTACAGTAAAATCTCTAAATAGCGGACATCTCGGGAGCGCGGATTTTGTCCTGTATTCGGAGTTTTTTTCTTTTTTATTATTATTATTTAGAGTTAACAACATATAAATAATACAATAAAACCTCCAAATAGCGGACACCTCGGAAGCGCGGAATTTGTCCGTCACTCGGAGTTGTACGCAATTCAGAGATATAAACATACAAATAATACAGTAAAACTTCCATAATGGACACTTTCTAATGCCCAACACACATATTATTTGTATGTAATTACCTCTATGTAGCGGACAAAACCGCTCTCCCGAGGTGTCCTCTATTTAGAGGTTTTAATACGTTGTCGATTGAAAAAGTGTCCGCTATTCGGGTGTGTCCATTATGGAGGTTTTAGTTTATATAAATGAAAAAAGTAATCCACTCAAGTCTGTTTTTGCAAGAACTTTTTCATTTAATCTCCCCTTACTTTTTTCCCCCCACCGCCAAGGAATGCGGTTTTTCAATACCACTATTTTCTAATACTAATCTTCGCCTAATTTAATCACACCATTATGATATTTAATAAGGCGAACAATAAAATTCGGAAATAGTGATTTAAAAAGAAAACGATAATACTTGACATCTATGTAAAAACATGTTCATCAAAATTACGGAATTTTAATTATGTCATTGTTAATCCATTTTGAAAAGTATTCATAAATGCTGTAATAGAAAAAATAACAATATTTGTCTAATACTTATGAAATAAGGCCATTCATTCAAATATGTGATTTTGTTCTTAAAAAATATTTTTCATGCAGATAAAATTATTAACATTTGATTTTAGCTTTCTACATTACATTTTCATCAAAATTACACCGCTTTAATTATGTTAATATATTTTTTATAATGGATTAACATCTATTATAAAAACTATTGATAAATGATATATCTATGCTGTAATAATAATAAAAAATAACTTTTGTATATTACTTATTAAATAAATTACTTAAGGCCATTCATTAAAATATATCATTTTGTACTTAATTTTTTTTTTCACATAAAGATAAAATTATTAACATATCTCTTCATTTGATTTTAACTTTCTACATTTTCATTAAAATTACAAAATTTTAATTATGTCATTGTTAATCCATTATGAAAAATATCCATAAACATTATATCTATTCTGTAATATATGTATATATAAATAACCTTTGTCTATTACTTATTGAATAAATTAGTTTAAAAAAATCATTAAAATATGTGATTTTGTACTTAAAAAATATTTCACACAGATAAAATTATTAACACACTTCTTCATTTGATTTTAGCTTTCTACATTTTCATTAAAACTACAGAATTTTAATTGTCATTGTTAAAGCACTATGAAAAGTATTCATAAATGATATATCTATGCTGTAATAATAAAAAATAACTTTTGTCTATTACTTATTAAATAAATTACTTAAGGCCATTCATTAAAATATATGATTTTATACTTAAAAAATATTTCACACAGATAAAATTATTAACATATCTCTGCATTTGATTTTAGCTTTCTACAGTTTTATTAAAATTACAAAAATGTAGTTATGTCATTGTTAACCCATTATGAAAAATGTTCATAAACAACGTATCTATGCTGTAATATATAAAAATATAACCTTTGTCTATGACTTATTAAATAAATTACTTTAAGAAAAATCATTAAAATATGTGATTTTGTACTTAACAAATATTTCACACAGATAAATTTATTTAACTTGATCTTAGCTTTCTACATTTTCATCAAAATTACAGAACTTTAATTATGTTATTGTTAACTCATTATGAAAAGTTTCCACAAATGTTACATCCATACTCAAATATTAAAAAAAAAAAAAAAAAAAAAAAAAAAAAAAAACTTTTCTGTAATACTTATTATATAAATTAGTTTAATACCATTCATTAATTAAAATGTGATTTTATACTTAATTTTTTTTCCCATAGAGATAAAATTATTAACATATCTCTTCATTTGATTTTAGCTTTCTACATTTTCATCAAAATTACACAGGTTTAATTATGTTGTTATGTTAATCCATAATGACAAATATTCATAAATAATATATCTATGCTGTATATATATTTTATTAATATCTCTTCATTTGATCTTAGCTTTCTACATTTTCATCAAAATTACAGAACTTTAATTATGTTATTGTTAACTCATTATGAAAAATATTCATAAATGTTATATCTATGCTAAAAAAAAAAAAAAAAAAAAAATTAAATAGCTTTTCTCTAATACTTATTAAATAAATTAGTTTAATACCATTCATTAAAATGTGATTTTATACTTAAAAAATATTTCATACAGATAAAATTATTAACATAATCTCTTAATTTGATTTTAGCTTTCTACATTTCCATCAAAATTACAGACCTTTAATTATGATATTATTAAATCCATTATGAAAAATATCCATTAACAATATATCTATGCTGCAATAATAAACAATAAGTTTTGTCTGCTACTTATTAAATACATTATATTTAACAAAAATAATTAAAATATGTGATTTTGTACTTTAAAATATTTCATACAAATAAAATTATTAACAAATCTCTTCATTTGATTTTAGCTTTCTACATTTCCATCAAAATTACAGAGCTTTAATTATGTTACTGTTAATCCATTCTTGAAAATATGCATTAATGATATTTAAAATGTAATTAATGCAAGGAAAATAACTTAAGCTAAAATGGATTAACAAAATATACACCCGTCGATTTTATCTATTAAATATTTTCAATAGAGATAGATAAATATGAGGCTTTGTTAATTAATCATGTCCTCTCCAGTTTTGCGCCGTATTCCTACGAAGAATCCCCCCTCCTAAAAGGATATTGTTTGCTGCAATTAGTTGTTTCGGGGAATGTCTGCAAATTGCGAAAAAGAGATATGATGATTAATGCTGAATAAAAATTGCTTTTACTGATTCGTAACGTTCCTATTGCGGCAAAATTACAGCATGAATTTTTTGCTGTACACTGTAAACTAGTCATTAGGGGCCACCGTAATACTTACCCATCATGGATATGCATAACATAAAATATGAAAATAAAACATGTGTAAACTATTTATAAAATGCATTGCAATTCGATATAATCGTGCCTTGATGACGTCATAAACTTTAAATCGAGACTAACGAAAAAGAAAGGCTACCGCCGTGCTTTACGCGTATCTTTTTTTACAGACCGCGGGAATCACGTGATGCTCGAATCCACCAATGCAGGTGTACGAAAAGAGCACACGTCACTCTAGCGGTCTGTAAAAAAAGATAAGTGGAATGCACCGCGGTAGCCTATCTTTTTCGTTAGCCTCGCTTTAAATGCTCTATTACTGACTTGCGTAAAAGAAACATCCTTATAACTCCAAAATTGACAATCATATTAACTAACGGTTTACAGCTTCGGATTAAGCGTCTCATTTCCAATTAAAATATATATTTGAATTGAAATTGGAATGAAATACAGGGTCATGAAAAATCGAAGAGTGTGGAAAGTAGGATTACAATTATCTCGGCAACTCATTATCCGATCGACTTCATTCTTTATGCTAAATTTAATGTTTTTTTCATTGCTTTTATATTTACGCCTTAAAATAAATAATTTCGAAAATTTTTATATACCTTTTCTGAGAACGAATATTTCGAAAGTCCAAAAAAAATAGTTTCGGATAATCGGCTATTTCGGATAATAAGCTTCTTCCCATTATTACATACTAAGAAGTACCAAATTTCAAGTCTCTATCTCAATTTGTTCGGGAGATAGAGCGTTTACAGACACACACACAGACAGACGGACTGCAATTTTTTTTTTCTTCTAAAAATATGTTTTTCGGAATCTCCAATGTCTGAAACGTGTAAATCCGTCATAAAAATTCTTTTTCGATTTTCAAAACGATTACAAGACACCCTATACTACGTACACTGTAAAAAATAACCAATGTTTCTTATTTTATGAAAATATACTATAACCACGAACGAAAATATAATATAATATTCTGAGTTATCCGAATAGCGTGTTCCATTGTCTTTTGAATTCCCAGAAACCAGTACATTTTCCAAATTTAAAGAATTATTTATAAAAACAAAGTATTTTTTGCTGCCCGTATTTTTTCAGAAACGTTTCCGAAGGGTTTTTATACTGTATTAATTAGTGTCCTCAGCCTGGAATATCTGTTTTTCGAATGCTATCAATTCTCAAGTAAACATTTTCATGCTCAAAGAATATGTTTTACTGACAAACATGCAAATATAACAGCGTTAACAATAACTTAAAATTAAGATTATTTCTTTACTCTTTCGTGTATAAATTAATTTATGCGGCTGAAAACGTTTACTTGAGAATGAATGACATTCGAAAAACAGGTATTCCAGGCTGAGGACACTAATTAATACACTATAAAAACCTTTCTGAAACGTTTCTGAAAAATACGGGCAGCAAAAAATACTTTTTTTTTTTTTGTTTTTATAAATAATTCTTCAAATTTTGGAAATGTATTGGTTTCTGGGGATTCAAAAGACAATGGAACACGCTATTCGGAATTTCGGATAACTCAGAAGATTATATTATTTATAGTATATTTTCATAAAATAAGAAACATTGGTCATTTTTTACAGTGTATGATGGGTAAGTAAAAAGAGACAAATGTTCCTTTATGTAAGAAAATATAACATAACCACAACAGAAAAGTTACATTAACCTTTTCCGAGTTACTTCTTAAACTGATATATTTTCGAGATTTAAAGATTCATATATGAAAACAAAGTTTCTTTTACTGCCACTGATTTTCGGAAACGTTTCCGAGTAGTTTTTGAACTATATTAATTAGTTTTCTTAACCTGGCATAATGTTTTTTTCGAAGCAATCAATTCTCAAGTAAACATTTTCATATTCAACAAACATGTTTTATAGACAAACATAAGGGATAATAGTGAGAAATAGTAAGATAGTAATTAAATAATGCTATTTTAATTTTGAATACAAAATATTTTTTTATATCTTTTACTTACTGTAACAAAATATCGATGCAGAATATTATTCAAAACTATTTTTTTTTAATGTTGTGCAGTTCAAGTTTTCTGTCGCAATATGTAATTTAAACAGTCGCAGAAAAGAATCGTTAAAAATGTTTCTTTGGAGCAAAAATCACATAATGAGTTGCATTACATTTCTCTATTGCACATTTCATAAATAACTGCAATTTCGTTTGCATTTATCATAAAAATAATGTATCGTATAGTTATAAAATTCAACGTAATATTAAAATATAAAACATAATATTTTAATATGCGAAGTCTTTTATAAATAACATTATTTTTTATAACTAAATTATTAATATTAATAAAATATTAAAATTAATAATATTCTTTCATATTATGAATATTCTTTTAATAACTATAAAATATCATCATAAAAATACATTGAGATTTTAATTTTGAATAAAATTATTTTTTATATCTTATACTCACTGTAACAAAATTTTGATGCAAAATAATATTCAAAACTATTTTTTTAATGTTGTGCAGTTCAAGTTTTCTGTCGCAATATGTAATTTAAACAGTCGCAGAAAAGAATCGTTAAAAATGTTTCTTTGGAGCAAAAATCACATAATGAGTTGCATTACATTTCTCTATTGCACATTTCACAAATAACTGCAATTTCGTTTGCATTTATCATAAAAATAATGTATCGTATAGTTATAAAATTCAACGTAATATTAAAATATAAAACATAATATTTTAATATGCGAAGTCTTTTATAAATAACATTATTTTTTTATAACTAAATTATTAATATTAATAAAATATTAAAATTAATAATATTCTTTCATATTATGAATATTCTTTTAATAACTATAAAATATCATCATAAAAATACATTGAGATTTTAATTTTGAATTAAATTATTTTTTATATCTTATACTCACTGTAACAAAATTTTGATCCAAAATAATATTCAAAACTATTTTTTTAATGTTGTGCAGTTCATGTTATCTGTCGTAAAATGCTATTTAAAAAAGTCGCTGAAAAGAATCGTTGCAAATGTTTCTTTGGAGAATAAATCACAAAATGAGTTGCATTACATTCCTCTATTTCACATTTCACCTTTCTTAAAGAACTGAAATTTCATTTGCATTTATCATAAAAGTAATGTATAGTTATAAAATTCCACCTAATATTAAAATATAAAACATAATATTTTAATATTCGACGTCTTTTATAAATAACATTATTTTATTATTAATAAAATATTAATATTAATAATATTCTTTCACATTATGAATATTCTTTTAATAAATATAAAATATCATCATAAAAATACAAACTTAATGTAAAGCAATTAAACATTGAGATTTTAATTTTGAATTAAAAATATTTTTTGATATCATATACTCACTGTAACAAAATTTTGATGCAGAATAATATTCGAAACATTTTTTTTTAACACTGTGCAGTTCATGTTATCTGTCGTAATATATAATTTAAACAGTCGAAGAAAAGAATCGTTACAAATGTTTCTTTGGAGAATAAATCACAAAAAGAGTTGCATTACATTCCTCTATTTCTTATTTCTTAAATAACTGAAATTTCATTTGCATTTATCATAAAAATATTGTATATTTATAAAAATAACTTTCTATTACCACTTAATATTAAAATATAAAACAGAATATTTTAATATTCGACGTCTTTTATAAATAATAATATTTTATTATTAATGTAACATAAATAACACTAATAATATTCTTTCATATTAATAATTTTCTTTTAATGATTACAAAAGACATCAACATAATACGAACTTAACTCAAAGAAATTAAACATTCAGATTTTAATTTTGAATTTAAAATATTTTTTGATATCTTACACTTACTGTAACAAAATTTTGATGCAAAATAATATTCAAAACTATTTTTTTTAATGTTGTGCAGTTCAAGTTATCTGTCGTAATATGTACTTTAAACAGTCGCAGAAAAAAATAGTTGAAAATGTTTCTTTGGAGAATGAATCACAAAATGAGTTTCATTATATTCCTCTATTTCACATTTCTTTTAATATTAGATGTATTTTATTAGTAATATTATTTTATTATTAATAACAGAAAAATATTAATAATAATATTTTATTATTAATAATACTGTTTTATTAATTATAAAAGACATCAACATAACACAATTTTAACGTAAACCAATATAAAAGTGCGGTTTCAATTTTTAATTAAAAATAGTTTTTGATATCTTATAATCACTGTAACAAAAGTTTTATGCAGAATAATATTCAAAACTTTTTTTTTAATGCTGTTACAGTTTATGTTAACTGTCATAATATATAATTTAAACAGTTGTAGAAAAGAATCACTGCAAATTTTTCTTTGGAGAATGAATCACAAAATGAGTTTCATTACATTTTCCTATTTCACACTTCTGAAATAACTAAATTTTTTGTATTATTATTATTTATCATAAAAATAATGCATATTTATAAAATATCGCCGAATATTAAAATATAAAACAGAATATTTTAATATTAGACGTATTTTATAAATAATATTATTTTATTATTAATAAAAGAATATTATTAATAACATTCTTTCATATTAATAATATTCTTTTTGTAATTATAAAAGACATCATCCTAATAAAAACTTAACTTAAAGCAATTAGACATTGATATTTTAATTTTGAATTAAAAATATTTTTTTATATCTTTTACTTACTGTAAAAAATTTTTGATGCAAATTTATATTTATTCAAAAATATTCTTTTTAATGCTGTGCAGTTCATGTTATCTGTCGTAGTATGTAATTTAAACTATCGCAGAAAAGAATCGTTGCAAATGTTTCTTTGGAGAATGAATCACAAAATGAGTTTCATTACATCCTCCTATTTCACACTTCTGAAAAAACTCATTTTTTTTTTAAATGAAAATAATATGTATATTTATAAAATATCGCCGAATATCAAAATATAAAACAAAATATTTTAATATTAGATTTCTTTTGTTAATAATATTAAATATTTTTTCTATTATTAATGATAGAAAAATATTAATAATATTCTTTTATTAATAATAAAATTATTTGATTAGTTATAAACGATAAACCATAACCCAAACGTAACGTAAACCAATCAAATAATGAGATTTTAATTTTGAATTAAAAATATATTTTCATATCTTATATTCACTGTGACAAAATTTTAATGCAGAATAATATAAAAAACTCTTTTTTAAATGCTGTAGTAATGTATAATTTAAATGCGGAAAATAATCGTTGCAAATGATTCTTTGAAGAACCAATCACAAAATGTGTTTAATTGCATTCCTGTATTCCAGACATCTGAGATAACTGAAATTTCATTTTGATTTATCCTGGAAATAATGTATATTTATAAAAAAAAAAAAAAAAAAAAAAAAAAAAAAAAAAAAAAAAAAACATCGCCTTATATTAAAATATAAAATAGAAATTTCGGTTAAACAAATGTGTAAATGGGAGACCTAATTTTTTACAAACTGGGTATAAGTGTTAATAAATGTATAATAATTATTTTATAGTTATAGACAAGGCTTAAAATGATAATCTTTATAAATATATTAAAATATTAAAAAATAATCAATAAGATAAAAAAAATTCTTTTTTCAGAATTTTGACTCTACTGTCGACTTACAAAAAAAAAAAAAAAAAAAAAAACTACATATTTTAAATGGTTTTTGTAAAAATAAAATAAAATAAAATAAAATTTTTATTAAAATATTTTTCATTTAATTTTTTTTTAATAGAAAATATACGAGTTTTACTTTCATTTTTCCTGCTTTTAAATTTAACTAAATTTTAAAAGATTTTATCTATTATACCACTAGCTCCTGAATGCTTAAAAAATACTAATATGATATTTTTACATGTTTTCCCTTTTACATTATTAAACTTTCTTAAATTAAAAATATCATTTTAAACATACCTATACTTCAAAGCATTCCTAATGTTAAAGTTTTGAGAGATAAATGAGTTCTCTAAAACATTTCTTTTAAAACTTTGAATATATTTTCAAATGTTTTTTTTTTTTTCTTTTTTTAAGATATTCTATACATATTTTTTTTTTTTTTTTAAGATATTCTATACATATTTTTTTTTTAAATAAATTTAAAAACTTTTTAAACAACGAATCTTTTATATATAAAAGTGCCTTTATTACTCTATATTACTTTTAATTACGAATTTTCATTTAATCAGGTGGATTTTTATTCATTTACTTTATTATTTTGTTTTTATTTATTTATTTTTATTTATTTTTTTTAATTAATTAATTTATTATATATATTTTTTTTTTTTAAGCTAACAATTAAATAAAAGAAATAAAGAAGTGTTACATGCGATTTACATTACAATTTTTAAAAAAATCTTCCTTTTGACTCATTTTTATTTATTTTCCAATTACTATATATTACAGAAAAAAAATCTATTTAAATTGAAACAGTGTAATGGAAAAAAAGAAAATCACTTTTGCAGTGAATATGTTTATTATGAAAATATTTAGTCTCTAGAGTTAAATCCATGCTAGTAATTTTATGGGGTAATTCAACTATTATTCCGAGTTCATATAATATTAAGTTCTTATTATAAAATTTTATTGAATTAAACAATTAAATTTATTAATTTCTTAAATTAATGTTATTTCAACTTGCAAAAAACTTGATTTGCTATTAAAATAGACCTACACTGTAAAAAGTAACCAATGTTTCTTATTTTATGAAAATATGCTATAACCACGAACGAAAATATAATATAATCTTCTGAGTTATCCGAAATTTCAAATAGCATGTTACATTGTCTTTTGAATCCCCAGAAACGAATAAATTTCCAAATTTTAAAGAATAATTTATAAAAACAAATTATTTTTAGCTGCCCGATTTTTTCAGAAACGTTTCCGAAGGGTTTTTATAGTGTATTAATTAGTGTCCTCAGCCTGGAATACCTGTTTTTCGAATGCTATCAATTCTGAAGTAAAAATTTTCATGCTAAAAAAAATGTTTAACAGACAAACATGCAAAATTAACGGCGTTAACAATAACATTAAAATTAAGATAATTTCTTTACTCTTCCATGTATAAATTAACTTATGCGGCTGAAAACGTGTACTTGAGAATGAATAACATTCGAAAAACAGGTATTCCAGCCTAAGGACACAAATTAATACACTATAAAAACCCTTCGGAAACGTTTCTGAAAAATTCGGGCAGCTTAAAATAATTTGTTTTTATAAATTATTCCTTAAATTTTGAAAATGTACTCGTTTCTGGGGATTCAAAAGACAATGTAACATGCTATTTGAAATTCCGGATAACTCAGAAGATTATATTATATTTTCGTTCGTGGTTATAGCATATTTTGATAAAATAAGAAACATTGATCATTTTTTACAGTGTACACTTAAATTCAACCTTAGGTAGTGCTTAATTTGCACCAGAGCTTTATTTTTTTCTTTTCCGGTATTTCTTTTGTTTTGGTAAATATTTAAATATTTACATATTTATATATAAATATTACGCATCCAAGCTGACTTGGAATAGATTTCGATAGACAACAGGCTTTTTTTCTGTTCATTTAAGAAATATTGGAGCAGATTTTAAGGAATTTATCAATGGAATCAAAGTTCTTAATCCGAAATTTTAGCCTTGCTGCAAAATCAACTGAGATCACATATGGAGATGATGAATTCTTATATAGAACTTATGCAAAAACTTTCATAGAAATAAAAGAATACTTTTAATGGACTTTAGAATTTTTAAAAAAAATCTTCTGTAAAATAAATGAAACGTGAACACAAAAAATTGCTTTCATTAATTCATTGTATTCCTGTATCTTGTGCCAAAATGTGAACGAATAATGTTTACAATGAACTTAATCGTACTCCATAACACACTTTACATTAAAAGTACTTATGACTGAGATCACATATATGGTCAATTGAGATCACATATGGAGATGATGAATTCTTATATAGAACTATGCAAAAACTTTCATATAAATAAAAGAACAGTTTTAATGAACTTTAGAATTTTTAAAAAATCTTCTGTAAAGTAAATGAAAAGTGGAACACAAAAAATTGCTTTCAATAATTCATTGTATTCCTGTATTAAGTGCCGAAAGATGAACGAAGGTTTACAATGAACTTAATTTGTACTCCATATCATACTTTACATTAAAAGTACTTCACAGTATACTTAACATTAAAATATCGTCAAATTTAATGTTTATAAGACTAGCTCGTCCTTCTATTAACAAATTTGAGTCAGGATCACATGTTCGTTCATCGCTAGCAAGTGATTTATGTACACAATGATATAATCTCATTCTCATTAAGGCAATTTTTTTTTTCATTAGATTTAGTACATAACGTCATTAGATTATGTTATTATATATGTGTATACTAATTCATTAGATTTTATTATTCATTCATTTAAGTATATTATTATTTATTTATTTGTTTTTGCTGAAGGAAATTTGCATTAATTTTTGAAAACAATGCAGGAAATACAAATATACGGGTAGAGTGGAGGGGAGGATATGATATGGAGGGTAGAACTGCAAAATATTAGTTCTCCAGCACTTTTTGTTAGAGATTAAGCCCCGGCCTTCAGTAGAGGACAGTAATTTATGTTAAACTCAAAGATTGAAAAAAATATTAAAAAAAAAAAATCATTCTTTCGGAATTTTAAATTTTCAGAAATATTAGTTTTTCTCTTGCCATTGCCCCCATTTGATAAAATGAAATGATATTTTAAAATCATTGAATGATAAATAAAAAAAAAATATATATATATATATTTATTTATTTGTTTGTTTGTTTAAAGTAAGTAAATTTATTATTTATTTTCTTTTTGTTTCGATTAATATTTAGGTATTATCCTTGTTGGACACAGACATAAAAAAATATTATATTATCTTCATTAAACCCTTTGTTTATTACATTTATTTTATATAACATGTTAAATGATATTTCATGAATAAGGAAAAAAATATTGAAAATGTAAATGAATAATTTTTCATTTCTTTTAATCAACAATAATTCTTGGAAGTATAAATAAATATTTTTTTCCCATACAATGTTTCGAAATATTCCGAATTCATATAATCTAAAAGCTCTTATTATAAAATGTTATTCAATTAAACAATTAAATTTATGAATTTATTAAATTACTTTTATTTCCAGATTATATAAGGAAATATTCGAAAGTTATTACAGCTGAGTTTCAAAGATCATTTAAATGTACACCTATAGAAATCGTACACAAATTGTTACATGCTACGCATTACGTATTTGTATACCTGAAATATTTGATAAAGTTATTTTTTAATACATACTAATTATAATTGCGAATCACAAAAGTAAATAAATGAATGATTTATTTATTTATTTTTATTTTTTTTTATTTTTTAAATCAACAATAATTTTTGAAAGTTTAAATAAATATTTTCTTCCATACATCTCAGAATAATATTACGAGCTCACGTAATCTTATTATAAAATTTTATTGACTGAAACAATTAAATTTATGAATTTCTTAAGTTATTTTTATTTCAAGACTCTCTGAGAAACTATTCGAAAAACATTAAAGCTGAGTTTCAAACATGATTTAAACGTACTCTAATAGAATTTTACATACAATTTGTTACATGCCATGCATTATGCATTTGTATGATGTATTTGTATGCCTTAAAATATTTTGATACAGTTATATATTAGGTACATTAATTATTATTCCAAATCATAAATAATCATGCAATTAATAGCAAAATAATGCAATTATTTTGCTAAGTATAATAGATAACATTCAATTTAATTTGAGTAATAAATTTTAAGTAAATATATAACAAATCCGAAGAGATAATATTTTTCATTAATTTCTAAAATGTGTTAAATAATAATCATAAAAACAGTAAAACAGTTTTAATAAACTTTCTTACATGTTTTGGCTTCTCCGAAGCCTGGTATAAGACAACTGAGAATATTCTAGAATAGATTGTAAGAATATTCTCATTTGTCTTGATAAAGGCTTCGGTGCAGCCGAAACATGCAGATAGTTTTATTAAAACTTTTTTACTGTTTTTATTTAACAGATTTTAGAGATTAATGCAGTGAATTGAATAAAGTATTTATTATCTAAATATGCGTTAAAAAAAAATGTAACCCACGAAAGAATTAATTGAGAGAGGCTTTTAATTCAATGATTCTTCAAATTAAAGATGACTGAGACTGATTTGTAATAGTCAAACAAGATACACGAAAAATCTTCTTAAAATTAAATGAAATTTAACAATTAAGATATTATTACTTAGTTAAACAAAGCTTAACAATGTAATTAATTTTTAATTTTCAGATCATTAACCCACGAAGGGAATTAATTGAGAGATTTTTAAATAAATGACCTACACATATTAGTAATGACACAGACAGTTTCACAAATCAGTAATGACACAGACCGACTTGTGAAGTCAAACAAGATACATGTAGAATCTTCTAAGAACTAAATAAAATTCAACGATTTCCTTAAGTAAGATATAATTACTAAACTAAACAAAGCTTAACAATTTAGTTAGTTTTTAAATCTAAGATCATTAACCCACGACAGGAATCAATTGCGAGATTTTTAAATAAATGACTTCATAAATCAGTAATGACACAGACCGATTTGTGAAGTCAAACAAGATACATGAAGAATCTTCTAAGAACTAAATAAAGTTCAACAATTTCATTAATTAAGATATTAATACTTAGCTAAAAAAGCTTGACAATTTAATTAATTTTTAATTTTCAAATCATTAACCTACGAAGGGAATTAATTGAGAGATTTTTAAATAAATGACTTCAAAAAACAGTAATGACACAGACCGATTTGTGAAGTCAAACAAGATACATGAAGAATCATCTAAGAACTAAATAAAATTCAACGATTTCATTAATTAAGATATTAATACTTAGCTAAAAAAAGTTTAACAATGTAATTAATTTTTAATTTTTAAATCATTAACCGACGAAAGGAATTAATTGAGAGATTTTTAAATAAATGACTTCACAAATCAGTAATGACCCAGACCAATTTGTAAAGTCAAACAAGATACATGAAGAATCTTCAAATAAAATTTAACGATTTCATTAATTAAAGTATTAATACTTAGCTAAAAAAAGCTTAACAATTTGATTAATTTTTAATTTTAAAATCATTAACCCACGAAGTAAATTAATTGCGAGATATTTAAATAAGTGACTTCATAAATCAGTAATGACACAGACCGATTTGTCAAATCAATCAAGATACATGAAGAATTTTCTAAAGAACTAAATAAAAGTCAAAAATTTTATTTTAAGAAAGATATTATTACTAGACGAAATAAATCTTAGCAATTTCATGAAAAAAATATGCATAGACTATTTTTAAAATGAGCTAATAAAGATCCCTTCTTATGGACTTTAATTTACAATCTTAAGAAAGGAATCAACTGAGCGACATTTAAATCAATTAAAGATGATTGTTTTTAAACCTCTAAGCGATTTGCCCATATTTTTCCGTTTCCCAAAAAAAGGTTTGGGTCATCTGTAGACAAAAATATTTTTAAGACAATTGTATTTAAAGATATATATGAAGTGTATATTTTAGAAGCAAAAGCAGGAAAAGAAAATTTAAATTAACATTAGTTTTATGAACATTTTTATGAAAATGCAGGAAAGCATACTCAGACGCTCAGAGGGTTTTTTAACAAGAATTAAATATCGTATTTAATAATTATATTTAATTAAAATAGTGACAGATGTAAAAAGGTATAGATAACTAGGATTAAAATGAATTTGCACGTGATCATCAAATGAACATATTTTTATAGGAACATCTTTGTCAGTGTTAATTTAAATCTGATGAAATATAATATAAGTAAAGACATAAAATAAGATTTTAAAGAAGTCCACAGCGTTGTTGTTTTACAAACCATTAAGACCCATTGTTTATGCCCATGAATGTTTTAAGATGAGAGTTTAAATAAGACATTCATAATAAAATCCTAAAAAGTATAAAATACATATACTGTTAAGGAAATAACATGTCTTTTTATTAGACTATTATTTTTCTTTCTATACCAATTTATGACTTTAGATATAAATAAACTAAAATAAAAAGTAAGAAAAAGGGCTCATTCAAAACGATGCATATAGTGTATGCGACGTTGATTCATAGAATTGAATATTACTTATCAAACATTTTAGACGAGGAAAATATTAAAGTTTCAGGAACACTATTCAAATCATTTTGTGGGTTATTGTTTTATGGAGTTCAATAAGAGCAGTTGAAAGGGGAGGAGGGTAATTTAAAGCTGATGAAAAACATAAGTAAACTAATAAAATAAAACTTAAAAACAGTCCAGATCGTGCTATTTTACAAACTATTAAGAATGAGTATGCCCATGAATATTTTGTAAAAGGTGAGAGTTTAAATAAAATATTTATAATAAAATACTAAAAAGTGTATTAGACATATTATGCCTTTTATAGGGACTATTATACCAATTTATGACTTTAAATGTGAATACACTAAAATAAAAAGTAAGAAAAAGGTTCATTCAAAACTATGTATTGTGTATGACGTTGATTCATAGAATTGAATATTACTTATCAAACATTTTAGATGAGGAAAATATAAAAAAATCAGGAAAATTATTCATTACCTTTAGTGAGCTGTTTTTTCTTTGTGTAGGTTTCAATAAGGGCCATAGCCAAGGGGAAAGGGGAATTGTGGAGTTCAGCCCCCCCCCCCCCAGTTCCGATATTTTACAGATCTATGATAATTAATTAAAACAATTCGAATTACCTCAGCTTTATGAAAGTTTTACTACCAAAAAAAAACAAGAATTAAATATGGCCATTTAAAAATTATATCTAATTAAAACAGTGATAGAAGCAAAAATGTATAGATACATGATTAGAATTAACTTGCAAGTGGTCATCAAAGACCTGTAAAGGAACACCTTTGAACAGTGTTAATTTCAATCTGATGAAAGATTTATAAGTAAACTCATAAAATAAGACTTAAAAACAGTCCACACATCGTTGCTGTTTTACAAACTATTCAGAATGAGTACGCACATGAATGTCTTGTAAAAGATGAGAGTTTAAATAAAATATTCATAATAAAATCGTAAAAAGGGTATTAGACATATACTGTTATATAAGGAATACTAATTATGTCTTTTATCGGGACTATTATACCAATTTATGACTTTAGCTGTAAATACACTAAAAAAAAGTAGGAAAAAGCTCATTCAAAACAATGTATTTTGTATGACGTAAGAGTTGAATATTACTTATAAAATATTTTAGACGAGGAAAATATAAAAGTTTCAGGAACACTATTCAATATATTTTGTGGGCTATTGTTACATTGGGTTCAATAAGGGCCGTAGCCATGGAGGAGGGCGGTAATTTAAATCTGATGAAAGACATATAAATAAACTCCTGACATAAAACTTTAACAGTATATGTCTAATACACTTTTTGGGATTTTATTATGACTATTTTATTTAAACTCTCATCTTTTTTTTTTAAGCATTCATGGGCATATTCATTCTTAATAGTTACTAAAACAGCAATAAGATGTGGACTGTTTTTAAGTCTTATTTTATGAGTTCAATTATATTTCTTTCATCAGATTTAAATTATTGTTATAAGGAATACTATTATATCTTTATATGGACTAATATACCAATTTATGACTTTAGATGTAAATACGCTAAAAAAAAAGAAGATCATTCAAAACAATGCATTGTATATGACGTAAGCGTTGAATATTACTTATCAAATATTTTAGACGAGAAAAATATAAAAGTTTCAGGAACCACTATTCAATACATTTTGTGGGCTATTGTTTTACTGGGTTCAACAAGGGTCATAGTCAGGAGAGAAGGGGGGGGGGGATAATGCAGTCCACGCCCCTCACCCCTCCGAAACTTTACAGACTAATGATAATTAATAAAAATATAAGTTTAATTACTCCATTTTCAAGAAATTTTCACTACACTTAATAGTCTATACTAAAATTAAATTATTATAGTATAGTGTATAGACATAGTGTAGTTTAATTGACACCATATTCACTATATTGGATACATATGTTAAAATTGAAAATTCTATTTTATCCCCTTCCCCTTCTGAAATATTGGGTTCAATAATACCCCTATTGATTTAATAAAATAATGGTTTAATAAAAATATTTAAAATAAGTAAATAAATAAATAAATGACAAAAGTCTGCAACTTACCCGCAATACTGACACTGACAGCTTTCTTCTTTTCTTCCTCTGCCAGAATTGCGCTGACACCGAACTTGAGGTAAGGTTGCGTTGGGCCATCCCCGTTCGAACACTTGCCCCCCTGGGTTTTGACAGAACCGTCCGACGAGCACCCGCTGCAACCCGCACAACTACTGCACGCGCTGCAAGCCTGCACGGCTACGGGACGTGCTAAAAACGCTGCCGCGGCTGAGCCACCCCCTCGAAGAAGGTTTTCCATGAGAAAAGAACTACTGACCGCAGGGGGGCTAGGAGTGGTCACAAGTCCTGTGCTGGACACCGGCATCCTGAGGAGTGGGGAATAGACGGAAGTTTGAGTCAAGAGGTTTGTAGGATACATCACACTTCGAAAGTTTAGGTGTTGTTTGAGTTTGCTGACATATTCGTCAATTCTGCAATGTAGGTTAAAACAAAACTAAGTAGATTAATTATGTTTTGATGAAATATTCAATTTCTTCAAGAACTACACTGAGGCATTTTTCTCTGATATGATATGCTGAAGAAGAAGATGTCAAATAACAATAAAACTTAATTACTTCCTAAATTATGTGTATATTCTTTCTCGATTTGTGTCGAGTTCTTCATTTATAAATTTTAGAAATAGTAGCTGCATCTTTAACATTTCTTAACAAATCACTTAATTTTCTTATAGTTTAATTTCATTTGCTTCTTTCATTTAGGATTTTTTTTTTAATATATCCAATATTCGTCTGCTGGATTTTGTTTAAACTTTTTCTCTGTATATTTAGTATATTTCTAGAGCTTTCCTGGAACCAGAATATTTATTCAAATTATTTATTCAATTAAGAACGATGAATAACTGAATAAAGCAAAAACTTTTATGTTTGAATCTGGGTGCAAGATCTGGCAACTGGATATTCAGTACTTTCTAATGGGTAAAATTGCTTCAGAAATTCAGTTTTGTAGAATTATACACAAAATAAATATTGAATAAAAATGCTTACTTTAAATTAATGATATGTGAATATTCCAGCATCAATTTACGCTGCATTAATAAATAAAGATTTTCGTCTGCACTGTAAAGATCGTGTTGCCAAAAGATTTTATCTTCAATTATTGCTGTTGTTCAAGCTATGATTTTTAAATCCTTGTAAAGAGATGCCATGCGTCTGTTGTTTGCACATAAACTTTGACGGATGTTCAGGAATTCACTTTTCCAGAAATGAGAAGTCTGTGTAAAGTTTCAGAGTTCGCAAAATGTTTCTTTCACCAGAAAAATTGTAAAAGAATCTCAATAAAAAACTTTCAACAAGCTTGAGTTATCCAGTTTATAGAAATCGTTTGCCGATTATTTCCACCTGCGTTTGTTTACATTCCAGTTCGTCTTTCTCGGAAGCGAAAAATAACAATCTTCTCTCTGGAACTCGTCTGCTCCAAATCCTCACACTTCACGCAGCACGTGTAGAGGAGTGTTTTATCACAGAAAATCGTCTGCTTCTCCAATCGCTGCCGTCGACCCGAACGATTAGGGTTAACCGCTGGGGGTCTCGTCAAAAGCTCCGCAGCCCCATGAATTATACAGAAATGACGGCGAAATGTTTCCCTAATGGGCCTGCCGACGGGGGCTGTGCTGTATTCACGAATAAAGTGGGAAGACCCCAGACGATCGGCGGAACGCATGAATGTAAGACAGGCAACCCCCCTTCCCTTCCATTCAACAGCCGCCCTCTTCTCATTGGCTAAGTGAAATGTCTGTCAGTATACTGCTCCACCCAAATATAATCATGTGACTGGCGTCACGTGACAATTTGCTCTCAAATCACCTGTTGAGACCAAGAGGAACAGAATAGAATGTTTTGTTTCGATTTTTGTTCCAAAGAGGAGGAATTTGGAGTTTTTTAAAAGGTAATAATTCCCTTAATTGTTACATCAAAGCAGCTTGATGGAGAAGCTGTTGAGGGAAAAAGAATTGGATTGGGACAGGAATTTAGTTTTAGCTACAGGTTTGCTCAAAGTGGGAAAACTTTTTGAATTCACATTAAAATTATTATTATTATTATTATTATATTTTTACCAATAAAATTAAAAAGAAAATTTATACTGAGTAAAAACCATAATATAAATTTTCCCTAAACGCAAAGTTTACTTTTAATTTATTTCTTAATTTATTTAAAGAAACAAATATTTGAAAAAAAAAATGGAATTTTGACATTACGAAAGCTTGATGGAGTAGCTGTTGAAAGAAAAAGAATTGGATTGGGATAGGAACTTGGTCTTAGCTACATATTTAATCAATGTGGGGAAAGTTTCTGAATTTATGTTAAAATTATTATTATTATTAGTTTGTGGCAAAAGAATTCAAGAGAAAATATAGAACGAATGAAAAACCATAATATGATATTTCCCATTTACTATAGGTAACATTTACTTTTTATTTATTTATTTATTTGAAGAAAAATTATTAGGAAAGAATGGGGATGTTGGCATTTGCCTGTGACATTTAACTAAAACATGTAAGATTTTTTTTTTTTTTTTTTAATCATAATATATATAATTAAATCAAAATACACCGGTTTGTTGAACGTGGGAAAACTTTCTGAATTTATGTTAAAATTATCATTATTATTATTTTGTTTGTGCCAAAAAAATTCAACAGAAAATATATAACGAATGAAAAACCATGATATAAAATTTCCCATTTACTATAGGTAAAATTTACTTTTTATTTATTTATTTATTTGAAGAAAAAATATTAAGAAATAATGGGGGATGTTGACCACTTGCCTGATGTGACATTTAACTGAAAGATTTTTTAATTAAAAAAAAAATCCTAATATGTAAAATTAAATCAAAATATACAGATTTGTTCAAAATGGGGAAAATTTCTGAATTTATGTTAAAATTATTATTGTTATTATTATTATTGTTTTATTTATGAGAACAAAATTCAAAAGAAAATATATAATGAATAAAACACATAATATAAGTTACCCATAAATAAAAATATATAGAAAATTCCATATACAGTGAAATCTGTCTAAGACGAAATCTGTCTAAGGCGGAAATCTGTCTAAGGCGGAAATATTTCAAAGTCCCATATTTTTAAACATAGAGATTTCCGAAAAATCTGTCTAAGACGGAAAGAACCTGTGTAACGCGGAACCGGACATTCATTTTGGAGTCCCAGATAGCAAAGTTACTGTTTAAGACGGAAGAAAATTCTGTTGGTAAATATAAATGGAAAGAAACCTAATCTTTCATAATGACATATATCTAAAGCTTTTACAAAATTTTTACATAGAGCGAAACAGTTATGAAATGATACCAATGTTAACTGAAATACAATGCGCTACCGGAAAAGAGGCGATTAAGAAAAAAAATAAACAAACAACAATATTCGATTTTTTTTTTTTTTTTTTTTTTTTTCTAAATAAGTTTAAGATAATAGAATTTTAAGGCATTTATGTAGGTAAAAAAAACTTTTTTTTTTTCACTAAAACCTGTAATTTTGATTTATACCAGTGTGTTTGTGTACTATCAATTTGTAGTGTAAATTAATATTACTATAAATATATAAAAATAGATACAAAGATTTCATGTTTATTTAATAATAATTTTAAAAAAAAGAAAAGATACATTAGTTTTAATTTTTAGCCAAAGAAATGTTTAATACACTCAGAAAAGGGAATTGATTAAAACTACAAAACATGTTTTGTTGAGTACATTTTCGTTGTTTTAGCAAAATTCAAGTAAAATTGAACAATTTTACTTGAATTAACAAAACATTTTTGACTGACGATACAAATTTTTTTTTTTTGGAATTGCAAAAAAAAATTTTTTTTGTTGATTCAAACAAAATTTTCATTGACCTATATTTAAACAAAAAGTTTTGTTGGGTCAACCAAATTTTTGTTGATTCAACAAAACTTTTTTCTGGGTGTATTCTGTGAACGGGATGGGATGTCTATAAAGTTTTCTGTCTAAGACGGAAATCTGTCTAAAGCGGAATTTTATTTCAGTCCCAAGCGATTCCGCCTTAGACAGATTTCACTGTAATACGAACGTCATATTCACCTTATCAAATTTGTAAAACACAATGTAAACACATTGATAATTTGTGTTACTACAGAGGTGCAAACAATTCAAAACATAGTTTTAAAACAGTAAAACTAGTTTTAGTTTAAAGTTACCCATTTACTATAGATGAAATTATTTATTTATTTATTTATTTATCTGAAGAAAAAATATAGGAAAAGAATGGGAGATTTTAACATTTACCTATGATATTTAAATAAAACATGTAAGATTATTTTTTTTATATAAAAAAAACCATAATGCATAAAATTAAATCAAAATATACTGGTTTGTTGAAAGTGGGGAAACTTTCTGAATTTATGTTAAAATTATTATTGTTAGTATATTATTATTATTTTATTTATGCGAACAAAATGCAAAAGAAAATATATAATGAATAAATACATAATATAAATTTCTTATTTACTATTATAGATAAATTTATTTATTTATCTGAAAAAAAGAAAATTATTGGAAAAGAATGGGGGATTTTGACATTTGCCTAGTGACATTTAAATAAAACATGTAAGATTATATATATATATAATCATACTATGTAAAATTAAATCAAAATATACGAAATTTAAATTTTATCTTGTTGTACTGAATGATTACAATGAAGTGATGTGGGATTTCAACGACAAGAAACATTGTCAGGAAAATGTGTTAAAATATTGAATGAATTTTGACACAAACGCACGGGTTCTTCCAGTCCAATTCTACTCAAACTCGATTTTAACCGGTATTGTACAGAAGCGAACTCATTGAGTTGAAATTCGTGAGTTTTATTTACTTTCTATGGGTTTTAATTTGAGTTTTGATTTACTTTTTGAAAAGTGAACGTGAGTTGACTCAAAAAATCCGAGAGTTTGAGTCAAAATTCATTCAATTTTTTACCACAATTTCCTGAAAATCAATATAAAATTTAAATTCTGTATATTTAAATTTAATTTTATGTATTATGATTAAAAAAATAATTATTAAAATAGCACTAAGCAGCATGAACTAGCACTAAGCTGCGAGTTTGTTTAGGAAAAATATTTATAAATATACAAATGAATGCAATATAAATATTTAAAAAAAATATAGTAAACACTGTTGAATATAACAATATTTTACAGGGTGTTTTTATGTAAAGTAAAGCTAGGAGAGTCTGCGCACAATTCAAAAGAATAACAATAGAAAATCTAAATATTAATTTTTTGCTAAACTATCCATGAATAAGTTTTACTTCGTTTGTTTTTTATGCATTTCCATTTCTATTTTGTTGTTATGTTGTAATTTAATCGAACAGTTGTAATAAAACCAAGAAAGTTATTTTGCGCAATCTGTCCTTACAGGGTTGGTGTGATTGCGCACATGGGTAGGAGAGATTGTTACTAATAATAACTGCATTTAAATTGTTAACAATAATAATTACAATTAAATGACATTGTTGTAAGGTTTTTGTGAACAAATATTATTGTATTAGGAGTGAATATTTCAACCTAATGATTAAAGAATCAAAAAAAGGAAATAATTTTAAAAACGATTAAAAATTTTTAATTAAAGGAAAAGAATCAGAAAAAGCAAGTCCAGATAAGATTACAAAAAAGCATTAAGTTACTTGATAACACGTTTAACTTAAAATTAGTCCATTTTAATTTTTCATTTTTTATGCAAATTTACCAATAAGCTGCGTAATCTCTCCTAGCATGGAAACTAATGGAAATACTGCGTCATCTCTCCTAAGTAGCAGATGCGCAAACTCTCCAATTTCGGTAGGAGAGATTGCCCGGCCTTTTATATAAACATGGCCGCTACTAAAACGAACCGTTGATGTTCACATTGTTAGTCTAGATTAGTAGCTTGTGAGAAATGGTTTAAGTTTAAAATATTTTGTACTACTGACATTGTGTAGAAATTCTGATGAATAGCTATGAAAATTCAAGCACTTACTTTGGGAAAACAAAAAAAAAAATAGCAATGCTTTACCTTAGACGCTTAAAACAATCAACTTGCATTTTCAAGTAGACACTCCACTACTGCTGTTGTACAACTACCTGGAGTCGTAGCGCGCTCACTGTACTCCTTCCCCCCGAACCTCTATGTGCGCAATCTCTCCGACCGCGCCATCTCTCCTGGCTTTACTTTAGTGAATATATTTTTTCTTTTTCTTTCTTTCTTTGTCTTTAAAAAAAAAATAACAATAAAAATAAAAAAATAAAAATAATAGAACTTTTAAAAGTAATATGAATTGGTTAAAATAGTATATTTAAAATTACTAAAACTAACTGAAATTCGATTTGAAAAATATTTGTAAATATTGTACAAGCATGGAATACCTTGGAATAAGATGCCATTATGCAAAATAATGTATGATAAATGATTGTGTAAGTGCAAAAACCCCTCCATTTTTCCCCCTTAAATAAATATTTTTAATTTTCAGCAGTCCCGACTTTAACTCACTTTAGTGGAATTTTGATTTTATAACTTTGTTGAGGGTAATTTTATTAAATTTAATTTTAAAAGTAGGATATATATATATATATATATATATATATATATATATATATATATATATATATATTCATAGTTTTTTATCCTTTTTATAATTTTTTTAGGATTCCGCGCCTACCCTCTTTAGTATTTTTTTATTCTTTTATAATTTTTTATGCATATTTTATACATAAAAAAATGCCCAAACTGGTAAATGAAAGTGAATATTTAATGTTTTATCCATGATGAAATAACAGAAAGGGGATAATCATGTAACAGCGCTGTTCATTTTAAATTTATTAAATTTGGCCTTATATGTTGGGAAGAACATAAACGTTTAATACTGTTATAGTGAGTTAGAAGGATATTTCTGTAAACAGAAATATGTTAGACAGGAATTAAAGTTTATAAAATTAATTGCATTACATGAAAAATAATGCCTTTTATTATAAATAATAATGATGAATGTTAAAATTTTATTAGACTGAATAGCACTAACATGAATATCCTTAAAATTAATATTAGGATTATTTAAATGGGTAGTACTATGTTCTAGATTACGAGATTAAGCTATAGGAATATGTTAGGGGAACCGTCGGTAGCATGATTAATTTTCTATCTTAATAAATTGTTATATCAGTCTTCATATTTTAATATACATTTTCATCTTTCGATAATGGTAAAGAATATTGTTTCGGCTTACCTGAGATTTTCCTTTAGCGCATAGAACATCCACAGTGTATCCAAATATTTATCCCTTTGAGTGATCGTCGTGTCACTGTATTTGAATAGTAAGAAACATTATTATTAGAAAATAACAGTGTGTGAAATAAGAAGTAGATCCATTTTCCTTTGAATATAATATTATAATTCTTGGCTAGATATGTACATTTTTATTGCGTTTTGGAGACTGCATATAGGTGCTCCAATTTTACATTATATTTGAGATATATTTACATCATATATATACAAGAGCGTCTTAACTGCTCGGATACATTTTGGATTCTGAGGGAGAATTGTTATTAAGTTCAGTGCACGCGCGCGGGATATCAGCTGTAGGTTGAAGTAGGGAGGTCTGCAGAATTTCACAGTTAATTGGTTTCGACAGTCTCTGGTTTTATTCACTATGTTTTGCATCTGCGGTTATCACTTAAAGTACTTATAGTTAATTGGGTTCTGGTTTTTAACATGTTCTTTCGATCGTTCACTGCACGTGGAGATTATTAATTGCATAAAAAAGGTTTCTCCGTCAGAATATATATAGATTGATTTACCAATGAGAGAAAATATAATTATGCCATCTATATCTGCAGAGTAAAATATTATTGTTAACAAACTTTCTTTCATAGAAATACAGATTATAAGTCTGATAACATGTTAGAAGCAGTTGCACCTTGTGGGATGATTTGATGCTTAAAAAAAAAAAAAAAAACGATATTTATTTTGGAAGGTATAGTTATGATAGAGGATTGAAACATCATTTATATACTGTCTATTGGAAATGAGGAGGCAATACAAAGTATGTTGCCTGTTTTCTAATATTTTGATGCAGTTAATTATTTTATTTATTAGATCGTACCTTTTTAAAATATATGTAAACCAAATTGATAATCTTTCGTCTTAGTGACTTCTTTATATGAAATGTAGAATGAATAATTGCTGAAGTGTAGGTTTAATTCGGATAAATCTGAACAAAATGATGATACATGAAAGAAAGGTAAACAATATCACAATTAAAGGAACCGTTAAACCGATGAACCCTTTTAAAGAGATATCTGAGTTTGATTTTTTTTTAAAATTAGAATATTTTGTTTTGTAAGGTAGAATTTTCAAATACGCAAGCTCATAAATCCTTTTGATAGAATATTGTATGAATTGATCATTTCCAATGCATTTTATATTGTAATTATTTTCCTTAAAGAGGCATAATTAATTTTTCTCTAAAATAATTAAACTTATCTGAATATGTGAGGCTTTTTTAATGATTTACTCGCATAGCCCTATATAAACAGTACATAAACAGAAAAATAAGCTTCCAAATAATGAAAATTTATGACACTAAACATGAGTTTTAAGTAAATCGTATAATATGAAATGTTTGGATGATTTCTGTTAACTCTTAAACAAATAAACAACAACAACAACAGCAGCAAAAAAATTCAACAACTTGACTTAAAATTTTCGAGGCACACCTGAGGTCCTCTCACGGCGCACCTTTGTGTTGCGGCACACCTGTCGAGAACCACTGACATCAAATAATTATATCAATCACACTATCATTCATCTTAACTTTAAAAAAAATATCTTCATGGTTCAATCTCAAAAATGACTTCAACTTTCACTAAATAATAGAGCTATTCTACAGCCAATCAGAACAAATAATTCAATGCCCTCTAAATATGCTGCTATAGAACACGGGGTTTCAGCATGCTTTCTCAATATTTAGAATGCGGAGAACAGTGTTGTCAAGTATAATTCTCGGTTCAGGCTAGACCGAAGTGCAGTGACCGAAGTGCGTCGGATTCCTCTTTAAGAAGTTAAACTTCAAAGTTTAAAAATACAAAAAATTTTTAGTTTTTCTATAGTTAAATAGAATACAAAATTAAAACTGAAGTATACTCTTGATGCAGTTTTACAGGTTAGTTTGAGTATTCTTACACTTTGAGATTATCGCTGCGTCATCCATTGACAAAAATTTGAACTATTTTTAAAATTACTATATAAATATCTTTAAAAAAATTATGTAAAAAAAATAAATAATAACGACGTATTTGATCGTATAATAGGAAAACGTACAACACTTATATGCGTGATTCATAACCTTATTTTCATGTTTAATTCTGTGTGGGTTTTCTTTTCTTTCTTTTTTCCTTTTTTTTTTCTTTTCTTTTTCTTTTTCTTTTCTTTTTTTTTTTTTTTTTTTGTAATGAACTGATCTTATGATGTTTTTCAGTTTTCAAATTTAGGCCAGCTCTATATTTTTAACTATATTGTTACGCTAAATGATGTTATTAAAATGAAACTTGGTATACTTCTGGCTTATTAGAAAGTATAATTTTCAGTTGTACATCTATGACAATTTCCGGTATACATTAATTTTAAGGAATGAATTTTGTTTTAATGGTCAAAATAATACAACTTAGAGGAAACATTATCTTGATATTTTCAATCTGTATTTCGAAGTATGCGTAACATTCCCCCTTTCCCGAAAAAAAAAAAAAAAAAAAAGAAGTTTCAACGAAATAGCAACTAATATAATTTGCAAAAACTCTATATTTAAAGATTTTTTTTTCCTGTTAGGTGTTAACAGAAAAAATGTTTTAATACAATACTCTAAGCATTAAAAAATAATGAAAAGGGAAAAGAAAAAATCGAAAAGCTTAGAATGAGCCAGAAGGCTATATATCTGAAAAATGTGTAAGGAGCTGGCATCCACATCTAAATGGATATATAGAAAGGCGTAGTTGGTAGCATACTGGTTTGAAAATCGGAGAGCCGTGGTTCGAATCTCAGCCTCGATGTGTTCCATAATTGGCGCCCGAATAATAGGATTATCGATGGGTGACTAGAAGAGGCGAAATAAATAGTGGTTAGCAAAATTCGGGAATTGGTTTATGTAAGGAGCTGGCATTCACCTTCCCAAAATAAAGAAGATAATGAAGAGATGGAAAAAGTCACACTGGTACACAGTAAAAAAGGAAACCTATTTTAGGATGCTACCCAAAATGAAATAACACCCATATTAGCTTTTCAAACTCCAATATGGGTTGTAATATACCTATTTCAGGGTATCAGACCCATAACGGGTCTCAATACTCCCCAAATTGGAAGAAAACGGTTACGTATTCATAGCCACATCTATACGATACCTAGTATGGGATAGGGTGAAACCCAAATTGGGCTACAGCCTAGCTCAAATCCGCCTGTCAAGTTCAGCAGCACAGCACACTGAAACACGCGCACGCGTAACAGCCGACTAACCGTCATGCATTGGGGCGAATGGATGTTTGTTTTGTTCCTCATGATTCGGCGCATGGACGTTAGATTTTATTTTTGTTTAAGTTTTCGTATTTTTAAAGCAGATTGATGTTCAGATTGTTACGATTTAAACGTAACCAGCCACCCAAACTTTGTATAAATTAATCTTTATTATCTTCTCAATGAAAAAGCCGAAGCGGAAAATATGGATACGGCCACAATAACAAGAATACTGACGACGATAACAAGATGAAGTGAACAATGAGTCTGGCCTCTGGAATAATAAGTAAGTAGTATATTTGATTTACTATTATTTTCTGAGAATGATAAAATAAAAATTAACTCAATACATAGAGACACGCAAAACTAGGGGAGGACAGCACTACAATGAACTCTCCTGCATACATCCATGTATATATATTTTATATATCTGTGTATTCTGTGTGTGCTGCTAAGTTTTTTTTTTAATACGCAATCTTAAAAGAGCGAAACCGCTAGGTTTTATCATATGTGAAATACAGTTTTGTATGTTTTTAAAAAACACCTTAAGTAAATGCTTTTATTAAATGATGCATACATGTTTTGTGACATTTTGTGTTGTTTTTAAATAATTATTAAAGTACAGAGGTATATTGATTCAATTGAGTGTTGCTTTTCATGACTCAAGTTTATTTTGCTTAAAAGAGTGCAATTAGTACATATTATATTGTAAATCATTCTGTACTAATCAATATTTATTTAGTATTTGCAAAAGCATAGCCAGAATTTTGTGTGTGTGTGTGGGCAGTACCTTGTAAATTTTAAAGCTACAGTGCCTTTCTTTTTAAATAAAAATATAGCAATTTATCATATCCAACTGATTTTGAACTCTAAAAAATTATTTGCATATTTCAAGTAAAAGTTCCTTAAAACTGTATTGATTGTTTAAAAAATATGGTATATAATCTTTAGCAAAATTTTTTTTTCTCAAAGAAGTAGTAAAAGAAATGAAATTAATAATTAACTTTCTGTTAATTATGATAAAACAATACTTATCATTTTGTTATTGGTATTAGAGTCCTGTATGGGTCGGGTTGCACCCGACCCGCACCCACAATGAAAGAACAATAAATCATGTTTTATTGCTATAATGAAAAATAATGTATAATATCTCTAATACCAATTTTATATTTTATATAGAAAAATGGACAAATCTATATTCTTTAATATTCAAATATAGTGAAACCTCGCAATAGCGGACACCTCAAGATCGTTGAATAGAATCCTGCAGCGGATCTGGTTGCTTTTATTTATTTTTTCGTGTTGGTATGACTTATTTTCTTTCTGCGAGTCAAGTTCAACCTTGAATAATTATTATGGCTCATATTTAGGTTTTAGCATGTCCGATTGTTGGGATTTTCACAAAGAGTTTGAACAGAACTATGAAAATAAATTTGAATGCGAATAAGTTAGGGGTCTGAAAAACTACTTTATTTTAATAGCGAACTACAACTACTTTATCAAAAATGTAGTTAAACTACAACTATAACTACTTGTTTTAAAAAGTAGCGACTACAAACTACTTTTCAAAAGTTGTCCACTATTTCGCTACTTTTAGATTTTGTTGAAAGATTCAATCAACACTTGAAATTGAGGACAAGGAATTATAATTCTTCATGGGTCGGGTTGTGTTTCCGACCCGAACTTGAAAATTTTGCTTAAAGTCAACTCGAAACTGACCCGAACCCCAAAATATTAATACCCGAACTAACCTGAAACTGAAGGAACAGAAAATTAATGCATATTTCAATACAATTATGAAAAAGTAGTCCACAAAGAAGATACCCAGTATTAAAATATTAGATATAATAATACGTTAGTATAACCGCAAGAAAATTAATTTTTTTCGTGAGTTAGCAATTTGTTTTGTTTTATCAGCAAGAGTCAATGAAAAAATCTGACACTGCAACTGAGATTTGTCGCTGACATTTGCAAATTATTGCACAGAACACAGTTTGTAAAAAAAAAAAAAAAACGAGTTATGATCAAGTGATCAGATGAATGGCATTTTTTATTCCTTTCCAAGTCACATAAAAGGTTGGTTTTCGAGTGTGTCCGTTATGGAGGTCTTATTGTATACATATTTTTAACCTGCAAAAATATTATGTACATTCTTTTGGAAAAGCGGGTCAATCCGAACCCGCAACCCGACCTGCAAAAAAAAAAAAAATTAGAAGTCAAGCCGACCTGAACCATAGGTCGTGTCGGCACTATATTTTTCAAAATGAACCGTGAGTTGGGTGCGGGTAAAAGTGGGTAAACCGACCCGATGCAGGACTCTAATTGGTATTACCAACTCTAAAATATTTTTCAAAGTAATGATAATACACAAATATTTTTGACAAAAATTTAATTAGTTTTTTATTAAACTAAGCATTTTTGAATGAAACATTATAGTTTTTTCAAACAATGGTAAAAACCATCAAATAATAATACTATAATACCTGTGTTGCTGGCCTGGCTACAGATTGTCATTATTTCTTATGGTCACTGGTTGGGGAAAAAGTATATATTTTGTAGCAAACTACTACTACACATACCTTTCAGGTTCAGGATTCTGAATCTTTCTCATATCTACAGATGTCTGTTTTTTTAAAGAAAATCTAGCCCCCCCCCCAGCACACAAAGTTTAAAATTCTTTAATTTTTTATTAAGTAATAATCAGTCATCTAAAAATGTAAAATCAGTAGTCGCCAACCTTTTGAAATCTCACAGACCAGTAAATTTACAATTTTTAGTTCTGCGGATCACTATGATGATATTTTGCAGAACATAAAATAGTGCTTGTGAACTATAACGGTCAGAGAACTGCCATTTTTTAAGAAATAAAATGCATCTGTTTAATATCTAACAAAATTATAAATTCTTATTTAACCGCAACATAAATCTTTAAAGTTTATTTAATTGTAATAAAATTTGTTTACTTATTACAATTTAATTGAAGCTTATTTAAGAATTGCATATTTAGTGTAATATTTGCTCTGGCTTGTTTCAAATAATCTGATTGGTTTTGGCTCCCATGATGTTGCAGAAAAACAGAAAGTGGTCTTTATTTCAAGTTGTTATTATTATTATTTTTTTTTATTTTTGCTGTAACAAATGAAAACATCTTGTTGCACAAATGTGTTTTTGAAAACTAAATTAAAATGTTCATTGCTTTTTTTTCAGCAATGGGTGCTCATTTTTTATATTTAGCATAATAAGAAACAAATAATATTTGTTAAACGTATTATTATAGCCTGTTATTATTTAAAATTTCAAAACTAAACATATCTTAAACTTCATAAATATAGGAATCTCTTGGAATAATATATTTGTTTTAATATAATTAAAATCAAAAAATCAAATGTATATTCAAATGTAAACAATAAAATTGAAAGTAAAGATATTGAAACAAAAAAGGCAGCAAGAAACTTTTTTAACCATTTTTTACAGAAAGTTACTGCTATTTCTTTAAACATTAATTCAGTGAAAATTTCAGTTTAATCCTTGCTTCTCCCTGAACCATAAATTAAAAGATAATTAAATCAACAGTTTAAAAATATATATATAGTAGAGTCCCTCAAATCTGCATAGCTTGAAACCAGAGATTGTGCATATTTTAGAATTATGGATTTCTGGTCACTGTTTTGTTTACATTTAAACAGTAATTTGAATGTAATAATGCACTGTAAATTGTAATGAATGCTTACAATAAAGTAAAATATTAAAATAATTAAGTAAAGTAAGAAAATTTAAAGCATGATTAAAATTTTTAAGGTAAAGGTCAAGTACACAATAATACATAACTAAAAATAGGCATAATAATGATGAGATTTTTTTTTCTTTTAATTATTCTCTGAAACTTGCCTCATAAAGTTACACTAATAATTTACATAAAAATCATAAAACAAAAGTTTTATTTCATGCTTAGCCAAACTTAATATCCAAAAATGCTTGATTAATACATTAATTTATTTTGTAAAAAGATCACAATCAACACTGAGAACAGCACTGTCTTTTTTTCAGAAATAAAGTTATACTTCCTTGATGAGAAAGCATGTTCAGCCATATTAATAAGAATTACATATTAAAATGTACATGGAATGATATAATAATTTAAAAAATCCTGAATTTTTCCCCTACATCTCAACTGTAAGTTTCATTGTTTTCTTCTGTAATGATGTGCAGATTTTAGAAATTTGTGGATTTTAGAGAGTCTACTGTATTCAATTTTATCGAAGCAGTCTTTCATTTCTGAACATATTTTCATTACTTGCAAGATACAATTTCCAAACAGAAATCTAAAGTATTGAAATAAACAACAATTACATCAATGTTTCATAAAATAAAAACTAATCATTGGTCAATGTGTATTTTGATTTGTGTATTTAAATGTAACACATATGCTTATTTAAATGCTGTATATTTGATTATGCTTACATTGTTTATTTGTATGAAATTGGTGAGCTTTTTTTATATTGAGTAGATATTTTATAGCAAAACATATTTGAAATATCTTATTGTCATTAAACATTCATTTATATATTAATAATCACTCATTTTGCATGTGCAAAAGAGAAATAATAACAAGTAATTAACAATAATCTTCAAAATTTTATAATTTACACGACTTTTGATTTGATTAAACTTTGGAGATTATAGGGGATTGGTTTATATAAATAGACCCTTTCTAACTACTATTAAATACTTTAATTTTTAAAAATGAAAGTACATTGTGAAAATATTTGTATGATTTATTGTATAAAATTACCCTATATAAATAATATACAGATTTTTATATTGTTTTAATGTTAGTCCCATTCTAAGTCTTTTTTTCCGTGGAACATGTAGCAAAACACTAGTTCGTATGCTTTCTGTTCTTCAAGTTTGTTTTGCAATTTGGAGTGGATAAGTCCAAAATTTGAAAATATCTGCACAATTGATGCTGAACTGTATGGACTGGAAACTGGAATGCAAACACTCCATGAGTTGTACGAATTAACTTGTTATATTGGTTTTTTAAGCCTTCCCACCTACCATTGCAGGTACAGCTTAATAGAATCCAAACAAAAAAAAATGGGTACTTTTCGGTTAGCCGGGTGCCAGTGATATAATGTACATATATAAATTTATATATATATATGTAAGTGTAGGTATATATATATATATATATATATATATAAATATTCATACATATAAGTGTATATATATATATGTGTGTATGTATTTATATACAATTTTAAAATCCGAGCCCCCCCCCCCCCCCATTCCCCCAAGCCCGAAACATTTTGTGTCATCAGAGCCCGAACCCAATATTGAAAAAAATTCATAATATTTAAAAAATGTTTTAAAAGTAATATCTCATATTTAAAAAATGTCTTACATGAAAATAATTGTTAATCTCCAGCACTTAATTAAACTTTATGCGAATTTACATTAATTTTTTTCAAAAGAGAAGTTTTGTATGAAATAAAAATATACTTTCTTAAAAGATTCTCATAATTTTCTCACCCAACAAGCAAACCTGATGGACACATTAATGAAGTACATTTTATGAATAAATGCATGAAATTTACAGTAATTACTATTCCTAAGTCATTTTTCTATTTTGTATAATAGGTGAATTTCGTAAATTGTAATCGATTCCTTAATTAAAGCAATATTTCTTGTTCCTGAAAATCAGCTTAAGTTTAAAATTTGGCACCGTTATATGAAAGATCCTATGCTTTTATAGGCAAAGTGCGGAAACACTTTTCGATTGCCTTCTTATCAGAATAACAATGTATGACAATTATTATACTTACGAATGGGACTGACTTTGTAAATGTTCAGAGCCATGAAAAATAGAATCACTAACATTATTTTCATATAAAGAGCCATTATGACTCGCACACAATAGAAGACTAAAAATTTCCAAATCTTAAGCTAATGCTGATTAACTACAAACAAAAAAAGTATTCACTTTGCTTTTGATATCTAAAAATAAATAAATAAATGTTCCTATTGAAAAATATCATACTTTTACAAACAAAAACCGAAATTATTCGCGCCATATCATCCGGTCGTCGTTGCATCAATGCCGCACATAAACTTGCAAATTTTCTTTTAAAGTAGTATTCTAGAACTGGAAAAGAAAAATGAGATTCCTGCTTCCCCTTTTATTCATTCTGATCAAAATAGCATTAAAATGGAATATGTAATTTTTTAGGGGGGAAAAAAGATTTTTTTTTTCTGTATGAGTATAAATAAAATTGTCAGTTTCAGAAAGAATGAGCCTGAGCCCGCCCGGGCCCGAAGACTGATATAAAAATTGAGCCCGAGTCCATGTCGGGCCTGGGCTTGGGCTCGGGCTGAGCCAGTCTCATCTCTAGTATATATATATATATATGTGTGTGTGTATTATATACATGTATATGTATCACTGGTACCCAGCTAACCCAAAAGTACCGTAAAAAGGCTACCTGTTCTTTGCTTGCAAATGCACATTCTACAAACTAAGGATTAAGGCTAGACTTAAGCTACAAACGTGAAATAATATGCTAAAAAAAGAAGGGGTGCGGGGACTTTTTTATAATTTATAAAAATAAAATTTAACATAAGCATTGTTCTAAATGATTGAAATGAATTTAACATAATAAAATGAAGATATTAGATATGTAAATATTTAAAATAACAAACCATCTTCTTTTAAGTTATTGATTTAAAGAATGTTTAATTATATTGGTTTCATATTATAATTCATTTAATTACTCAGAGAACATTTGTGTTTCATATGTACAAAAACAAACATTTAGAATCATTAAAAATCTAGGTAACTTATGATCAGTCATTGAATAATGGCCACACAACCTCTTTTTTTTTTACATAAATTAGATAAGGCATTAGATTTTAACATAAATTCGATTGCAGTGTTTTTTTTTTTTTTTTTTTTTTTTTTTTTTTCCTGTGGCTTTATAGCTCAGCATGTGTCTTTACTATTTTATAAACTAATGATAAATTATCTAATCTTTTTCAGTTGGATATTATGAAAGTTAAAGTTACTCCAATGAGAAGGAAATTCTGCATATTTAGTTCTTCGTAACTAGAGAAACTGATGGAGCCAGAAAGAGCTACATGGAGTGCAATAACAATTGGTATTTTTAAATTGATTTGCATATATGTGTTAAATATTTGTGTAGTGTTGCTATAATATTACATATTTCATGTTGTTACATTACATGGCACTACCTTCATAATTCTAATTAGGCACTATAATCACATTTTAATATTAATACTCATTAAATATTAATATTTTTATATATAGGGAAAGCAGTAAGCCGGTTTATCACAGCAATTTTTCAAAATGGAAAATTTCACGAAGATCAAAAGCATTATTTACTTATAGAAGTATCCCTTTCATACTGTGATAAAAATTTTTAGATGTTCCCTCAACTAGTGTGGGCAAAATTGAGATTCATGTACAAAGCACAAAATGGGTGAGGCTTTTTTTCCCAGCAAGATAGAGACAAATTTTTAAAAATGAGACTTGCAAAAAATGCTGAAAAAAGAAATAACATTGAATAATTCTAAGAAACTTTTCAAAAATTAGAATTCCTCAGACAGCTTTTGATAAATATAGACACAGACATCAGTGGAATTATGCAAGTGCACAGTGGATTGGAAAATAAAACTGTGTTACCTCATGATGTATTTCAAAATGAAGAAAACTGTGCGATTGGCAATTAATAACTTTTCACCTAAACTAAATTGCAACAAATAAAAGATCTCATTAAGCAATTAAAACCAGTCTCAACAGCTTTAGATATCTTGTAGGCTGATTCAACAACAATAGCAGATGCTTGCCATATATGGTGCAATTTGCTGAAAGATAATTTGAAACCCCATTTTGTAAAAGTTAAAAAAAGGTTTGAAAAAGCAATTTTGCCCTGGCATCTTCTTGCCTATTTGTTACACCCAAAATATAAGGGTGAGCACCTTAATTACGAACAAAAAGAACAGGCCAGAGAATGGCTACAAAAAATAAATCCATCTTTCCTATCATATGCCGTGAACTTTGAACTAAAAGAAAAACCTTTCCAAAGTACATTGTTTTCAGAACAAGTAATTATGACAGTTGATTCCAATAAGTGGTGAAGAAGTGTCGCAAAGTCATGTGAAATTTCCAAAGAATTTTGTATGTTAATAGCACACCTGCAAGCACGCCCAGCCAGTAGTGCTGCAATCGAGAGAATAATTTCCAACTTCTCTTTTGTCCACTCAAAAATTCGAAATAGTTTGACAATAAGTAATGTTTCCAAACTTGTTTTTTGTTATGGAATGCTGAAAAAAAAAATTATTTTGCAATGATGATGGTGATGAAAGTGCCGCTTAATGTTGGATGTTTAATTTTTTATGTTATTGTTATTAAAATATTTAATTTTTTAAAAGAAATTTAAGATTTCACTTATTTGAACACAATATATTAATACATGTACTTACTACTATTGCTTATATTTTACATCTCTGAATTATTGCATTATGCTGATTGATAGGTTGATACATTTTATTTTAAAACTGGAAGTGTTTATAATTTCTGTAGATTTTGCAATATTGTTAATTTATTGCAGCATAAAAATCAGACTAACAATGGCTTTTTTTCAATTAAATTTTTTTTATGATGAAATTAATAATTTCTCAGTAATTAAGATGAGTATATTAAGTTATCATCATAATGCATTGTACTACTATTCTGTGCTTGTTAATTTAAGATAAGTAAAAGAAATAAAATGTGCATTTATATGTAAAAATTCAGTTTTTGCCATTTTTGCCAGGACAGTTTTTACCGAGGTTTTTTCCACCTGCGGCAAAAACTTGCCGACCCTGAACTAAATAATTTCAAAAAAATTAAGTTTAAAGTAATCAAATTGTATTACAATAGCTTATATATCAAATTTATAAAGATTAAACTAATCTTAAATATGGTAACATACATAACGTAAAGAATTGTAGTATTGCAAAATTAAAATTGACTTTTTAACATTTCTCGATTGTGAGTACTTATTAAATTAGCTCACATGTTTATGTTAATGGAAGTTCATAGAAATTGGATACTTTTCTTAAAGGTTCGTTCAAATCAAGCTGTAATATGTATTTTCTAACAATAATACATCAAAAACTATAGCAGTACATTATTATGTATTATTATTTTTAACTCAAACTGGTTGATAAAAATATTATATATGAATTGACATTTTTCTAACTGAATGAAAATACGTCCAGGCCGAAAGTCGAAATCAAGACCTTTGGATAAATTGTCTGTCTGTTGAGCTACCTGGGCCGATAGCCAGCAGACACATTTCACTTAGATAACCTGATTGGCGATTATGTTAGCATCCATTTTTAATTAAGTTCCATTACTTGTGGTTTATTCTGTTGAGCTGTCTACATGACAGAACAGTTGTTATTGCCAACAGTTGTCTGTCCAGGTAGCTCAATAGGCAGAGCGTTGTCAATTTAAGTGAAAGGTTTCAAGTTTAACTCTCAACCTGAACACATTTTAGTCAGGAATCTACTGTAATATTAGAATTTTTTTTTAAAAACAGGTATTAGAATTTGTTTGAATTTGTAGATATGATCAAATATTAAATATTTAAATATTAATTATTTTCTTTTAAATTTCTCCCTAGGGTGAATATACTACTTCTCAACAGAAGAGACCTGTTCCAAGTTTTTTGAAATGGCAACTTCTGTTTTGACCAACTTGTATAATATAATTTTTAATTAGACTGTGCAACTATTTTATTAGATTTTGTGTTACATTTAAAATTTTATTGCATCTACAGTAAATTTAATAAATAAAGTATATTTTATTTATATGTCATATTTTTGTTTTCCCATCTATTGTGTTTTATTTCTTTTAAAGCATTTAAGCTCTTAGGCATCAGTAATGACAAGAATTTTTATGTTCTCTCTTTTGATGTAATTTTTGAGGGATAAAATAAAACATGGGAGAAAATGGTAAAATAAACATAAAATGCTGGGAGTATATATATAAAAAAAAAACTATTTGACATCCAGCATAATTTGATCAAATGAGTAAATGTGACCTCTGATACACCAGTTCACTGTTCCCCCACCCCCTTTTTTTAGGTTAAATCAACCACAAATCATTTTTAATATATTGCAGAATTGTTTTTATGCTTCTTAGCTTTAAAAATGATGTATAAAATAAACAAATCAAATCTTTAAATGTTATAATTTGACGGCGGGAGAAATAGTATTAAATACTGTAACCTCTCTTCTATGTCTAATGTGAAATTGATTGGGTCTAAAAATTTCCGTCGTACTATTTTACCTTCAGCAAAGTTTACTCTATGTCTATAAATTCACTGGGACTTGAAAATCTTTCTGCGGTAGACAGAGTTTACTGTAAATGTATAAATATAAAATGTAATTATTTACACGTATAATGAATATTTCCAACTGAAAGAGAGAGAGTTAATAAATGAGGTATGAAAATTATTTAATTTAAGTAGATGGTTGATATAAAGTGATTTGTTACGATAGAAGAGTAAAAATAAGATGTTAAGATATAAGCTCTTAAACTCATTTTTTGATTAAATCTTAAACTGGAAAACATTAATTTGTAAATTAAAGACTTTATATTTTTATGTAAAAGAAAAAAAGTTTTATAAATGTTAAGTTGTGAAAATAAACGTACATCATAAGGTTTTTTACTTTTGTTATTTATGCATCTAATTTCTTTTATTTAAGCTGTTCCTCTTATTGTTGTCCCATACCAAGTTCCTAAGCAGCTTTATAAGTATTATATTTCTAATTGCAAAAATGTTTCAAAATGTTCTTTATCATATTAAAAACTGTTTACATTTTTTTTTTTTTTTTTTTTTTTGTAAACATTAAAAATTTAAATTATTTGTGTGTTCCCTGCATTTTAGAGTTATATGTAGAAAATTTTCCTGCATTTCCTTACAAGTACAAAAAAAAAAAAAAAGTCCTTTCCGTTACGGCAAAATCTTACTGACTTATTATACCTTGATTTCTTTTAATTTTCAATATTTTTCTGTACAAGAGTCTTTTTGTTTTTAGAACCTGAAAACACTGAATATTCATAAAATTCAAAGTATCCCAATTCTGTTAGTTTTGTCATAAAAAAAAATTAATTAAAAAAAATAAGAGGGACACCCTGTATAAGTATTAATTTATTGACTTGGGTTATATTGGAAATGAGATGCACAAAAAAAACATGTACCAGTATCTTTAGAGGCACAGAATATATTTTTACGTAAGAAGCACTATCGTATAAATTGAAAGGCACATTGTGCCTCTTAATCTCAAAGGCATTCTGTGCCTCTTAATTTCAAGGGCACCATGTGTCTCTGAATATTCAGGGACGCAAATATTCCAAATGTACCTTTTATATCAGAGATACAGTTTTAAGAGTATAATTTAGCTGTTAACAGCATTCCTACATTTGTGCGGCATAAAGCAAATTATGAGCACCATATTTGCTTTTATCTTTTTTGTTTCGAACATTGTCTGTACTGCGCCAAGAACTACAAGTCAAGAAAATTGAAGTAAGTTTTAAAATATTTTTTTTAATCAAATTTTTAATCATCATGTAGTTTTTAAACCTTATGTGTTAATTGTTGTATTATGTACTGCGGAGTTAAGCAGCTATTTACGATTTCATATTACTTTTTTTCATTGCCATTATCAAGTTAAATTTTTCTCCACTCCCTTTAAATAATTAAATGTAAAACACAACATTTTATATTTAAAAGTAACAGTTATAAAGCTGTGTTAATATTTGTTTGTCTTGAAAAATGTCCGATTAAGTGGCACCAAATTTAATATTGTATGACCATTAAAACTTCCTAAGTTTAATTTAAGCATCATCACAGGTAAATTTAACAAAGTGGTGATCCATGGCAATCATATATATAATTTCTATTGTCAACATCCCTTTTTCTATGAATTTACGAAGCGCAGAATAACGAATGAAGTATCATTCAAAAGGTTTTTAAAGCGGCTTCTGACATATACACTTACATTTTCCTAAAACATCTTTCTTGATTAAAGATTGCTGTTAATTAAAAATTAAATTGGCATTGTTTTCATAAATGAAATGATATGTTTTCTTCAAATTGTCTTACCACAAAAATTAAATTCTGGATTATATCACGCTCACAATGATTATAAAAAAATAAATAGTACAAAAAAGATAAAGTGTGATATCTCTGCATGTGTTTATTTTATATTTATGATAAAAAAGCAAAATTCGAATTTCAATGTTTAGGAGAAAAAAATACAATAGGTTGTCCATGTTTCCCCCCCCCCCCCCTTTCTTAAGGGAATGATGTCTTCCTCTAATGCAGTTAAAATACGATTGTTATTTTGGTTTTTTCTCGCGCGTGCCTTTTTGTAAGTTTGATGGGATGAATGAGTTGATATTCTGGCTTGACTAATCTTATGAAATAGATATCGCAGGGTTTGCCGTTTTTTTTTTTTTTTTTTTTTTTTTTTGCTATTTTAGCGAGAAAATCTCATTTTCGAATACCTGTTAGGCGGCCTAGCTTGTACAAACATGTTAGTTTTATTTTATATTAAAATTGTGTTATAATTTTATTTTAAAAAAACACACATTTAATTTTATAATTACACATAGTTTTATTTAAAACACGCATTATTTTTAATACACATGTATTTAATTTTATTTAGTAATTATTTTTATATTATTTTATTTTTAATTTATTTACATACACATTTCATTTTGTTATAAAATACCAAGTTTCCATATGATGCAAAAGTCACCAGGTTACCACACCAAGCAAAAAATCACCATTTTGGTGCCAAAAAGAAACCCCGGTGCATCTGTGACATCTGTACCACTATGGTTTTGTTTCATTAGAAGTTTAAATCTATAAATAAAAAATATTATATTGCTAAAAAATTTAGATTGCAGTGCAAAATTCTTGCATGAGTCCACCATTTTTTTATTTATTTATTTATTTATTTTATTTTTTTTAAAGCTGTGCTAAATACACAATAGCTGAATATAAATGTCTGGACAATAAAATTTCCTAATGTACCTAATAATATATTTGACTGTATTTTTTTTCTATTTTTTAAGAATAATTATTACATTATTCAAAGCTGTTTTTTAAACAAAGATTTGAAGATTAAATGTGATCATCAGCAAGAATAAAACATATAATTATTTGAAAATAATATTAGAGTAAACGTGGGGTACTATAGTCTTTAAAAGTATGATCAACTCTAACTCAGTTCCATTTTAAACGTCAACACAAGGCCTGAATATTATATTCATATATAAAATATCACAAAACTATGTATTGTGATAAATAACAATTATGATTTCACTATTCGACAGTCAAAATAACCCCAATTGGTCTTTCTAATGTTAAAAGTAAATCTACTGCTTGTGGTGAGAATAATATTCTATCAATATTCTAAGAAATTTCAAAAATTAGTACAAATCAATATCTTAATTATCTTTTAATGTGACAAATGAAAGAAATCATATAAAAGCTGGTGGCATAACACATTTAATTTGATAGTGTATCCCATAAGAAAGTCATAATTTTGTTTCAAATCAAGATCCCGAGAAGAAGGATTCTAAATATTGAGAAAATTATTCAGCTATTCATTATTGGAATCTCATCGAAATTGAGCTAATTGCCTTATATTTCAAATATGAATAATTTTTGAAGGTACTATTTTAACTTTAAAATTTTACTGTAATGTTTTAATAAAAGCACTAAGTTATGAAGCTGTACACTAATAAACATTTAAAATAAATTCATAAATACTGTATCCAGCATTTGGGATGATTGTGCAATGTTAAAAATAATAGGTATTAAATGTGTCAAGAAAGGTATTTAAATTTATCTAAATTGGATGTTGAATTCATCCTAAAACAGGTATTTAAAGGCACCCAAATTGGGTATTCATGTATTCTAAAATAGATATTTAAGATTGTGCAAAATAGGTGTTAGCATGGCCAAAATGGGTATTAAATATTCTCCAAAATAGGTAATTAGTGGTATTCATATTGGGTGTATATCTAAATTAGATATTAAATACTGCCTAAAATGGATTCTCCAGTAGTGTCCAGAATGGGTCTTAAGATATCGAAAATGGGTATTAAATACTGCCTAATATGGATTCTCAGTGATGTCCAAAATGGGTATTAAATACTGCCTAAAATGGATTTTCAGTGAGGCCCAGAATGGGTCTTAAGATACCCAAAATGGGTACTTAACAGTGTCCAAAATGGGTATTAAATACTGCCTAAAATGGATTCTCAGTCATGCCCAAAATGGGTCTTAATATACCCAAAATGGGTCCTTAACAGTGTCCAAAATGGATACACAGTGGCAACCAAAACAGGCATGTGTCATGACCCAATTTGGTATGGACCCAAAATGGGTTACCCCAGACCTAAGAATCTTTCAACCCAAATTGGGCTTTTTTTTTACCCATTTTAGGTTTTATTTTTTTCTGTGTATAGTTGGTATAGCAGTTTACTGATTTTCAAATCGGACAACCGTGGTTCGAATTCCCGTGTGCGGCGAGCTTTGGATCCTAAATACCTGAAATTTTTATTCATATATACATTGTTAAAATTTTTGAATATATTTTGTTGAACCAACTTTTGGTGCTACAATAGTTGCAATTGCAACTATACTGTGGGTGAAATCTTGTTCCGACATTTTAAACTCCGTTTGAACTATAGCTCTAAATGTTGCACAATATTTCACGATCTTATGATTGCAGCTATTGCAGTACCAAAAGCTGGTACAACCCACACAAAATTTTTAACAATGCAAATGTTTCGAAATTTTGATGGAATGATTATTCATTTCTCTCCGTTCGAGTGAATAAAAAAAGAGGGGGAGGGGGGGGAGGGTTGAACAACTTTAAGGAGAGAAATAAACCTATTGTTCATACCTTTAGAAAATATAACTCTATGCTGGATTCATTTTAATTTTTCTAATTTAATTCTGATATTCTTTCAGGATAATGTACAAATATAGGAAATAAACATCTAAGTTCATCCTTAATAAAATGAACGAAAAAAAAAAATATATATCAGAACCTTTTCCTATCTTTATATCCGTACCACCTCCGGTACAAAACCCATCGAAGCAAATAAAAGGCGGGAAAGCAGGGTCTTTATTATTGGAGTTCGTGTAGTGTTGGTATGGTTGATGTATTCGCATATTGGTTTTCGATAGGTGACTTGTTTTTTACGTTCCATGAAAGAGGTTTCCGTTTATTTCTTTGGGATGGGATGGCGTAACAATGTGAGAGCTTAAAGATATTCAGATAAATAGGGAGATATTGTCTGCAGTAATTGTCCCTAAAATTTCAAGTATAATTTCAAAACTTGGTTAGGATGGTTAAAATTTTCAAAATTTTAATAACATTTGATATCAGATTTGAAGTTCCTGTTCCTTAAGGGGCTACTTCACTCAGACGAAAACACCCGCTCGCTAATATTAATCCTATGGAGGAAATTTTTGAAGATATCTCGTTCTCATTTCAATATTTTTAAATGATTTTTTTTGCATTCGATAGCTGAGGTCAATCTCTATGCACGAGAGCTATGCACTCTAGCTCTTTTCTACTTTTTGGATTTTGATTACAAGTTTTTTTTATTAAGATACTTTCACTTTCGAAACCGGTTTTGAAAGTGAAAGTATCCTCAATAAAAAAAAAACTGCAACAAAAATCGAAAAAGTAGAAAGGAGCGTGCATAGAGATTGACCTCAGCTATCCAATGTAAAAAAATCATTTAAAAATATTGAAATGCGAACGATATATCTTCAAAAATTTCCTCCATAGGATTAACATTAGCGAGCGCGTGTTTTCGTCTGAGTGAAGTAGCCCCTTAAGATAAATAGATAAAATAAACAACAGTCCGCCATTTTGCTGAGTGGTTTTGGCGCTGCCTGCGCGGGTGATGCTAATTGAAGGTACTGGTTGAGATTAGGGTGCCACTATATGGAGACAGACCGTAAAATTTGATTGAGTGAGACGATTTTGGATAAAAACTGTTAACCCTCGGTAGCAGGATATGTTTACTTTAGTTATAAATTACAGTTTTTTCTTCATCTCATTAATTCCAGGAAAAATATAAATTGATCATGCAACCTTACCTGGAATTCATCATCGCTCTGTGAATTATACTTAGATTACATTTGAGTAGGTATTGCTTATTTTTCAATATTAGAGTTTCAGAGATCATAATATACAACAAAAACACTATTCGATTCTTAGGCACGAGAATGTTGAAATCTGGAAATTTCAGATAAATGAGAATAAAAATAAAATTGCGAATGTGTTGGAAATATTTGCGTTTTTAATCGGTGAAAAATAAAAATTAGAAAACACCCTTATAAATTTGTCGTCTGTCGTAAGCCTGCTTATAAATCATACATCTTACGTAAGTCCAGTGCAATCTTAAAGCTGTTGTATCTTCTCTTAAACTTATACAGATAGGTTAATAATGAATGGAAAATGAAATGACTTCTTCTGAATCAAATAACCAACAGCTTTTCAGCAATGTAATAAAAAGGCGAATGTTTCTTAATCTATAGGAAAATATATAATAACCTCCTCCGAGTTACTCACGATTCCGAAAAGTGATCTTTATTTTAGAAACATCATGAACCAATATATTTTAGAGATTTAAGGAAGCATTTATAAAAGCAAAGCTTCTTTAGCTGCCACTGATTTTCGGAAAAAATTCCGAGATTTCTTTTTATAGCGTAGTAATCCGATTTCTCAACTCAGAATATCAGTTTTTAGGACGCTATCAAATCTCAAGTAAACATTTTCATGTTCAACAAACACAGACAAACATGATAAATTAACAGCAATAACATTACCATTAAAAATTCATATTATTTTGTTACTCTTACATGGTTTAATTCAGTTACGCAGCTGAAAATGTTTTCTTGAGAAAGGATGACATCCTAAACACCGATATTCCTTTTTGAGAAAGCGGATTAATACTTTACAAAAACTGCTCCGAAACGTTTCCAAAAATCAGTGGCAGCAAAAGATATTTTCTTTTTAAAATGCCTTTTTAAATCTCGGCAATACATTAGTTTCTGAGGTTTCTAAAGGTGATTAAATCGGAAGAGTTTATAATCTATTTTCTTCGTGGTTATATAATATTTTCTTAGAATAAAAAAACATTTGTAATTTTTAGTTTTTTTTTTTTTTTTTTTTTTTTTTGTATGTAAACGACCCTATTTAAAATTCACCGGCAGCCGAAAGCAAAAAAAAAAAAGTCATGAAAGGATCTTAGATTATAATGAACATAGGAAAATCTTACATTTTTCATTTCATATTCATCCACATTCTCTTTCTTTTTTTTTTTTTTTGTATCTAATCCTTTATTTATACTGGATGTCCACTTTAATCGTTATTCAACAGATAATTCCTAAACCGTTAAGTTTCAGAGCAAAGTCCTGCAGTTGTACCCTACCCTAAACCGAATTTTGTGCTTAAAGTCAACCGGAAACTTGATCTGATGCTGATAAAAAAATGTCAACCCGAAACCCGACGCGCGTCAAGTCGAAACTGACCCTAACCCGAAATATTCAAAGCCAAATCCAGGGCCTTCTTGTTTTACGAGAATTCTTGCATTAGTTTTTATTTATTTATTTATTTATTTTAACAGTCCCTCTGACAAAAAGTGTCTTAAATGAACCAAACGGCGCTCTTTCTGTCACTTTGCTAATTGCTATTTATATGAACCTAACAATTCTCATCCGTAATTTACCCCCTTATTATTATATTACTACCTGTTAATTTTTTTCCAGTATGAATCAAACAGTGCTCTTACAAATTTTACTCAAAAGTCAACCAGAAACTTGACAAGAAGCTGACCAAAAAAAAAAAAGTCGTTAACCCGAAACCCGACAGACGTCAAGTAGAAACCGATCCGAGCCCGAAATATTTAAAGCCAAACCCAAGGTCTTATTGTCTTACGAAAATTATTGCATTGTTATTTATTTATTTATTTATTTATTTTAACAGTTCCTCGGACAAAAAGTTTCTTAAATGAACCAAATGGTGTTCCTTCTGTCACTTTGCTAAATCCTATTTATATGAACCTAACAATTCTCATCCGTAATTTACCCCCTTATATTATATTACTACCTGTTAATTTTTTTCTAGTATGAATCAAACAGTGTTCTTCCAAATTTTACTCAAAAGTCAACCAGAAACCTGAAAAGAAGCTGACCAAAAAAAAAAAAAAAAAATCGTCAACCCGAAACCCGACAGACGTCAAGTAGAAACCGATCCGAGCCCGAAATATTCAAAGCCAAGCCCAAGGTCTTCTTGTCTTACGAAAATTATTGCATTGTTATTTATTTATTTATTTATTTATTTTAACAGTCCCTCGGACAAAAAGTTTCTTAAATGAACCAAACGGTGTTCCTTCTGTCACTTTGCTAAATCCTATTTATATGAACCTAACAATGCTCATGAGTAATTTACCCCTAATACTTACATGTTAGTTATTTTTCAAGTATGAACCAAATGTTGCTCCTTCTGTCATTTTGCTAATTACTATTTATATGAACCTAACAATTCTCTTCCGTAATTTATCCTCTAATACTTACATGTTAATTATTTTTCAAGTATGAACCAAACAGTGCTCTTCCAAATTTTACTCAAAAGTCAACCAGAAACTTGACAAGAAGCTGACCAAAAAAAAAAAAAAAGTCGTTAACCCGAACCCCGACAGACGTCAAGTAGAAACCGATCCGAGCCCGAAATATTTAAAGCCAAACCCAAGGTCTTATTGTCTTACGAAAATTATTGCATTGTTATTTATTTATTTATTTATTTATTTTAACAGTTCCTCGGACAAAAAGTTTCTTAAATGAACCAAATGGTGTTCCTTCTGTCACTTTGCTAAATCCTATTTATATGAACCTAACAATTCTCATCCGTAATTTACCCCCTTATATTATATTACTACCTGTTAATTTTTTTCTAGTATGAATCAAACAGTGTTCTTCCAAATTTTACTCAAAAGTCAACCAGAAACCTGAAAAGAAGCTGACCAAAAAAAAAAAAAAAATCGTCAACCCGAAACCCGACAGACGTCAAGTAGAAACCGATCCGAGCCCGAAATATTCAAAGCCAAGCCCAAGGTCTTCTTGTCTTACGAAAATTATTGCATTGTTATTTATTTATTTATTTATTTATTTATTTTAACAGTCCCTCGGACAAAAAGTTTCTTAAATGAACCAAACGGTGTTCCTTCTGTCACTTTGCTAAATCCTATTTATATGAACCTAACAATGCTCATGAGTAATTTACCCCTAATACTTACATGTTAGTTATTTTTCAAGTATGAACCAAATGTTGCTCCTTCTGTCATTTTGCTAATTACTATTTATATGAACCTAACAATTCTCTTCCGTAATTTATCCTCTAATACTTACATGTTAATTATTTTTCAAGTATGAACCAAACAGTGCTCTTCCATATTATGACTCAAAAGTCAACCAGAAATCTAACCCGAAGCAAACAGAAAAATGATTTCGTCAATCCGAAACTAAAATATTCAAAACCAAACCCAAGGCCTGATTATTCAAAAAGCACGTGAAGCATGTGCTTCCCCTCTAAAATTTAAGAGAGCCCTAAAGTGACTGTAAAATGGGTCCTCTAATTCCAATTTTCATTTTTTTTTTCCATTGCATTTTTAAATTTTTTGGAAGGGAAAGTTAATGCAAGTGAAAATCCACACACGCTACTGCAGGAAACTTATTTAACCGGGAAATATGAATGTGATCAATGTAATGTTAATTAAATATATAATATTCTGATGTGCTTTTTAGGAACCACCCGGGGGGAATTCAGCATATAACTATACGTACAAAACATATCTGAAGTATATACAGGGAACATAAAAGCTGTTTAATGAAATATACGTGAACTCGGTGACTTATATATATATACTATATATAATAGAGAGAGAGATTTTTCCCCCTTCTAAACTTCTTAAGTTTTATGAATGTAGAGTTGCCATACTTGTGTTGGGATCAAGCTAATTTTTTTTATTGTTTATTTAATAATTATCATTTGTTTATTACGAAATTTATACTTTAATTAATTACTGTCTTAGTTGAAACTACTAAGCTTAACCCTTCTTCTTCTTTAATTCACCCTTAATTTTATTATAGTTATTATTTAAGACAATATTCATTGAAAAATATTGCATTGTATTTATAATTTGTTTACCTCTTGTCTAATGAAATCCTTGCATTGATTTTAATTTATTTTTTCTAACCCTCCCTCTGACTAAAAGTTTCTTAAATGAACCAGTCGGTGCTCCTTCTGTTATTTTGCTAATTACTATTTATATGAATCTAACAATGCTTAACCTGGCAATATTTTCTAGTATGAATCAAACAGTGCTCTTCCAAATTATGACTTCCTTTTATTTAGTGCATTTTCTACTTTTGTAATTACTGATTTTGTAAATTATTAACCCTTTTACTGGCATTTTTTTTAATTTTCTGCTTCAACCAAACAAGTCTCTTCTGATTAAAACAATGTCATTATATTATCTCTGTATTATAATCATTGTTCAATATATTGTAATTTAAGTACAACTGCACCTTTTCCCTGCGAACATTTTCTTCTCATGATTCAAACAGTGCCCTTTCTGCTATTGATGTTAATGTTAGTGTCTTTCATTCTAATATTGTAAAATGAGATATCATAGCACGTTCTCCATGTCCCCCAATCGTTCCCTTTCGTGATTCAAACAGTGTTTTTGTCCTTTTGATTAAAACAATGTATTTTCCTCATTATATCTTATGATTTAATTCGTCTTATAAGTATTACTTAACCATTTTCACATCATATATTTTTTCCTAGTGTCCTACCTCCTACTGAAATTATAATATAGTGAAATTCGTCCAATTGTTGTGCAGTGATTTGTAAATTAAAGTATTACTTAACCCTTACAACATCAAAATTTTTCTTCCATGAATCAAATAGTGCGGGCTTGTGGTGCCCCTGGTTGTTCGGGCTGCTCGCGCCTCCCTTGGGGAGCTTCGTATGTCATCTTTAACTTAATTTTGAATCTAGGCAAAACATTGCTGGTCGGGAACGCAGCTTTTTCTTAAGACATGATCGCTTCAACCACCCTGCGCCAGAATCAGTATCATCATACTATTTAAGCTTACACAACAAGACGCCACTTGTCCTTTTTCACTTGATTGTAGTCCATATGTCACCTGCCATTAAGTTAATCTTCTAAAATTACTACTTTTAACTTAAACAGTGTAGTTTCTATGGAGTCACCTGTTCACTGAATTTCATCATTTGCTTTGGCCATTCAGCACCATTCATTCCCCCCTATTCACCATAATGATATTTTTATTTTGCCCCATTTTAGGCCATACTATAAGTTGGTGGATACGTCCACTGGTTTTTGCTATTTTCTTTCCTCAGGTTCACTTACCATTCTTTCCTTCTTCGATGTGTATCTCGGGTGCTCACGTGCAAGTCAATCTTCATGATATCATTATTGCTCTTCTTGATTAAAAATATTATACCCTCTTCTGGTGTTTTTACTCAGCTTATATTTTAATTAAACTTCGCTAGAGCATAATCCTCAGCACAACATTACAGAATATAATCTTTTTTAGATGCGTTCTTAATTATATAAATACGTAGCACCTATAGTCGTCCTCTGGTCCGTCCATCTGTCCGCATGTAATAGCGCAAAAACTACCCAACCGAATGGTTTGAAATTTAATATATATAATCGTTGCAGAATCTTGTCGAGCCATTTCAAATTTTATGAAAATCGAATCAAAACTTTAAAAGATATCAATAAAAGTTTTCTGCATTCTATCAAATCCTATCATACGTAATTAATTCAATGATATCCCATGATAGGTAACAATTCTAGGTTGCCATGGTGATTACGTCCTATTTAAGATGGAGTCATATTATTTCCGTATTACTGAATTTAAAAACCTAATTTGTATATTAAAATTGTTTAATTACAGCAATCCTATAATCTACCAACAGTTTATTGGATATATGTTTCCGGAGAAATGGATATTAAATGGGAAAAAAAAGTCTAAATATGGATTTCAAGTTCGGAAATTTTCAAAGCTAGGCTTAAGTTTCCCATCAGAATTTTCAGTAAATGTCAACAAAAGATAAAATGTTGCCAACTTAAAATGTTCTTATTTCATTACGGATATTAATAATATCATAATAACAGACCAATTCATTCATTTCACTGAAACTAGTTATAGTATGAACATACCTCATTTGTCACGTTTGACGTACATTTTCCATACTTGTTTTCTTGTTTGTATATTTTGACATACTTATTCCTCTCAAATATGTCGCATAGAAAAATATCCATCACTGATTCAAGTATGTCGCGAAGGAAAAGACTTGTTCCTTCTAAATCCGATCATAGACGTCGTAACTTAAGCTACAATGACCCTTCCGGTAGAAAGGAAAATTACGAAACTCTTTCAGATTTACACGAAAATATGTATGCAGTGGTTCCCAACCTTTTTCGGCCGTGCCCCACCAAAACATCTCTAAAATGATGATGCCCCCCCTTCCCCCAAAATATATAATTCTTATCAAAATTTAAATGAATGAACCGATAAAGTAAAAAACATTTAACATTGATCGTGAAACATACCGAACGTAATGGATGAATCAAATATTTTTTATAATCATCTGATACTACTCGTAGTTTAAAGTATCGTTGGCACAAAAAGGGTCGCTTTTAATCTCTTCGCAACGATCGCCACGTATGCGTGATATATAGAGTGCTCAGAATCCTTTATTAGACCAATTAATAATTTTGAATAAAACATTTTTGTCTTATTTAATCACAGAATTTCTGAGATAAAATTACACAACAATTTCTAATCAGAATAAAACGTGATAAAAGGTTCTGTAAAGAAAGGTCATCAAGTAATTGTTAAGTATACAATTGAATAGTTTCATGTGTAAAATTGATTTCTATGTGACATATTGCAGTGCGACTCATTCAATAAATAATTGAAAAAGTTGTTTAAAACTCTAAAATACTTATAAATCAGAAAAATTATAAAGAATTTTTAAATATATAAAAGTAGCTAAATATCTTAAATATTTTTTCTATAATTATTCTGGTACAGTAGCATTTAAAACTTTTGAATGGAAACTTTTTAAAAAGTAAATAAAAAACTTGTTTTTTTTCGTTTTGTTTTTTTAAATTTGAATGTGTAACTTTTATTTTCAGTCTACAGCATTACTATTACAAAAATTATTCAGAGGATGTGAGTTCACAAAAATATGGAATCGCCACCCTGAAATGTCAAATTGCCCCCCTGTGGGGCGTACACCCCCGTTGGGAACCACTGGTATAGACGATGGTTATTCTTTTAGTTCGCTTGGTGTTGCACATTATAAGACTCCTCGAATTCCACATTTTGATAATCATCCACTTTCTAGCCCTTTTTATTCACATCGGCTCAAAAGTCATTTCGAAGACTATTCCATCAACTACTCCTCCAACTACTACTAATCTTGATACCTCATTAAATGATCAATACAAACAAATTTTACAGAGATAACTAACTCCCCATAATCCTCAGAAGGTGAAACGAAAAAGTTATCCTCCGATTAATTTTAACTTAGATATACTGGGAATGAAATGTCGATTGAAGAACTTCTATATCAAATATAAACTCATTTTAAGCGTCATGCTGAGGGCAGTACTGATGAGGCTTCTAAATATAGAACCTTCCTCAAAACAAAGTACGAACAATTGAAGGGTATTTATGACAATGGAAAATTTAATCCTTAAAACAGATATATAAAACTAAAAAAAAAAAAAATCCATTGGAGAAAATGTCAAAAATGAGAATAAAATTATAGAACTTAAAGATAAAATCAATAATCTCGATTTAGAACAGAAAGATAAAGAATCAGAAAACAATTCGCTAAAACAAAGGCGTATATGTGAACACCAAATCAGAGGAATTAGCTCTAAATGCAGAGATTCAAGCACTAAAATTAAACCTTAATAATTTCATACACGAAAACACCACAAATGTAAAGAAAATTAAAGATCTCAAAGAGAATATCAAAAGTCTCAAATCAGAACAAAAAGCCCCAAAATCAGAAATTCATCTACTAAAACAGCTAAACGATCTTGATGCCGAGATTATCTCACAGCAGCAGAAGTCAGATAGTCTACTTATAGAAAATAATCAAAAAGAAAAAGCTTTGACGAAAACTGAATTTTTGATAAGATCACAGAAGAATATAAATCACTGGAGAAAAGTTTTAAAATGAACAACAAGAGAAATTGGAATCTCAAAACGTAACTTAAGTCAGAATCTCAACAGGAGTTTGAAAGACTGTCAAATGAAAAGATTCAATTAGAAAAGACTTGGTGGGACTCAATGACACGCATGGCTCTCTGCTTGGAAAACTTGAAGCAGTTCAAGTAATTCATAATACAGAAATCCATTTCCTTATAATCAGAAGTTAGAAAACTATTGATTACTACAAGAAATTTTTTATAAGCAGCAGGAAGACCTTGCTGACTACGCAGGAAAAACTTCAGCAATACAGAAATACTGAATGAAATGGAGGTCCCTTTTTACCTTTTTATACAGTTCAGTCCCTTCTGGACAAAAGGAAAAAAATAGATGACGTGGCTATTAAAGTAGAGAAAAAGTTTCCTAAATCACCGCCAGAAAATTACCAACGCGTAGACTCTCCAACAGTACCTCTTTGTCAGCCTGATTACTTTGTCCAATGGATCAGGAATCAACATTGGCCGAAAGTCGAAAAAATGTTGACATGCTCAACAGTGCCACTCTTTTACATGTGGTTGATAGTTCATCTCTTAAAAATGGCCAGTTCCGACTTTGCTGCTAGGAATTGATGATCCTCAAGAGTAATCTGCATTCTTCTGATGTGCTCACCCAATTAGTAACCATTGTTGAAGAGCAACCAAAAACGTCTCGGATCATAATCTTTGGGGTCCCAAAAGTACCCTCTTCGCATATTGTTGGCTATGAAGTTGCTATGAAGGAATATCGTGAGAAAATCGTGATCCCAGCTTTTAGGTATCAACTCAGCTCGCCCAATAATTATAAGGTTATTAAGTCCTGGCGGATTGCAACGACGAGTATAAGTCCCGTTTGGTCATTAAGCTGCCGGTTGTTGACGCATCAAACCTCATATCACGAAGTTTATGCTTCGTATCCCCTAACCTCTTTTTAGGTTGTAAAGTATAAAAAATTCCAAAACTTAGCAAACACAGCAAATTAATCCGACTTTTAGCAGTATATATCTGTCAAGGTTATTCTTAAATCCATATTCGCTAATTTCTGACACATTGACAAGGTCATTTCATCGGATAAAAAAACTCCGTAAAAATACAGAAATTATACTGACAATCAACGAAATTTTTTTACATTGTGACTTTTGATATGAGGTAGTTTGAGACTTTTTGAAAATGCAACTATACCTCTTAAACTAATTGTTTAGGAATTTACTATAGAACAATGATAAAAAGGACACTCTGTATAGATCATCAAATTTCAAATTATACCTAAAACGCTTCGTTGAAGCAGTATTAGATAATCATTTGAAGACAGCATTTATTTTTTAATGTTACAAATTGGATTACAGACGGGTAAAACAAAGGTGTAGCCATGTCAATTCAACGTGGCATCCACGTCATAGGATAAGATCCTAAGTACCAAAGTCATACTGAGAGGTCACAGTGACGTGTCTGAGATGTCACAATACTGTACGAAAATAAACCACAAATGAGTTTCGAATATCTCACGGATTAATTACATGTCGTCTGTCATGTAACGTGACCACGTCACTGCAACGTGGCATCCACATCACACGATACCACCATATGTCCCAAATTTACATTGAGACGTCGTAGTGACGTGTCTGTGATGTCACAATACTGTACGAAAATAAATCCCCAATGCATTTCAAATATCTCACGGATTGCTTAACATGTCGTCTGTCATGTAACGTAGCCACGTCACTGCAACATGGCATCCACGTCACTCGATACCCTATGTCCCAACGTCACATTGAGACGTCTTAGTGACGTGTTTGTGATGTCCGAATATGGTATGAAATTAAATAACAAATACATTTCGAATATGTCATCACGGGTTACTTAACGTGTCGTCATGTAACGTAGTCACTTCACTACAACGTGGCATCAACGTCACACAATACCACCCTAACTTCCAAATTCACATTGAGACGTCGCAGTGACGTGTTCGCGATGTCACAATACTGTACGAAATAAATCACAAATACGTTTCGAATATCTCATGGATTACTTAACATGCCGTGTGTGATGTAACGTAGCCACGTCACTGCAACGCACACGATACCATCCTATGTCCCAAAGTCCCATCAAGACGTCGCAATGACGTGTATGATGTCACAATACTGTGCGAAATTAAATCGCAAATACATTTCGAATATCTCCAGTATTACTTAGCGTATCGTCTGCCATAACCCTGCTTATAAATTTCATCTACTTAATCCTCGCAATCCTACAGCTGTCACAGCCTCCCTTGAATTCTACAAAGACAGATTAATAATAAATGAAAAATCAAATGAATTCTTCCCAATCAAAAAACTGACAGCCTTCTATTTAAACGGCCCCTTTTAAAAATTCACCTGAAAGCCCGAAGAAAGAAAAAAACATAAAAGGATCTTCGAATTCTCATCTCATATTCTTCCACATTCTCCCTTCCGCCCCCTTTTCCTAACCCTTTATTTATATAGCCAGATAAAATTTTCGCCTTACCCATTTCGGGTTTTCCAATCATCATATTTATTGATTCCCTATGGAAAACAATTCTCCCCCCTTATATTTCCACCCTTTTTTCGCATTCTGTTGTTGTTGATCTATTCGAATCTTCTAACATTCTTCTTCTTCTTCTTCTTTTTTCACAGAGGAATATTTATTTATTATTTTTCTCTTTTTTCTTCTTCTCCGTTCGAACGTTTTGTGCGTTCGCTTATTTCGAAAGCTGATAAATAGAAATACAGCGGCGAATCAGCTTAAAGGAACAGGTGAGTAAGTCATTCTCGCTAAATAACAGGTGATTCAGCGGTCAGACGACGTTATATGTTGAGGATTAAGTATGAAAATGGAACATAATATTCTTCTTTATTTATTAGGGATAATAGGATTTGAAGAAGATTATGAAGTTTTTTTTTCCTGCTTAATATTAATCTTACACCGTATATTCTGGCATATAACGCGCACATTTCAGAAACGATTTCAGACAGTATTTTTATATATATTTTAGATATATTCACTGTATTACGCGCACATTCACTGTAAAAAAAGACTGAAATTTCTTAATCTAAGAAAATTTATAACCGCGAACAAAAAATATACAATAATCATTTCCGAGTTAAACCCGATTCTGGAATGCGTTCTTTATCTTTAAAAACCTCAGAAACCAATATATTTTCGAGATTTAAAGAAGTATTTATGAAATCACAGTTTCTTTTGCTGCCACTGATTTTCGGAAACGTTTCCGAGTACATTTTACTGTGTATTAATCAGTTTTCTCAACGCGCAATATAAGTTTTGCGGATACTATCCATTCTCAAGTAAACATTTCATGTTCAACAAACATGTTTTACAGACCTACATATACTAAATTAACAGCATTAAATGTAACATTAAAATTAATATTATTTTGTTACTCTGGCATGTATAATATTAAGTTTGCAGCTGAAAATATTTTATTCAGAATATCCTAAAAACCGATATTCCGATTGGAAAAAATGCATTAATACACTATAAAAACTACTCGGAAACGTTTCCGAAAATCAGTGGCAGCAAAAAAAGCATTGTTTTTATAAATAATTCTTTAAATCTTGAAAATATTTTGGTTTCTGAGGTTTCTAACGAATAAAGAACGCTTTCCAGAATCATGGGTAACTTTTAAGAGGCTACTTTACTCAGTTGAAAACACCCGTTCGCTAATATTAATCCTAATGAGGGAAATATTTTACGATATCTCGTTCGTATTTCAATATTTTTAAATGATTTTTTTTTTCATTGAATGGCTGGGGTCAATCTCTATGCAGGCCCGTTTTTACTTTTTCGATTTTGGTTGCAGTTTTTTAATTATTATTATAGAGGGTATTTTTTCTTTCGAAACCGATTCCGAAAGTGAAAGTATCATAATAAACTTGTGATCAAAATCGAAAACGTACAAAAAAGCCTGCTTAGAGATTGACCTCAGCCATTCAATGAAAAAAAAATCATTTAAAAATATTGAAATGCGAACGAGATATCGTAAAATATTTCCCCCATTAGGATTAACATTAGAGAGCCGATGTTTTCGACTGAGTGAAGTAGCCCCTTAAGAGGTTGTTGTGCATTTTTGTTCGTGGTTATATTATATTTTCGCAGATTAAGAAACATTTCTCTTTCTTTACAGTGCTCTTTCCAAAGTCACCTTTATTTGGTATAGGGCAGTTGCAATTGACGTCAGGTTGGAGGTAAACAGTACAAATAGGCAGTTCTGATTGGTGGAATTACCCTTACCTCCAACTGAATACAATGGTTGATCAGCTGATTGCAACTGCCCTATATAGCATGAAAAAATATAAAAAAAAACATTTAAAAATGTAATAATTAGTACGAATATAAAAATTTTACAGAATTTTTTACGGAATTTTTTCGTATTTTTACAGAAATTAGCTAATATGCTTGACAGATAATCGTGCTAAAAGTCTAGTTAATTTGTCATTTTTGTTAAGGTTTGGAATTTTTTTTAATTTTCACACTCTATATAGTCCAGTAGAAATAGCATTTTACCTTGCGAAAATTCGGGTAACTCTGATTTTTGGGTATGTCGCAAAGGTTGACCCTGCAATAAAAAAGCCAAGTTTTCGACCTTCTAGACCTTGTGCGTTTTTTACAATATTGAAAAAACCATTATTTTTCGGCACTTTTTTCGATTTTTCTTACATAACTCTGTTTCAGTGCACTTTTACAGAAAAACACTTTCACCATTTTGTAGAGGATAAAATTTTCTACAACTTGCACTATTCATATTTGTAAATTGTCCAAATAGGGGGTGAGATACAAAGCCGGGAAAATGGGGTAAAATTTGCAAAAAGTGCAAAAATCCACAAATGACGTTAGTTTTTGCTTAATAACCAACTTTTAGTGAGTTTTAGAGACAAAAGTGTCATATAATAAAGTTTGTAAAGCATGAAGTAATCTATAAGTTTTATTTATTAGATCATTAAATATCTACAGTCCCTGGCCAAATTATTAGACGCAGTTGTTTTTATTATAATTTGTTAAATATCTGGAAAGATACATGAGGAATTATCTTGAAACTTTAGGAGTGTAAACAACATGAACAACGTCATATATTTCCGAGAAGATTTTTTCTTGAAACCCCATAAGGGGCCGTCAACAAATTGAAGAAAAACGAATACGTTTTTGATAACCCTGTAAAAACCAATATCACAAAAGCGTTGAAACGGTATCACAAGCTTAAGAGGCTTATTGTAATAATTTGGGTTCATTTTTATGAAGATAGCATGTATACTCGAAGAGAAATTCAGGTTTTTATAAAAACAGTCCCAAATTTTACTAAGTTTTTTGCTTATAATTTGCAGAGTTTTTAATATAAAAACAAGTTATTTTCAGAAAATATGACAAGCAAAATTATACACAAAACAGTGCAATCAGAATTAGAAAATGATAAAAATTGCATGAAAAATGAGCAGGTTTACTAAATATTTTTTCACTGCGCATGCGCGAATTCAATCAAAATATACTGTGCATAATATATTAGCTAAATATATAGAACAAATTTTATGAAAGTCTCAAAAACATAGCTTGAAAATTCTGATAGTGATCGTCGATAGAATAAGCTCGAAATTCGCTGTTCCCAAAAGGAAGCAAAAAGATGAGGGGTTGTATCAAATATAGAATGAGAAACACTTCATTCTTATTATGTCAACTTTCATAAGCTAGTATATTTGGATACAACCCCTCATCTTTTTTGCTTCCTTTTGGGAACAGCGAATTTCGAGCTTATTCTATCGACGATCACTATCAGAATTTTCAAGCTATGTTTTTGAGACTTTCATAAAAGTTGGTCTATACATTTAGCTAATATATTATGCACAGTATATTTTGATTGAATTCGCGCATGCGCAGTGAAACAATATTTAGTAAACCTGCTCATTTTTCATGCAATTTTTATTATTTTTTAATTCTGATTGCAGGGTATTGTGTATAATTTTGCTTGTCATATTTTCTGAAAATAACTTGTTTTTATATTAAAAACTCTGCAAATTATAAGCAAAAAACTTAGTAAAATTTGGGACTGTTTATATAAAAACCTGAATTTCTCTTCGAGTATACATGCTATCTTCATAAAAATTAACCCAAATTATTACAATAAGCCTCCTAAGCGTGTGATACCGTTTCAACGATTTTGTGATATTGGTTTTTACAGGGTTATCAAAAACGTATTCTTTTTTCTTCAATTTGTTGACGGCCCCTTATGGGGTTTCAAGAAAAAGTCTTCTCGGAAATATATGACGTTGATCATGTTGTTTACACTCCTAAAGTTTCAAGATAATTCCTCATGTATCTTTCCAGATATTTAACAAATTATAATAAAAACAACTGCGTCTAATAATTTGGCCAGGGACTGTATAATAGACCCTAAAAATCAGAACAACACGATTTATTGTTAAAACAGGAAAATACCGCTTGACAAGCCACTAATTTAAAAACGAGCTTTTGTTTTTGATATTGACTAAACGATGCAATTAATAATTTATAGTATGTACAATAAAAGGTAACTGTTGAATAGTTTAGGGGGGGGGGGGGGGTGCGAAGTTAACCAAAAAACCTAGTTGGTAGATATGGGCGCGGCAAAGAGGTTAGGCCAAGAATTCTAAGTCGAAAGTAAAATTAATAGCTGGGAATAATGTAAAAAAAATACTTCAAAGAAAAATAAGTTATAATTTAGAAATTTTAAAGGGAAAAGGAGTATATAAGGCCAAAACTAAGGGAGGTGGGAGCAAAAGGTGCATGTGGACCGTGTGCTAGAATGGAAGGGGAAGAGGTTTGTCGTGGTTGTATTGATTTGTTTCACATTTTTGTTAATTAGTCAACGTTTACATTGATGGTAAATGTATCTGACGTTACGAATATTAGTCTCAACAGAAAGTTTCAAATTCATTTCGAAGCATACAGAAATTAAAAGTTCTTTGTTTTTTCATTCCCCAACAATTTATCTTATCGATGACCATGTGGAAACATGGTCATCATTGAACTTAACCTCAGCAGAAGTATGAATCTTCAAGTAACGAGCTCTTTCTGCACTTTTTATACTTTTTTGAATATGTTCAGTATAAGTTTCTAACATTTTCTTTATTTTAACATTTAAAACTGAATTGAAAACTCAGGAAAACAATTCCTCTTTATACAGATTTCAGTCTTATCAGTTACAAGTGTTGGTAATCTTTCTGTTCGGACTAATATTCGCAACGTCAGATACATTTACAATCAATGTAAACTTTGACTAATTGACAAAAATATGTGGGATAAATTAATACAACCACGACAACCCAAATCTTCATTGTGTGTCCTCTTCTCCTACCATTCTAGCACCCGATCCACATGCTCCTTTTGCTCCCACATCCCTTAGTTTCGGCCTTAGATACTCCTTTTCCCTTTTAAAATTTCTAAATTATAACTTATTTTTCTTTGAAGTATTTTTGTACGTTATTCCCAGCTATTAATTTTACTTTTGACTTGGAATTCTTGGCCCAAAACCTCTTTGCCGCGCCGACATCTACCGACTAGGTTTTTTGGTTAACTTCGCCCCCCCCCCCCCCACTAAACTATCAAACAGTTACCTTTTATTGTACATACTATAATTTATTAATTGCATCGTTTAGCCAATATCAAAAATAAAAGCTCGTTATTAAATTAGTGACTTGTCAGGCGGTATTTTCCTGTTTAACCATAAATCGTGTTGTTCTGATTTTTAGAGTCTATTATAGATATTTAATGATCTAATAAATAAAACTTATAGACTACATCATGCTTTACAAACTTTATTATGACACTTTTGTCTCTAAAATGCACTAAAAGTGGGTTATTACGCAAAACTAACGTCATTTGTGGATTTTTGCACTTTTTGCAAATTTTACCCCATTTTCACGGCTCCGTATCTCACCCCCTATTTGGACAATTTACAAATATGAATAGTGCATGTTGTAGAGAATTTTATCCTCTACGAAATGGTGGAAATGCTTTTCTGTAAAAATGCACTGAAACAGAGTTATTTAAGAAAAATCGAAAAAATTGCCGAAAAATATTGGTTTTTTCAATATTGTGAAAAACGAAGGTCTAGAAGGTCGAAAACTTGTTTTTTTTGTTAGAGGGTCAACCTTTATAACATATCCAAAAATCAGAGTTACCCGAATTTTTGTAAGGCAAGGCCCTTTTTTGCGCTATTTCTACTGGACTAATAAGGAATTTACGTATTTTGCCAGTACAATTTTTGTATTTTTCCGGTTTTTTTTCTTCTTTTGTTGTGTAGTAATAAAAATATAGAGAAATGTAAAATTTGGTATTATCTGTCAAAGATATTCTCAAATGCATATTTTTCGACACATTTACGAAATCATTTAAATCGAAAAAAAGACGTTCCGTAAAAATACGAAAAATTTACTGGCAGATTTTTTTCTTCTTTTTACAGTGTAAGCTCATTTTTCTACTGAAAATCCCCACAAAACGTTTGGAATTGTACTCAAGTTCATTGAACTAATCTCGACTTCTTTAGTTGTTAATTAATTTTGAAATCTCAAATACTATGTGTATCTTTTCTTAATCTTTAATCTTTAATTTTTCCACTCGGCGTATAACATAAAAATACGGAAACAGTACTGATGATTTTTTTTTCTTAACAGCCGAAACCTATTTTTCTGCTGAAAATCCCCACAAAACGTTTGGAATTGTGCTCATGTTCATTGAACTAATCTCGTCTTTTTTACTTGTTAATTAATTTGGAAATCCCAATTATGTTTATCTTTTAATAATCTTTAATCTTTCATTTTTCCACTCGGCGTATAACGTAAAAGTACGAAAACTGTACTGACAGATTTTTTTTTCTTATTTTTTCTTTTTGTTTTAACGGCGTATAAGCCTATTTTTTTTTTTACTGAAAATCCACACAAAACGTTTGGAATCGTACTCAAGTTCATTGAACTAATCTCGACTTCTTTAGTTGTTAATTAATTTTGAAATCCTAATTACTATGTGCATCTTTTCTTAATCTTTAATCTTTCATTTTTCCACTCGGCATATAACGTAAAAATACGGAAAATGTACTGAAGATTTTTTTTTCTTAACAGCCTAAACCTGAACCTTTCTGCTGAAAATACCCACAAAACGTTTGGAATGGTGCTCAAGTTCATTGAACTAATCTCGTCTTCTTTACTTGTTAATTAATTTGGACATCCCAATTACTATGTTTATCTTTTCTTAATCTTTAATCTTTCATTTTTCCATTCGGCGTATAACGTAAAAGTACGGAAACTGTACTGACAGATTTTTTTTCTTATTTTTTCTTTTGGTTTTAACAGCGTAAACCTATTTTTTTACTGAAAATCCACACAAAACTTTTGGAATCGTACTCAAGTTCATTGAACTAATCTCGCCTTCTTTACTTGTTAATTAATTTGGAAATCCCAATTACTATGTGTATCTTTTCTTAATCTTTAATCTTTAATTTTCCCCTCAGCGTATAACGTAAAAATACGGAAAGTGTATACTGATGATTTTTTTTTTTTTCTTAACAGCCTAAACCTATATTTCTGCTGAAAATCCCCACAAAACGTTTGGAATCGTACTCAAGTTCATTGAACTAATTTCGCTTTCTTTACTTGTTAATTAATTTGGACACTTATATTCTTATATATAACAACTTTAAAAACTGACATTTTAACGTAAAAAAAAAACGTTAAAATACGGAAGAATATACTGGCAATCGGGATGCCAGTACTGTTTGAGGGAATTTTTACGGAATTTTTCCCCCATAAATTGGTTCCATTTATACGGATTTGTAATATCAAAATTTCAATTACGGAAACTTAAACTGTTTTTATTTATTTAATAGAAAAAATTAAATATTCCGAAAATTTTTTTATGAAAAATTCCTGCATTTTTACGGATTTTTTACAGTGTATCTATAGCAACCTTATTTTACATAAGTGTAAATAACAGTGACTAATGAGAAATATTCCATAAATCTGTCTCAACTAAAACTTGATAATTCTGTTAGGCGGAAGCTTAAGTTTGTAGAATTTAACTTTTATTTGTGATGAATAGCATATAGAAAAAAATCAAAATCAGGTTATCTTTATTATTGAAATCAGGGAATTCAATCCGGGCTTTTCGGGTTGCAGAACCTACGAACAAGCGTACAGAACAAAAACTAAAACCATTTTTAATTGAAAACTCCAGTAGACTATTTACATTTAATATAGTTTTTTACAATGCTTACTAACAATACCAACCGACTACTATGCTGCCTAGAACTTTTTCATAACAAACGTAATTTTTACGTAACTGCTTTCCCCCTCAAAATAAAATACAAATGATTACCAAAATTTTTTAAATTATTGAAATTTTCTAGTTAAAAGAATTTTTTTTAAAATAACGGAAAAATCTCTTTCAGTCACCAGAAGTGTTTCAGTAACTTGCTGCCTGTATATTGTTTTTGGCGAAATGTTTTTTGAAAGCGTGGTTTATTCAACTTATCAAGTGTTATTTTCCTGTTCATTAATATCGAAATCTGAATATTATGATTATCTTTTTTAAAATTTTTATTATTTTATTTTTATACCCGGCTTATATAACTAACGCGCACCTGTAAATTTTGATATTTTATCTTGTTTCAAAAGTGTGCGCTATGTGCCGGAATATACGGTATAAAATGCATTAAATATTAAATATATTATTTGTAGAGCTCTCGGCTGCAATGAGGAGTTGGAACTCTCTCTGCATTAATTGACTTATAAAGGAAAAAGTACTTTTACAGGAAAGGGAAAGTTATTTTTACAATGTTTTCAACTGCGTTTTATGCGTTAAAGTTTCCTTTACTGATAGATTTTGGGGAAAAAAGCATTGAAGTGTTTTTATTATTCTTTTATTTTTATTCCCGGCTTATATAACGCGCACCTGTAAATTTTGATATTTTATCTTGTTTCAAAAGTGTGCGCTATGTGCCGGAATATACGGTATAAAATGCATTAAATATTAAATATATTATTTGTAGAGCTCTCGGCTGCAATGAGGAGTTGGAACTCTCTCTGCATTAATTGACTTATAAAGGAAAAAGTACTTTTACAGGAAAGGGAAAGTTATTTTTACAATGTTTTCAACTGCGTTTTATGCGTTAAAGTTTCCTTTACTGATAGATTTTGGGGAAAAAAGCATTGAAGTGTTTTTATTATTCTTTTATTTTTATTCCCGGCTTATATAACGCGCACCTGTAAATTTTGATATTTTATCTTGTTTCAAAAGTGTGCGCTATGTGCCGGAATATACGGTATAAAATGCATTAAATATTAAATATATTATTTGTAGAGCTCTCGGCTGCAATGAGGAGTTGGAACTCTCTCTGCATTAATTGACTTATAAAGGAAAAAGTACTTTTACAGGAAAGGGAAAGTTATTTTTACAATGTTTTCAACTGCGTTTTATGCGTTAAAGTTTCCTTTACTGATAGATTTTGGGGAAAAAAGCATTGAAGTGTTTTTATTATTCTTTTATTTTTATTCCCGGCTTATATAACGCGCACCTGTAAATTTTGATATTTTATCTTGTTTCAAAAGTGTGCGCTATGTGCCGGAATATACGGTATAAAATGTATTAAATATATTATTTGTAGAGCTCTCCGCTGCAATGAGGAGTTGTAACTCTCTCTGCACTGATTGACTTATAAAGGAAAAAGTACTTTTACAGGAAAGGGCAAATTATTTTTACAACGTTTTCAACTGCGTTTTATGCGTTAAAATTTCCTTTACTGATAGATTTTGGGGAAAAAAGCATTGAAGTGTTTTTATTATTCTTTTATTTTTATACCCGGCTTATATAACGCGCACCTGTAAATTTTGATATTTTATCTTGTTTCAAAAGTGTGCGCTATGAGCCGGAATATACGGTATAAAATGTATTAAATATATTATTTGTAGAGATCTCCGCTGCAATGAGGAGTTGGAACTCTTTCTGCACTGATTGACTTATAAAGGAAAAGGTACTTTTACAGGAAAGGGCAAGTTATTTTTACAACGTTTTCAACTGCGTTTTATGCGTTAAAGTTTCCTTTATTGATAGATTTTGAGTAAAAAGCATTGTAGTGCTTTTACTATTTATTATTACGCAACTCAAATCAATAAATACTTTCAAAAGGAGGATTTTGTAATAAGATAATGCTAATATAATTAAAATTTTCGTATAATTAATTTTAACTGTATTTATTTAATATTCTAATTTAATTCAAATTGTACATTAATTCAAAAGCAATAATTTCAGAGGTTATGAAACTTTTTAAAGTAGCAATAGTTTGAAATCATCACTGTACTGACTGATTTATAAAGAAAATGTACTTTTACAGGAAAGGACAAGTTATTTTTACAACGTTTTCAATAGCGTTTTATGCGTTAAAGTTTCCTTTACTGATAGAATTTGAGTAAAAAGCATTGTATTATATTTTACTATTTATTATTACGCAACTCAAATCAATAAATACATTCAAAAGGAGGATTTTATAATAAAATAATGCCAACATAATTGAAATTTTCGTATAATTAATTATGACTGTATTTATTTAATATTCTAATTTAATCCAAACCTAATTCAATCGAAATTGCATATTATTTCAAAAGCAGTAATTTTAAAAGTTTTAGTTACAGTGGTTGTGAAACTTTTTAAAGCAGCACGATTTTGAAATCATCGCTGTACTGGCTGATTCATAAAGAAAAAGATCATTTACAGGACAGGGAAAGCTATTTTTACAACGTTTTCAACAGCGTTTTATGCGTTAAAGTTTCTTTTACTGATAGATTTTGAGTAAAAAGCATTGTAGTGTTTTTACTATTTATTATTACGCAACTCAAATCAATAAATACTTTGGAAAAATGGATTTTATAATAAAATAATGCTAATATAATTAAAATTTTCGTATAGTTAATTTTGACTGTACTTATTTAATATTCTAATTTAATCATCAAAATTGTATATTATTTCAAAAGCAGTAATTTCAAAAGTTTTAGTTACAGTGATTGTGAAAATTTTTAAAGCAGCAAAATATTTTGAAATCATCGCTATACTGACTGATTCATAAAGAAAAAGATCATTTACAGGAAAGGGCAAGTTATTTTTACAACGTTTTCCACTGCGTTTTATGCGTTAAAGTTTCCTTTACTGATAGATTTTGAGTAAAAAGCATTGTAGTGTTTTTACTATTTATTATTACGCAACTCAGATCAATAAATACTTTCAAAAGGAGAATTTTGTAATAAGATAATGCTAATATAATTGAAATTTTCGTATAGTTAATTTTGACTGTATTTATTTAATATTCTAATTTAATCCAAATCTAATTTAATCCAAATTGTATATTATTTCAAAAGCAGTAATTTCAAAATTTTTAGTTACAGTGGTTGTGAAACTTTTTAAAGAATCAAGATTTTGAAATCATCGCTGTACTGACTTATTTATAAAGAAAGGGGATCATTTACAGAAAAGGATATTGTTTATTTCTTTTAATTGTATTTTATGTGTTGAAAATTTCTGACATGTTTTGCAAAATAAAACACAGTGTAACATTTTATTATGGGTTATTAGGGCCACCAAATGATAAATTATTTCTAAAGCAGTATTTTCTAAGATAATTGAAATTCTCACCACGATTACTTAATTATAAATGTATTAGTAGGGGAAAATCAGGTAGCCCCAGACACTTGGATAAATTGCAAATAAAAAACAAATGAATGAAATATCTGTCTTTATTTTATACTTAAAATAAAATTACGAGCTTCTTTAATGATTTTAATTAAACATTGCTAATAATATCGAATTAGTTAACGAAATATTCTGAAAATAGTTTGGTCTTATTTTTTTTGGCGTCACAAGAAACGGCGGGTAGCCCCAGACATGTTAATCAATGGTGTCCCAACCGTGTTTTGGCCTTACAAACATCACAATTATAATAAAAATCCGATGCATCTATATAAACACAATCTTCATGGGGCCCAGTCTTTGCATTCCTGGTACTGAATCCAGTCTTCTTAAAATGTTTCTCCGCATAGAATGCATTCTGTCTCGTTTTTACAAAAAATTATTGACGAAAACAAAACACTCACTCACGACTAACTTACTCGGTGCTCACGTCGTAATTAAACTGTATTTGTTTCGACTCTAGAGGGCGTTCATTTACAATAACTCTTTATTTACGCAACACTTTGAATTTCTTAGAAATTGAAATGTCCGCGGTTACCCGACTTTCCTCTATACTTCTACAATTAAAGAAACCTATTCCTAAATCTAATCAGATATTGTTTTTTTTTATGCATAAAGTTTTTTTGTATGTGTATCTGTCTGCGTAAAATATTTCAAAAATACAATAAAGATTTTTAATTATTTTTTAACAATAATCTCAAATCGGTAATTTTTTTGAAAAGTAGAAATTTTTACATAATTTGAATTGAATCTCTAATTATATTGGCTGAAATGTAAATGAAAAAGTGCTTTTACATGGTTAAAAAAAATGTTCTTAAGACTGAATTAGGCTTTTAGCAGTAATTTCTAGAAAATTATATACTTTTATTTGTTTATTTATTTGTTTTATATGTCTTCATTAGATAAAATACTTTTTCCTTTTGTAGGTAAGAAAGCCTTTCTAATATGCTGCCTAATACTCCCCAACCGTTAAGTTATACATAATTCTTCTATTCTTTTATCTTTTCAAAAATATTTTACATGTTTTATGAAACAATAATGTAGCTTTTGGGTTATTTGTTTGCCGATGCCTCAGATCCATAAAATATTTTTATTACAAATTCCTAATTATTATATCAAATACAAATATTTTTAATTTATTATGGGCGAAATATGTACAAAATGACATTTTCACTGCATTGACAGACCCACAAAGAAAAAATTATTTTTATAGGTACAGAGAATGTCTTCAAAATTTATTTTTACATTAAATTTCGTTTTCATTTTTTATTATTAATTTTTTTTTAGATTTACATTTTCATAACAACATGTTTTGTTTAAAATTAAACTTTTATTTTTTATTTTTTTTAATTCTGTATATGGAAAATATTAGTTTTTCTCAATCATTATAGTTTTCACAATTTTTCGAAATTAAAATATATAAAGGAAATTGACGAACTTATTTAATTTTTGCCTGTATTTACTGAAATATAGACCTTGGCAATTTTATTTAGAATACAAAACTTTTTAATTTAAAAAAAAAAGTACCATTTTAAAAGTTGTGCAAGAAAGAATGAATTATAAAAGCAAAAATAACCAATAAAATAATTTAGACAATTTGCTCAATAAAAGTCACTGGTTAATATAAATTAGTTCATATTTGTAATCTTACGCTACTGTTACTTTTTTTAATTAAAACGATATATTTGGAATTTACAAGAACTATAAAAAATGCTTATCTTGTCTTTTTCCATTTTCACATCTACAATCTTGGAAATTAAAAACGTGCCCCCCCCCCCCCTTCCGCTAATAGCTCTGCCGCAAATCATCGTATAAAAATATAAAATCGATTAGTAACAACATCCAGTAATTAATAATAAACTTAAATTTTGGTTGGGGGTTCGTTTATATATAGAAATTGTACAAAAGTTGAAAATTTTCAATAACTAACACCTAGTTTTAACATCATATTCGGATTTTTCGATAAATTTTACATTCGGATACAGAACAGGAAGTGATTATCTTTAAGTAATTTAGGAATAATGCAGTTTTAAAATTTGGAATTCCTAATGTTAAATTCATTTTTAATCGTTGCAAAACAGATTGCATTGCAGTAGTTTTTTTTAAGCATAGCTCAAAAACTACTTTGATAAATGAGCTATAATTTTGGATTTATATGTTTGAAGCTTCTAAAAATAGATTTACGTAAAAAAATTCATAGGTTTCAATTCATATTATTCTCGAAAATTAATTTCGAAAAAAATATATTTCGAAATTAATATTTTTAAAAAACAATATGAATTGTAATCTATAAAATTTTTAACTGAAATCGACTTTTATAAGCTACAAATATCTGAATCCAAAATTACAGCTCATTCTGCCAAGTAGTTTTTGAATTATGCTTCAAAAATCAGCTGCATCGCGATCTGTTTTGAAACGATTAAAAATGATTTTAATATTAGTATTAGTTCCAAACTTTAAATCTACATAATTCCTAAACTACTTGACAGAACGACTTCCCGTTTAGTATCCCAAGTTAAACTTTACCAAAAAAATTCAAATATGATGTCAAAACTAGGTTTTGGTATTGAAAATTTTCAAGTTTAACACAATTTCTATACGTAGACGACATCCTTAGCAAAATTTAAGTATAGCATTCATTATTTATTAGATACTAACTGATTGTTACCAATTACATTTTTATTACGATGATTTGCAGCAAAGTCAGAAACGTGTGATACGTTTTTTACATATTGACTTTACATTCAAGAATTTTCCTCAGAAAAATTTATTTTTGTGACTGAACAAACATATATGGGCAAAGTATACAGTGCCGTAGCGAAAGAAAATTTTTGGGGGGGCAAAAGGCAAGATTGGCCGACTCAAAAATGTTTCAAATCCGAGTAATGTAAAATAGTCAATCTGTCGCATTATTTCTTAATTAATAGTTTTTGCAATTAATTTTAACTGATTAATTATAATTGATAATTAAAAATAAAATATATGATTTTGTATTCCTAAAATGTTTCTTATAGATATAACTCAGTAATTATTTAAAAGATTTACCAAGAACTTTACTGGAGAAAAAGGAAGAAAATATGTATTGATAAGAGAAAATCGTACAGTTATATTTGTGAAAAACACATGTGTTTAGAATGATAGAGAGAAGTGAACCTGTATGTTATGCTGTCGCGAGGATAGTAACACACTCTTAGTCTTTTTTAGTTTGTATCGGTAAACATCTAACCAAAAGAGCCGAGTTTAAAAAAATTTCAGTAGAGGCACAGACGTTTCGGCGCCGACAGGACAAATCCGTCTCCTCCCTTTCTTAGTCCAGTAGAAATAGCGCAAAAAAGGGTATTGCCTTGCAAAAATTTGGGTAACTCTGATTTTTGGATTTGTTGCATTGGTTGACCCTCTAATAAAAAAAAAAAAAAGTTTTCGACCTTCTAGACCTTGTGCGTTTTTTACAATATCGAAAAAAGCAATATTTTTCGGCACTTTTTTCGATTTTTATTAAATAACTCGATTTCAGTGTGTTGTACAGAAAAAGCACTTTCACCATTTTGTAGAAGATAAAATTCTCTACAACATTCACTATTCATGTTTGTAAATTGTCCAAATAGGGGGTGAAATACGGAGCCAGGAAAATAGGGTAAAATTTGCAAAAAGTGCAAAAATCCACAAATGACGTTAGTTTTTGCTTAATAACCAACTTTTAATGCGTTTTAGAGACAAAAGTGTCATAATAAAGTTTGTAAAGCATGAAGTAGTCTATAAGTTTCATTTATTAGATCATTAAATATCTATAATACTCTAAAAATCAGAACACACGATTTATGGTTAAAACAGGAAAATACCGCCTGACAAGTCACTAATTTAAAAACGAGCTTTTATTTTTGATATTGATTAAACGATGCAATTAATTAATTATAGCATGTACAATAAAAGGTAACTGTTGAATAGTTGAGGGGGTGGGGGGGGGAGCGAAGTTAACCAAAAAACCTAGTCGGTAGATATAAGCGCGGCAAAGAGATTGAGCCAAGAATTCAAAGTCGAAAGTAAAATTAATAGCTGGGAATAATGTAAAAGAATACTTGAAAGATAAATAAGACATAATTTAGAAATTTTAAAAGGGAAAAGGAGTATCTAAGGCAAAAACTAAGGGAGGTGGGAGCAAAAGGAGCAAGTGGCCCGGGTGCTAGAATTGAAAGAGAAGAGGGCACACAATGAAGATTTGGTTTGTTGTGTTTATATTAATTTGACCCACATATTTTTGTTAGTTCGTCAATGGTAAATGTATCTCAGGTTGCAAATGTTAGTCCAAATAGAAAGAATACCAAAAATTATACTTGATAAGACAGAAACCTGTATAAAGAGGAATTGTTTTCTGGTGTTTTGAATTCAATTTTAAATTTTAAAATAAAGAAAATATCAGAAACTTATCCTGAACATAATCAAAAAAGTATAAATGTGCAGAAAGAGCTCGTCGCTTGAAGATTCATACTTCTGCTGAGGTGTTAAGTTCAATGAGACCATGTTTCCACAGATGCCACAAGAAAAATTGTTGGGGAATGAAAAAAACAAAAAACTTTTCATTTCTATGCTTCGAAATGAATTTGAAAAAGCACAAATGATCACTAAGCAGGCCACTGAAGATGCAGATGTGCTAACAGAGAACACAGCTATATCCTTAGCCCGTGATTACGATGCTGTCATTGTCAATGGTGTAGACATTGACCTTCTTGTTCTTGTTGCTTCTCTAGTTCCAGACAATGTTTATTTCCGAAGGACCGGGAGAGGGAAACTGCCTGATGTTATCTACTCCAACAAGTGTTTCAAGTTTAAGGAAGCTGCACAAAATATTCTTTTAATTCATGCAGTAAGTGGTTGCGAGACCACTTCTGCGCTCTACAACCATGGGAAAATGAAATATTGCAGAATTCTTCAGAACCCATCCCTGAACCAAAAAGTTCAAATCTTTAAAGATTCAAATGGAGTGAGGCACAAACTTGTTGAAGCCACAGAAGCTGTACTTCTTGCCCTGTATGGAGGTGATCCCAGCCAAAACTTGAATGTATTGCGGTATGTCAGCTTCGCTAGAGCAGCTAACAATTTTAAATTAAATTTAGCGAGACTACCACCTACTCGAAATGCTACTGAATATCATGCATTCCGAACATACCTACAAGTTCAGACACGGCTGGGAAACGAAAAGGATCCTCTTGAATGGGGCAGGAAGAGGGGTGGTCATGGGCTCATTTTAGTAACTATGATGAACGAACCCGCCCCTCAAACTCTACTCGATTTCATATCTTGCCAATGCAAAAAAGATTGCAGTACGAAGTGAAGTTGTAGAAAATCCGACTTGAAGTGCTCAGTTATCTGTGTGAAATGCCACAACCAACTATGTGGTAACGGTCCTGATATTATACTGGACCTTGAGGACTTTGATGACCTAGAACAACCAATCGAGTCGAGTACAGAGACGGATGATGAAGTATCTGAGACAATGGCATCATTACCAGGGCCAAGCAGCAGAAAAAGGAAACATATATGACAAAGCGACTATATAATATTTACTATGTATTTGTTGATTAATTTATTGTGTATTCTATAATTAATTAACCACATCGTGTTTTCAATATCAAAAATAAAAGCTCGTTTTTTAAATTAATAACTTGTCAGGCGGTATTATTCTGTTTTCACCCAAAATCTTTTTGCTGTGATTTTTAAGGTCTATTACCAATATTTAATTATCTAATAAATGAAACTGTAGACTATCCCATGCTCTAAAAAGTTTATTATGACAGTTTTGTTTCTAAAATGCACTATAAGTGGGTTTATTGAGCAAAAACTAACGTCATTTGCGGATTTTTGCATTTTTTCCAAATTTAACCCTATTTTCCGGCTCCGCATTCCGTATCTCTCCTTCTATTTGGACAATTTACAAACATGAATAATGCATGTTGTAGATAATTTTATCCTCTACAAAATGGTGTACGTGCCTTTTCTGTAAAATGCACTGAAACCGAATTATTTCAGAAAAATCGAAAAAAGTGCCGAAAATTTTTGGTTTTCTGATATTGTGAAAAACGCACAAGGTCTAGAAGGACGAAAATTTGGTTTTTTTATTAGAGGGTCAACCTTTACAGCATACCCAAAAATCAGAGTTACCCGAATTTTTGCAAGGTAAAATGCTATTCTACTGGACTATTCTATAAGTTTCAGAAATATATTATTGTGAAAGTCGGAAGTTGTAGAATTCCGACAATGTATAGTTCAGAAAATTAGTGCAAAACTGGATTTGCAGGATTATCTCGAGATCTTAACAAAAGACTTTTATCTACACCAGACCTGACACCTTTTCTGTATCTATCCCTAGTGGTCTGGGCCTGGAAAGAATTTTGCTTTACATATCAAAGAAAATACGTGTGAAGATTTGTCTTATAAAGAAGATATTTTCTGTTGCTGATTAAATCTCTCTATATTAAAAAAAAGTAACCACCGCTGCCGCCGCTGTCAATTAAGATTTTGTGCCTTGAAGTCTTTCTGGACTAATATCTAGAAAACTATTGCATGTAAAATTTTAAAAATTGGTAGTTTTATAAAGAAATGTTCGATAAACACGCTGAAGCAAACAGTTTTTAAATCGAAGAATTATTTTAAGAGATATTTAAAATCAAAGTTCGTCAAAACAGTTTTTTGAAAAAAGTTTTATAGGAACGAAAACTATCCGCAGGAATTTAACCATAATTTGTAAGGATATAGTTGACAAGTTTGCGGAGTGCAGACTGCAATCACTTTTTTTAATTTGAGTAATTTTTTCAGGTTATATTTCAATTTTTTATTCAAAATTTTCATTATTTTAACGAAGATTTATTTCATATTTCATAAATTCCATTATTTGAACCGTTGCCAATTTTTTATTCAAAATTTTCATTATTTTGACGAAGATTTATTTCCTATTTCATAAATTCCATTATTTGAACCGTTGCCAATTTGTAAAATAGCGCACGTAATAAGATTCCCTTTCAATTAAGAAATGTATTTACACGAGACTATTAAAAACAGAAATAAAACTTTAAAATAATATTTAAATGATCACGTGTTAAAAGCAATAAATGTAGAAAATGACGTAATAAAAATATACTTGCGCGTGAATATTACAAAGAGAAATACGAGTAACTAGGAAAATTCACGTCACATTTAAAATGATAAAAAAAAACAATATTTCCAAACAATTTCAATTAATTATTATATTTTCATGAGAGATCAATTTATTTCGACATATCTTTTACCCATTATTGCAAATTTTAAAACAGCGTAAATAATAATATTTCCTTTCCAATGTCAAAATTCTTCTATGTGTTTATTTGGTGTTACAGTTTAACGATAGTTTTTTTTTTTTTTTTTTTTTTTTTTTTTTTTTTTTTTTTTTTTAATGAAAATTGATTGACGGGGTAATGGAGAAGTATCAAAAGACAAATAAGCGTTGAATTAAAAATTCCCCGATGAAAAAACTAACTCGTGTAACGCATCTGATGTCAACTGAAAGTGACGCGACGCCACGATTATGCACGTTTGGCGCTAAATCATATATTTTGGTGACAGTTACAGTTGTAATCTGTTTCAACAGCAGTTGATTCGACCTTAAAATCCCTCAGTCAAAGGAAAATGAATGGAAACCCTGTTACAGCAGATCGCCACTGGTTGTTTAATTATAATACAATCTTCTGTAATCGTTTTAGAGATGATCAAATCAGAGTGTTTTTAAATCATGCGGTGTCAGAACGGGGGTTGGCGAGCGCAGCTCGTAGGGGGCAGAGCCCCCTAGTATTTTTTTAAAAAAGTAAGAAGTTTTTTAGGTATTAAATGTTAAATGCACGAATATTTTTTAAATTTATAATTTATTCATTTTCTTTTTTTAAATAGTTTTAAAAATTCTTCGTTTTTATTTTCCAAACGTTCCTAAAACAGTTCCAAAGGGCGTAAACATCATATCGTTGCTAGAACCTACTATGTATCAAGTATAAAATTTCTTGAATTTTCTTAAGCGACTTTCGCATTCGGTCGACCTAGTTTATATATTGATAGTTTCTAGCTATATAAGTTGCGAGTGTTGCTGTAGGACAAATTTATGATATTTTCAAATCAATAGATCATATTCATTTTTTCCCCTATTGGCCTCTGTATCTACGGCCGACTTAGCTTTTCCATGTGCGGGTAAGGTATAGTATATGTCCAACATTTCCGGCTCTGCAGACAAGATTTATACATGATAATTTTTTTCAGTGGGTAGGCCGACTAGCTATTTATGTGATTCAAAAATGTGAAAACGTGACTTTCATACCGGCTGAACAGATAGATCTATTGAAACCATTACTTTTTTTATTCATAACATATCTATTGATAGACCGACTACCTTTTGCCATATGATTGTAAGGTTGCAGTGAAATGCATTCTGAAGACTTAAAGTCCTACCAACCAGAATTTTTCCGAATTGTTTTTTTTAATCGGCCTACTGACATACTACAGAGACACTAATTAAATCTGCTGATAAGCCGACTGAATCCTTTTACCAAACATTGGGGGGGCAGCTGCCCCCCCTGCCCCCCCGCTCGCTACGCCCCTGAAAGTATATTCAAAACAGTTCACTCGATTGCCATTAATTTAGATAAAAATTACTTATTTATTATACACTCAAAAACGTTTAAATCTTCAACTTTACAGACATATGCCTTCCCTACATTTAATTCTACCTGAACAAACGTAAAACGGCATATATTACTCAACCTCTTAGATAGTTTTAAAAGTTTCTAATATTTAAAATATATTAGTTAGAAAATGTTTCATGTACGTTAGAAAACCTTGCTGCTGTGGCTGAAATGGATAAGAAAAGGTTACTTTAATTTTAAAGAAAGGACTAAAATACTAACAAAGCTAACAAAAATAATTTTTTTTTTTTTTAAACGTAGATTTGATTAACAGTTGATTCGGTTTTCATTAATTTATATAAACATTACTTGTTATACATTCTAAAACATTTTAATCTAAAATTTTACAGACATATTCCTTACATATAACCCTTCCTCAACTAACGTAAAACGACATATACCACTCAACCTCTGACATAGTTTTAAAAGTTTCTAGGATTTAAAATATATTAGTTAAAAAATATTTTATGTACATTTGAAAACTTTGCTGCTCTGGCAGAAATGGATAGACTTTGGTTTTAAAGAAAGACCTAAAATACTAATGAAGTTAACAAATGTAATTTTTTTAAACGTAGATTTGATTAACAGCTGATTCGATTTTCATTAAATTATATAAACATTACTTATTGTACACTCTAAAACATTTTAATCTACAACTTCACAGACATATCCTTACATTTAACCCTTCCTCAACAAACGTAAAACGACATATATCACTCTACCCCTGACACAAGTCGACAAGTACATGGGATCAATGCAGGAGATAGCTGATGATCTAAAATTCAAATATTATGGGAGCAGGCAGCCGATTTTATCCGGGAAAAGCGCTTTTAATTCGTTCGGAGTGGAGAGAGAAAGAAAGAACTCACTTTCCCGTCCACCCTCTTTCCCGCGCACAACTCCTTCTCAATCGAATTCTCTACATATTCATATTATTTAACGGTATACCAATTCGATCAAAACCTTATGGAATCCAAGCAGAGGAATCCCAGTAGATTGGGAAATAGTTGGCGAGGATTATCAGATAGGTAGGAGTAAAGGAGAAGAGGCGTTAGACATTAATAAATGATGGATATGTTCTTGTTTTAACAAGGGTTTGGGCATACAGCATATCTCAGCATAATGTGACACAATAGCAGAAATATTCTGGAAGACCGACATGATGACATCACGAAATGATTGAAAAAGAACTTGTCGACATTTGAATATGACAATATGAATTTGAATGTGACTGAATATGAAAACATGTAAGCAGCAGGAGCAGTTTATATATATAACTAAGCAAACAACGCAGAGAAATGTTAATCGCGAGTGTTTTATTTATTTGTTTAAAATAAGATAATATGTTTAACATACATGATTAGTATAGATAACTAATCATTTATATTAAATATATTTACCATATTATTTATATATTATTTTAATGATAAACACATTTAATATTTTAAATATATGTATTATTATTACATTTATTTTTTAATCAAATATATTTAAATGTACAATATCTGCCTGACTTTAAATCGTAAAGAGTGTGGTCATACATTAGACATTACTTGCTGCGAGGTTGAACACGTAAAATGTATTGTGCTGAAAATGTATTGAATCACACGAGTACGATGTATTGAATCACACGAGTACGATGTATTGAATCAGAAGAAGATTAAATAGATTTCTCACATAACTATACATAGATTTAGTGCCAACAGAAATTTTCATTGTTTGAAAAACAACTAAAATTTTCTTTTGAAATTGTTATGCCATATTTTTTGGAAAGTTTTAGCTTTAAAGAATTACTTTGCAAAGCAACTCCAGCAAAAGCGTACGTTCTGCAGTAAAGTTTTCAATCGGATTCTGTTCATATTCATATTATTTAATGACATACCAATTCGATCAAAACCTTATGGAATCCAAGCAGAGGAATTCCAGTAAATTGTGAAATAGTTGGTGAGGATTATCAGATAGGTGGGAGTAAAGGAGAAGAGGCGTTAGACATTAATAAATGATAGATATGTTCTTGTTTTAACAAGGCTTTGGGCATACAGCATATCTCAGCATAATGTGACAGAATAGCAGAAATATTCTAGAAGACCGACATGATGACATCACGAAATGATTGAAAAAGAGCTTGTCGACATTTGAATATGACAATATGAATTTGAATGTGACTGAATATGAAAACATGTAAGCATCAGGAGCAGTTTATATATATAACATAAGCAAACAACGGATAGAAATTTTATTCGCGAGTGTTTTATTTATATGTTTAAAATAAGATAATATGTTTAACATACATGATTAGTAAGTCAGTTAAAAACAGTAAAAATCAAGTAATAAAAAACATATTTAATATTTTAAATATATTTAATTTATTTTTTAATTAAATATATTTAAATGTATATCTGTCTGAGTTTAATCCGTAAAGAGTGTGGTCATACATAGACATTACTTGCTCTGAGGTTGAACACGTAAGTGTATTGTGCTGACTTAAGTAAAATGTATTGGATCGCAAGAAGATTAAATTGATAGATCTTTTATAATAACTGTGCATAGATTTAGTGCTAACAGAAATTTTCATTGTTTGAAAAACAACTAAAATTTTCTTTTGAAATTGTTATGCCATATTTTTTGGAAAGTTTTAGCTTTAAAGAATTACTTTGCAAAGCAACTCCAGCAAAAGCGTACGTTCTGCAGTAAAGCTTTCAATCGGATTCTGTTCATATTCATATTATTTAACGATATACCAATTCGATCAAAACCTTATGGAATTCAAGCAGAGGAATCCCAGTAGATTGGGAAATAGTTGGTGAGGATTATCAGATAGGTGGGAGTAAAGGAGAAGAGGCGTTAGACATTAATAAATGATGGATATGTTCTTGTTTTAACAAGGGTTTGGGCATACAGCATATCTCAGCATAATGTGACACAATAGCAGAAATATTCTAGAAGACCGACATGATGACATCACGAAATGATTGAAAAAGAGCTTGTCAACATTTGAATATGACAATATGAATTTGAATGTGACTGAATATGAAAACATGTAAGCAGTAGGAGCAGTTTATATATATAACATAAGCAAACAACGGATAGAAAATTTAATCGCAAGTGTTTTATTTATTTGTTTAAAATAAGATAATATGTTTAACACATACATGATTAGTATAGATAAATAATCATTTATATTAAATATATTTACCATATTATTTATATATTATTTTAATAATAAACACATTTAATATTTTAAATATATTTATTATTATTATATTTATTTTTTTAATTAAATATATTTAAATGTATCATATCTGTCTGACTTTAATCCGTAAATAGTGTGGTCATACATAGCCATTACTTGCTGCGAGGTTTAACACATAAATGTATTGTGCTGAAAACGTATTGAATCACAAGAAGATTAAATAGATTTCTCACATAACTATAGATAGATTTAGTGCCAACAGAAATTTTCATTGTTTGAAAAACAACTAAAATTTTCTTTTGAAATTGTTATGCCATATTTTTTGGAAAGTTTTAGCTTTAAAGAATTACTTTGCAAAGCAGCTCCAGCAAGCTTACGTTCTGCAGTAAAGTTTTCAATCGGATTCTGTACATATTCATATTATTTAACAATAATATCAATTCGATGAAAACCTTATATAATCCAAGCAGAGGAATTCCAGTAGATTGGGAAATAGTTGGTGAGGATTATCAGATAGGTGCGAGTAAAGGAGACGAGGCGTTAGACATTAATAAATGATGGATATGTTCTTGTTTTAACAAGAGTTCGGCATACAGCATATGTCAGCATAATGTGACATATTAGCAGAAATATTCTAGAAAACTGACATGATGATATAACGAAATAATTGAAAAAGAACTTGTCGAGATATTGTTCGTTTTGAATATGCTTGAATATGAATTTAAATGTCGCTAAATATGAAAACATGTTAGCAGCAGGAGCAGTTTATATATAACCATAAAGCAAACAACGGATGGAAATTTAAATCGCCAGTAATTTATTTATTTGTTTAAAATAAAATAGAAATGTTACTATAAATGATTAGCATAAATAAATAATCATTTCTTTTAAATATATTTAACGCATTAACATTTTGATTACGGGATCGGGACATGCGTCGTCCCAGCGATTATTTTTTATTTTATTCGTACCACTTTTGAAGAAAAAAAAAATCTGCATATACTTCTACTAGGATATTTTCAAGAGAAATCTACCACAAACATTAATTTTTTTGTAAATTGCGGTACAATTGAACATAAAAATAGTCGCCATTCCTGCACTGAGAAAAATGACTCTTTCAAATCTGAGTAAATCGATGTTTTCATTTTGTTATGAAACTTTTTGTTTCAAATAGGACGACCCAATGATTTCAATTCTGAAATACCAGAAATACTCAGAATAGTGAAACATGGACATACTCAAAACTGAGCAAATAGAGGTCAGTTCATACTTATTTTTGAAACATGGACATACTCAAAATGATTAGAATAAGTTGTAACTCATTTTTGAAGCATGAAAATACTCAAAAATTGACAAATAGAGGTCAGTTCATACTCATTTTTGAAACATGGACATACTCAATTAGGAGCACATGATGTTTCATTCTTGAGTGTGTGCATGTTTTCAGAAATGAGACTATACATGTTTCAAACTTGAGTCATTTTTATTCGGAGCCATTTTGACTATGCGACATACACAGAGTTGAGTATTTTTTGCTCAGTTTTGAAAATGTCGTTTTTAGAGTGTGGCCCGTAATAAGAAGATTAAATATAATTATTATATTTATTATTTAATTAAATATATTAAAATATATAATATCTATGAGATTGACGTTAATCCACAAATTAGCATAGTCATGCATGGACATTAATGGCACTGATTTCTGAGCACGTAAGGCTACTGTGCTGCTTTGAGTAAAATGTATCGAATCTCAAGAAGATTAAATCAATAGATGTTTCACAATATAAAACTGTTCATAGATCAGCGCCAATAGCTATTTTCCTATTTGAAAAACACCAGAATTTTCTTTTAAAATTGTTATGCTATGTTTTTTGCAGAATGTTAACTTTGAAGAATTTCTCTGCAAAGCATATTACGTTTTGCAGTAGAATTCTCAATGGAATTCTCTACATATTCATATTATTTAACGGTACTAACTCGATCAAAACCTTATAGAATTCAAGCAGAGGAATCCAGTAAGATTGGGAAACTGTTAGTGAGGATTATCAGATAGGTGGAAATAAAAGAGAAGAGGCGTTAGACATTAATAAATGGTGGATAATTTTCATGTTTTACAAGGATTTGGAGTATAGCATATTTCAACAAAAAATATTCTCGAAGACAGACAAAGCATAAAAATGGTGACATCACAAAATGATAGAAAAAGAATATGACAATTTTTTTGTTCCATTTAAGTGTTTAAATAAGAAATTCGGTGTAATTGAAAGCAAAATCGTTTAATGAAGAAGCAATAATTGAATGGATTGTCTGGAAGATGGGTCTATATGTTACAAATTTGAAACAACAGAAATGAGAAGAAAAAACATTTAATGTCATTGATTAGCTAACTTCTGAGAATCTAGAGCAGCGAGTGCGCATCAATCCTGCTATACGTTGCCGTAGGCAGCGGGAACCCGTTCCGGAGGTTTGTTTCGGAAAGAGGTTTATTTAGAACAAAATGAGCCCCCTGGCGGTGGAAGGTGGAACAAAAACATGTTTTAATCATTCAAGATTCGTTTGAAAAAATTGATTAGCGAAGTAGGAGTAACCTGCTAGCAAAATATGAAAATGGAAATATTTTAAAAAAATATAAATTAGCTAGTTGAGAGCTCATCCACAAATGCACAGCTTTCAATAATAATAAAAAATATATCAAAATTAGTTCCGTAGGAATCTCAGGGAAGACAACGAAAAAAACCAGCTGGTGTTTTAAATCTATATCTGTATCTATATCTATATATATGATGTGTATGTGTGTGTGTCCCTAGATGTAACTTTGCAGTCAGAACTACCCAGTGCAGACCATTGGTGTTTGTGTGTGGTAATAGCCTCGAGTCTTCCATCGTGCACTATGGTGGTTGCCTGTCGGTAGCGGTGGGGGGGTGGGAGATATGGTGGTTGAAAGTGGTCGACCTAGGGCATTTTCATATAGACGTGTGTGTCCACATATTTCACTTTGCAGCCACAACTACCCAGCGCAGACCATTGGTGTTTATGTGCAGTAGTAGTCTCAAGTCTCCCATCGTACACTATGATGGTTGCATGACAATAGCTGAGAAGTGTGGGAGATATAGGGGTTTGAAAGTTGCTGACGTAAGGCATTTTCATGTTTCGACCAAAGTGCTCTAAAAATGTTTGGAATATTCTTCAACGGGAATTGGTTCATTCAACTTAAAATGAACTAACTAAGATATAGATAACTAGGTAAGATGATAACTAAGTAAGATAACTAAGTAAGACGCCCCTACCGGTGGAAATTGAAACTAAAGATATTTTAGGCGTGCGTAGCACGCCTGCTATACAATACCGTAGGCAGCGGGGACGAGTGCCGGAGTTTCGTTTGGTAAGAGCCTTGTTTAGAACAGAATGCGCACCGAAAATGGCTATTTTTATCGAACCGCTAAAGAAAGTTACTGATTTCCGGGCAACGCCGGACGGATCAGCTGGTATATAAAATAATATATAGGGTAAGATCACCAATGATGGCCCATATACCAGTGAAGGCCCACTTAATATTCCGACGACGCTAAAGGCCAAACGCTTAATTTTCGAACTGATCGTCTATCACGTGTGATAAAATATGGCCCTTCGACTGTCAGGTGATGCCTTTGTTTCAACAAATCATTGCACTCATGTGAGCGGACACCCCTCTTATCGAAGCTTGTCTTTTACTTCTCGGAGTGATTTGCTAGCAAGACTTTTAATAAGCAAAGTTTGGTTTTCATGCGGTGTACAAAATATTCAAGAGAAATAAACTAAGAAAGGTAAGTTATAATGAATTCAAGAAAGTGTAAGGAACATGTAAACATGTTGGTATTATCAAAATAAGCTTTTTAAGCCAGCTAGTAGGGAGGGTCGTTACTGGTGTCGCTCTTTCATGAGAGCAGCAATGATGGCCCACACATACTTCTTATACTTTATTCCTGTGTATTGTTATGAAAATTGAAGTACCGTTATTGAGTGCATCTATTTCTTTCATACACTTAAATCTAATTATTTGCGTTCAAATTCATATTAACCTATAACTCTTGTTTTTGTTCACATTACACTATACTCTCTCTACTCGCGACGTTCTTTTTAAAACAAATGGCATAGTTAATTACTCTTTTAGACTAGCGTCTAAACGCCAACTGTCTAACTTCAGCATTCCAAATAGCCATACAATGAAATTCACCGTTTAACACACAATATCGAACTGTAGTTCTCCTACAGTTCAATATTGTGTATTAAACGTTGAATTTTATTGTATATTTATCCACACAAGATTTTCTTCATCACAAATAGCATCTACAGCAAGTACTGAAAATTTAAAATACAGCTCTAAGCTTTCCCCGTTGAGTACAAAGTGGGTCAATGGTATGACGTTTGTTTCCGGTGTTTTAGACTAGGGTTCGTATGCAGGCAGCAAAAATCTTGTAATATGAGAAAGTTTTTTTTTTTTTTTCAATATATTGAATTAAGTTACAAAAATTATTTAAAGCAATATTAACTACAATTTTTTAAACGTTATATCTTACTAATATTAGCAAGCATTGGAGGGTGTTACAAAAGCCACTGGAAACGTCCCAGGACATCACTGAATTGCTGAAAGAAGAAAACGTTTTCGAAGTCTTGCTGGATCCAAACAGTCTTTAACGCTGACGATACAAACTTCAAACTTTGTCCTGGGAAATGCAAGGTTTCGTCAGAGAAGGGCACCAAATATATCTATGAAATCGACCAAGCAGATTCCACCTTTTCCTTAACTGTCATGTTTGCATTTTCGGTCTATGGAAACTAAGAGGAACATGTTTGAAAAAATTCCTGCACATGTGATTCAAACCGTTCCTCGATCATGAGGCATCGGTAGGAGCAACAATTGTTTGATGACTGTTCAAAAGTTTTAAAAATGGATAAAAAATGTCTTCGCCTCTTTTCTAGTGATGAATGATGTTCAACTGTCGATACATGTGTTTGTAGGCAGGCACCTTATGCGCAAAACTATTGAAATTTGCAAATCTCTACAAATAATTTTGATCGCTTTACACGAAAACACTACCCTTATTCTTCATCCCATGACGTTGCTGCTTTTCGTCTGCTAAAAGCTACAAGACATTTCTTCGCTGGGGCGAGAACCATCCACATGAAGCTGTAACTAAAGTGAACATATCCCCGATTCTAAAATTCGAGCTAGAAAACGACATGATGATGCCAACAACAGCAACTTCAGGACAACGGGATTTTATCCATAATGCAAATACTGTAGATTACTCAAAGTGCAAGAATCATGTCATCAACAATGTTTAAACTGGTACCACTTGTAATTAGGCTTTGAATGCTGCACTGCCAAATCTATAGATTAAGGACTTAAGACAAGCCGTGAATATAATGAAGAAATTCGCGGAAATACTCAACAACCATCAAGTGAAAAACTTGGACATTTTATGCCATTTGTTTAAGTTTCAGGAGAAAAAATATTAAACATTCAAACCCGGCCTATGGAAACGGCAACGGACTCAGCTGAAGAAGATTACACAGACTCAGTAGATATCATGACACCCAAACCAAGTAAAAGCTCCAGTAACAGCAATAATTTCGAAAAAATTCCTGTGAATCTGAGGGTTGTTCAGCAGGAGCCGAAAACTTCCGACGAAAGAATCAGATGTTTCGGCCAAGTAGGCCGACGGAGAGAGTGTTTCAGGGCTGGAAAATTCAGACACTTCCTCTTCCACAGCAGAAGACCACTTTCACCAGTTAAACGAAATTCTTGAAAGGGAATAAGAAATTCGAAAGAATACCTTTCGTTCTGACATCGCAAAGATGGCACGAGCTGTAAAAACCAAGGAACTTAAAATAGAAGCCCAACAAAAAAGAACTTAAAACAGAGAGAAAGAACGGTAAAACGAGTAACAAAAGAAGTTAAGAAGGTCTACAAAAAAAACTAGGAAGGCCAACAAAGAAACTAGGAAGGCCAACAAAGAAGCAGAAAAGGCCAACAAAAGGCCTTGGACCAAAGCCGGCAAAAAATATTCACAAAAAGAAGTATTGACATGTGTGGGCCATCATTAGTGCAGTGATGGGCCATTACTGGTGCAATATGGGCTATCACTGATGTTTCTGGACTTTTTGTAAAACAAATCATGCCAAGAAATATTTTTTTTTTCTTGATTTTCTTTACTCTAAAGTGTTCTTCCATCCTATCTTACTATATTTTGATCACCGCCATAACAAAAATACGTGCGGTGCAGAAATTATTAGTTAAAAACCAAAACTACGTCTTTAACCGGGCCATCACTGGTGGTTTTACCCTAGTATGTGTATCAAGTTACTCGTCAAAGAACACTGACATGCATAGTCATCTATGGCACTGATACTAAATATGTAAGTACATTGTATTGGTCTTGAGTAGAGTCCTGCACGGGCCATGTGTACCCGACTCGAAACTGAATATTTTGCTTAAAGTCAACCCAAAATTTGACCCGAACCAGACAAAAAACTTTCGTCAACCCGAAACCCGACAAAAAATACCTGATACTCTTCAACCCGCACCCGAAGTGAAAGAAAGTTAATTCATATTTTAATACAATTATGTATAAGTAGCTTACAATTATATCTCTAATACCAATTTTACTTTTATTATATAAAAATAAACATATATTACACTCATTAATAATCAAATATGTACTTTTTTCAATTGAAAAAAATACAGGACAGTCTTTTGATAAATTGGGTCAACAACCCGAAAGATTCTAAACCCAACCCGAATTCGATCACTCGACCCGATGCAGGAATCCAGTGTTGAATCAGATGTCTTAAATAACAAAAGATACTAAATCAATAGAAATTTCACAACAGATGTAATTCTAGCAGAATATTTTTTATTTCTTGAAAACTGCTAGATTATTTCTAATTTGTTATGCTGATTTGTTGGAGAGTGTTAGCTTTACAATGTTATACTGAAAAACCTGTACTCATACAATTTCTGCAGAAGAGTTACACGCAAAATCCTTAAAAAGTTTAAGAAATCAACCACATTGATTTATAAGAAAAATTCACAATTTCATGGTTTGCTTAGAAAGTAATATGAGACAATTACACAAGCAATATTTATTTCTTTTGATAACTTATCTACATACAAAAAATGAAAGTTTGCTTAGACAAAAAAATGAACGCAGACTTCATTGTCTAAGCAAATCATACGATGTCACAAATGCCAAAAACTTGGACAAAGAGTAGCTCAGTGTTGTTTGGTCACAAATGGTATCTCTTCTCAGCATTTCTCGTGTCGTCTCAATTGTATTTTGTAGTAAGCTTAGTTCTCGTGAGTGAAAAAAAAAGGACCGTAACCTAAGAAAACTATCCAATGAACTTACAGGGTTCGCGTTCGTTCGCCTCAGGGGAAGAATATAAGATTTTTCGTAATTTAATATTTGCCTTATTTAATGGAAATATTCTGTGTTTAGATATCGTGACGCGACCATTACTTTATAAAATTTCTGGTTTCCAAACACCCCCAAATCCTTTAAATCCCCTGATGATTAACGAACCCTGGCTTACGACTAGGGAAAATATAATAAATTATGCGATATTTGTCATTTTTTTCTAATAAAAATTTTCCAACTAATTATTCTCTATACGTGCTTAATTAATTAATGACAACGTCAAATTTATTACTTAAAAGAAATCTGTATTTTAAAATTTATTTTACAGCGTTTAATTCAAATTAATTTCATAACGCTCTACTCTTATTTGCATTGAAATATCTCTCTGAGAAACTATTAAATCCTACATTTTCCCTCAAAGGATAAATAAATATCTTCATTCCCTTGTCTTATATATAGTTAAAGATTTTTACGCTTCAAAAAGCATCTAGCAGAGACATTATGCCAACAATAAATACAGCAATATTTTCCACTATCCGAGACAAAAGCGCAATATATCCTTGAGACAATAGGAGCAATAAAAGCAAACCTTACTTCTCCAAGAGTACTATTTGTAAGCATCCTAATACAATATCTCATTGACACGTTTCATAACCTTTAATGTCCATTATTTCTGGAAACACGGATAGGCCAAACGGGATGCCTCCACCACCCCGAAAAATTCGCCTAAACCCTTCCCGTCTCCCTTCTGCCAGCACCATCCCCGATTAAAGCTCCACTCCACATGCGGAATGGACAGAACAAAAGAACAGCCCCCCTTCTCTTTTCCTAGAAGAATAGAGCGAAGGAACGTTTCCATTCATCAGGGTCCTGCCTTGTCAGTGGCAGCTGCCTACCCCCGCTCAAGAGAACCCCTGGTCAACCTCCCTTCCCCCCCGGCAATTGATGATCTTTTATTGGTTTGTAGGTGATGGCAGATTTCTGAAAGGGGGAATGCAGAACTGCCCAGTCCGCGAACGTTCGAACTTTTCGCCGAAGGGATGGGGGAGGCAGTCTACTAATTACGAGGAACAACAGACTTTTGCCGTGGGGGGATAAGGGGAAGGGACAAAGGCTAAACGCTTGAAATCACTGCTTCCTTATATTAGAGGGGAAGGGGTGGGGGTTTCTGACACCACGTGCTATCGACGTGGAAATAGCTGGCGCGTGTGATTCTAGAAAACTGTATCCACAGTGATGAACAACTCTAGTCGGGGCGCCGGACATTATGGTATTCCTTGCTTCTGTTGTTACATGAATTTTCGTCGGCTGTCAGTGTCAGGCACTTCCCCATCTTGGGCCTTCCGCCCCCCTGCATATCTCTTCTGCGATTGGTAGATAAAGGAGGAACTGTCAGCTTCCACTAGTTTCTATGCTTGTTTATTATTGCCTATTGCGCGTTAATGATGAATGTTATAGTTTCGTTTCTACGCCGGGCGAGAGAGAGGGAGGGATCGCTTCATAAACGGAAAATTATCCCCTCCTTCCTCCTTCTCTTCCCTCTTTCGGCACGAGAACGGCTGGATAGCGCCCTGAGAATGAAGGAACTGTCCGGAATAGCTTCCCCCTACGAGGATTTTGTATTTCAATTACTGTCACTAGGCATTAGTTTGACGAGGGATCGCCGTGACGTTATTTAACTGTCATTTAAAATTCTCTTTTCATAGAGGTTCCTTTCCGGTTATATTTTAATATGAATATCATTGAGAAGTGAAAATTTGTTCAGCAGAGATGGACGCTGCAGTTAGATGTGAATTTTAAAATTTCCTTTCGGCGAGTGATTTTAAAAATAGGTCGGTGAAAGTTTGAGAGGGATTTGAAGCAGTTCCACTGGAAGATCAAATTGCAAATTCGTTGATGTGCTCGACACTATATTCATTTTTCTCACCTCGATATTTTAAAATTCATCACTTTTGATAAAGTTAGTCGAATGAAAAGGCGGTCATAACAGCCTATTTGAATATTTAGCCTTGCAATTAAAAATACAAAATGTTCACTTTCCCTCTTGTGAATTCCCCAATTTCCTTCGCTAATGTTAAACCTGTGGGCGTAGGACGCATTCGTATATTTAAAATATCTCCTCAGGAAATGAATATTTTAAACTTTTTTCTTCTGTGTACACTTCTTAAAGAATCTCTCTTTTTTTTTTTCTTAGTTGTCAAAATATTTTTTTTTTTAAATATAATACTTAATTTTATGTGAAGTATTAAAATCTCAATCAGTTTTGCTAAAATTTTAACAACACATAAAATTATAAACTATGTTTATATATATATTAGAAATATTTTGAAAATTAAGGAAAAAACAGACATTTTTTAAGAAGAGTACAGAAAAAAAAAAGTTAAAAATATTAATTTCTTGAGAAGATACTTTAAATATATGAATGCATCCTACACCCATCGGTTTAACATTAGCGAAGGGAATTGGAGAATTCACTACGCGAAAACACCGCTCGCTAATGTTAATCATATGGGACAGTTATTTTACAATATCTCGTTTGAATTTCAATAATTTTTAAACGATTCTTTTACATTTGATAGCTGTGGTCGACCTCTATAACGGCCATTTTTTACCTTTTCGATTTTCTTTGCGGATGAGGATACTTTCACTTTCGAAACTGGTTCCTTAAATAAAAGTATCTTCGAAAAAGTAAAAACGGCTGTTGTAGAGATCGGCCACAGCTATCCAATGTATGTATAACAAAAAAAAAAAAAAAAAAAAAAAAAAAATTGTTTAAAAATATTGAAATGCAAACGAGATATTGTAAAATAACTGTCACATAGGATTAACATTGGCAGGCAGGTGTTTTCGCGTGAGGGAACATGACCTTTAAGATAAAGTGACTGGTGTTCTGGTTTTCACGGAAAACTTTCGGTTTTAGACATACGGTGCGATCAGACTGCATTCTGTCACAGCGGTTCCTTTGTCGGCTTTTTTAATTTGGTGAGTCTTCTGCAGCACTGCAAGAGAGGAACGTTCCAGGTAGGAGACTCCCTGATATGTTTATCACTTCCCCATTCTTTTGTTGAGACCTCTGGCAAAGAAAGACTAGAGAAACAATTTATGACATTATGAAGCAGCGTTTTGATAATGTGGTCTGAACGCAGCCTACTGCAGCGGTGATTGTGTTCAGGTTATACTAGATGGAACCCGTCAAAACTTGACGGCAAACAACTTGGTAGTACCATTAAAATAAAATTCATAGCTGTTTTAGAAAGTTTGAAATTTTTGAAGAATAATTCGAATAAAATAAGAAAAATTATTCTGTCCACAGCAGGGATCGATCCCACACGATAAACGGAATAGAGAAAAAACGTTCCTTATACAATTCGACCAAAACTTCGCATTTCAGTGTGCTCTAAAACTGGTTAGGTTCTAGATTTAAGTTTACGCATGCGTATTGGGCACGATTTTATGTAGATTTGACAAAAAAAGCCTTTTTTTAAATATATAGATACCTGAATTCAGTTATTTTTTACATTTTCAGTACAGAAACGTATAGTTAAATTCATAAAATAAGACTAAAATATCAATTTCATATGATTGCTAAACATAATTAATATTCATACTTTTCATAATTTGACCTCCCTGTAATTAATTATATGTTCCCTCCCCCTCTCCCCATACGGAAACGTTTTCTCACTAAAATTTCAGGTATTTTTCCATGAACCCACAATCACCCCTGCTACTTTTCCGGTGCTTCAACATTTTTTGACCTAACTCGAAACCGAATCGAATACAGAGTCAAATCGTCAAATCCGACACACGGTTAAGGTTGGATGTTGACAATGTAGTACATGCCTCATTACACAAACTCATTAAATTTAAACTCTGAATTTAATCAATGTCTGGTGAGATATAAACTTTAATTGATTCATTTTTTTTTTTTTAATACGCAGCATAAAACGAACAATATTCAAATTTTTAATGAATTTTGAGTCTAAATTACAATTTACTTACAAAAGTGAGTACATTTTAAATTTGCCCGGAAATCTACAAATCATTTTATCATCTATTCTCACCATTAAATCACCATTCCCATATCATGCTATCATGTATGAGTTTTTCAAATAATGTTTTAATTGATGCTTAAAAAAAATATTACTCTGTTTACGACAGATAAAAACGATATTTTCTTCTGCTACAATATTTTTTAAAAATGTAGAATATATCTCTTAAGGACTGTTTATTTTTTCACTGCATATTTATTATTTATTTTTTCGAATCAATCTTAGAAAGATTGGTTCAATAAAACTATGTTGATAGTGAAAATTGCAGTTTTTACAATACTCTGAGGTATTATCAAACTTGGCTTTCACTGTTAAGCTTTTGTTGAGTTCAAAAGTTTTATGTAAAAATTATGTTTAGTAAAATTTTGTATGTATGTTCAAAGCAAATTTAAATACTATTTTGTTTATTCAAGTTCAAGCTGAGTCTCTTAACCATATTTTAAAAAAGAAGACAAGTAGGGTAATTTTGAGGGTTCTGTTCCGGGAGGTGGAGTGAATATTTCGAAAAATTCTCCACCATGCAGCACCTAGTCATCTCATCATTCTATGTCCTATCTTCAGACGTAGACATTCCCCACTCTGTAGCTCAAAATAAATACTGTTTACACATTTATTTAACTTAATTTCGGCTTGGAAATTAGACACTCTGCATTTTTGACTGAATACGTTGATTGCGTACCAGGGTCCAAATGTTGTCCATATTTTTGTGTGCTATTATCCCTATATTTTGTTGGATGAATTAGAAGACATTCTATATTTTGTTCAGCAAGTAAATGCCCCCAACAAGCTTAATGAATCCTATCAAAGAGTATTGCAATATATGTATATTTCCTCCTATGTACACTGTTTTATTTAATTTAACTTTTGATTCAGGTATTGGAAATTTGTAATCGTATTTTCTCTCGCCTCCTGATAGGTTAGAATTATAAAAACTATGTAAACAGGTGTTCTTCCAATGAAATTACATCCTAATATTTTTAGAACTTAATTATAAATTAATAAATTAATTATAAGGCATTTTTTTGTTAGCCGGGTGCAGATGATAAACCGCCAAATATTATTTATGATTTAAACTCTATTACGAGTTAAATAACAATCGAGTTCATTATGCGCTAAATCATACGTTCGCTAAAATAGGCGAACTAGCTGTGAAACTGCCACAAAGAAATATTTTAAACACTAAAAAGTTAAAAATGAAATATAAATAAAAAAAAAATAAAGGGTGTAATAATAATAATAATAATAATAATAATAATAATAAACTCTTTTATTAATGTTTAAAAAATTTCCTTCTTGCAGTTCACATAGTTAACTGTGTACATATTTTTTTTAGTTCTAGCACATCAGGAAGTGTTTGAAAAATCGAATACAAAATTCCATTTTTGCATGAAGGAACCAAGTTAAGTTAAATAAAATAGTGTAAAAACATATATATTTATGTGCTTACCAAGCTTTATCTATTTATATTGGATTTCATATAGAAATTCATAAAAAAATAATGTTTTAAGGCGGCCTCAAAAAAAGAAATTTTCCCGTTCTAGAACGTGAAACTTTTTGATACATTTTCTGACTCCCTTTTAAGCGTAATAACACTTCCAGGCATGATTATTGAAGTGATTTGCAATCGAGCAGTTTTCTATACCTTCTTTGATAACTGAATTACAACTTTGAGTTATAAGCTGGGATTTAGTGGAATGTATTCATGCACTCTAAAAGACTCGGCTCAGAAGTCCTTTCAAAGACTTTTCACTTCATTCTAAAAACGACATTTTCAATACTGAGCAAAAAATACTCAAATCTGAGTATGTCACATAGTCAAAATGGCTCCGAATCAAAATTACTCAAGTTTGAAACATGCATATACTCTTTTCAGAAAATATGCACACACTCAAGAATAAAACATCATGTGCTCATTTTTGAGTATATCCATGTTTCAAAAATGAGTTTGTACTGATCCTAATCATATTTGAGTATATCCATTTTTTCAAAAATGAGTATGAACTGACCTCTATGTGCACAGTTTTGAGTATGTCCATGCTTGAATATTCTGAGTATTTCTTGTATTTCAGAATTGAATAAGCATTGGGTCGTCCTATTTGAAACAAAAAATTTCATAGCAAAATGAAAACATCGATTTACTCAGATTTGAAAGTGTCATTTTTCTCAGTGTACGCTATACCTTCTGAATGACTCCGCATACCCTCCGTAGCTATAGCATATACTCTCTGGTGTATACCCTTTGCCTTTAGCGTATACACTATGGTTTCTTTTTTACGACTACACTAATGGTTATAACTGTGATTGTTGTCTCAAGAAGGCAGTTTTTTTCCTTTCCCATGCTGTCGCGCCCGGAAATTCGATTCAAAATTCATATTTTTACAACATTTTCTGAGGGATCTACTGCTTTTACCGAAAATTGGAAAAAACTGTTCGATTACACAGTTTCTGAATAAGAGCATATGCCAATTTCATATGTTTCAGAACAAACATTTATTTAAAAATCCGTCAGAAAGTAGCAAGTTTGGATTTGAGATCAGCATTAAGTCAACAAAATGAAATCTTCCCTCAAATGACAATAATCCTATTCAATAATAAATATTTTAAATAATTTCACATTTGTGGTATGGCAGTATAACGAATATCGATTCGCGCGGAAAGGCTTTTCTGCAGTCGACACTTTTTTTTTCTTTACTTATTATGAATTTTCCCTAAGACATTAGCGAAAAAAAATTGTTAATTGCTCTTTAATCGCTTCGAAGCGAGGGAAATGTGATTAAAAAACCTGGAGATAATTTTTTAATGGCACTTTTTTGCACATCTGAGAGAGACCTCTAATGAAGATATAAATTACTTTTCTTTTAATTATGATTATCTAGCGTGAATAAAACCAAAAAAACTTGACGTCTATCTCGATTTATTATTATTTAGTAACTTCATATTTGTCTAATGCGTAGTCATACTACAGATAGCAGCTTATACCCTGCATTTGACTACATCATCTTTTATAAAGATTTTTTTTTTTATAGTCTTTGTAAATCTGTATATCTGTTTTAATAAATAATAAGTCTTCTAAAGTTTAAAAAAAAATGACTTGTTATATAATTTAATGACACAATGCCAATACTAATCTATATTTTATTTTATTCTGGCACTAAAAACTGTATAGCAACATTTTTAGAACAAAAAAAAAAAAAAAAAAAAAAAAAAAAACCGCTCAAAATTCATAAAATTCAAAGCATCATATTTGTCTAGTGCGTATACAGATAGCAGCTTATACCCTGCGTTTGACTGCATCATCTTTTATAAAGTTTTTTTTTTTTTTATAGCCTTTGTAAATCTGTATATCTGTTTTAATAAATAATAAGTCTTCTAAAGTTAAAAGGAAAAAAAAAGACTTGTTTTATAATTTAATGATACAATGCCGGTACTAATCTATATTTTACTTTATTCTGACGCTAAAAACTGAATAGTAAAATTTTAAAAGCAAAAAAAAAAAAAAAAAAAAAAAAAAAAAGCTCAAAATTTATAAAATTTAAAGTATCACATTTGTCTAATGCTTAGTCCATATTTTTCTAATGCGTAGTCATACAGATAGCAGCTTATACCCTGCATTTGACTTGCATCATATTTTATAAAGATTTGTTTTACAGCTTTTGTAAATCTGTATATCTGTTTTTAATAAATAATAAGTCTTCTAAAGTAAAAACAAATGACTTGTTTATAATTTAATGACACAATGCCGGTACTAATCTATATTTTACTTTATTCTGACGCAGTGGCGTATCCAGGGGGTGGGCTGATGGGGCTACAGCCCCCCCCCCCCCCCCGAAATTGTCAAGAGTAAAATTAAAAAAGTGCTTTTTTCTTTCTTTTTTAGATAAATTTCTAATTTTTTTTCTGTTATACAGCGGATTAGCCATTCTCGTTAGTCCGTATTAGTCCGCATTGACATTACAGCATAAGAAGGGTAAAGGGGCTGATGGAGTTTTTGCCCCCTCCCGCCCGAAATAGTAGAAAATCTCATGAAAAAAGTGCTGTTTTCTTCTTTTTTCAGATAAATTTGTAATTTTTTTTTTTTTTTTGGTTATGCAACAGACTACCAACTCTATTCTTTTTAGCCCCATATTAGTTCACATTGACATCAGAGCATATCTAAAATGAGGAAGGGGGCTGACGGGTTTACAGCCCCCCCCCTTCCCAAAATAGTCGAATATTTCATGAAAAAAGCGCTGTTTTTTCCTTCTTTGAGATAAATTTGTATATATATATATTTTTTTTTTTTGTCCTACAATAGAATACCCACTCTCTTCTTTTTAAACCCATATTAGTCCGCATTGACATCAGAGCATACCTAAAAAGGAGAAGGGGGCTGATGGGGTTACAGCCCCCTCTTCCCGAAATAGTCGAACATCTCATGAAAATAGTGCTGTTTTTTTCTTCTTTGAGATAAATTTGTATTATTTTTGTTATACAACAGACTATACACTCTCTTCTTTTTAGTCCCATATTAGTCCACACTGACATCAGAGCATACCTAAAAAGGGGAAGGGGGGTGCTTGTGTTACAGCCCCCCTTCCCGAAATAGTCGAACATCTCATGAAAATAGTGCTGTTTTTTTCTTCTTTAAGATAAATTTGTATCTTTTTTTATTGGTCAGAAACAGACTATCCACTCTCTTCTTTTTAGTCCCATATTAGTCCACATTGCCATCAGAGCATATCTAAAAAGGAAAGGGGGCTGATGGGGTTACAGCCCCACCCCCTCCTCCCAGATGGTTGAACACTCATAAAAATAGTGCTGTTTTTTTCTTCTAAGAGATAAATTTGTATTATTTTTTTTGGTCATAGAACAGACTACCCACTCTCTTCTTTTTAGCCCCATATTAGTTCATATTGACATCAGAGCGTATCTAAACAGGGAAAGGGGCTGATGGGGTTACAGAGGGCCCCCTCTTCCCGAAATAGTCGAACATCTCATGAAAATAATGCTGCTTTTTTCTTCTTTAAGATAAATTTGTATTTTAATTTTTGTTTATACAACAGGCTACCCACTTTCTTCTCTTTACTCCCATATTAGTACAGAGTAACACCACAGCATATCCAAAGAGGGGGAAGGGGCTGATGGGGCACAGACTCTTCCAGCTCCCAAAATGGTCAAAAATTGAATGAAAAAAATGCCGATTTTTCTCTTTATGTTTGAGATAAAATTAGAATTATTTTTTCTGCCATGCAATGGACAACCCACTCTATTTTCTTTAGTCCCATATTAGTACACAAGGGGTGGGGGTTATGGGGTAACAAGCAAAGAAAGTTTGTTTATCCTGAACAGTAGGGATGCACAACCTGAGGCCCGCGATCAGATTACTGGTGGCCCGCGGATCAATTTCGGCGATCGGACGTGAAAACATCACGAATTTTGCCGATTGGGTGCATAGAAATCGCGAATTTTTCCAATCGGATGCGTAATAATCGCGAATTTCGTCCATCGGGTGCGTAAAAATCACAATTTTTGCCGATCGGGTGCGTATAAATCGTAAATTTCGCCGATCGTCTGCGTAAAAATCGCAAATTTTTCCGATCGGACCCGTAAAAATCGCGAATTTTGCCGATATGGGGCGTATAAATCGCGAATTTTGCCGATCAAGTGCGTAAAAATCGTAAATTTCGCCGATCGAACGCTAAAAATCGTGAATTTTGCCGATATGGGGCGTATAAATCGCGAATTTTGCCGATCAGGTGCATAAAATTCGTAAATTTCGCCGATCGTATGCGTAAAATTCGCGAATTTTGCCGATTGGGTGCATAGAAATCACGAATTTTTCCAAATTTCGCCAATCGGATGCGAAAAAATCGCAAATTTTGCTGATCGGGTGCGTATAAATAGCAAATTTTGCCGATCGGGTGGTGTAAATTGTAAATTTTGCCGATCGACTGCGTAAAAATCGCGAATTTTACCGATCGGGCGCATAAAACTCGCAAATTTCGCCGATTAGGTGAGTAAAAATCACGAATTTCGCCGTTCGGCCCGGTAAAAATCGCGAATTTTGCCTATCTATTGCAATAAAAGTCGCAAATTTCGCCGATCAGGTACGAAAAAATCCCAAATTTTACCGATCGGGTGCGTATAAATCGCAAATTTCGATGAACGGGTGCGTAAAAATCGTGAATTTCGTCAATCACTAGAAAAAAAACTACAATTATTGGCAATCGCGCATGGAAAAAAAATGCAAGTTTTTTCCATCCTTGATAACTGGATTGGGTTATGTTGACTAAAGAAATGGTTGAGTATAGGGAGCTAACCCTCCTTTTAAAATTTCATTTTTATGAACTTTCAGGCCAATCCTCCCCCGAAACAAAATTTTGTCCACCCTACTGATGTTGGCTCTCAACAATCCAGTCTCGGGTTCGACCCCGTACCCCCCCCCCCCGTTTTTCTCTGCCTACGGCCTTATTGTGAAACATGCTTTATGCTTATAACGCAGTTCAACATGTTTCGTAAGACTTAGAACATTATCGAAATTTAAGTCAGCCCCCCCCGAAATTAAATCCTGGATACGCCACTGTTCTGACGCTAAAAACTGAATAGTAACATTTTTAAAGCAAAAAAATAAAAATAAAAAAATAAAATAAAAATAAATAAATAAATAAATAAATAGTTAAAAAAAAAAAAAAAAAAAAAAAAAAAAAAAAAAAATCATAAAATTTAAAGTATCATATTTGCCTAGTGCGTAGTCATACAGATAGCAGCTTATACCCTGCATTTGACTGCATCATCTTTTATAAAGATTTTTTATAGCCTTTGCAAATCTGTATATCTGTTTTAATAAATAATAAGTCTTCTAAAGTTTAAAAAAAAATGACTTGTTTTATAATTTAATGATACAATGCCGGTACTAATCTATATTTTACTTTATTCTGACGCTAAAAACTGAATAGTAAAATTTTAAAAGCAAAAAAAAAAAAAAAAAAAAAAGCTCAAAATTTATAAAATTTAAAGTATCACATTTGTCTAATGCTTAGTCCATATTTTTCTAATGCGTAGTTATACAGATAGCAGCTTATACCCTGCATTTGACTTGCATCATATTTTATAAAGATTTGTTTTACAGCTTTTGTAAATCTGTATATCTGTTTTTAATAAATAATAAGTCTTCTAAAGTAAAAACAAATGACTTGTTTATAATTTAATGACACAATGCCGGTACTAATCTATATTTTACTTTATTCTGACGCTAAAAACTGAATAGTAACATTTTTAAAGCAAAAAAATAAAATAAATAAAAATAAAAAAATAAAATAAAAATAAATAAATAAATAAATAAATAGTTAAAAAAAAAAAAAAAAAAAAAAAAAAAAATCATAAAATTTAAAGTATCATATTTGCCTAGTGCGTAGTCATACAGATAGCAGCTTATACCCTGCATTTGACTGCATCATCTTTTATAAAGATTTTTTATAGCCTTTGCAAATCTGTATATCTGTTTTAATAAATAATAAGTCTTCTAAAGTTTAAAAAAAAATGACTTGTTTTATAATTTAATGACACACTGACGGTACTAATCTATATTTTACTTTATAGTCATTTCTGACACTAAAAACTGAATAGTAACATTAAAAAAAAAAAAAAAAAAAAAAAAAAAAACCCGCTCAAAATTCATAAAATTCAAAGTATCATGTTTGTCTAATGCGTAGTCATACAGATTTCAGTTTAACCTGCATTTGACTGCATTATCTTTTATCAAGATTTTTATTTAGATATAGGTTTTGTAAAGCTGGATATCCCATCTTGGGTATCCATCTTGGGATATTATCAATATTTAAGGATTAAAAGCAGAGGTCAATGTTTTTGGAACACCCTGTATATCTTCCAAAGGAGGGATCTTTTCTAAGATTAAATAATACGGGTGAAAAAGTTATTTTGTTAAAAATATTTTTGTCTACAGCCATTTTAACATGACTATGCTAGTAACGGAAAAGCACGGGCCCAACACTCAAAGGGTTAAAATTAAATAATTTGAAAATGCCCCATTTGTTGCATCTTTATTAGAAAAGCATATAAAAAACTGCAACTAAAATCGGAAAAGTAAAAACTAACAACGTTAAAAATCGACTTCAGCTATCCTATGCAAAAAAAAAAAAAAAAAAAAAAAAAATCATTTAAAAATATTAAAATGCGAGCGAGAAATAGCGCAAGAACCTTCCCATAGACTTAACATTAGCTTGAGCGTTTCTTCGCGTGACTAGCGTAGGCCCTTAAGTGTACCCACAGAAAGAAATCACAAGGATTTAAATCCGGCGAATATTGTGGTTTAGTTTTTATTCAGCTTGCAGCGCCTCTTATTGGCGAATTTTTAATTTTTTTTTTAAATCGCATGGCTAAATATTTATTGATTTTCTAATAAAGGTGCAACAAGTGGGAAACTTCTATCGTGCACAGTTTTCACATATAGAATGAAGGTATATGAAAGATATTATAGCATCAAACTGAGATAATATATATATATATATATATATATATATATATATATCTCGATGTGAATTTAGTGTTGGAGAATGACAATTTAATAACAAGGGTTTACGACAAGAGAAATGATTTCGATTTTAAAACTTTAAAAATCTTAAATTTTGAATCGAACGTACATATTTCAGTATTTAGAAATGTATTTACAAACGGTTTAGTTCGTATTGAAAGGTTATGTTCAAGATTTGGCGATGCGGTTGGCGAGTTCATGGAGTGGATTAACATGGCATTGATGCAAGGTTACCCTGTGAACTTTGTAAGGAGAAACACGATCAATTTTATAGGTAGAAGTAAATATAGAAATGAAATGAATTCATTTTTGAATGCTAAGGGTGGTCTTGATCAGTTGTTGGATGGATTCAGATAGAGTTGGTTGCTGCTGTGTGTAGCTTGGTATTTTAGTTGATAGCTTGAATTAATTTGGTCTCGGCAGGAGAAGGGGGACGTTGTTAACGTAAAAGCCGGTTTTAACCCTGCAGCGCATGTTGTTAGCCATGCCCTCCTGCCTTCAGGTTTAATTTTCCTGGTATTGATTTTTCGTTAGTATTTTGAGTTTGGTTATTTTTGTTTTATAGTTTTAATTGGTTATAGTTTAGAGTTCAGTTGATATATTGTTATTTGTTTTGGCTACATAGCGTGGTTAATGTAAATGTATAATTGTGTTTTAGTAATATTATGTCCTGTGAGGTTCGGTGGCGTGTCTACGATTTCATTTGGGCAGTAATTTAATGTAGTTTCTGGTTTTTATGAGTCGCATGGATTGAGTTTAGGACTACTATGGGCGGTTGTCAGGTATGTCTTTTATACTCTATGATATAAGTTGGAACAAATTTTGGGCTACCATATAGTGTTTATTGTTGTTGTTTTGTGCTATTTTTACAGTTTGGTTTATAGTGTTGATATTTAAATTGTTTTATAGTTTTTTTTAATTGTTAAGTGTTTTTATAGTGGTTGCTAATATTGGTTTTTGCATATTTATTTTGTGAATTTCCTCATGTCTCTCGTCGTCTCTCTACGTGAAATTACGCAATGTGTATTGGGTGCTATGATGAATACAGTTAAACTGGGATAGACTGGAATATTGTTTTAGTGGTTGTGTTGTGGTGTGCATAAGTTATTTCAAAATATAAAATTTAAATATAATGAAAAGTACAAAATATGGTAATAAAGATACCGGCAAGATACGGAATTTTATCAAATACCGTAGTGCCCGGTCGGATCCTGATTACATGGTGGGGATCGGATCGTTAGAAAGCTACCATGCAAATAGTGTTTGCAGAGGTTCTGGAGTTTTAAGGAGTATAGCTTGTGAGGGTGATATTGTAGATGTTTGTGAGACGAGGGGGAATGAGGAGAGAAACAGAAAAGAAAAAATACAAAAAAAGAATGATAATGTTACAAAAATAAATAAAAACAATGGTTTAAGTTATTCGTTGTGTGTAAACAGTTGTGGTAGTAAAAATAAAGGTGGGATGAGGTATAGGACCAGATATATTTATAATCAAACTTTAATGAACAAGAAAACATATGATAGTGATGGCGTAGGTATTGGTAAAACGTATAAAACGAGATGGTTTTATAATAGGTGTTTTGAGAGAGTACAGATTGGAGAAGGTCTTAAACTATTTAAATGTAGGGACAAAAGATGTAAAGTGTGTCCTTGTGCTGATATAGAAAATGAGGGTGAAGTGTTTGAAAAGAAATGTATGAAATTCTGTAAGGTATATAACTGTGTATATAAATTGAGGTGTAATGTGTGTAACCAGATGTATATCGGGCAAACATCCACTCCAATAAATAAGCGAATTAATAATCATAAATCGGAAATAAGAAATCTTAAGACCAAAAAAGAGGATCAGGAGATTGAAATTACTCATTTTGCCGAGCACGGAGTGGACAATGTTAGAATATCTATATTAAAAATTGTCCCAAATAAGTTAGAAAGAATGATTTGCGAAAAAGAAATGATGATCAAATATGGAACGGTATACCCGTATGGTTTAAATGTTATGTTTAATCAGAATGTCCTACAGAATTTTAGAGATGGGAATCTGGATAACTCTATTTATGACAAAATAAAACATGATATAAGGAAAAAGCTTATCAATAGTGATATTAGACATAATATCAATTCGAATAATTCTAAAAATCTAAATACTTGTAAAGAAATAGAAAAATCAATATTTAATTGTGATAGTCATCGAAGAGAAAATGACATTAAGGAAATTATATTTAATATAAAGAAGAAATTGATTCCGGAGACTTTAATAACTTTACAATCTAGCAAAAGAAATGTTAATAACGATTTGGGTTTGGATTTATTGCGGTATAGAATCAAGAAACAGGATCTACAGAGATATTGAAATTTAAAGAACTGTCACAAAAGTACGGAAGAAAAGATCTATTTTATATTGGATTATCTGGGTAATTGCTATAAAGGAGTTAATTTTGATAAAATTTTAAACAAGTACAATGATCTACTACCAGTGAGTAAAGTAAAAATAACTAAGGCATTTAAATATGATAAGCCTTTAGGCCGTATTATGTTTAATTATAATGGATATGCAAAAGACCTAAAGAGGGGTATTGATGAAAGTACATGCAGTTGCAATGATGGAGAATTTATTAATTATATAGATAAATACTATGGACATGTTATTACTGGTAATTTACAGATTGTAAAAGACCAACAGCTGAGAAAGAGGATGGAATATGGCACAAAATATCGAATGAAACGAATTATAACGAAAAGTGCAGCCATTAAACGGTTTACAACTAACATAGATATTTTTATACAAAAATTGACTTATAAATATAGCTTACCAAGTAATGTTTTTGATGAGTGGAAATTCTACATTTTAAAAGAGTTAAAGAGAGAATATGTTAGAGATTGTGACGGAGTGTCTCAGGAGGATTATACTGGGTTAATTAACTCTATTAAAGAACTTCAGAGTAAATTTATAATTACATATGTCGATAAAGCTAACACAAGTTATGCATTAATCTGTAAAAAATTTTATGGTGAAATATTAAATGAGAGTTATAATAATAGCGATAATTATGAGCTGTTGAAGTCGAGAGTTTCAGTGATGGAAAACAGGGTTAAGGCACTATATAAAAAAGTTAAGTTAAAGCAGAAAAGTCAAACTTTCCCATATCTTGTTCTAGTGCCAAAGTTTCATAAAAAACCAGTGAAATTTAGAATTGTAACTTGTGGGTATGGTTCATACCTAGAGTCTGCTAACAAGAAATTGTTGGGAGTTTTGAGTGGTGTGTTTGATAGAGTGTTGAGTACGGAGTCCACATTTATTATAAAAAACAGTTACATTTTATTAGACAAATTGAAAAGATATCAAAATATAAAGAGTTTGTTTGCATATGATTTTGCAGACCTATACAGCACAATTAACCTACAGGACTTAAAGGAAAAGGTTATAGATTTTTATAATAAAAACAGCAATATAGATAGCGATAAAGATTGGTTTATTAACTTGTTTCAATTGGTAGTGCAAGAGAATTACTTGTATGAGGGGAGCAGAGTATTTAAACAGATCCGTGGAATCCCAATGGGGGGGGGAGTTGCAGTTCAATTTTAGCTGACATCTACTTACATATATATGAGAATAACAATAATTTAAATAGAGACATATTGAGTTATAGGTATATTGATGATGTTATAATAGTTGGATTAAATAACGAAAATGTAAACCTAGATTTTAAATATTATCCAAATACTTTAAAACTAGAACTCTCCTCCCGAAATATTAAAAACATCAATTATCTGGATGTGAATTTAGTGTTGGAGAATGACAATTTAATAACAAGGGTTTACGACAAGAGAAATGATTTCGATTTTAAAACTTTAAAAATCTTAAATTTTGAATCGAACGTACATATTTCAGTATTTAGAAATGTATTTACAAACGGTTTAGTTCGTATTGAAAGGTTATGTTCAAGATTTGGCGATGCGGTTGGCGAGTTCATGGAGTGGATTAACATGGCATTGATGCAAGGTTACCCTGTGAACTTTGTAAGGAGAAACACGATCAATTTTATAGGTAGAAGTAAATATAGAAATGAAATGAATTCATTTTTGAATGCTAAGGGTGGTCTTGATCAGTTGTTGGATGGATTCAGATAGAGTTGGTTGCTGCTGTGTGTAGCTTGGTATTTTAGTTGATAGCTTGAATTAATTTGGTCTCGGCAGGAGAAGGGGGACGTTGTTAACGTAAAAGCCGGTTTTAACCCTGCAGCGCATGTTGTTAGCCATGCCCTCCTGCCTTCAGGTTTAATTTTCCTGGTATTGATTTTTCGTTAGTATTTTGAGTTTGGTTATTTTTGTTTTATAGTTTTAATTGGTTATAGTTTAGAGTTCAGTTGATATATTGTTATTTGTTTTGGCTACATAGCGTGGTTAATGTAAATGTATAATTGTGTTTTAGTGATATATATATATATATATATATATATATATATATATATAGGTCCCACCTTTTTAGGACACCCTGTATATATGTATGTATTCTATGTGTGTGTGTATGTGTGTAATTTACGTTAGTAAAAAAATACACTACTATCAGTCTTTAACATACACTGATATACATGCGTTTCGTAATCTGGTTTAAGTGTCTTCAGATATTAATACTATGATTCTAACTATGACACCATTAAAATATAGCACTACCATATGAGCTCATTAGAATCGAATAAGATTGACAAATCTCTGCTTGTCATCCCTGGCGTACATTTCCTGACGGTAGCATTGCTCTCTGTGAATTAATCTATTCATTTTCCATTCATATGACCAATAGTAACCGATAATCTATAACTAATTGTATAGAATGTGTATTTGTTACATAACAATAACTCTTATATATAAATACACAGAGGAAACAACATATAAGCACATTCTGTCAGTGGATATTAATAGTATATTTCAGCTTTTATGTACAACTATAATATTTGAAACAGAAGCAAAAACAGCTTTTAAAAAAGAATCGCTTAGTTTGGAAAACTAGCTGGGAGCAGTGCTACGAAAATAATTTAATGTATTAAATAAAAAGCTTTGCGAAAATTGATAAACATCCTTTAAATAAACTTTTGAAAAAAAAAAAAAAAAAAAAAAAAAAAAAGAAGGAAATGTGGAAAAGTGATTAAGGAAAGAAAAGAATAGAAAACCATGCGAGGCAAGACATGCATTGGAAAATGCATGCATATACACTGCTCAAAACAATTAAAGGATATTTGAAGTTTTATATAAAATAAAGATATAAACGAAATTTTTTTTGCCGAAAATAGAAGAAGAGAATCACAAATACAAATTTTTCTGGTTTTCAAACTGTGGAGTATGCAAATTTTGAGTTCGACGTCAAAAACGTCGCTTCAGCGGCAGCGAATGAAATTTGACTTTCAACTGGATAAAAGAGAATGAAGACAAGGATGATCGGCATTCAGTGATTGCTTTGTTTCGATGAGTACGATGTCTCAGCGAAGTCATTTGACAGATTCAGAAGCTTGGAGAATTGTTGGTAGGTTAGAAGGGGGCCAAACTCAAGCCGAAGTAGCGCAAGCCATTGGAGTGTCACAAAGTGTCATTTCCAGGATCTGGAACCGTTTTTTGAAGAGTGGATGTGCAGGCCGAAGACCAGGGCAAGGTCGTAGACGGGCAACAACGCCCAATGAGGATCGGTATTTAGCGTTAACAGCTCGGAGACACCGAAACATGAACGCTACTCTTCTCCAACAACACCTTCGCTCGGCTACAGGCACCACGATTTCAACTCAGACTGTCCGAAACCGGCTCCATGCTGTAGGTCTGTATGCTCGCCGACCGATGGTATGTGTTAGATTAACATCAAGGCATCGTCGCGACCGCAGGGAGTGGGCAACCGAGCATGTCAACTGGAGGAGAAATGAATGGAGCAATATTCTGTTTTCTGACGAGTCCCGTTTTTCTGAGCATCCGGATAATAGGCGTATTTTCATCTGGAGGGACCGTGGCAGTAGGAATAATCTGCGTTCGTGCACGAAAGTGTCAGATTTGGCGGTGGAGGAGTGTTAGTGTATGGTGGCATCTCCATTGACGGGCGCACTGACCTCTACATCATTCGAGATGGAGCTCTGACTGGTCGCCGATATAGGGATGAGATCCTCAGACCTATTGTAGTCCCTTACGCTGCAGCAATCGGAGATAACTTCATTTTAATGGACGATAACTGCAGGCCACATCGTGCAAACCTGGTGGGGGATTTCCTTTTCGAGGAAGGAATCGTTCGAATGGAATGGCCCGCGTGTTCTCCAGACATGAATCCAATCGAGCACGTTTGGGACGCTCTAGGAAGACGAGTTTCTGGCCGCCAACAACCCCCACAAACTCTCCAAGAACTGGAAAGAGCTCTTCTGGAAGAGTGGGGCAGAATACCCCAACTCGTCATTAATAGCCTCATTGAGTCCATGCCTCAAAGGTGTTCAACGTTGCTGGCCGCCCGTGGAAACCATACCCCCTACTGAAAATGATTTTCTTTGAAGAAAACACCTTTTCTTATTCTTTTTTTCTCATATGCACAAATTGTGTTTTTTTCCTTTTGTACACAAATGCGCAATAAAATGCATTTTTTTCTGCCAAACATGTGTAATTTATTCTCATATAACCTACTATGTCTGTCGACCATGTATCAATCAGCTAAAAAGTTTCCCAGATACAAAATCCACCTAAAACTGCAATATCCTTTAATTGTTTTGAGCAGTGTATATTTTGAAGCAGACACACCCAGAAAAAAGTTTTGTTGAATCAAGAAAAATTTGGTTGCCCCAACAAAACTTTTTGTTTAAATATAGGTCAATGGAAATTTTGTTTGAATCAACAAAAATTTTTTTTTTTGCAATTCAAAAAAATTTTTTGTATCGTCAGCAAAAAAATGTTTTGTTAATTCAAGTAAAATGGTTCAATTTTACTTGGATTTTGCTAAAACAACCAAAATGTACTCAACAAAACATGTTTTGTAGTTTTAATCAATTCCTTTTTCTGGGTGCAAGCTTTTAAAGAATCGGGAAATTTAATGCTTTGAAATGATGACATCAATTTGTTATACCTGTAAATAACAATAAAAGTGTTGTTTGAAAGTGGAACAGAATATTTTGTACTATCTGTGTTTTCTCTGGAAGAGTTAAGGCTCTTCCACGTCTGTTTTGGTTAAATATGTGGAGACAGTTGACGAGGCTTCAGGGAATTCGGTTCCATGTTTCAAAAGCTTCAATCTCTAGGTCTTAGTCGCCATTGGCCTAGTTTCCGTGAGCCGTATAAGTGTGTCTCAGACCATACCTAATTGGATTTAAGTCAAAAGAGCATTTTAGTTACTCCATTAGTCTATATTTTCTCCGTCTGAAGCCTGTTCTGCACACGTTGATTGTATGAGATCTAGCAATATTCTGTATTCAAATAAAAGAATCCCCAATAGCTGTGGTGTAATATCTGGTCTGCATACCTTTGTGCAGCCAAGCTGCCGCTTCAGATAATATGCAGGTTTGTATCTCCAGGTCATAGTCGCCATTGGCCTAAGTTTCAGTGAGCCATCTAAGTGTGTCTCAGAGCATACCTAATTGGATTTAAGTCAAAAGAGCATTCTAGTTACTCCATTAGTCTATATTTTCTCCGTCTGAAGCCTGTTCTGCACACGTTGATTGTATGAGATCTAGCACTATTCTGTATTCAAATAAAAGAATCCCCAATAGCTGTGGTGTAATATCTGGTCTGCATACCTTTGTGCAGCCAAGCTGCCGCTTCAGATAATATGCAGGTTTGTATCTTCAGGTCATAGTCGCCATTGGCCTAAGTTTCAGTGAGCCATCTAAGTGTGTCTCAGAGCATACCTAATTGGATTTAAGTCAAGATAGCTACACGACAGTGTATATTTTCTCCGTCTGAAAGCCTGTTCTGCACAAGTTGACATATATGAGATCTGGCACTATTCCACATTCAAATAAAATAATCCCCAATAGATGTGGTGTAATATCTGGTCTGCATACCTTTGTGCAGCCAAGCTGCCGCTTCAGATAATATGCAGGTTTGTATCTCTAGGTCGTAGTCGCCATTGGCCTAGTTTCCGTGAGCCGTATAAGTGTGTCCCAGACCATACCTAATTGGATTTAAGTCAAAAGAGCATTCTAATTACTCCATTAGTCTATATTTTCTCCATCTGAAGCCTGTTCTGCACACGTTGATTGCATGAGATACAGCACTATTCTGTATTCAAATAAAAGAATCCCCAATAGCTGTGGTGTAATATCTGGTCTGCATACCTTTGTGCAGCCAAGCTGCCGCTTCAGATAATATGCAGGTTTGTATCTCTAGGTCATAGTCGCCATTGGCCTAGTTTCCATGAGCCGCATAAGTGTGTCCCAGACCATACGTAATTGGATTTAAGTCAAAAGAGCATTCTAGTTACTCCATTAGTCTATATTTTCTCCGTCTGAAGCCTGTTCTGCACACGTTGATTGTATGAGATCTAGCACTATTCTGTATTCAAATAAAAGAATCCCCAATAGCTGTGGTGTAATATCTGGTCTGCATACCTTTGTGCAGCCAAGCTGCCGCTTCAGATAATATGCAGGTTTGTATCTCTAGGTCATAGTCGCCATTGGCCTAGTTTCCATGAGCCGCATAAGTGTGTCCCAGACCATACGTAATTGGATTTAAGTCAAAAGAGCATTCTAGTTACTCCATTAGTCTATATTTTCTCCGTCTGAAGCCTGTTCTGCACACGTTGATTGTATGAGATCTAGCACTATTCTGTATTCAAATAAAAGAATCCCCAATAGCTGTGGTGTAATATCTGGTCTGCATACCTTTGTGCAGCCAAGCTGCTGCTTCAGATAATATGCAGGTTTGTATCTCCAGGTCATAGTCGCCATTGGCCTAAGTTTCAGTGAGCCATCTAAGTGTGTCTCAGAGCATACCTAATTGGATTTAAGTCAAGAGAACTACTCCATAGTGTATATTTTTTCCTCCTGAAAGCCTGTTCTGCACAAGTTGACATGCATGAGATCTGGCACTATTCCACATTCAAATAAAATAATCCCCAATAGCTGTGGTGTAATATCTGGTCTGCATACCTTTGTGCAGCCAAGCTGCTGCTTCAGATAATATGCAGGTTTGTATCTCCAGGTCATAGTCGCCATTGGCCTAAGTTTCAGTGAGCCATCTAAGTGTGTCTCAGAGCATACCTAATTGGATTTAAGTCAAGAGAACTACTCCATAGTGTATATTTTCTCCTCCTGAAAGCCTGTTCTGCACAAGTTGACATGCATGAGATCTGGCACTATTCCACATTCAAATAAAATAATCCCCAATAGCTGTGGTGTAATATCTGGTCTGCATACCTTTGTGCAGACAAGCTGCTGCTTCAGATAATATGCAGGTTTGTATCTCCAGGTCATAGTCGCCATTGGCCTAAGTTTCAGTGAGCCATCTAAGTGTGTCTCAGAGCATACCTAATTGGATTTAAGTCAAGAGAACTACTCCATAGTGTATATTTTCTCCTCCTGAAAGCCTGTTCTGCACAAGTTGACATGCATGAGATCTGGCACTATTCCACATTCAAATAAAATAATCCCCAATAGCTGTGGTGTAATATCTGGTCTGCATACCTTTGTGCAGACAAGTTGCCGTTTCAGAAAATATGCAGGTTTATACATGCAATCTTTGCTGATTCCAGCTCATACCATCAACTCAACTCGATTATTTTGTTTTATTTATTGTAAGAAAATAAGTGGTTATTTCAAGTGCTTCTTATCTCCATGCCAAAACAAATTGGTTGCCATTACTCCCGAGACTTGCCAGTGAAACGTACTTCACTCCACTCATACATAATCCAGTCTCGATGTTCAACAGTAAATCTTTTTCGGGCGTCATGGAATGCATTCCGTAGACAGGATTTGATTTACACTTTTAAAAGGGGAACCCAAAATCTAAAATATGGCTATAAGAGAATTTTAAAATGTATAAAATGTTCTATAGCCCTATGTGCCTAGAGCACGTGTGTTGATAAACCGATTCCTGGCTGTGGCTCTACATGCTGTAGCGATATGATCTCTTAAATTGAACAGATAGCTTCTAAAAAAGGACAGATCCGCATTTGTAATTAACTAATACATTTATTAACAAAAAGAAGACAATTAATAGATTCTAGGTTAAAAGAATTTTGGGTAAGTGTAGTTATAGCTCCAATGTAATAAGGTTCAGCATTAGGTAGAATAAACAGTTTCTAAGAGTTGGCATTTCTTTAGAGTGACTAAGACTTATTCAGATAAGAATCCTTCTGAGATCAATCCCGTACTAGTAATTTATAGTTCCTCAAAAATTTCTTATCTCAATCTAAGTAGTTGGCAAGTGGTTGTAGACCTATAGCAGAAAGAGTCTGTATTGATACTGGAACTAGGTTTCTCTAAGGTAAACGTTCTCGAGCGAGTAAGTGTCCTATAGGGCGATCAAGGGTTAACTACTAAATCCGTTCAATACTGTTAAAGTAACTAACTCTCGATCCGGTCTTGATGACACTCTGCTTTTACTGTCTGAATATACGGTCCTAGAGAAACTAAATATAATTTCTCTCTTAATTAAGAAGCTTACAAATTAGATTTCTTTTTAAACTAACGCTTCCTTTCCAAGGTTCAAGTAGAACCTCAAAATCTCACTCCTGGCTGGACTAAGTTATCCGACAGCGGATGCGGTTCGAAATCTTCCTCTTCCTCCAAGAGCAGTTCCTTAGAGAGATGATTTTCTCTTCGTTAAAATTTACTAACTCACTTAATTATTTTTCTCTTGCTTCCTTTTCAATTCAAAGAGGGGGTCACTGGTTCCTAGGGTTATCTTTCTTCCTCTTAGGTATCAATAGGGAGAAGTCTCCTCCAAGAGAGTTTTTTTATTGTGGGCCTGATATTGCCTGCACTTCCCCACAACTACAACCTTGTGCATATCCTCCGGTCAATTGTTTTGCGCCCGACACCACGTTCATTCCTCAAGGACTTTGACTTGCTGGCTTCCCTTTATACGCTATAGTGTCCAAATAACGTCAAAGATATGATAGAGTTGTCTGTGCCAAGGCTGGACTTTTTAATTTGGGCTCATCTCGATTATACATGGTGCTTCTGGAGAACTCATCAAAGCTGGAAGTTTGTCTTGAAGGTCAAATTTCTATAGTACATAGACAGTATAACCTGATGAAGCCTGTTTCAGATTGTTGCCTTGACAGCTTCAGTCCTTTTGCCTAAAAACAAACACTTTTTGAAACTGTGCAGCATTATGTATTGTATTTCAAAGAGTTGTTAACATCAGATACCAGTCGCCAGTTTCTGTATATTAATTAAAACTTGACTTATCTGCCTCTGGCCGACGCACAGCGACGAATTTTCCCAAATTGCTGGCCAAAATACAAACACAACTTACATTCTTTATACGCACAACTTTTCATAAATGTACATAAATGCTGTTATAATATGTTTAGCTTTATCTCACCTTTAGTGCGTAAAGTGCATTGAAGTTAAAGGTATTACAGTTTATATTAGCTCATATTATTGGGCTGTTAAACATATAAAATAATAATGGTTTTTATTTTTCAGAACGATACACTGAAAAATATTTTTTTTGGCATTTTTTTTTAGTATTTTATGATGCACTGTGCTTCAAGAAAGATGTATCAGTAGGTTTGGATCTCAAGAATTTACGAATGTTTGAAAAAGCCACCATAGAATGAAAATTTTCACATTTCCTTCCTTTATGAAAAATTTTGATATTTAACCAGATCCAGTCGAATGAATAATCGAGAGAAACAGTTTGTAATTTTAACTATATAACATGATTTATTTTAATTGCTACTAATAATTAATTAATAACTAACCATAACAATAAATAAGGATTAATGATAATTAATTCATAGTGTTTTTATTAATAATTAATTCGTAAGCGTTAACGAATTTTCGAAAAAGCCACCACAGAATGAGAAAGCAATTTCCTATTTCCTTACATACCTTCATGAAAAAAAATTACAATTCAACCGAATCAAGTTGAATTAATAAATGAGAGAAACAGTGTGTAATCTTACCTTTACAACATTAATTTTTACTAATATTTAATTAATAATAACAATAAATAATGATGAATGATAATTAATTCATAGTGTTTTTATTAATAATTAATTCATAAGCGTTTACGAATTGTCGAAAAAGCCACCACAGAATGAGCAATTTCCTATTTCCTTACATAAGTTTAAGAAAAAAGTTTGCTATTCAACGGAATCCAGTAGATTAAATAAATGAGGAAAACAGTGGTGTAATCTGACCTTTACAACATGATTAATTTTAATTATTACTAATACTTAATTAATAATTAATAATAACAATGAATTATGGTTAATGATAATTAATTCATAGTGTTTTTATTAATAATTAATTCGTAAGCGTTAACGAATTTACGAAAAAGTCATCACAGAATGAGCAATTTCCTATTTCCTTAAATACCTTTATGAAAAAAAATTACAATTCAATCGAATCAAGTTGAATTAATAAATGAGAGAAACAGTGTGCAATCTTACCTTTACAATATGATTAGTTTTATTTGTTACTAATAATTAATTAGCAATCAATAATAACCATAAATAATGATTAATGATTTCATAGTATTTTAATTAATATTGAATTAGTCAACGTTTACGAATTTTCGAAAAAAAAAAAAAACACCATAGAAGGAGCAATTTTTCTATTACCTTACATATCCTTGTAAAAAAGTTTACAATTCAACCGAATACAGTCAAATTAATAAATGAGAGAAACAGTGTGGTAATCTTACTTTTACAATATGATAAATTTTAATTGTTACACCTAATTAATTAATAACTACTAATAATAATAAATAATGATTATTATTAATAAAAATGAATGATTATTAATAAAAAAAGTAATGATTATTAATAAAAAAAAAGTAATGATTAATAATACATTCATAGTGTTGTTATTAATAATTTATTCGTAAGCGTTTACGAATTTTAGAAAAAGCCACCAAACAATGAGCAATTTCATATTTCTTTAAATACCTTTTTACCTTTAAAAGTTTGATATTCAATCAAATCCAGACGAATTAATCAATGAGAAACATTTTGCAATCCCGCCTTTAAAACACGATTAATTTTAACTGTTACTGATAATTAATTATTAAATAATAATAATAAATTAATTGTAATTTTATTAATAATTAATTTGTAAACTTTTACGAATTTTTGAGAAAGCCACCACAGACTGAGCAATTTCATATTTCCTTTCATGAAAAAGTTTGCTCAACCGAATTCAGTAGAATTAATAAATGAGATAAACAGTTTGTAATCTTAATTTTTCAACATGATTAGTTTAATAGTTACTTTTTGTTATTTTAAACTGCTGTTTAATTATACCTGTTTTTCACTGAATAAAAGCACGAATTATGTAGAAACAGTTAGAGATAAACAGTTTGTAATCTTAATTTTTCAACATGATTAGTTTAATAGTTACTTTTTTGTTATTTTAAATTGCTGTTTAATTATACCTGTTTTTTTTTCACTCAATAAATGCACGAATTACGTAGAATTTTTCACTGAAATTTATAAAATTACACTATGTGGTACTTCTGAACTCTAAGTTTCATGGCATAAAGATTCTTACTCTGGTAAAAAAAGACACACACACACACACACACACACACACACACATATATATATATATATATAGATTTTTCAGAAAAAAACTGTCAATCAGAATGTCATACTTAAAACATAATTAAATCTTAAACGTTCTCAAAAATATTTCAGTGTAATCTTGTATAATTTTCCGACTGCTAAATTTATCTTATGAAACATTATCTACAAATCTTCTTCACAGGACAAAAAAAAATAAATAAATGTGACCTGTTTCTCAGTACACAATGCACAAATTTGTTAATTTTACAGAAAAAGACCATCAGCCAGGACGTCAAAAAAAAAAAACTGTTCACATTTTACGAAAAAAAAATCTGTATATATTACGAACTTTCTGTTAAATTAACAGATTTTGCCTACAAAAAGTTTATAGATGTCTTCCGAAATAAAATCTGTATTTATTACGAACTTTCTGTTGTTTTAACTGATTTTCTGGTTTTTTGTTTTACTGGCGTCTTGGCTGATAGATTTTACTGTAAAGTCAACAGTTATTTTTTACTGTGTAGTTTTTTTGTAATGTTATTTTCCATTCTAACTAATTATCTTGTTTTCGAAGAAGTCTCATAAAATCAGATAAAAGTTCGAGTTTTGCCCAAGATTTCGGATAAATTCACCACGGTGCCATTTAATCGCAGAATTATGTGATTAAACGTCAAGATTGGGCGCAGATTTCTATTCGAAAGTAGTGGTAACAAAAAGTAGTATAGCTGACAGCGATGTATATGCATATTAGATGTATTTAAAATGGTAAAATTTATCTTTTGCCGAAACTAAAAGGGAAAAAAATAGTTGGAAATTGTACGCCAAACGTGGCAAATGAGATGCGTTTGCACTAAAACTAGTTTTATTCAGATCTTGGTGCAATAGCTGTCGCACTCTTGTTCAAAAATTCATGAATATGAAATTTATTTTATGTGCAGATTTTTATATTATAGATATTAAATTTATTTTATGAAATTAAGTTTCAATACATTTTTACAAACAATTAATTACAATTCTGTTACATTAAAAGTATACTATGCGCAAATATCCAATACAAGACAATGTAAAAAAATCATCGTTATTATTTCAGTGAAATGAATTATATCGTCTGTTATTATATGATTAATTTCCATATTAAAATAAGTACATTTTAAGTTGGCAACACTTTATCTTTTGTTGATATTAACTGAAAATTCTAATGGGAAACTTAAGCCTAGCTTTGAAAATTTCAGAACTTGAAATCCATATTTAGACTCTTTTTCCATTTAATATTTTCTTTTTCTGGAAACATCCATCCAAAAAACTATCGGTAGATTATAGGATTGCTATAATTAAACAATTTTAGTATACACATTCGGTTTTTAAATTCAGTAATACAGAAATAATATGACTCGATCTGAAATATGAAGTAATCATCGTGTCAACTTAGAATCATTACCTATCATGGGATAATATTGAATTAATTACGTGTAATAGGATTTAATAGAATGAAGAAAACTTTTATTAATGTCTTTTTAAGTTTTGATTCGATTTTCATAAAATTTGAAAGGACTCGACAAAATTCTGCAACGATTATACATATTAAATTTCAAACCATTCAGTTGGGGTAGTTTTTGTGCTGTTATATGCGGACGGACCAGACGACGACTATAGGAGCTACGTATTTATATAATTACGAACGCACCTAAAAAGGTTTAAATTTTGAAAATAGTTTATGAAATACAAATATGCAGATGGAGAGGACAGAATAAAAATATTTTATATGCTAGGGGCGGGAGAAATACGCTACAATTGTAACTATTTAAAAATTTTAATGCTCCGGTACTTTTTTTTGTAGGAAATTAAACCCTGCCCCTATAGACAAAACTAGCCAATTAGAGAAATTTTCCTTTTCCCCTAACAAGATCATTACGAAAAACTGCATGTATTTTTAAAATTAACTGAATTACCATAAAGGATAAAATCTGACTAATACCACTTTTTTTTTTACCATTTTAAAAAGCTATTTTATCAGGAACCATTCAGAAATAGATGACTGTATTCTTTAGAATAAAAATAATTTATTACATTTTAATTAAAATTGTATCAAAAATTGTTTAATGGTTTTATCACAGTAAAAGAAAACGTTTCTAATCGACCAATTTTGCCTACAGGGATGTTAAATTGTGTAACGTTTAAAAAGTTAATGCCAAAATTATTTCATTAATATAATCTTATTGCTTATCTCCCTTTTTTAAACACTTTTGCATTTTAAATTGCCTGCTTATCTCCAACAAATCTCTTAACAAGTAAAAGTTAAAGCGAATTTCAAATTTTTGGAAACATCCTGTATAGATAAATGCTGCGATTTTTTCATGAGATTGGTCGATTCCTATATATGGTATATCCTTCAGGCTGTTCTCAAATCCAAACTGCCTACTTTCTGACACAAACTTTAATTAATTATTTTTTCAAACTCAGGAAATTGGCAGATTCTATTTTTCAGAAATGATGTAATCGAACAGTTTTTTTTTCTTTCATCTTTTGGTAAAGATATAAAAGATTTTTCAGAAAATGCTGCAAAGTTGGCGTTTTGAACCAAATTTCCGGACGTGACAGCGCTGGAAAAAAAAATTGCTGTCGTGAGACAACAATCAGTGTAGTGAAGGTGTAAAAAAACCCAGAGGGTATACGCTAAAGACAGAGGGTGTATACCAGAGAGTATACACTTTAGCTACGGAGGATATACGGAGTTACCCAGAAGGTATACGGAGTATACCACCGTATACCCTCCACTACACCCCTGCTTATAACTCAAGTTGTAATGCATTTATCAAATAATGAAGAAAACTGATCGATTACAAATCAATTCAATAATGATGACTTCAAGTCTCATGCTTTTACATTTAAAAATGAGTCAGAAAATTTGTCAGAAAGTTTCGTTTTGTTGGGCGAGAAAAAATAGTTTTTTATGAACCGCCTTTACAAATCTCACACATTATTCCTAATCAGATGTATAAGCAGTAATGTTATCTGTTTAGGAATCTAACAATATCAAAATATTAACGCTATGATATGAGTGAGCTTATAACAATGAATATGACTTCACTAATCTCCACAAGTCAATCCTCGTAAGCGTTTACAGTCAGTGGAATTCTCCGTTATGGATTATCTATTTGCGATGCGCATGAGTGCAACAGTTACATGGTCCGATAATCAATAACCGACATCCCTGGCATGTGTGTAAATTATGTAGAATTATTACAGAATATCCTAATACAGAGAAGGCGAAGATGTACATTTTATACATCAGAACTGGTTCTTTCGATGATAAATGAATAAGGTAGAAATGATAGAAATTAACATGTAATACGAATGAACGTACCGGGTTTGAAGGACGGGCACACGTGAGCTTTAAAATACATAGTTCTTTAAGTATAATAAAATGAAAAAAGTGACATGTTTAAAATCTAATAACTCATACATTTTATATCACTGTAAAAAAATTGCAACAAAGTATCCGGTCATTCGACCTTTTTTATAGAAAACGGTTACATAATCGCAATTTACCTATTCTGACCATAATATTGCCCATATGGTCATAATACTGTTAAATTACGGTTATGTAACCGTTTTCTATAAAAACGGTCGAGCAATATTATGGTCAGAATAGCGTTAAATTACTGTTACGTAACAGTTTTCTATAAAAACTGTCGAATGACCGGATACCTTGCTGCAAATTTTTTACAATGTACCGTAATTTACCGTGTATAAACCGCGACTAAAATAAGCCTGTTTCGAAACAAAAATTTTATTTAATAAATGAAGTCAAATAAGCCCCAATTAGAATTAAGTTACATTTTACAAAATAAAATTTCTGATCAGTAAACGCATTTATTTGAGTCGCGGCTTATACGCCGTAAATTACGGTATTAATCTTCTTTAAAGTTCAAATTTCCTCATCAGATGTTGATGTGTTTACTTCCAACTAACGCGTAAACCTCTATCAAGGTTCACTCAGGTTTTACTCTTCATTCTGTTTAAGTATTGACACACGCTTGCATTTTGAAATTCTGAAGTTAATTTGAGCATTCACTGATTCATTAATTTTGTGCAGCGCCATCTATAGTCTCAATTTCATTATTAGGTGCGTTCGTAATTATATAAATACGTAGCACCTATAGTCGTCGTTTGGTCCGTCCGTCTGTCCGTCCGTCTGTCTGTCTGTCCGTCCGTCTGTCTGTCTGTCCGCATATAACAACGCAAAAACTACCCAACCAAATGGTTTGCAATTTAAAATATATTATCTTTGCAGAATTTTGTCGAGACATTTCAAATTTTATTAAAATCGAATCAAAACTTTAGGAGATTTTAATAAAAATATTTATTAAGAAATTTGATTTTTTTTTTTTTAAATCGGTGCTTTCTTGTTAGAGAAGCTTCCGATGGATGTTAAATCGTCAAGCGACCGAGACACTTATTTTATGACAGAAATTAATCTGCAGACGATATAATTCATTTCACAGAATTAAAAATCATCAAGATCTGAATATTTATATAACTAGCTGATACATATATATCTGAATATTTATATAACTAGTTAAGATATTTGTATGAACAGTGTCATAAAATATATACTTAACTAGCTGTTTAACCCGTTCTACGCACGGGATATCATGAATTTAATTCTAAAACGTGCGTACGAACGCACCTCGTTTGTAACGTTTGACGTACAATTTCCAACTTGTTTTTAAAATTAATGTATATAACATTTATGAGCTAACCTCATAAATATGTCATTAATTTCATTTTTGTATTTATCATAGTTAATGGATTATTGGATTTTAAAGATCTGGTATCCTGTTTGGGGCACACTATAAGAACAAAGTAGTGATTGCTTCTTAATAGTAAACCCACGATTACAAAGTCAAACTACGGTAATAGGATCATACCATTTACAGTACCATGCTCCACATTATTCGTTAAATTGCAAACACTTCCTTTTATCCCGACTATAGAGTCGCCTTAATATTAAAGACGCTTTAATAGTCACTCTAGAAAAAAAAAAAAAAAAAAAAAAAAAAAAACCGGAATATTTACTGGCAGCAAAGTTGCTATCTATTCTCCGTTTTTTTCATAAAACTTTCGTTTTGGTATTCTCCGTTTTCAAGATGAAAATTGTTTGCTATTCACGATGGGAAATTTCTGATTTTAGCAATAAACGTGAAAAATTGCTCAATATTAAAAAAAATCTAAATAATAATTATATATACTGATGCATATTTACACGGAAGAGGTATTTTTATTGAATATTAACACATCCGTTTTCTATCGCCTTGCCTTCCTCTGGATTCGAACTTTGGTATTCGCCATTAGAGAAACCTTGGTACTCGCCATTAGAGAAACCTTGGTACTCGCCATTAGAGGAACCTTGGTACTCGCCCTTTAGAGGAACCTTGGTACTCGCCATACGCTCTGTCCCCCTACACGAAATGGCCACATCCAACGACTTCATTATAGGCCAAAATATCCAATTTCGAAAATTTAATTGTTATTTTTGATGGAAATCCCTGCCATTGGTAACCTCTCAAGTAAATCATAAACATATGATTAGACATATGTGATAGCCATTTAAAGATTTCAATTTCAAAAAGTTGTACAAAAATAAATAGAAATCCTAATAACTTTTTTGAATTAAATGCTCGGCCTTGATCTAAGGATTCCAGAGCATTTTTTGTTTTACCTCTATCTTAAAAAGTGGCTGAGATATAGCAGTTTGATATTATAGGGTGGCTGATATTTTGAAATAATGTTATACAGCAGGATTCCTCCATAAACGGGTTTAATTTATGAGTTTTAGTGATCATGGTTTTGCCAAATTTTCTTTCACTGTTGTAACCATCATTAAAACACTTACATGCTTAACACTATATATTTATATTCATCAACATCAAATTCTCGCCAAACTTGACGACAGTTAGTGAAATATCGCCAATTTTGGCGACAAACATACTTTGCCATGTATGAAGCCAACTTGGCTATGTCTGTCTAATTCGGCGATATTCTCATTCAAATTCTATATTGACGAGAACTGGGAATGACTCTTCTGTAATCGGGTTCCGCGCATTTTTCGTGTATTTTCAGTAGAATTAGCTAAAATCTCAAAACCAAGCAATAGAAAGGCTATCTTTTCCTGCCGGTGCAGGCCAGAAGGACTTTTCGTAGTTTAGTATAATACATCGGCTGCTCGCATCCAGGTAACCCGACGATTCGCAAGCAGCTGACGTATATCCGAATGACGAAAAATATTGATTTTTTTGCCGGTGTGATAGTGAATTTTGTAGCATTAACATGTATGAGATAGAAGAAAGTTTTGGGATTGGCATATCCGACTAGTTACTTTTTGTTGTAACGTTTCATGAATTTTCGCTTTCCTTTTGATTTTAACAGAATCTTTTTCTCCCTCGTCGAAAAAGAAATAATTAATGCAAATAGAAGTAAAGTACTATACTTTTATAGTTGATCTTTGAATGAAAAATCAAATACCTTGCGTATACAGAGTTCCTCTATTATTGCTCAGAAGCTATGGCTAATTCTTAAATCGTTAATTTTAGAGGTGTATTTAATAACTCGAGGCTTATTTGAGGTAATACTCATCTTCCTGACTTTTGCGCCAGAAAATGCTGAAAAAATAAAATTAATAGTAACATAACTTAGTAAGTTTTGATCATACAAAAATGATGTTTTTTTTGTTGTTGTTGTTCTTTTGTTTGTTTTATTTGTTAGAACATGCAGAATGAATCTATTTAATACTTGGAACTTTTTCCATAGTAATATGTTTGCCCCAGGGTTAGTGGCTCACGGAAAATATTCCATCTTGTGATACGACTGTAGCCTTGCCAACATGTGATAGTGAAAAGTGCCAGGCTGGGTATCGTTCCAAGTGGTTCAGTTGGTAGAACGTCAGTGCGCTATACTGATGACCCGGGTTCGAGTCCCGGCTTGAATATTTTTTCACTATGTTGGCTATACGCCTTTTAAGCAATTAAAATTTGAAATATTATGCAGAATGTTTTCTTTAATATATCTTGTACAACTCAAGTACCAAACAATATTTAAATTTAGAAACTTTTACAAAAGCAACTTTCTTGACGTAAATATCTTTTATTTGATAAATAACAACATTTAAAATACTTTTGCAACTGGAAGTATATCTTTAAAACTAATGGTTTGTGGATATAGCTATTAGACAAGAATAAAAGGAGACAATCTGTATAATATATGAATAAATAGATTTTACGAGCTAAAAATTGACAGAAATTAAGAGCACCACTTAGCATTTTAGGAAATATCGATGAGATAAAAATACTACTTCAGATTATTCATAAGTGTCTTATACATTCAATAAAAGAACCTTTCCCCATGGACATTAAATGTTCTTGAACACTCAACCAAAACACGTTCATTTATTCTCCAATAGCTGATGCATTGATTACTAAAGACTGACTGCCCCTTCTAGTTCAGCTGTGGATCATCTGTAGATACATTACCAAGTATCGATGTTATGTTATGAATCTACATTAAGTCCTTATGGGATGAAGTAGTTACTTGATTGTGTACAAGCTTCTGGTTTTTATACGTATGTATATAGGATTATTTATTATTAAACTTAATTATAAATCACAAGGGTCGGCGTGGTTACTTTTTTGGCTACAGCTATTTTCACATAATAATATTCGTAGCAAATAAAAATAGAAACTATCAAAAAGATTAATTTTTGGAAATAAGTCATAATTCAAGTCATAAATGTAAGTAATAAAAGTGACATTGCCGATCTCTAAAATCATTTTTTTTCTTTCTGTTTCAATTTAATCACTCTCAGCATTCTTTGTTGGTTAGGAGAAAAAAAAACTTGTTTTACTTTTAAACATTTTTTTCTGTACACAAATATGGATTTTTTTCTGTAAAGATTACAGAATCTATATTTTTTTTTACAGAAAAACTGTTTTTTTTCTTTTAAACAGTTTTTTTCTGGAAACAAATATGGATTTTTTCTGTAAAGATTACATAATCTATATTTTTTACAGAAAAAACTGCTTTTTTCTTTTAAACAATTTTTTTTTTTACTGTGCAATATCATTTATTAAAAATAAAATTGTCATTATTTCTCCAGTAGTCTAATTTTATATTCATTGCGTATTTTAAGTTCATCTGAAGATGCAGAAGATTTTGGCAAAATATGAATGAATTACTCTAGACTTCTTTTAAAAGGCAATTACTATTATGCCTTATCAAATGTGTAACATTGTCCAAATTCTCGTGTGGAAACTATTACTGCTTGACATTTGCTAAGAAGCAGAGTTTTTTTCGACATAGCTATTGACAAACATCTTTTAAAGAAATGAGACTTAGCAGGTGAATAATAAAGATCTTGAAGTGCCTTTATTATGCAAAATGGTACAGATGTAACCAACACAGGAAACATAAAAGAGTAAAAGATGCTCCTTACGGCAATTTTCAAAAGTTACAAAAAAGCTTGTTATGCTCGAAATAAGGACTGATATAAGACCGTCAATATGAAAGTGTGACTTCCTTCGACATATGCAAATTTGACATATTTTGCGGACTCTGTCTACAAAAGCAGTTTATCAGAGATTGGGAATTCTGTCCCTAAATAAATATTTCTCCTTTATTAAAAAGGATCTGTGATCCTTTTTTCTACATTTATAAAGTACTTTTTAATAGAATATATTTTGTTTTTGTAATTTGTATATTATAGTTCACATACTGTTTTCTACACTCTAAAAAAATCCGTGAAAATACAAGAGATTTTCCGTTAAATTTTACGGAGAAGTTTCATTTTTCCAAAACAACAGTACAATTTCCGTAAATGACATTAGTTCCGTAAAGAAAATTTCAAATCCGTAAATATGCAGAAAGTTTTCCGTAAATTTAATGGATTTTTCCGTATTTCTTACAAAACTGTACAATGTCCGTATTTCTTTCAAAACAATGCCATTTCCGTAAATGACGTTCAGAGGTTTGCGTACAGAAATCGCCTTGTTTGAAATGCGAATTAAGATTGTTGTATTTACTAGAGTTCTTCTAGGATCCAGGTCTGAACCAGTCCTACCCGTGGGCCTACTTTTTGGCATTAGACTCGGGCCAATTCTGGAACTCATTCTAACCGGGGTTATGTCTGGGCGGTAATTTTTTGTGAAAATAATAGTGATATTTTTATTTTTTAGTGAAATCTTTAGAAATTTATTTTATTTTTATAAATTACAGAAAAATATTTTTTTTAATCTACTTTTTTTCTTCTTTATATTGCTTTAAACTGTGAATTTTTTCACAGACGTTTTAAAATTTTATTTTAATTTTATTAACGTGAGGCAATATTAGGTTATTCAAGGTTTCATAAAATATTATTTTTGGAAATTATCGATATGTATATTGTATTGAACAAAACTGATTTGTCTTATAAATTTGTGAATTAAACTAAAATTTATTATTTTATAAATTATAATTTTTTACAAAGTTTATATTTTTTTCTTTAAATTTATAAAAGTAATTAATATTTTTTTCTTTACTTTCATAAAAATGAAGTTTATGATTTTATAAAGTTTATAATTTATTTCGTTAGTTTATAATTTTATAAATTAAACTAAATTAATAAGTCCAAATTTAAACTTACCTATCCCAAGGTCATTAATTTCAAAATTTTCTCTAAAAATCTATTTTTTTATTTTAATATTTTTAAGGTTTCATAAAATAATATCTTTGCAAATTATCGATATGCGAGTATTAAACTAAACTGATTTGTGCTATATTCTTGTGAATTAAACTAAAATTTATTATTTTATAAATTATAATTTTACAAAATTCATAATTTTCTCTTTAAATTTATAAAAAATAATTAATAACTTTTTGTTTACTTTATAAAATTATAAACTTCATTTTTAGAAAAATTTATAATTTATTTTGTTAGTTTATAATTTTTATAAATTAAACTAAATTAATTTAAACTAAATTATTAAGTCTAAATTTAAACTTACCTATCCTAAAGTTATTAATTTCAAAATTTTCTCTAAATATCTATTTTTTCGTTTTGATATTTTAAAAATTATTCATTTTAATAGAACCATACACAAAAGCTCGCAGCAAAGCTTAAATATAATAATTTTAATTTATTTTAAATTTGTTTATTCACATAAGTTTTTAAACTAAGAGATAAAGAAAATTTACTTTAATAGCATGTAATAAATACGTCTGCTTAAGAAAATTATTGTTTTTACTGAAATTGATAAATAAATCAACACACAAATTATTTTAAAAAGTATATGTACTATTGCAAAAAGAAACAGTCATTAATGTTATTACAATATTTTACGCATATAATACATAAAAATTTTTAATTTATCTGTTATAAAGCATCAAATAATAAAAAGCAAAACATAAAACAATTTTGAAAAGAAAATATTAAAAACATCGGATCTCTGAAAATATCCATCTAACTACGAGAACTTCAAGTTATTGCAACATTAAAAGTATCTCATATAAGTAGCAACATTTGAGTAAGTGACTTGTCAAACTATAGTGTAGCGGTTTGGCGCGCTCGTTTAGTAAACGTAGGGTCTTGGGTTCGATACTCATCGGGGGAAGTGGTGGTTGTTTATAAAAAAAACTCGCTCGGAAAAGAAACGCATCTATCCCTTATAAGATGTTCCTTGACGGATAAGTTTTTTTTTTTTTGGTCCTATAAAATTTATTTAAACGACATAAAAATTTCTAAAAAATACGGAAGATATCTGTTATAAAACGGATATTTCAGAAATCACGGAAAATTTCCTGGAATTTACGGAAAAAAAATTTTCCGTTAAAATACGGAAATAGTACTGGCGTCTCGATTGCCAGTACAATTTCCGTTATTTTCAGGAAATTTTTTTTACAGTGTACTCGTACTGTTTCTATTTCAGCTTACTGTTTGAACCATGCTAAATTACTAGTTATGACATGATTAAGTATTCTTTTCATAAATTTTCTAATTACTTTCTTTTATTCTTTTTCTTATATCATTTTTTTTAATATTAAGAAATGTTGTAATCTCAACCAGTATAGTAAAAACTAACTTTGTACTAATTTTATTTTAATCTCTGATGCAATATTCAACATCTGTATTCTAAAATATGAATTTTCAATAAACATTTCCACTCCTGGAGAAAAGTTCCTATGTTTAACGGTTGGATCTCCATGAGAGGGTGATTTCATTTCACACTGTGTGTTTTTGAGATCCTGTACATCAGTTTGTAGAAGTTTCTGTCTTTAATCAATACGTTTGCGGAGTGCATCCTAGGCGTGTTCTATAGGATATAGGTCCGGAGAACATACACAGGCTATTTCATCTGCAAAATACAGAATGGACACTGAACGCAAAACAGGGTGCGTCAGAATTGAATTTTCAAACGTGGCCTTGACACATTTTAAAAATTCAATGAAAAATAAAGTAATTGACGTACAAGAATGCGGTTTGGAATTTAAATGCTTTTCACGATCGAAAGTTTGTTTTAAAAAATATTTAAACAAAATAAGTCTAAAGCTTTTCCGTAGATGGCGCTATACCTTCATATCTTAAAAAATCACCAAAAACTCAAAATAAGCAGTTACGAGAAATTATTTTTGTACAATAAATTGAAAGAAGACTTTAAAAAATCTTACAAAGACTCTGGCCTATCCTGTATAACATATTCCTCTGCTAGTGTGTCTGCTAATGCTGAATACTTCAGCTTACTGTGTGGATGGACAATGTCATCCGTAAACAGAAAAAGGGAATTGCTTACGGAAAAGGTAGGCATTACTAATTAGAATTTCGGTGCAACACCACTATATTAGTGAAATTGTGGTCTGCCATTGTGCCACCCATGATATGACACCCACTCATGGTAATTGCTGCTCTGTCTTAGCGATCAGTTAGTTCCCTGGATATTCAGTTTCTTGGACCAATGTTTCTCGCAGATACCAAGTGCTAATGGCATAGGCAACGTCTGTGAGTTCCTCACCAGAGGTAGTATTTCTGTACTTTTTCATGACTAAGGCAACATATATTTTCTCTTAAGGTGGTGGTGGTCCTTACACATCCTCTGGCAGACCACAGAACTTCCACATTCAGTGTCTTGTTTAAACGCAAGATAACAAACACTCTTCCACATACCTAATACTATGGTAACTTGAATGACACTTTGTCCTGCCTTATGTCAACTGCTTGACCATGATACTATGTACTCAAATGATGTCTTACACACATTTTGCAGTCAATATACTTGCCGTCAAAAGTGAAAGGAAACAGTACTATTTTAAGAAAGTGACGCCATGATTTATCCCTCAAACGTACTTCTTTAAATTATACGAATAAGTTAAGAGGCTACTTCACTCATGGGAAAACACCCGCTCGCTAATGTTAATCCTATGGGGGAAATAATTTACGATATCTCGTTCGCATTTCAATATTTTTAAATGATTTTTTTTTTTTTTTTTTTTTTTTTTTTTTTTTTTGCATTGGATTGCTGCGAGGTCAATCTCTATGCATGCTCCTTTGTACTTTTTCAATTTTGATCACAATTTTTTATTATTAAGATACTTTCACTTTCGGAACCGGTTTCGAAAATGAAAGTATATCTTCAATTAAAAAAAAAAAAAAAAAAAAAAAAAAAAAAATTGAAATGCGAACGAGATATCGTAAAATATTTCCCCCATAGGATTAACATTAGCGAGCGGGTGTTTTTGCCTGAGTGAAGTAGCCTCTTCAACGCAAGATAACAATCACCCTTCCACATACCTAATACTGTGGCAACTTGAATGACACTTTGTCCTGCTTTATGTCCAATTGCTTGACCATGATCCTAATGATGTCTTGCACACATTTTGCAGTCAATACTTGCCTTCAAAAGTGAAAGGAAATAGTACAATTTTAAGAAAGCGACGACATGATTTATCCCTCAAACGTACTACTTCAAACTATACGAATAAGTTACACAACGAGAGGAAGAAGTCTTGACTTACAACACTCTTTACACTTATTTTTTCTGTGTATAATGATTGTCTGAAACGCAATTTCGCATAAACGGGTAATTCCTTAACATTTATCAAGCAGTACAAACTCAAATCTTTACTTCTGAAAATTGTATTAGATATTAAATTGCATGAATACAATTAAAGTTTTGATATACAGCGTCATTTATGAATCGATTTTTTTATATATATTGTTTCAAATGTTATTACAATAAATAATTTGCAATGATTGATTTTGATTCGAAATATAGTTTTCCAAGTATTTTAAATAACAACATGACCCATCCCTCAAACATATACTACTTCAAATTATACGAATAAGTTAACCAACGAGAGGAAGAAGTCTTGCCTTACAACACTCTTTACACTTATTTTTTCTGTGTATATAATGGTTGTCTGAAACGCAGTTTTGCATAAACGAGCAATTCCTGAACATTTATCAAGCAACACAAACTTAAATATTTACTTCTGAAAAATTTAGCAGATATGAAATTGCATGAATACAATTAAAGTTTTGATATATACAGCGTCATCCATGAAGCGATTTTTTTTTATTGTTTCAAATGTTTTTACAATAAATTATTTGCACAACGATTGATTTTGATTCGTAATATACTTTTCCAAGTATTTGAAATAACAATAGCAAAATGTGCTTCTCAATGTTTAACCAGTGAACTAACAAAACGATCTAAAATCAAGAAAAAACTTTTTTTTTAATAGAGATAATTACTTTTCTTTAGAATAAACTTTTCTTTTAATTCTTTTTTTATAAATATGGCGGACATGGACTATATGAATCATAGAGGACATAAAACTGAGATTCAACTCTTTATATTTTTCTTCATTTTAAAAGATTATTCTATTTTCTATATCCATTACTAATCATTGTGAATTAGGATTCAAATGCTTAATCAAAATACTGGTAAATAAAACCAACAGAGTATAGCATTAAATAAAAGATAAAGTTGCACTTAGAAAGTAAAAAAAAATTGACACATCTTATTATCTTTTCTTATTTCAATAATCTCATCTCCTATATGTATTACTCCCACTTTTGAATTATAGTTCAAATTCTTAATCAAGATATTGAAATCCAAACCAAAGGACCGAAACTAAATAAAATTTCAACATAAAATTGCGACACGTCTTATTATATTTTATTCTATCTTCTATATGCATTACTTTTGCTTATGAATTAAAATTCAAATATTTAATCACGATGCTGCTATACAAAAGCAAGAGATAAAAAATAAATAAAAGATCAACATAAAACTGCGACGCATCGTACTATCTTTTTATTCTATCTCATATATGCATATTAACCATCCTTATGAATTAAAATTCAAATGCTTAATCACGATACTGGTATATAAAACAAACAGAGAATAACATTAAATAAAAGATAAAGTGGCGCTTAGAAAGTAAAAAAAAAATGTGACACATCTTATTATCTTTTCTTATTTTAATAATGCATTATATATGCATTATATAATGCATTATATATGCATTACTTATACTTATGAATTAAAATTCAAATGTTTAATCACGATGCTGAAATACAAAACCTCTGGCGTTCAATACAAAAGCAAGTATAAAAGCAAGAGAGAAAAACTAAATACAAGATCAACATAAAACTGCGACGCATCGTTACTATTTTTTTTATTCTATCTCCTATATGCATATTAGCCATCCTTATAAATTGAAATTCAAATGCTTAATCACGATACTGAAATGCAAAAGAAAACAACACTAAATAAAATATCAACACAAACTGCGACGCTTCTTAATAACTTTTTATTCGCTCTCTATTTATGCATTTCTCACCCTTAGGAATTAAAATCAAAATGTTTAATCACGATACTGAAATAGAATCAAAAGCAAAAGTTCAACACACACACACACACACACACACACACACAAAAAAAAAAAATCAACATTAAACTGCGACGCATTTTATATTTTTTATTCTATCTCCTTATATGTATTTTTCCTCCTTATGAATTATAGTTCAAATGCTTAGTCAAGATACTGAAATCCAAACCAAGAGATCAACACTAAATAAAATATCACCATAAAATTGCGACACATATCTTATTATATTTTATTCTATCTTCTACTCCATTCTCCATGCTTATGAATTAAAATTCAAATGTTTAATCACGATACCGAAATACAAAAGCAAGAGATAAAAACTAAATAAAAAATCAACATAAAACTGCAACGTATCTTATTATATTTTTATTCTATCTCCTATATGCACATTAGCCTTCCTTATGAATTAAAATTCAAATGCTTAATCACGATACACTGAAATGCAAAAGCAAGAAAACAACACTAAATAAAAGATCAACAGATTCAGCCAGAGTTTTTTAATATCTATTTTACGAGACAATAAAATCTTTCTCGCTTTGACATAGAAATCTCACTAAAACCAATTCTTATCAATAAAATCTCCCATAAAAATATGGGGCTTGGAAATAAATATAAAACTTTTAAAAACCCTCTTAAAAACCGGAAAGAAACGAAACAAAATAAAATTTTCCAAAAACCACTGCATTTCATGCATGGTTGCGTAAAAAAATATTATCGCTTCTATAATCTGAAAAAAAAAAAGAGTTTTTTTTCGCTAGGCATTCAAACCAAGCTTTATAAATAGATATATATTTTAAATGATTCTTTCTTCCTTTGAAATAAGAAAAAGAAATATATATTTTTTAAATATTCTTATCAGTTATCTGTGAATTGAAAAGGGTCCAAAAAAAGATGATATATACATATAAATATATACAGAGAGACAGATACAAATAAATACCGATAAAAAATACGAAGAAAAAAAAATCGATTTCCCAAGCAAAGCCACCCAACCAATAGGAAATAAAAAGCGGCTTCAATGCCAGCCAATAAAAATGGATTACGTCTGGAATATTTTTGAAAAAGCGGCAGCAGCTCAAATGTATACAAAAGTAGCCTAATATATATTTTATTATTCAAGCTCACTTTATATCGAGCTGTATCATTCCTCCTTTTTTAATTCTGTTTTATTCCTCAAACTTAATCGGTAGCATACCAATGCCCTCGGCCAGACGTTATTTATTTTATTCCTTGGACGCTCAAGCTGATGTATTTTTATGCATTTTGAAAACGGCTTCTTGAAAAGAAGCGGTATGGATACGTGATTTTTCCAGTGAATTTCTTCAAATCTTCAAGTCTTCTTTTTTCTCGTAGAATATTTGATTTGGGGAAAAAAAAATAGTTATGTTTTCTGCAGACATATCTTTAAGAGAGTTTTTGGAAATGAAGGTCTCGGAATTATTTTCACTCCAGGAAATAATTTTCATCCAATAGTATGACTTTATTTGGGTGTAATCCGCAATTCGATTGATTCAAATTGCTTAAAGCTGATCGATGTTTTTAAATTGCATAAAAATGGTGGAGGGAAAATGATAAAGTTGCGCAGTGAAAATAATTTTATGCCGATCAGTTTGTCTTATGGAATAATCAGAGAATTTGCCTGAGGAATATTATTCTGTACTGAAATCATACTTTTAAAACAGGTTTAGACTCTGGAAATTATTGTTTTTTTTCCCCTAGATGCTCAAGCTGATGTTTTTTTTTATGCATTTTGAAAACGGTTGCTTAACAGAAGATATATGGATACGTGATTTTTCAAGTGAATTTCTTGAAATCATCTTTTCTCTCTTTTTTTTTTTTCAAGTAGAATATTTGGCTTGAAGGGAGAGGGGGGGGGGTATGTTTTCTGTAACGCATATTTTAAGAGTGTTCTAAAATGAAGGCCTTGGAATTCACTCCAAGAAATAATTTTCATCCAATAGTTTGACTTTATTTGGGTGTAATCCGCAATTCGATTGATTCAAATTGCATAAAGCTGATCGATGATTTTAAATTGCATAAAAGTGGTGGAGGGAAAATGATAAAGTTGCGCAGTGAAAATAATTTTATGTCATTCAGTTCGTCTTATAGAATAGCCAGATAATTTGCCTGAGGAATATTATTCTGTACTGAAATCCTACTTTTAAAACAGGTTTAGACTCTGGAAATTATTATTTTTGATGCATTTTGAAAACGGTTGCTTGAAAGAAGATGTATGGATACGTGATTTTTCAAGTGAATTCTTGAAATCATCTTTTCTCCCCCTTTTTTCCCCCAGTAGAATATTTGGCTTGAAGGGAGAGGGGGGGGGGTGTTATGTTTTCTGTAACGCATATTTTAAGAGTGTTCTGAAATGAAGGTCTTGGAATTATTTTCACTCCAGGAAATTATTTCCATCCAATAGTTGGAGTTTATTTGAGTGTAATCCGCAATTCGATTGACTCAAATTGCATAAAGGTGATCGATGTTTATAAATTGCTTAAAAGTGGTGGAGAAAAAATGATAAAGTTTCGCAGTGAAAATAATTTTAGGCCATTCAGTTCGTCTTGTAGAATAATCAGAGAATTTGTCTGACGAATATTATTCTTTATTTTAAAGTAATGAAATCCTTTACGTTAGGTTTAAAAAAAAATCGGAAATTTCTTTTATTATCCTATATATTAAAACGACAAGCTAAAATTACTGTTTCAATGTGATTTCATATTCAAGCAAGGATAGGTGAATGTGGGTTTTTTGAGTTTCTGTAATTATTTATCGTCCATCGATTTTTCAAAGTATCATATGCAATTAGGCAAACTTTAAGTTTGTTAGGTAACGCAATTTTGCACAGCTGACATCTTTACTATTTTCAGTTTATAAAGTAATAAAAGTGAAATAAAGATCAAGAATAATAGACCAGCATGTACAATCAATTATAAAACTAACTACAATTAACAAATTCAACAAACTTTTGCAGATTTAGTTGATAAAAAAATATTTATAAAAGTTTTTTTTTTATCGAAAACTAATATAAAATAAACAATAAATAATAATACCATTTGAACTTTACTTGAAATTTTTTTTAACATTTTTGTATTTTAAAAACTTGTTCAACATCGTTGTATTTTATATGTACAAATTCTGTGCTAGGTAATAATACAGATGTCCAAAAATTAAGGGACCGTGACCGTAAGCTGTCGATTTTACAAGGTTTTACAAATGAAAAATTTGACAAATTGTCTTTGAACTTCAAAGATATAAAGAGCATGTTTGACTTCATATGTTTCAATGAATATTTAGTCGTGAGGAGAATTAAAGGGCCAATAATCATTTTAATAATAAAATAATATTTGCGATCACCCATATAACAGAAAATGCTCAAAATGTTCTTTCACTGTAGCAAATGATTATGTGGGTCCTGTTCAAAGTTTGTGTGCATTTGTGTAAGCATAGAATGAATATTCGTGAAAATGTTAACGTTTCTGAGAAAATTTCAAATGATTTTTGTTTATAGCATACAGAGTTTTCAACCAAATTTAACATCACTTTCCGAAAACTTGATTAAAAAAAAACTGTTGAAACAGTGCACTGCAATTAAAAAATAAATATTTGCATTTGTGTGAAATAATTTTTAACTGCGCATGCGTGAAAGATACCCAATTTTTTAATTTTTTAATTTGGTTGTCAGCTATTTAGAACAATTTATATAAAAGTCCAGTAAAATATCGAGAAAATTCAGAAACATAGTGTCGATGTAGTGAGTTGCTTTCTAAAAGTAGCTGAATGATAAGGGATTTTCCACAATTCGTTAATGTGCACTGTATCGCTGATATCTTTCTGAGTGTTCACGATATTTGACTGGACTTTTTATATAAGTTGCTCTAAATAGCTTGAAGTGGATTGGCGACTCCTCATAAAGGCAGCCGTTTGTTTTTATTGAGATCGTATTGTCAAAGTAACATCTATGTGCGTGCAGCGACATCTATACTCTCTTTTATTGCAATTTTCGAAGAATACATGAGTCCTTCGGAATTTGTGGGTTTTCTGCGTTTCGCAGCTGTTTTATGCAAAATTTATCTCCTATGGTCAGTAGGCATTGTATTTAAACAAGTGAAAGTGCGTGTGTCGTTAGATTTGGTCGCATCTCGCCTTAACCCTTTCGGGACGGGTGATGCATATATGCATCGTCAAAAGTTGTATGTGGAATATGTTTTTGGTACCACTAATAAATAATTGTAATATTTGTCTTTTTTAATTAGAGTATTTGTTGGTATTTTACAAGTACAGGGAACTGTTTAAAAAAAAGTAGTACCAACCAAATAAAATTTCTGTAAGGGATGCCGTCGCGAAAGGGTTAACCCATTCGGGACCATGGGTGCATATATGCACCCTCAAAAAGAGCATACAGAATTTGTTTTAGGCACCAGTAAAAAATAAAAGTAATATTTGCTTTCTCTAATTAGAGCATTTTTGTGACAGTTTAAGTAAAGGTAGCTTTTTTTAAAAAAGTGGTGCCAACCAAATAAAATTTGTGTAAAAGCCGCCGGTCCCGAAGGGGTTAAGGAGAAGCCCAAACTGCTTTTGATACCAGAAGGAAGTGAATGGCTGGTTCTGATGGTTGCTTATATCTGGAGTTGGTAAGAGAATTTAAGTTGTTAAGTTCAATAAAGTTATTTTTGAGGCCACGGACTACTATATTTCGTTAGTTTGACAGCTCGTACAGGAAGCTTAGGAAAGCGGAGCATCGCTGCTGAAAGAGTTCTGAAGTAATACAGCCAGTGTCTGTATGTAAGTTAAAGCTTCATTTAATCGACTTATACAAGTGATATATAGTATAGTTCAGTACGTGCATTGCTTAAGTGGGATTATTCAGATGTCATTGTTATATCATTGTTTAATAAGAGTTCAAATATTAGTAAAGGAGATTCACTCACCATCCTCTTCTTGAGACTTTAAATAAAAGTTGATTTTAACTTACTTCTTGTCTTATCGCTGTGTTAGCCAGGGTACACTATGCAACGGCACGTCACTAGCTGACTACAAATTTATGAAATAAAAATTTTGGAATATGTCACGCATTCGCAGTTAATTATTGCATACAAATGCCAATATATCATCAAATATTCAATATATTTATTTTTTAACTACAGTATACTGTTTCTATTGTCCTTTCTGAAGTTTCCGGAAAATGATATTAAATTTGGTTGAAAAGTCTGTATGCTATAAACAAAAAACATTTGAATTTCTCACAGAAACTATAACATCTTCCCGAATATGCGAGCTATGCTGACACAAATCCACACAAACGTTGAACAGGACCCACACAGTCATTTGCTACAGTGACATACCATTTTGAGCATTTTCTGTTACTTGGGTAATCGCACATATTATTTCATTATTAAATTTATTATTGGCTCCCTAATTGTCCTCGCGACTAAATGCTCACTGAAAATTATGTAGTCTAACATGTTCTTTACGTCCTAAAAGTTCGAAGACAATTCTTCAAGAATATCAATAGATATTCGACAAACTGTGTAAAATTGAAAGCATCCGGTCACTGCCCCTTAATTTGTGGACATCAGTGTATACATATACTCTTTTTTTTTTCTTTTTTGTAAAGTTGACCACTACCTTAACATAATACTTAATGACGCCCTTGAGGATAAACGAATTTAGCATGCCTGATCTAACGTTAAAACATATGCAATGAAATGTGCCGTAAATACATTAGTAATAGTATCATTCTTTATATGAAAAAATTTCGTTTTTCTCTAGTACGTTGTATCTTTTACGCCATTAAAAGTATATAGCAGTTACCAAAATACAGAATAAGAAATATTATCTGATTTATTCATTTATTAACTAACTGTTACGAATTCTCACCCATAAAGATAATGTAAAATCGATACTGTCTAACATGTCTACTTCTCGCGCAAGTTTATTGTAATCTAATTCACACTTTCCCTTGATAAATTTAAACTTTCTTCTTAAATATCACCCATGCAATGTAATGGAACAGCAATTATGGTTGTAATGACGAATTTAGCATGCCTGATCTAAGTTAATACATATGAGATGAAATGTGCCGTATAAATACATAGTAATAGTATTATTCTTTATATGAGAAAGTTTCGTTTTTCTTCAGTACGTCGTATCATTTCCGCCATCAAAAGTATTTAGCAATTACCAAAACACAGAATAAGAAACATTCTCTGATTCAATGATTTATTAATTATAACTGTTACGAATTCTCACCCTTAAAGGTAATGTAAAATCGATAGCTATCTCACATATTTACTTCTCGCGCAAGTTTATTTTAATATAATTCATACTTGACCTTGATAAATTTAAACTTCCTTCTTAAAGATCACCCATGCAATGTAATGGAACAGCAATTATGGTTGTAATGACGAATTTAGCATGCCTGATCTAAGTCAATACATATGAGATGAAATGTGCCGTATAAATACATAGTAATCGTATTATTCTTTATATGAGAAAGTTTCGTTTTTCTCCAGTACGTCGTATCATTTCCGCCATCAAAAGTATTTAGCAATTACCAAAACACAGAATAAGAAACATTCTCTGATTCAATGATTTATTAATTATAACTGTTACGAATTCTCACCCTTAAAGGTAATGTAAAATCGATAGCTTTCTCACATATTTACTTCTCGCGCAAGTTTATTTTAATATAATTCATACTTGACCTTGATAAATTTAAACTTCCTTCTTAAAGATCACCCATGCAATGTAATGGAACAGCAATTATGGTTGTAATGACGAATTTAGCATGCCTGATCTAAGTCAATACATATGAGATGAAATGTGCCGTATAAATACATAGTAATCGTATTATTCTTTATATGAGAAAGTTTCGTTTTTCTCCAATACGTCGTATCATTTCCGCCATCAAAAGTATTTAGCAATTACCAAAACACAGAATAAGAAACATTCTCTGATTCAATGATTTATTAATTATAACTGTTACGAATTCTCACCCTTAAAGGTAATGTAAAATCGATAGCTTCCTCACATATCTACTTCTCGCGCAAGTTTATTTTAATATAATTCATACTTGCCCTTGATAAATTTAAACTTCCTTCTTAAAGATCACCCATGCAATGTAATGGAACAGCAATTATGGTTGTAATGACAAATTTAGCATGCCTGATCAAGTCAATACATATGAGATGAAATGTGCCGTATAAATACATAGTAATAGTATCATTCTTTATATGAGAAAATTTCGTTTTTCTCCAGTTACGTCGTATATTTTCCGCCATAAAAGTATTTAAGCAATTACCAAAACACAGAATAAGAAATATTCTCTGATTCAATGATTTATTAATTAACTGTTACAAATTCTCGCACTTAAAGATAATGTAAAATCGATAGCTTTCTCACATATCTACTTCTCGCGCAATTTTATTTTAATCTAATTCATACTTGCCCTTGACAAATTTAAACTTTCTTCTTAAAGATCACCCGTACAATATAATGGAACAGCAATTATGATTATATGACAACATGACAATAAATATACGTTTCACATTACCAATTTTTTACCCTATTGAACTCATATGAAATCACGCCAATGTCTGCAATAACTAAAAAAAAATTGAGATTGTCAAACTACTCTTCAATTTTCATTCAGTTGCGTCAAACAGTCACCAAAAGGACAATACCCGACATCAACAGGTCACCATCCCGCCTTCTCACAACGAACAACTATCCGTCACTGTAACTGCATAACAATGTGCACGCGTACAACAGATCTGCTGGATACTTCTCGCCAAGTTTCATTTTTAAAGAACTTTGCTGAATGCCAGGATGGTACATTTTCAGTAAAAAAAATACACAAAAAAACTTTATTTTTATATCCAGGAAAACTGTCTTCACTCTTTTGTAATGTTAGACCGCTTTTTGACGGGCGTTTCTTTCAAAAGGGGGATGCCTCTCTCTACCGACCACTTCTCCCTCCGGCCTGTTATTTTTTAATGCAGATTTATTTTGTAATGCATTCAGTGTCGTGAAAAGGAAGCGCTACTCTACAAAGAACGTCTTATAGGTATGATATACACTGGATGAAAAGATAATTTTTGCATCATAATGTCTCGACAAAAAGTGATAGTAGATTATGTAAGTTTTTTTCTAACCTATTTTATTTTATTCTCTTCCCAGATACATTGATGCTGTCAAAGCTTCAGGGTAAGTCGAGTAACTTAAAAGAAAAATGCGTTGTTTTAAAGTTTTTAGTACATAGAATGCAAATAAAATACATTATTTAATGACGTTCTAATTTTTTTTTTATTTTCGTTTGCTCAACAACGCGAATCTTTGTGACACACTCGCAATTTCATTCTTATTTAATATTAAATTTTCAGGTAATCACATTCAGGTGCCTAAAAATCGGGTACATATTTTTAATTTCTCCTATTAAAACCGAACTATTTCAACTATTTTTTAACGTCACAATTTTAAGTTTGTGATTAGTCCACTTTGTTGTTTTTTAATGCAGATATTTTTTGTAATGCATTCAATGGCATGAAAAGTAAACTCTAATTGTACAAAGGACATCTTATAGGTATGTTATATACTAGGACTAAATGAAAACATAATTTTTCAGGTATTCACATTCAGGTGCCTAAAAATCGGGTACATATTTTTTATTTCTCCTATATAAAACCGAACCATCTACTATATATATAAAACACAAACGGAAATTTCATTCCGTTCCTTTATAACTAGAATTCCGCTGGATGGATTTTGATAGAACTTGTATTGTTCGATAGATAATTTTTCAGGGAAGGTTTTAATATATAACACAATGTTCTGCGTAGATTAGTTATAGAATTAAGATGGAAAGTTCTGTTATTTTGGATGAAAAGGTTACCATTGATCGTTTTTTGGGATCATTATCGTTGGGAAAGAATTGCAACTGCTATATAATTTAAAAAATAATACAAACACATCGAAAAGTAAAAGAAAAAGTTACTAATTTTATTTAAATAAATAAGGGGAAAAAAAGAAAAACAGTTTTGATGACAAATAATGTTGTAAAACGAAAACATTTAATTTATACATGAAAAAGAATGTTCGTAATGCTTACAAAATTATTCAATGAGAAATATTGCAATTAAAACCATGTTTGGCAATTTATCGTTTGCGTCAGGTTAAGAAAAATACTTCTAAAAATTTGATTTGAAAAAATCTGAGTAGCAATTTTGTTTTTGATTTGTTCTTCTTTTTAAAATTTAATTTTTAATAAATCTAACTCTTTCATCATGTGACTTACAGAAGAAACTTGCTGCAGCAAATAATAAAAATGACTGTATTTGTGAGTTACATTTTATTTATTTATTTACGATTTTGATTTAATTGTCGCCAAACAATTGGATTTGAAGCCAAAAAGGCATAAGCGTGACATCTGTCCGAGCGATGTTAAAAAATGGTGTTTTTTCAAGTATACTACAGCATATTTAGTGTAATTTCTTATATTCGAATGTATATTATATAAATATCAGTTAATATTATAAAAATGAAATCAAATATTTAAATTTTAGTGTAAATTATAACACATATTTAAAATGTTTTTCACCATTCATTTCTTTTTAGTTTTCTTTGCATACCTTTTTTTTTTCTCTTTTTGAAGGTTTTTAAAAGATATTGGAATAATCTTCTGTAATCGGGTCACCCGCCAATTAGTGCATATATTATATTGTTGGAAATTTCGAAACAACTGTTGGACGCACCGGTGTTGGCACCATATTTGTTTTTGCCATTTTGGCTCAGAAAAACCCAAAACCCGGTTTTTGCATCCGTTAGGCCTAGATTCCTAAAGTAGCATGTTAGCTTAATTTTATTATGAAACACACACAATTTTTATTGTAAACACACACAAATTATTTTATTTTAAAACACACATAATGATTAATTTATTATAAAACTCACATTACTTAATTTAATATAAAACCAATAGAATCTGCACTACCGGATTGCCATACGAAGCAACATCCCACCAAAATCGCCGTATTGCCCAGGCATAAAATCACCATTTTGGCGCCAAACGGATACCCCGGTGCGTCTGCGACATCAGTACCAAAATTTCTTTTATATTTGAAGAGGACTTTGGACGGTAAATCCGATTGGAAAAGATTACACGCAATTTGTACTCAGCAATTAGTAAATTTATGTATTTTCATTATGAAGCAAACGGAGAAAAGAAGATTTACTATCATATATTTTTTCAGTTATTTTACTATCACTAAACAAGTAATACTTGCAATGTACCAAAAAATCTTGGACATGCCAATGGTGGCCAAGTAACAATATTTGCTGATTTATCATTTTAGCCTAGATAAGATAAAAGTACCTGGAATTCAGATTAGATACAATTTTGATCATTACAATGCAATTTCTGCTAACACACAGCTGTAGCCGCTAAACTTAGTGACAAATTATCGATTATGTTCATTATAGGGTTTATTTAGACAACAGACTGGAGAATAATCTAATCTTCAAAATAAAAGAAATTGCAAGACTATTTATTTCTCTGTGTTATTATGTTCATTAAAGAAATGCAAAAAAAAAAAAAAAAAAAAAAAAAAAAAGCTTGGGTTCAAGTATTCACCAAAATAATTATAACTAAAAATTTGCATAACTAACTTTATTTATCATTCTCAAGTAGTTTTATTGGTGAAAGATCTATAATTCAGTCAACAGCAATTTGACATTATTTAATGGAACGTAGTTTGGCACGTAATTAACTTTGTTTTGTAGCTAACTCTGGTACATTTGTAACCATATCGCTGAAAAACTTCTAAGCTTTGACTTCCAACTTGGCTGTGGACCCGATTACGGAAGACAAGGAAGATTTTATTTGATGCAAACTAGAGTATTATTTTTCTATCAGAATCAGATGTCGAGGTTTTTTCCAGGTTAATTGTTACATGATTGCAACTGGTATATAAAATGAAAAGGCAGCAAAAATAGCGTAATTTTAATTTGAAATATGAAAGTTAAACACTGTTCTTTATGTGCAAGTAATTTATTGCTTTTTTCACTATAGTTACTCTGATGGAATCCAAAGATAGAAAACTGCAGTAGATCTGCCAGAAGATGACATATATTACGAAATATAATGTAACGTAGAGTGAGATTTTAGTTTAACTACCAGAACCACGCATAGCGCCAAGATGAGAGGCCCGGAGTTCACGAACAAACAAAAATGAATAACCGAACATTATTTAAATTCAATGGTCAATCTCTGCAATGATTGTTTTCTTTTTTAGTACTAGGGTGACTAGGACATTTTAATTTCTATTGGTCATAACGGCCACATTTGTCTACCAAACTCTACTTTAAATGATGTAATAAAAGAGTTGCTACTTAATAGCCCGAATTTTGTCTAACACCTAAGATAAAATAATAGCGCAATGGCATTCGCATTGTATTGCACAATGCGAAAGCATTTGCCAGGTGAAGATCCAAATTACTTGAAAATACATGGTCGAATTCACCATTTCGTTTTATTCAAGGTTGAATTTGGAAAATTGACCAGCGCAGCGGGCATAGCCTGCTAGTTTCCAATATTTTTTAACGTCACAATTTTAAGTTTGTGATTAGTCCACTTTATTGTTTTTTAATGCAGATATTTTTTGTAATGCATTCAGTGGCATGAAAAGTAAATTCTAATTGTACAAAGAACATCTTATAGGTATGTTATATACTAGGACTAGATGAAAACATAATTTTTCAGGTATTCACATTCAGGTGCTTAAAAATCGGCTACCTTCTTTTTTTTTTTTAGTTTTTTCCATAAATTCAAACTATTTACAGTAAATCGCGATCTTAAGTTTGCGATTAATCAGTTTTGTTGTTTTTCAATGCAGATTTATTTTGTAATGCATCCAGTTTCAGGAAAAGGAAGCGCCATTCTACAAAGAACGTTTTATACACTGCAAATCTTTATGCACTTTTCAGAACACTTTTTAGAAAACTTATTTTGTGACCTTTTTTAGAACACTTGAAGCGATCTTAAGTTTGCGATTAATCGTTTTTGTTGTTTTTCAATGCAGATTTATTTTGTAATGCATCCAGTTTCATGAAAAGGAAGCGCCATTCTACAAAGAACGTTTTATACACTGCAAATCTTTATGCACTTTTCAGAACACTTTTTAGAAAACTTATTTTGTGACCTTTTTTAGAACACTTGAAGCGAACTTTTTGGAACAGATTTTAGAATACTTCTGAGAACACTTCTTTTGTTCAGCACACTTTCTAGCGCACTTTTTGAAAGCAATGATTTCATAAATGTGCTCCTATAATCCGTTCTGAAATGTGTTCCGAAGTTTAGATTTAATAGATACCATGAGCAAAACACTTTCGTTACACTTTCAGAGCACTTTCTTTATAGCGGAGCATATTCGAACTCATTAAGGGAACACATTCAGTACACGTTATGGTAACTGGAACACTTTTTTCGAATCAAAGTGTTCCAAATGTCTTCCCAAAGTGTGCTGAGATTTTGCAATGTAGATATGATATACATAGATGAAAAGTTAATTTTTGCATCATAATGTCTCGACAAAAAGTGATAGTAGATTAGGTAAGTTTTTTCTAACTTATTTTATTTTATTATTTTTCCAGGCCCATTGATGCTGTCAAAGCTTTAGAGTGAACAAATTTTAAAAAATCGTTGTTTTAAATTTTTAGTACATTTGATTGCAAATAAAATATTTTATTTAATGGTGTTCTCAAATGTTTATTTTTGCTTGCTGAACAACGGGAATCTTTCTGACACACTCACAAATTCATTTTCATTCTCATTTACATTCATTCTCCTGAAATATTCAGGTATGCAGGTGCCTAGAAAAAAAAATAGGGTATATTTTTTAAGTTCTATAAATTCGAACTATTTCCCATCAATTATTACGTCATTATTTTAAGTTTGCGATTAATTCATTTTGTTGTTTTTCGATGTAGATTTATTTTGGAATGCATTCAGTAGCATGAAAAAAAAATGCCCTATTGTATAAGGAATATCTTATAGGTATGATATACACTCCATAAAATATAATTTTTTCATCATAATATCTAGACGAAAAGTTAGAGTTGATTATGTAAGTTTTTTCCAACATCTTGGATTTTATTCTTTTTTTCAGATACATTGGTGCTGTCTCAACGTGTCAGGGTAAATTACAAGAAAATTCGTTGTTTTAAAGTTTTTAGTACAGATTAGTACAGTTAGTTTTTAGTAAAAATGGTAACTTAACTATTTTACACAGTAATGTAATCTAGAGGGTGAATTCTGGAGTTCGTTTTACCCAAAAGCTAATGGAGCAAGTTATGTATAGCCATGAATGTGGTATCTAAGCATGGTAACTAAATATGGTATTCGCTACATGATACAGTGCTCACTAACTGAAAATTCCGGAGTTAGGGATGACATTCTGAAAACTGTAAGAGATATTACGATCAAAATTTCAATTTCAAATTTGTAGACCATTATTAATTTAGTAAGAAAATACATATTTTCACACGCATGCGGTAAATAGTTGTCTGTGATGGAAATCCCCTTCCATTTTTGTAATCTCTCAAAATTGATCATAAATATTTTTCAACGAAATAATAATTAAGAGATAATCAGAAAACTCGTAAATTTCATGATTGCAGTTGATAAAAGCAGAAAAGAAGTTTTTACTAAAAGCTATTTTCCAAGTGAAATAACCATGTATATACTTTCCCTTATGCATCAGATGAATGAACTCTCTTCCATTTTTGACTTTGAATAACACTTTATCGTTCAGTTCAAAAAAATGTATCGCGTGTATTAAGACCTCATATACTGCTAAATGCTCCTAAAACAATAATTATATATCAGTCTCTAACCTTTACATATAAAACTTTATGTTAAACTTAATATGTAAAATGTAATGTAACTATAATTAATCTTTATTAAATATATTTAACCCATTTTCAGCCAAATGTGCGTAAACGCACCATTTCAATAAATATATTTTTATTAACACTGTGACGTATATTTTTCACTAATTTTATTTTTCTGCTATTTTTAAGGGTTCTGGAGACATCTATAAAATATTAGTAACTCAATTGAAGTAATCACTTTCTGTTGAGAAATTTTCAAAATACGCTGGTTTTTTATTTGAAACGGTTATTGACAAATTTGACTTTTTGAAAATGTATAATTATTCCACTTGAGATTAATCATATGTTTTTATAATGAAGTAAAGTTGCAAGTTCTGTAAATAAAATAAAAATAAAACAAATGCCATAAGAAAACTTAAATTTTTTTATTTAAATTTAATGGTAAATTATTAATGGTAAATTAAAAATGGTAACGTCAAATTAAATAAAATATTATTTTTCATGCACGAAACTTTTTTGGTGTCTTAATGAATGTAATTTAAGCAAATTTCAATGCAAATAATACCACATTTTATCAAATTTCTATGCTGGGCCTAAAATGGATTAATATAGAAATTAGCTCAAGATCGAGTATATTTCTGTATGAATTGTCAACTCCATATCTTTGGATATATGTACTTCTGTGGATTATTTCGTGGCTTATTCTCAGATGTCCTGATACTCTTGAAGAATACAGGCAAGCCCTATCTTATCTTTATTAACTTTCTGACTGTACTAGCTTAAAGAACATTAATTTTAAAAGAACAATTAAAACTATAACAACTAAATTGAAAAATAGTAAGAAAGATCTTACATAGTTTTCGAAGATTTTCATAATAGTCAGTACAGACCAAACTTATATGGCACTAATATATGAGACGTTTTGCTTAGGAAAAATACGAACTTTCTTTGAAAACGAAATGAGAATTTTTTTAAACGTTTGCGAATACTATTTTCTCAAATCGGAATGCAGACGTACAGAAATATAAAACGAAAACTGTGGTGTAGTAGATTCAAAGGGAGAGGGGGGGGGGAGGGACAAATGAACCGTCTGTTACTTTTATATTTAGACAAAGTCCGTTTTTTAGGGCTAAAACGTTCTTATCTGCAAACGCGAAAGTTTCTAATTGTAAAATTAATTTTTCGTTTTCCATTATTTGTTTTTCTCAAACGAAATATTTCTCATCATTTCGGGGTGTAGTCACTTTTACACGTGTTTATTTATCATATGCGCATGCGCATTATATATATCCTTGGTAAATCGATAATGATCTGTAATTTTGTCATTGAGCTTTTGGTTGTATCTTCTATTGTTGTCGAGATGCGATCTCTAATTCTACAATTTACCGCTAGGGCACTTTTAGGTATTTCCTAGTGGAAGCGCATACCTGTTTTACTATACCTCGACACACATTTAGGGTTATATATAATTTGGATCACCAAATATTTGAGGCAAAACGCAAAGAATCACCGTGTATATAAATAAACAGGATGAGCACAAAGTCTTGCCCTGACTATACATATTTATTGTGCGAAAACTATTATATTAGACATATAGTTGTTTGGATACATTGTAATTTTAATAATACCGCATACTTCATGAAATTTTAACTTGTGTCCTCTTAGTAGCTCGGAGAGTCAACATGGTATTCTTGTTCTCGTCAGGTATTCGCTAACGTGTCTTCTGTAATAGTATACCTATCATCTTCAGTTGTTCAACGTCACAACTGGTGCGGCAAAGGCTCTGTCCCCGATATAGCCTATCCCCCCCCCCCCCCAAAAAAAAAAAAAAAAAAAAAAAAAAAAAAAAAAAAAAAAAAAAAAAAAAAAAAACAAGAGGTGTAATGTTAGGACAGCATGGAGGGAGCACACGTTGAAATATGTGGTTTTATTAAAAACTTTATAACATGCCCACAATGTATTCAAACATCCATATGTCCAATTATAATAGTTTTCGCACAATAAACATTTATAATCAGATCAAGACTTTGTGTTCAACTTATATATATATATATATATATATATATATGTAGATCATATAGATAAATAGATAGATAGATAGATAAGCATAATAAAAAAGTAAGATTATAAATATGTGTTCATTTCGACAAATCTATGGAAGATAACCATACGGAAAACCTCTATTCCTCCTATCATCTACCAATCTATATACAATAGCCATACATGTCACCAACTGATTCGAATCCCTTTCATCCTGTGCCTCTGAATTTCTCACATTTAATCTGTTCCAAAACATTTTAAAACATTTGAAATTGGACCACAGATCGGAACAAAGGGAAAAGGGCAAACCGGAGAATTCTCTCCGAGGGAGTCCCTGAGGGTGTGTGCCAATCCACGAGTGTTTTTAAGTCTTCAATGGGGTGGCATGTCTCCGACACCTGTAGTGAGAAAAAGGTACAAATCATTTGCTTTCAGGCCCCAACTCATATAAGAGGGGTTATATCAAAAGTGAGTTAGAGGATCAGCTTATAGTATGAATTTAAAGGGAGCAGAAAGGTTCAAAATGACAAAAGGTAATATTTGTAATTACTATTATTATTACTATTATAATTTTTTAATCTTTAAGAATGTGTTAAGATAGAAAAATTTCTAAAATTACAAAAAACGTGAAGCCTCACAGATGGCGATTATCTGCGAAGGCAAAACTTTAAACTGAATTATCTCGAAACAATGTTTTTCAGCGGTTTTGCCACGATAGCTTTTGAAGAAGTTTACAAAAAAGGTACAAATTAATTGCTTTCAGGCCCCAACTGATATAAGAAGGGTTATATCAAAAGTGAATTAGAGGATCCACTTATAGTAATGAATTTAAAGTTTTAAAGAGAGCAGAAAAGTTCAAAATGACAAAAACATGTATTTATAAATATTATTATTGCTATTATCATTTTTGAATCTTTCAGAATGTGTTAAGATAAAAAAATTTCTAAAATTACAATCGTACGAACTGAAAACGTGTAGCCTCCCATATGGCGATACATGCGAAGGCAAAATTTTAAACTCAATTATCTTGAAACATTGTTTTTTAGCGGTTATGCCACGATAGCTTTTGAAGAAGTTTACAAAAAAGGTACAAATCATTTGCTTTCAGGCCCCAACTGAATTTAAGAGGGGTTATATAAAAAGTGAATTACAGGATCAACTTATAGTAATGAATTTAAAGTTTTAAAGAGAGCAGAAAGGTTCAAAATGACAAAAACATGTATTTATAATTAGTATTATTGCTATTATCAGTTTTGAATCTTCAAGAATGTGTTAAGACAGAAAAATTTCTATAATTACGTGGAGCCTCACAGATGGCGATATCTGCGGATACGTTTAAACCTCTCGAAACATTGTTTTTCAGCGGTTTTGCCACGATAGTTTTTGAAGAAGTTTACAAAAAAGGTAGAAATTAATTGCTTTCAGGTCCCAACTGATATAAGAGGGGTTATATCAAAAGTGAGTTAGAGGATCAACTTATAGTATGAATTTAAAGGGAGCAGAAAGGTTCAAAATGACAAAAACATGTATTTATAATTAGTATTATTGCTATTATCAGTTTTGAATATTTAAGAATGTGTTAAGATAGAAAAATTTCTAAAATTACAATCGTACGAACTGAAAACGTGTAGCCTCACACATGGTGATATATGCGAAGGCAAAACTTTAAACTCAATTATCTCGAAACATTGTTTTTTAGCGATTTTGCCACGATAGCTTTTAAAGAAGTTTACAAAAAAGGTACAAATCATTTGCTTTCAGGCCCCAACTGATATAAGAAGGGTTATATCAAAAGTGAATTAGAGGATCAACTTATAGTAATGAATTTAAAGTTTTAAAGAGAGCAGAAAAGTTCAAAATGACAAAAACATGTATTTATAATTAGCATTATTGTTATTATCAGTTTTGAATCTTCAAAAATGTGTTAAGACAGAAAAAATTCTAAAATTACGTGGAGCCTCACAGATGGCGATATCTGCGGATACATTTAAACTCCTCGAAACATTGTTTTTCAGCGGTTTTAGCACGATAGCTTTGAAGAAGTTTACAAAAAAGGTACAAATCATTTGCTTTCAGGCCCCAACTGATGTAAGAGGGGTTACTTCAAAAGTCAGTAAGAAAATCAATCTACAGCAATGAATTTAAAGTTTTAAAGCGACCAGATAGTTTGAAATGACAAAAACATATATTTATTATTATTATTATTATTGTTATAATTTTTAAATCTGTAAGAATGTCGTACAGTTGATCAAACAGAAAAAATCGTATAATTGCGGTCGTACGAATCGGAAAGAAAGAGCTGCGCAGAAACTTTAAACTCGGTAATCTTGAAACAACAATTTTCAGCGATTTCGCTACGATAGCTTTTGAAGAAGTTTACAAATTTACATGTTTCTTTCAAAAGAACAAACATAATATTTTGTGGGATTTTGCCGTACCAACACTAATCGCAAACAAGTTTTTGATGAAACATTGCCTGAGTCTTTGTGCAATATTTGTTCAATTTTTGCACTAAGTTGTCCCAGTATTTGAGTGTTTAAGATTTGAAATATGCCGTTGAATAAGCTCTTAGTGTAGAGTTACAATATTTAACTTATTCAAACTATTTAACCTATGAAAAATCGTCATGTGTACATCTTTCTTCTATGAAAAAAGATGTACGATTATTGAAAAATATTCATGTTAAAGTAGGTTCAATATTTTATTTACGATAAAGTGACTATAAATTAGAAGATTAGTCATTTTGCGAGATTTCATAGCATCATCACTAGTCAGAAACTAGTTTTGATGACACTTTTCTGAATCTTGGTGTAAATCAACTATAAATATAAAATGGAAATGGAAATTTCATTCCGAACACTCGCAACATATTCTGCGAAACGGAATTTTATTGGACTTACATTGTCAGTTAGGTAATTTTTGGAAATGGACTCAATCCTCCTGATGCAAAATCAGTAAAGCGATGGTATGACAGGTTAAAAGAATCAGGCAGCGTAACTTATCTGCCCAGAAGTGACATGCCTTAGTGTGAGTGCACCAATTGCTGACGTCGAAGTACTGAAAACTTAGGATACAAGCTACTGTGAGTACTGTAACAGAAGACATGTCAAAGAACACTTGGAGGGAACTTGAATACCGCTAAGACATTCTCCGAGCTACCAAGGGGACACACGTGGAAATTTTCTGAGGTACGTGGTCTTATATAAAAAAAATTATAACAGTACTTACAATGTATCCAAACAAACATGCGTCTAATTATAATAGTTTGAGCATAATAAATATTTATAATCAGGGCAAGACTTTTGGTTCACTCTTTATAACACATTGTTCGTTCTACGTTGCTTAGTAACGGAGCTATGTTAGAAATTTCTATAATTAGGTGACCTAATTATGAAATATTAGCTTTTTTTTTAAAAAAAAAAAGTTCTACTGAACGGATTTTGATAAGAGTTGCAATATTAATTAGATAAATCATACAAAAAAACATGTAAAAATTACATGTAAAATTTGCATTCCGAATTGCAAAATTTACATTCTACGTAAGCGTAACATCGGGAAATAGCTAGTATTTCATAAGTTTTGCACGATGCTGTACCAGTGTTTGTATGTCTTTCTTATAAATATACCAGGTGTTTCCCCAAAACTGGCCCTGGACGGCCAAGGTACTCTTTCTCTGACTCTTCCATAGTACGGACAAGGATTGATGATCTTTTGTTGATCAATTTTGTCCATAGCGGGTTTTCAGACAGATCAAGTGGACCGGTTTTATATAATACCCGGTATAATATGAAGTATAGTTCATTATTGCATACAAATTAAATATTAATTAATAAATTCTTACTAATGAAATAAAGTTTCTTAAGAACTATTATAAATATTAACTATTGAAGAATTTTTGGCCTGATAATCTTTAATGTCTTCAATATGAACGCCAATATTTAAGAAACATATACGAAATATTTCAGAAGTATTTTTATATTGCAAATATCTACAGCTTAAATACTAATGTATTGTTAAATGATCTATCATATATTTTCTCTTTTTCTCAAAAAGTAATACCGTAAACCTTGTCTAAGGCGAAATCAATCGGGGGCGAGAAAATGTTCCGTCGTAGATAACTTTTTGTTTCAAATAGGACGACACAGTGCTTTCAATTCTGAAATACCAGAAATACTCAGAACATTGAAACATGGACATACTTAAAACTGAGCACATATAGAGGTCAGTTCAAACTCATTTTTGAAATATGGACATACTCAAAAATGGTTAGGATCAATTCATACTCATTTTTGTAACATGGACTTACTCAAAAATGAGCTCATAGAAGTCAGTTCATATCATTTTTGAAAAATGGACATACTCAAATAGGAGCACATGATGTTTTATTCTTGAGTGTGTGCATGTTTTCAGAAATGAATATATACGTGTTTCAAACTTGAGTAATTTTGATTCGGAGTCATTTTGAGTATGCGACATACTCAGATTTGAATATTTTTTGTTCAGTTTTGAAAATGTCGTTTTTAGAGTGAAGTGAGAAGTCTTTGAAAGGACTTCTGAGCTGAGGCTTTAAGCTAGTAATTGGGATCTATAAGAGTTTAGTTAATCATAGAAAAAAGTCTCATATTTCTTGGATTTTCTGATATGATACTATATAAACTTTCAAAGTTTTGTATATCCTCCAAACAAGCTAGGACTTGAGTTGGTTTTCTTTGTTTGAGATAAAAGAAGAAAAAAAAACTGTAAGTCTCATTTTATTTTATTATTTTATTTTTTATTTTTGCCTGAATGTTAAAGTTAAGTAAAATGTTGAATTGATATTGTAGGATTTCGAAAGTTTGATTAATTTTATAGTTGCTGTGATGCGATCTTGAATTTATGTGTCACCCATATGTGACAGTTTAAATTATCAGCCTTACATGCGCTTTTTTCATGAAATGTCTTTTATTATATATTATTTTGGTGAAAATAACACAATTCAATCCAAGAATTTAAAAAATATATATTTAAGTTTACTTATGAACGTTGAAGGATTAAAGCTGTCAAAATACACAACAAACCAAAAAAGAAGATAACATATTCCTTGGATAGACGGACAGACAGACAGACGGACGGACTATATGACGACTATAGGTTCTACCTACACTATATGGCCATTAATGACCGGCAACTTTCAATTTTAGACATTTTGTGGAATAGTTAAAAATGTACTTGTCAGATTCTTCTGGAATTTTAGAATTAAAAAGAACAGGTTTAACTTCATATTTATCAACGTCGATTTGATAAGGAGTATAATTAGGGGGCCAAAAAAATTAAAGAAAAGTATCATTAAAAATTGGAAAATAGTATAAAATAAAAAATGACAATTTGTGAAAAATCCCTTATCATTCAACGAGTTTTAGTGAGAAACTAAAAAACAGTTCACTCTAACGCCGATATCTCTTTGAATTTTTACGATATTTGACTGATTTTTTTTTAATAAGTTGCTCCATAGAGTTGACTATTAAATTATGCAAAAAGTTCCTTGTTATCGTTCACGCATGCGCAGATAAAAATTATTTTATACAACTGCCCATATTTCCTTAAATATTTAATATATTTATATTCCAATAGCACTATATTGTTTCTACTACATTTTGTCAATTTTTCTGAAACTGGCGCTAAATTTGGTTTAAAACCCTGTATGTTATAAACAAAAAACATGCAAGAATTTTTTTAAGTTTTTAAAAAAAATCGCTATATTTCTATTACTATACATGCTATTCTTACGCAAATGAATACACATATTGTACAATGTCTGCCTATGTATATTCTGTAGCGATAGATCATTTGGTGCATTTTATTTTACAGAGTGATCCCAAGTATTATTTTTTTTCTTTAATTTTTTTGGTCCCCTATTTGTCCTCCTTATCAAATCAACAATGATAAATATGAAGTCAAACCTGTTCTTTTGGATCCTAAAATTCCAGAAGAATCTGACAAGTATATTTTCAAATATTCAACAAAATGTCTAAAATTGAAAGTTGCCAGTCATTAATGGCCACATAGTGTATTTATATAATTACTAACGCACCTAACATAATTTATTATATAGAAGATAACATTTTAAAAAAAAGAAAGAAAGAATAGTGTTTTATTATAAAACTTTACAAAAACGTTCAGAATTAGCCCCATCAAAGAAACTTTCAGACGTCTCCCTCACTAACTCCAATGCTTGATTAATGCTCTGATATAATTACGTCTTAGAAATCCATTTCCTAAGAATTGAAAATTCTTACTCCGGAATTTTTCAGGCGTTTCTTTTTCTTTTCTTTTTCTTTTTTAGCTGAAAATGTCTTAAGCTGTAGAATTTTTAATTAAACTCACAAAAAACATAAATTCTAATACTCAATATTGTAACTTTAATTTTTCGTCCACAGTCCCTCCAAATCTCTTTCTATAGAACGTTAATACAGAGAGAGTTATCTGCACAAAACGATTCTGGATGATGAAAAGACGAGGGAGCAAGAACATCATCGCCTCAACTCCACTCGTCGCCTTTGGGAGAATAGACCAACGATCCGAATAAAAGATGGAGATCGAAGAAGTGCAGCATGATGACCAAATGCAAGTGTAAGAGACTACTTTTCCAATAGATTTAGAACAGAAATTCCTTAACAGTATGTGTTGCAGACTTTTACTAATCCGTGTATATATATTCTGAAACGTTTGATCAGTTCGTTTTATTATTGCTGTTGCTGGAAAGTGATAAAGTATAGATATTCAAATAATAGGAAACAGTGATAAACAGTTGCTTGTTTATCGTGAATATGTGAGAAAATAACGAGTTTGAATCTGGAAACGGACTTAAAATATTTAGACACATGGTGGGCCAACAGGTAAAGTTTGAAAAATTCTTACAAATGGTGCTAGGCATGAGAGAGAAACATCACAACGGTGCACTTAATCTTAATAGTGTGCAATTGTTGATGTGTATACATTTTGTTAGTGAGTAGCGATTTTAAGTTTGTTGCCTTAACAAAAAGTTACTGTTTTTGTGGCAGAGAAAGGTTTAAATTCACTGTAGTTTTATGGCTTCGTCAGAGGTTAAGCGCGAAAACCTCGGTCGAACACTCAAATGATATTCACTATTACTCTGATTGAACTTGATCGCGGCCGGAGGCCAAAGATAGGTTAACGGGGAATAACATTTAAGCGTTAGACCAAGATTTTTACTGTTAATTGCCAGTTGAGGTAACTGGTGAATACGAGCGTTAAACGGGTGTTTCAAACTAGTGAATTTAGTTCTTTCTCTGGAACAGTACACCTTAAAAAAAATCCGTGAAAATACAAGAGAATTTCCGTAAAATTTTACGGAGAAGTTTCATTTTTCCAAAACAACAGTACAATTTCCGTAAATCACATTAGTTCCGTGAAGGAGATTTCAAATCCGTAGATATGCAGAAAGTTTTCCGTAAATTTGATGGATTTTTTTTTCAAAACAGTACAATGTTCGTATTTCCCCATTTCCGGAAGTAACGTTCAGAGCTTTGTATACAGATATCGTCTTGTTTGAAATGCGAATTAAGATTGTTGTATTTACTAGGGTCCAAGGTCTTCTAGGATCCAGGCCCGGACCGGTCCTACCCGTGGGCCTATTTTCTGTCATTAGACTCGGGCCAATCCTGGAGCTCATTCTAACCGGGCCCGTGTCTGGACAGTAATTTTTTGTGAAAATAATAATGATATTTTTTTTATTTTTTAGTGAAATCTTTAGAAATTTACTTTATTTATATAAATTACAGGATTTTTTTTGTTTTAAATCTACTTTTTTTTCTTCATAGTGTTTCAAATTATGAATTTTTTCACTGACATTTTAAAATTTTATTTTAGTTTTATTAACGTGAGGCAATATTAGGTTATTAAAGATTTCGTAAAATAATATCTTTGCAAATTATTGGTATTGAACAAAACTGATTTGTCTTATAAATTTGTGAATTAACCTAAAATTTATTATTTTATAAATTATAATTTTAGAAAGTTTATATTTTTTTCTTTAAATTTATAAAATAATTAATGATTTTTTTCTTTACTTTTATAAAAATGCACCCACTTAAATAATCCAAAAATAAATGAAGATTATAAAATTTTGTAAATTATGAACTATGGAATTTCCCCACGTAGATATCAGCATTAAAATATTTGTGTATAAAACGAGGGTATTACATAGGTATTATCATCAAATATTATCAAATATAATATCAGTTACAGCCATACAGATCTTCTTTATGCTGTTAAATTTCTGAAGATGTTTTCACTTTTCATAAAAAAAATAATTAGAGCATCAACTTATACTAATCACAGCTATAATTGTTGTAATATAATGCAGTTTTCTACAAAATTAATTCTGTGTAATTCATTACTAGCTGAAAATTAATAAACATCTGAAATCCGAAACACGTCTCATAACTGTCTCATCTTGACGAGCCTTTCATGCTAATCAAACTGTATATCCTGAGCACAGCCTACAAAAACCTCTCTCCTCTCCCTAAAGCAAGTCATGAACTACCTTTATCACTCTAGTTGCTGGCAACAAATTAAAGCACACACTTAAATAATCCAAAAATAAATGAAGATAACAAAATTTTGAAACTTATGAACTAATGTAATTTCCCCACATAGATATCCACATTAAAATATTTATGTACAAAGTGTACAGAGGTATTGTCCTTATATCAATTATAATATCATTCACAGTTATAGATCAGCTTTATACTACTAACTTTCTGAAGAAATTTTCCTGAAAAAATAATTAAAGCATAAACTTATACTAATCACAGTAATAATGGTTATAATATCCTGCAGTTTTCTACGAAATTAATCCTCTATTATTCATTACTAGCAGAAAATTAATATACATCTCCTAAAATCTGAACAGGATACACGTCTCATAACTGTCTCATCTTGACGAGCCTGTCCTGCTTGCAAACTGGATATCCCGATCACAGCCTACAAAGAACCCTTCTCCTCTCTCTGAAACATTTCATGAACAACCCCTACCGCCCAACCTGCTGACAGCCCTGTCGCTAAATTCTCATTCTGAAAGATCTAACTCTCTCACTCTAATTAAAGTGTCGTCTTTACCCTTCCAAAAGCGCAACACATGGCAGAACTTGTTTAAACAATACTTAAGCGGCCAGCCAATTAATAGTGCTAGACAACATTCTAATTAACTAGCGACTAATGAGGCAGCACAACAAGCCTTTTCTGTGCTAATGAGAGTGTACAATCCCTTTTCTTCTCTCATTTGTACGTACACCCCCGCGCGAAATAGGAGGGGGGTAGGAAGGCTGAATCGTCTTTTGATTGGCTGGAGAAGCCCGGATGGAGTTTTGTGGAATATTGGGTTAAATACGTTTTTGCGTAATGTATATATTGTCTGTCAGTTATTGAGAGCGAATGGCCACAGAAGTAAAATTGTGTCTCACTCTAATTTACTCAGTACACTTTTCGGTCGCTTTAAAGCTATTCGATCTAACAAAAGTGTTCGAGTAATACTGGTATATGTTAGGTATATCAAATAATTAAACAGATCCCACACTTAACGAGAAATTTAGAATAGACGGTAATGCTTCCTGAATGCTGAAATTCACAAAATATGTTTTTAAATTAAATAAACTAGGTTTTCAGAAATTAAGGGAAATAAACAATATATTTATCTTAATACTGATAAGGTGATGTATATAGTTTTTATGTCTCTCAAGTATCGTTAAAAGCCAAAGCAGACGACCAGTAGCTGAAAAGACATAAATCAAATTTTTTAACACTATAGCATAATTCATTTAAACTAAGAAAGTGTTGCACATCTCTTCAAAAGTAAAACTTTATTCCTATATTTTTAAGACTTTTTAAGTCATTAATTTATATTTTTATTTAATGAATTTATCTATAAAAATATTAAATTTATTATGTATGACTTTAATTTACTTTGTACACTTTTAAGTCGCTTTAAAGATATTCGATCTAACAAAAGTGTTCGAGTAATACTGGTATATGTTAGGTATATCAAATAATTTAACAGATCCTACACTTAACGAGAAATTTTGAACAGACGGTAATTCTTCCTGAATGCTGAAATTCACGAAATATGTTTTTAAATTAAATAAACTAGGTTTTCAGAAATTAAGGGAAATAAACAATATATTTATCTTAATACTGATAAGGTGATGTATAGTTTTTATGTCTCTCAAGTATCGTTAAAAGCCAAAACAGACGACCAGTAGCTGAAAAGACATAAATCAAAATTTTTAACACTATAGCATAATTCATTTAAACTAAGAAAGTGTTGCACATCTCTTCAAAAGTAAAATTTTTTTCATATAATTTTAAGAATTTTTAAGTCATTAATTTATATTTTTATTTAATGAATTTATCTATAAAAATATTAAATTTATTATGTATAACTTTAATTTACTTTGTACACTTTTAGGTCGCTTTAAAGCTATTCGATCTAACAAAAGTGTTCGAGTAATACTGGTATATGTTAGGTATATCAAATAATTTAACAGATCTTACACTTAACGAGAAATTTTGAACAGACGGTAATTCTTCCGGAATGCTCTAATTCACAAAATATGTTTTTAAATTAAATAAACTAGGTTCCAGATATAAAGGTGCATAAGCAATATATTTATCTTAATACTGATGCGCTAATGTACAGTTTTTATGTCTCCTATTGTACCGTTAAAAGTCAAAAGAGACGACCAGTAAATGAAAAGACATAAATCGAAATTTTTAACTGTATAGCGTAATTCATTTTAATTAAGAAAGTTTTACACATCTCTTCAAAAGTAAAACTGTATTCGCATATTTTTAAGACTTTTTAAATCATTAATTTATATTTTTATTTAATGAATTTATCTATAAAAGTGTTAAATTTATTATGTATAACTTTAATTTACTTTGTACACTTTTAGGTCGCTTTAAAACTATTCTATTTAACAAAAGTGTTCGAGTAATACTGGTATATGTTAGGTATATCAAATAATTTAACAGATCCCCAATTTAACGAGAAATTTTGAACAGACGGTAATGCTTCCTGAATGCTGTAATTCACAAAATATGTTTTTAAATTAAATAAACCAGTTTTTCAGATATAAAGGCGCATAAGCAATATATTTATCTTAATACTGATAAGGTGATGTATAGTTTTTATGTCTCTTATGTAGTGATGGAACAGTGGCGCAACAGAAATTCAATTGACACCGTTAAATTTAAATTGTACTCTTTGTCTTATTTAAGGATAGAGTTTCAGAGATTTTTTATCTCGAAGAATACTATAAAAATTTAGTGGTGAGAATCGTCCTACTGCTACGCCACTGTTCCATCACTGCTCATGGTATCGTTAAAAGTCAACAGAGACGATCAGTAAATGAAAAAATATAAATCAAAATTTTTAACACTATAGCATAATTCATTTAAACTAAGAAAGTGTTGCACATCTCTTCAAAAGTAAAACTGTATTCACATATTTTTAAGACTTTTTAAGTCATTAATTTATATTTTTATTTAATGAATTTATCTATAAAAATGTTAAATTTATTACGTATAACTTTAATTTACTTTGTACACTTTTAGGTTGCTTTATAGCTATTCTATTTAACAAAAGTGTTCGAGTAATACTGGTATATATTAGGTATATCAAATAATTTAACAGATCCTGTACTTATCGAGAAATTTTGAACAGACGGTAATGCTTCCTGAATGCTATAATTCACATTACATGTTTTTAAATTAAATAAACTAGGTTTTCAAATATAAAGGCGCATAAGCAATATATTTATCTTAATACTGATACGGTGATGTATAGTTTTTATGTCTCTCATCTCATGGTATCTTAAAAGTCAAAAGAGACGACCAGTAAATGAAAAGACATAAATCAAAATTTTGAACACTATAGTATAATTCATTTAAACTGAGAAAGTGTTGAACATCTCTTCAAAAGTGCAACTGTATTAACATATTTTTAAGACTTTTTAAGTCATTAATTTATATTTTTATTTAATGAATTTATTTATAAAAATATTAAATTTATTATGTGTCACTTTAATTTACTTTGTACACTTTTAGGTCGCTTTAAAACTATTCGATTTAACAAAAGTGTTCGAGTAATACTGGTATATGTTAAGTATATCAAATAATTTAACAGATCCTGCACTTAACGGGAAATTTTGAACAGACGGCAATGCTTCCTGAACGCTGTAATTCACAAAATATGTTTTAAAATTAAATAAACTAGGTCAGCCTTTATATTTTTAGATATAAAGGCGCATAAGCAATATATTTATCTTAATACTGATACGGTGATGCATAGTTTTTATGTCTCTCATGGTAAAGTTAAAAGTCGAAAGAGACGGCCAGTAAATGAATATACATAAATCGAAATTTTAACTCTATAGCATAATACACTTCAATTAACAAAATTTCATACATCTTTTCGAAAGTAAAACAGTATTCGCATATTTTTAAAACTTTATAAGTCATTAATTTAACTGCCTTCTAGTGAGAATATAAATGTAAAAATCGTATAAACTGTATTTTTCAATAAAAAACTGCTTTAAAAATATTACCGAAAGCGAGTTTTAACAGCAAAAAGAAAATGTTGATATCTTCTCTCTTAATTTAACAATTGCCTTAATAAAAAAAAGCCTTTACTGAAAATAGAAAATGAAAATTTGTCTAGCAGCAGAAAAAAAAGTGAATAAAATATCTGAAATCTTCAAGGTTCATAAATTGCCCCCAATTAGCACACTTATTTTTAATTAGTTTAGTTCATCTACATGTAAAGTACTACATGTACACTTTGTAATCAATTTCCACTCCCTTTCTGATATGCTAGAATTATAAAACAAAAATATGTAATATAAGTATATTTCTGATTTCAATACAATATTTTAATATTTTTAGAACGCAATTATAAGTTAATAAATTAATTTTAAGGTATTTTTCCGTTAGCCGTATTTTTTAGTTGATAAATCGCCAAATGTTATTTCATATAAACTGCGTGGTTACAACTGTATAAGAGATACAGCACTAGAAACGTTTTCACATTTTTTCCAATTGAGAGAAAAGCGTTCATAAGGCAGTGAGTGGGACCTAAGAAACTTTTGCTTAAATTGCCACCGATTTGCCTATTGAGCTACCTGTACAGACAACTGGACGACATAAGTCACTCAGACAATCTTTTTTTGGCAATAAGCATCTGGTCTTCCATTCTTTTGTTGCTGAAAAGAGCCTCTTTCAAAAGGTTACGTAAATATAAATCTATATAAAAAATTAAAAAGTTAGCTTATCCTAGAACATGCTCAGGGAAACGGGCCCCCTGTTGAAAAAAAAATTATCTAGGAGTTTGTTGAAGTATTGGATAATCCCCTTGCCATTGTGGATGTTCTGAATGATGCTAAAAAATTCTACAAATTGTCCAGGTAGTCTTGATTCTGATTTATGGGTGTATTCACTGTTAAAACTGGATACTTAAAAATAAGCAAAATGTACTCATTTTTGAGTACTTTCCAATTTTATAATAGCTCCTAGTACTTAACTCTTAAATTTGAGAAACGCATGTACTTATTTTTTGAGTACATACAGGGACTCGAACATAAGTATGTATAGAAACACACTTAGTCATATTTTTGAGTATATATAGGGTTCAAATATGAGTATTTAGATTTAAAATACAAAATATATGTACTCCTTTCTGAATACATTTATAAATCAAGTTTAAGTATACACAATTTCACTTTTTTAATGTGTGAACTATATGTACTGATTTTTTAATACATTTATGAATCAATGATGATTATATTACGTTTTAAAACAAAAATATGTATGTTTTACGTACTCATTTTTGAATACATAGAGGAATAGTTAATGAATACATTTGGCTTAAAATTTTTAACTTCTTTTCTATATGTACTCGTATTTGAATACGTTTATCAATCAATTATGTTTATGTTAAGTTTTAAATTTGAAATATTTATACTTTTAAGTGCTAGTTTTTGAATACATAGAGGAATCGATAATGAATATATTTGACCTCGAATCTAAAATATCTTTTCTGTATGTACTTGATTTTGAATACATAAGTAAATCAAATATTAATATTTTTAGCTTCAAATTTGAAATACTTCTGTATTCCTACATAAATGCATACAAGAATCCACAGCGATTACATTTGGGTTCAAATTTGGAATGTTTCTGCTATATATAAACTCATTTATTATATACACTCATTGTTATAACTGGATACTTAAAAATAAGCAAAATGTACTCATGTTTGAGTACATTCCGATCTTATAATAGCTCCATGTATTTAACTCTTACATTTGAGAAATGCATGTACTAATTTTTTGAGTACATACAGGGACTAGAACATAAGTATATTTAGAAACACACATAGAGTAACAAGAGATTATATTAATATTTAATCACAAGCTTACTTTTTAGTCCGGATTGTCACTTATATTTGAAAACATCATGTACTTGTTTCTGAAGCAATTCTACTTTAAAAAAAAAAACGAGTACATAGAAGTTCTCCTTTTTTAAAAGATTATTTTTAACAGTGTTAACTCGACAAGGACCTGATTTTACTTTTTGGAGTGGTGGGTAGTCCTGAAAACCTGGGTAGAATTGTGGTGGTGGTTGAGGCATATATGATAAATCAGGTGCCAAGGGGGCTCCAGAAAAAGATAGTGTCTGGGCATATGAAGCTGAGAAGTTATGCTGATAATTAGGAGCGTACTTCTCATCCAACCTAACTCTTTCAGCTTGATAGGCTTCCTCATAAGATGGACAGGATGTATTGGAGGCCTTGTGATCAGATCGAAATCAGAGCTATGTTCCTTATTGTGGGAAAGGCAATTAATGCACTTGGACTCCCGTTTTCACCGATTTGTGACGTGTCTGCTACCACAGTTTTTATAATAAATATCATTCAGGCACCAATTCTCATGGTTCCCTAAAAGTTGATATTTTCTACATCTCTGTATAAACGCATGTACCACCTGAGATTTACACATAGACCACCATCATTGATTATTCCTTTGTGTAGGGACGGCATTATCAGAATAATCCAATTTGTGTAACTTTCAGATCGAGATGATTCGAAATTCTTCGTCTGATAATCGATAGTTTATTTTCAGCTGATGCTTTAATACAGACACGACCAGTTGCTTCAGGAACGCCATGGAGGATAGACTTTTGTAATGGTATGGTTTTATTAGTAAAGAAGAGAGAGAGCCTTATCAAGAGACTGATGTCGTTGAAATTCTAATTTCAGGTTTTTCTGCTTCATCAACGGATCTGCTTGTGATTTCAACTCAAAAACGCTGCTGGTATATTTTGACATCCACTGATATGGCGATGTTCTGTGCAGCAACCAGCCATTATAGTATGTCCTTTCTCATCTTTCTATGGTTGCCGCTGGGACTTGCAACGATTATTCTGTTGTTGATATCGTTACTGATAGTTCTAGTTTGTCGCTGATGAGCTGATGTACCAGGAGAAATATTGTACGGCATACTTTGTCTCGCTGATTTACTTGTGCTGTTGGTAAGCTATTTACCAACGCAACTACATGTTGCGCCTACATCTGTGTATGCATCTCTAGACGGTATAACAGTAGATGACATGGCTGGAACTGACTGGATTAATTCTTCAGATCGGAGTAAAAAACTCTGAAGAATCTTATCAATTTCTTGTAATTGAAATGCGTTAGTTTGTAGAGCTGCTTCAAACGCAGTCTGCGCATCCTGAGCCATGATGATGCGATTAATTAGCTCATTAATGGAATTTATGTGTTCTATTATACTGATTTCATCAATTCTGAAGGAATTTTTCATAAGATGTATTCTAGTCAAATTAGCAGTGTTTGCTTTAAGGATCTGGTTAAGCAACCTCCTTATGCGTTTAAGTTTGTTTATAGCTGGTATACTAAATTTTGATATAGCGTCTTTCTGTAATGCTGATATGGCCTTCTTTGCCTCATCTATCATGTCAAGGATGGTGACAGGTTCTTTTTCTAATTCCAATAGGTAAAAGCAGGACAGGGAGCGTCGTAGCTTATTAGAGGCTCTGGATCTGTTTTTGTCAACCTCTAATCTTTAGGACTTTGCGGTTTTAATTTTCAAGCGCAAGGCGTACACAGTTTTATATAGTTCATTTCATAGTTCATAAGTTTTCAGATTCTAAGCCTGAATTAAGACCAGAGTCAGCCATAAAATGGGAGTTGGCAAAGGAACAATTTAAAAGACTTGAGGAAATACGATCTGTTAAGACCAGTGACTTGGCATTTAAGTCTAAAAAGTCTGATGATGCTGCGTCGGAAAAGACCGATGACTCAGCAGATATATTTGAAAAGTCTGAATCAGTATCCATACCAGAAAAACGTTAGGGAAAAATACCAGTTACAAATTTAATGGTTTGTAATGATAACCTGCCTTGTAACAACCATACTGTACACTGTTAAAAAAAAATTCCTGAAAAATAAAACGGAAATTGTACTGGCAATCGAAACGCCAGTGCTATTTCCGTATGTTAACGAAAAAAAAAATTCTGTAAATTCCAGGAAATTTTCCGTGATTTCTGTATTATAATATATATATATATATATATATATATATACTGTATAATTATATTATAATTTCCGTTTTATAACAGATATCTTCCGTATTTTTTAGAAATTTTTATGTCGTTAAAATAAACTTTATAGGACCAGAAAAAAAAGTCACTTCTCAAGGACAACCTTATAAAGGGTAGATAAATTACTGTTTTTTTTTGTTTGTTTGTTTTAATTTCTGAGTGAGTTTTCAGTAAATAACCAACCCTTGCCACGACGAGAATCAAACCCGCAATCTTTCGTTTAGTAAACTGGCGGTCTCGAACACTACGCCATGACCTGATACACTGCTTTCTCAAATGTTGTTACTTATTTTAGTCGCTTTTTATGATGCAAAAACTTGAAAATTCCATGTTTTTTTTTTTTTCCAAGAGTTCCAATGTTTTTAATATTTTCTTTTCATTATTTTCATTATTTTGCTTTATTATTTGATGCCTTATAATAGATAAATGTTAACTCATTATGTATTATATGCGTAAAATATTGTATTAGGAGTAATTTTTTTTTTTTTTTCAACAGTACTAACATTTTCTTTTTTCGAACATATACTTTTTTAAAAAAATTACTTGTCTGATGACCTATGTATCAATTCCAATAAAAACAATAATTATCTTAAGAAGACGTATTTATTACATGTTCTTAAAATTAATTTTCGTTCTCTCTTATTTTAAAAAACTTATGTAAATAAATAATTTTATTATAAATTAAATTATTATATGTGAGCTATGCTAAGAACTTTTGTGCAAGATTCTGTTAAACTGGATAGTTTTGAAAATATTAAAACAAAAAATTGAATTTTAAGGACAATTTCGAAATTAATGATCTTGTGATAAGTAAGTTTAAATTTGGACTTATTGATTTAGTTTAAATTAATTTAGTTGAATTTATAAAATTACAAGCTAAAGAAATAAATTATAAAGTTTATAAAATTATAAACTTCCTTTTTATAAACGTAAAGACAAAATATGAACTATTTTAATAAATTTAAGGAAAAAATTATAAACTTTGTAAAATTATAATTTATAAAATAATAAATGTTAGTTTAATTTATAAATTTATAGGCCAAATCAGTTCAGTTTAGTAACAATTTACACAGCGATAACTTGCAGCGATATTATCTTATGAAACCTTTAAATAACCCACCATTGCCTCACGTTAGAAAAGTTAAAATAAATTTTTAAAAAATTAGTGAAAAAAATTCCTAATTTTGAAGCACTATCAAGAAAAAAAAAGTAGATTAAAAAAATATTTTTCTTTAACTTATAAAAGTAAAGTAAATTTCTAAATATTTCATTAAAAAATATAAATATTACTATTATTTTCTCAAAAAATTACCGTCCAGACATGCCCCCAGTTAGAAGAATGGACCAGCGTGTCGAGCCGGGTCAGGCCTGGATCCCTAAAAACTCTAGTAAATACAACAAATTTAATTCGCATTTTAAACAAAGCGATTTGTGTACGCAAACCTCTAAAAGTTATTTACGGAAATTGCACTATTTCGGAACAAATACGGACATTGTGCTGTTTTGAAAGAAATACGAGAAAAATCCTGAAATTTACGGAAAACTTTCTGCATATTTACGGATTTGAAATCTCCTTTAAGGAACTAATGTCATTTACGGAAATTGTACTGTTGTTTTGGAAAAATGAAACTTCTCCGTAAAATTTTACAGAAAATCTCTTGTATTTTCAAGGATTTTTTTTACAGTGTAGAATGATGTTAAATATTAAAAATATAAAAAAGGGGATAAAACAAACTATAAGAATATAAAAATTTTAATCACTATAAATCCGCGCAGTAGGCGATATGAGCCCTCTGTGACTATCTCATTGAAAGAACAGGAATAGTCTAAGATTATATTAAGAAAGGTTAAAGAAAAAAACAGCGATCGAGACTCCGAAAATGACTTAGATAAGACGACACATTAGCAAAACTTGGGAAAAATAGAGGACAATTAAGGATAATAAATGAGAAGAAAAGAGTACATAGTGGGGAAAACACAATATAAGAACACACATTTTATCAGGCAATTACTTAATTGTCATATATATAACGTCTGATATATCTTAGCCCTGCAATTTCTCACATTTATTCATGTTGGAAACAGTCATCGGCCAGCAGTTTTGCAACTTCATATGACAAAATACGATGAATAACCATTTATCGGTCCGTAATTAATTGTTATATATATTAAAGCATCTTGAGAAATTGCCGGGCTAGAATGTTGATCTGGGTGGCTTAGTGGCAGAGCATCAGCATGGTACGTTTAAGGTCCAGGGTTCGAATCCTGGCCCAGGTCAATTTTTCACTCATGTTGATTTAGTGTATTTAATTGTCTGATAAAATGTGTGTTCTTATATTGTGTAAAATAAAGTAATCAGACGTAGTGTTTATGCTTTAATATATATAAAAATAGTGTGGAAAAGGATGGAAGAACATAGGGCAAAGTGTGAAACCCTTACGTGTCTAGAATGGATCACATATTTATTAAAAATTTAATGACGTTCGTATTCATAAGTAATTATTAAATTTAAAAAAATACTAATTCACAAGGTTCTAAACATTTCAAAATTTACGCATCTACGCATTCATGAATTGCCCCACATTTAAAACGTTGAACATCAATACAATTTAAAAGTTAAGTATATACGCATTTTTGAGGTTCTGCACATTTATATTTATGAACATCTTCGCGTTCATACAATGCTATACAATTAGAAAGTTAAAAATCGGCACGTTCATGAGATTCTGTACATTTAAAAAGATCAACATCTTCGTGTTCATGAGATTCTGCACATTAAAAGAGATGAATATCTTCCTGTTCATGTGGTTCTGAAATTTAAAGAGATGAACATCTTCGCATTCATGAAATACTATACAAAAAAAAGTTAAATATCTAAGCATTTTTGAGGTTCTACATATTTAAATTGATGAACATCTCGGGACATCAAATACTATATAATCAAACAGCTAAATACCTTCGCGCTCATTAGATTCTTCACAGTTAAAATTAGAAAGTTAAACATCGGCACGTTCATGAGATTCTGTACAGTTAAAATATGAACACCTTCGTGTTCATGAGGTTCTGCACATTAAAAGAGATGAATATCTTCCTGTTCATGTGATTCTGAAATTTAAAGAGATGAACATCTTCGTATTCATGAAATATTATACAAAAAATTTAAATATCTAAGCATTTTTGAGGTTCTACATATTTAAATTGATGAACATCTCGGGACATCAAATGTAATCAAACAGTTAAATACCTTGGCGCTCATTATATTCTGCACAGTTAAAAAAATGAGCATCTTCGCATTTAGAAAATATTATATAATAAGAAAGTTAAAACATCTAAGCGTTCGTGAGGTTCTCACCATTTAAAAATATATACATATTCGCATTCATGAGGTTCTGACCATTTAAAAATATATACATATTCTTGTTCATTCGATTCTGCACAATTAAAAAAATATGAACATCTTCGTGTTCATTAGTTACTGTACATTTAAAAAGATGAACACCTTCGTGTTCGGTTCTTTACCTTTAAAAATATTACCATAATCACGTCCTTAAATTCTTATACAATTAGAAAGTTAAACATCTTACCGTTCACGAGGTTCTGTAATTTAAAGCATATCTTATTTCCCCGAGACTTTTTTCACCTTTTTAAATGACAATATTTCCTTTTACAACCTTAACTGGAAAATTTTCTTCTTTTGAATTATGTGATCTATAAAAATATTGCATAAATTCTTAACTTTACTACAAGCATTTTTAATAACATGTAATATAATGATATATAGAATTTTACATACTTGAAATTTAAAATTGAAATAACAACTTCACGTGGTATTTTCTGATGGCATCTTCTTTCCTCCGGACTTTTTTTTTCTTTTTTCTAATGATATTTCATTTGACAACCTTTAACGGGAGAATTAGCCTTTGAACTATGCAACTTCTAAAATCCTTACATAAATTCTTTACTACTAACATTTTGATTAGCAAGTAGCATAGTGATATGTCGAGTTTTTCATATGAAAATTAAATTTACAACTTCGGATGGTATGCTTTAAAGGTATGTTTTCTTTCCTCTGTACTTTTAGAATTTTTTTTTTCATGGTAACATTTTACCTGTAATCCTTTAACGAGAAATGTTTATTTTCAGATACATCCAATTACACTCTGCTGACTGTAAAAGCTCTTTTTACATCATCGAAGCCCCAGGCATGACGTCCCATTTCTGACATCCACTTGACACCTGAAGGATGGAGTAAGACCTGTTGATGGCAAAAGGAATGTTCTTTCAATTCGAAAAATAGAGAAATCACTGGAAACTTCTTTAGTTGTACTTTTTCCGAAGTATAAAAGTTATAGCCTATAAACTTTAATATAAGCATAATAGCGTTTATTTTTATTATACCGAATTGTTACTTAATGACTTTCAGATTGGCCAAAAGTTGGCTTTTAAATACCATATTTTATATTTTTTCTGATTTGTACTGTTTGTTTGTTTATATATATATATATTTTATAAAACTTAAAACAAAATGTCAGATTTTTTTTTAAAATCTTAATAACAAATTTTTAAATATCTACGCATATGTCAGTAAAAATCGTTCTGTGGTAAAACGTATACATGTCAAGCGTTCCAAGATATATGGCAGAGGTGTCCGTCGAGGTCACGTCCATGAAGGTCGTACGCCACGTAGCGGAAGGAGGGTGAACAACTAGTAGTTCAATAATTGTTGAAATAACTGCGTATGAGCAAACCAAACAGCAAACGATTATTTCATTCGAAAAAAAAAAACATTTCGACTGTTGTCTTATTTTTTTATTTGTTCTTCGAGATTGTTTTAGGACATATTTCATTATTTAATAAAATATAATTTGTTGGAAGTACTTTTAAAAGTATATTCAGTTTTATTTCATAATGTTAGTATTAAATCTTTGACATTCTGTTTTACTATCGGATGAAATTAGAAAAAAAAATAGTCATAGATGTATCAGCTGTTAACCACTATTTAAAAAATGTATATTTATTTCTGCAACTTAATTTTTGAGAACTATTTATGTGGCACTTCTGCTATACCTATTGTTTTTGATATACGCCAAGATAAGGCACCTACCTAAATAAAAACTGTAGTTTATGTTAATGGAACTTTAATGAAAATGTATTAAAAAAAACCTTCTGTTAATTTATTCCCAAAAATACAATTTCTTACTTAAATAAAAGTTGTAATTTATTTTTCAAATGGCCATTAATCAGGTATAGCAAATAATATGGCAAATACGTTTTTAAAGCCCTTATATTGATTCCACATGCCTCACATGAACATATATATTTATAGCCAATTTTTAGTAATACCAATAAACTTTGTTTTGAATCTAATGAAGTGATTTATCACGAATGCTAATTAAAGCGTTTTTTTTTTCAAAGAATATTACACTTTTTCTTTTAATCTTCTTTCTTTTAATCACTTTTTCTATTTTATTTATATTGTATTTTATTTTGTAACATGTAATATTTTATTTTCTACTTTTTAGTGTATAAATATTTCATTGTTGCAATCTCACAGCCAGCTGGCATATTTTGGAGATCGTGGTTTGGTACATAATTATCTCCATTGCTGAATCTCGTATACAGTGTAACAATCGTATAGAATTTTTGGTGACTAATTATCTGCGCCCGGATAACACAAAAATTCCATAAAATTAATTCATTAATTTATAATTAAGTTACAAAAATATCAAACTGCTTTACTGTCACCGAAAACATATATGTGTACATAATTTTTAGGATTCTAGCATAGTTTTAAATCAATCTCAAAATTTCACATTTACATAAATATATGTTACGGTCAATATGATTAATCCGGTCATTATTAATAATAACCGGTTATTATTAATAATGACCGGATTAATCATACTGACCGTAACATATATATAAATCAAGTTAAGGTAAATAAAATAGAGTAAAAAAAAGAGTACTTTTAAGAGGCTACTTCACTCACGTGAAGCACCCGCTCGCTAATGTTAATCCTATGGGACAATTATTTTATATCTCGTTTGCATTTCAATATTTTATACGATTTTTTTTTCGATTTTGGTTGCAGTTATTTTAATGAGAATACTTTCACTTTCAAAACCGGTTTCGAAAGTGAAAGTATCCCCCAGTCAATTAAAGATGCTTCTAAATTCTCCAATAGATGGCACCACCAACATTTTTTTGGAACTTTCGAACAAACAATTTGACGAAACTAATTTCCTCACAATTTTGAGGATGCAAATTTACTCGATTTGACGAAATATTCGCTCGGAGCATTTCTCAGGAAACAGTTTCATTAAAAACTTAGAAAATTTCCTGGAATTTGAGTATCCATTTCTAACAGTGAGGTTTATCTTTACTTTTCGAATACCCCTCGTATTTTGTCTGTAGAAATTTCTTTATGTGCGATAGTAATAAAATAAATTTGCTCTTTTTTTGTTTCTTGGGGGGGGGGAGGGTAATGTGGCCCGCGGCTTTGAAAGCGATGCCTAATTTGGCTCTCTGTGGGGAACGAGTTTGACATGCCAAAAGGAACTATAAATACCACACACGAGAGAAAAGCGAAACAATGAATAATATTACAACTTTAACAGATCTCAGCTTAGTCATATATACACTGCTCAAAACAATTAAAGGATATTTGAAGTTTTATATAAAATAAAGATATAAACGAATTTTTTTTTGCCGAAAATAGAAGAAGAGAATCACAAATGCAAATTTTTCTGGTTTTCAAACTGTGGAGTATGCAAATTTTGAGTTCAACGTCAAAAACGTCGCTTCAGCGGCAGCGAATGAAATTTGACTTTCAACTGGATAAAAGAGAATGAAGACAAGGATGATCGGCATTCAGTGATTGCTTTGTTTCGATGAGTACGATGTCTCAGCGAAGTCATTTGACAGATTCAGAAGCTTGGAGAATTGTTGGTAGGTTAGAAGGGGGCCAAACTCAAGCCGAAGTAGCGCAAGCCATTGGAGTGTCACAAAGTGTCATTCCCAGGATCTGGAACCGTTTTTTGGAGAGTGGATGTGCCGTCCGAAGACCAGGGCAAGGTCGTAGACGGGCAACAACGCCCAATGAAGATCGGTATTTAGCGTTAACAGCTCGGAGACACCGAAACATGGACGCTACTCTTCTCCAACAACACCTTCGCTTGGCTACAGGCACCACGATTTCAACTCAGACTGTCCGAAACCGGCTCCATGCTGTAGGTCTGTATGCTCGCCGACCGATGGTATGTGTTAGATTAACATCAAGGCATCGTCGCGACCACAGGGAGTGGGCAACCGAGCATGTCAACTGGAGGAGAAATGAATGGAGCAATATTCTGTTTTCTGACGAGTCCCGTTTTTCTGTGCATCCGGATAATAGGCGTATTTTCATCTGGAGGGACCGTGGCAGTAGGAATAATCCTGCGTTCGTGCACGAAAGTGTCAGATTTGTCAGTAGAGGAGTGTTGGTGTATGGTAGCATCTCCATTGACGGGCGCACTGACCTCTACATCATTCGAGATGGAGCTCTGACTGGTCGCCGATATAGGGATGAGATCCTCAGACCTATTGTAGTCCCTTACGCTGCAGCAATCGGAGATAATTTCATTTTAATGGACGATAACTGCAGGCCACATCACGCAAACCTGGTGGAGGATTTCCTTTTCGAAGAAGGAATCGCTCGAATGGAATGGCCAGCATGTTCTCCAGACATGAATCCAATCGAGCACGTTTGGGACGCTCTAGGAAGACGAGTTTCTGGCCGCCAACAACCCCCACAAACTCTCCAAGAACTGGAAAGAGCTCTTCTGGAAGAGTGGGGCAGAATACCCCAACTCGTCATTAATAGCCTCAGTGAGTCCATGCCTCAAAGGTGTTCAACGTTGCTGGCCGCCCGTGGAAACCATACCCCCTACTGAAAATGATTTTCTTTGAAGAAAACACCTTTTCTTATTCTTTTTTTCTCATATGCACAAATTGTGTTTTTTTCCTTTTGTACACAAATGCGCAATAAAATGCATTTTTTTCTGCCAAACATGTGTAATTTATTCTCATATAACCTACTATGTCTGTCGACCATGTATCAATCAGCTAAAAAGTTTCCCAGATACAAAATCCACCTAAAACTGCAATATCCTTTAATTGTTTTGAGCAGTGTATTAAGCGGGGCCGAAAAAATCAAATTTTCGATTATAGAATTCTAATAGTGCGGAAAAGTTGCATTAGCCGGCAATGGTAAGCGGGCAAAATTTCATTTTTATTGGTTAATATCTTTTGCTTCCTCAAGACGACCAAAGTTTCGAATAACGGCCATTTTTTACTAAAAATAATAAAACTCAGGAAAAATGACAATCGTTTTCGAATAGCGGGCAAATGGTCTAGCAGTCCATCATAATTAACTGTAAAAGAATTAACGAGATCGATTAATAACTTTTGCCTCTTCAAAACGGCCAAAGTTTCGAAAAACGTCCCTTTTTTACTAAAATTAATAAAAATTAGAAAAAAAGACAAGTGTTTCCAAAAAATCGCCAAGTGGTGTATCATTCCATCATAATTTTCTGTAAAAAATTTAACCAGATCGGTTAATAACTTTTTCCTCCTCAAAACGGCCAAAATTTCAAAAAACTGCCCAAAATGGCCATTTTTTTTTACTAAAATTGATAAAAATTGGGAAAAAGGACAATTGTTTTCTAGAAACGGCCAAATGGTCTGCCATACCATCATAATTAACTGTAAAAAATATAACCGAATCGGTTAATAATCTAATTTTTATTAATTTTAGTACAAAATGGTTGTTTTTGGCAATTTTTCGAAACTTTGGCCGTCTTGAGGAGGGAAAAGTTATTAACCGATCTGGTCAATTTTTTACAATTAATTATGATGGAATGGTAGACCATTTGGCCGTTTTTAGAAAACAATTGTCTTTTTTCTGAATTATTATTAATTGCAGTAAAAAATTGCCGTTTTAGGCAGCTTTTCGAAATTTTGGCCGTCTCGAGGAGGAAAAGGTCATTAACCGATCTGGTCAATTTTTTTACAGTTAATTATGATGGACTGGTAGACCATTTGCCCGCTATTAGAAAACGATTTTCATTTTTCCTAATTTTTATTACTTTTAGTAAAAAATGGCCGTTTTTAGGTGCGTTCGTAATTATATAAATACGTAGCACCTATAATCGTCGTCTGATCCGTCCGTCCGTCTGTCCGCATATAACAGCGCAAAAAATACCCAACCAAATGGTTTGAAATTTAAGATATATTATTTTTGCAAAATTTTGTCGAGACATTTCAAATTTTATGAAAATTGAATAAAAAATTTAGAAGATATTAATAAAAATATTATTAATAAATTTGAATAAAAAAAATCGGTGCTTTCTTGTTATAGGAGCTTCCGATGTTTAATCGTTAAGCGAGCGATATACTTATTTTATGACAGAAATTAATCTGCAGACGATATAATTCATTTCACAGAATTAAAAATCATCAAGATCTCAATATTTATATAACTAAGCTATAGTACGAATGCACCTCGTTTGTCGCGTTTGACATACAATTTCCAACTTGTTCGAAACTTTGGCCGTCGCGTCGTGAGGAGGCAAAATAAATTAATCAGTAAAAATGAAATTTTGCACACTTACTATTGACGGGATAATGTAATTTTCCCGCACTATTAGAATTCCATAATCCAAAATTCGATTTTTTCGGCTCGGCCTAATATATACCGTATATACTCGTGTATAAGTCGAGGACTTTTTGGCAAAATTTGGGAGTTGAAAGTGGGGGAGGTCGACTTATACACGAGTTAGTAAAAACAAAAATAAATAAAGACTATTTCACACTCCGAAAGAAGTGTGAAATAGCGGAGTGAAATACCGGAGTCGCCTGGTCTAGTTTGGAAAGAGAGATAAAATCCAGACAATGATCATTTCCTTGTGATTGAAAAATAAATAAATAAATAAAATAAAATAAACAATGATGTCCGTGTAAATGTTCTGCACCCATTTTCTCTTTTGATAGAATTCCCTTCAATACTGGGACATTCCTTTCAATATTTTAATCCCCTTTTTAAAAAGAGTTCAACTTGAGAATGTTTCTAGATTTCTCTCCTAAAAGTCCTACAACACAAAGAAATACTATATTTTAGCAGTCTAAGAAGTTCTTTACCCTTGTAAACAAGGCTTGAATAGAGTTTTCAAACATTTTTTTCTTTTTAAATATCATTAAATTGATGTGAATAGGCTTCAAAATCTTCAGTTTCTTCAGTTTCACATAATTATACAGTTTTAAAACGTTGAATTTTAAAAAAAAAAGTCTGATTAGAAACGTTAAAAATAAAATGTTTACTAATTTAATGAAAATTTATTTATTTATTTATTTATTTATTTATTTATTATTATTTTTTTTTATCCTTGATTACAAATTATTTTTCAACATACTTCCAGAAATGTGGTTCGACTTATACACGAAAATTCAATTTTTTTTCAAAATTTTGCGTAAGAATTGGGGGGGGGGGGGGGGGGTCGACCTATACACGAGTATATACGGTATATTCCTACTTTTCTACATTATTTGAATTCAGTCACCGCAGTTTTGCTATAGCTTTAGGTGTGCCGAAAAAAATATATATATTGCTATAGATTTAAGTGTGCGTGAGATAGAAAAAAATAATTGAAGCAAACATGAAGGTGAAACCTTTTCCCGTGAAATAAATTTTCTCTTTTGGAAACTGTAAATAAAAATAAATAAAATGCACTTCTTGTTGCCATCAACAGGTTTTACTCCATCTTCGGAGATGACACGTACCTCAAAAGCAAGATGTCAGGTCCTAAGGGTCGAAAGATCCTGATATAAGAAACACTTTAACAACACACAGAAGAAAGTAATTGAATATAGCTGAAATCGAAACGTGTCAGCAATGACAGCATAGAGAACTTCACATGAAGGTAGAAGACAGCAAGATTGGAGTAAAAATGATAAGAAATCAAGTTATATATTTTTTTACAACTGAAAATTCAGTTTCAGTAACCTTTCAGGTGAAAGATATTCTGGATAAAAAAGAAAGAGAATTTTTCTGTTTTATTTAATTTATTTTTCTAAATCTATCTCAAATCCAAATTCACGAAGTTTTGACGCATCCATGAACTCCTTTTCATAACGTACACAGTAAAAAACAGATTTTTTTTTTTTAAATCTGTAAAAATGTAATATAACCAGGAACGAAAATATATAATAACCTGTTTTGGGTTGCCCCTGATTCCGAAAAGTGTTCTTTATCATTAGACATGTCAGAAACCAATATATTTTCGAGATTTAAAGAATCATTTGTTAAAACAAAGTTTGTTTAGCAGCCACTGATTTTCATATATGTTTTCGAGTAGTTTTTACAGTGTTTTAATCAGTTTTCTTAAACCGGAATAACCGGAATGTCGGTTTTAAAGTTGTTATTAATTTTCAATTAAATATTTTGAGCTACGTAATTCAATTTATACATGCGAGAGCAACAAATAACATTAATTTTAATGTGAATGTGGATGTTGTTATTTTATCATGTTTGTCTGTATAAACATGTTGGTTGATCAGGAAAATATTTACTTGAGAATTGATAGCATCTGGAAAAACTATATTCCGGATTGGGATATATTGGGATTGATAGCATCCGAAAAACCGATATTCTGGTTTGTGAAAAGTGATTAATACACTATAACAAACTACTCGGGAACGTTTAGAAAATCATTGGCAGCAAAAGAAACCTTTTTTTTTTAAATAAATGCTTCTTTAAATCTCGAAAATATATTGGTTTCTGAGGACTCTAAAGATAAAGAACGATCTTTTGGAGTGGTTGGAAACTCGGAAGAGGTTATAGCAGCCATACTCAACCTGCGGCCCGCGGGCCGCATGTGGCCCGGCGACCGTTTGTGTGCGGCCCGAGACACATAATCATTAATCACTATTTATAAAATTAATTGAGATGTGTATAAAAAGTTTTTAATATTTTCATTGCTCTTTTATATATTTTCATGGGAAGACAATTTCTTGTTATTTATAATTACTAATTTAAAATTACCTTAAATTATCTTAAAATGTCGCTTCCTTAGTCAAAGTTCTTTTCACATATAGTTTACTTGTGCTACAGTAGTGTATATTTATATATAATGTATATATTGTATATATTTCTTAATCCTGAACACTAAACAAACATTATTCCAAATTAATTTAATTTGCAGTATATATTTCTACATTAAAGAAACGTTTTTGCATTGAGGAAAAAACTTGATTATTAGAAAAAATCTCTTGATATTTTTTTTTTTTTTTTTTTTTTTTTTTTTTTTTTTTTTTAAATTTGGAATTGCTGTATTTTTTTATTGTTACGTTTTATACTTATTATGCAGCTAATAAGGCTTATTGGGGTTAAATATTTATCGCAGAAAAAACTGGCAGCAAAAAGTTTTATACCACTATTTCAAAACAGCAATGTTCGCGCATTTGCTATAGAAATCTATATTTTTTTACATTATTATATAAGTGTGTTGCGGCCCGCCTAACGTCACAAATATACGTTTGCGGCCCGCGAGAAAAAAAGGTTGAGTACGGCTGGGTTATAGTATATCTTCGTACATGATTATATTATAGTTTTGTAGATTACGAAACATTTGTGTTTTCTTTACAGTGCACTACACTGCAAAAAATTGTTGATTTTACGGTATAATATCGGCATCCCAGTTTCCAGTATTATACCGTAAAATTAACAGTAAAAAAAACAGTAATACGCTGCCGCGCATGCGCGGCGCAGTGTATTACTGCTTATTTTACTGTTTATTACTGTTAATTTTACGTTATAATACTGAAAGCTGGGATGCCAGCATTATACCGTTAAATCAACAATTTTCTTTGCAGTGTAATTGTCAACAACAGAGAGAAAAAAAAGAAAAAGAAAAAAGAAAATGATGGTGAATATGACTATGTATCTGAATGAATAAATATAAAGAATTCGGATTTTGAATACTACTATTTCTGAAAAGTAATTTCCACCTTGTTTAACTGTAGAGTTTTGTGATTTAATAAGGCGAATATTAATATTTGAAAATAGTGGTATTCAGAAATCGTAATACTTGGCACCTATATACAACCCTTAAGATGCTGATGCTAATGATTTATGTGTAAGTAGACAAATATCTAATAAAAATATGATTATGCTAATGATTTATGTATAAGCAGACAAATATCTAATAAAAATATGATTAATGCCTTTTTGTATAATATGTATTTGTATTTTTATATCATCTGCATCATTTATTTCGTATCTCTTTTTGTATTATTGAGCACCAAATTCCATTCATATCAAAAACATCATTAAACCAAAATAAATAAATAAATAAACAAATAAAAATAAAATTATTATTATTATTATTATAAAATTGATAACTGATAATCGACTTATAAATTTAAGAAATAAATAAATATAACGAGCATAAAAAAGTTCTTAATAAATCTAGTATTAGTGCGTGGCACAGTTTTTAATGATACTTGAAAATTTTTCAATACATGACTTATGTTGTTTTTATTATGATATATCCATTTAAATTAATAACTGTTTAGACTGCTATACAATCCTGCTACACATATTTGAGGTAATTCAATTACTTAAAATTGCATTGATTAAAATGCAGCTCAAGCGAAAAATTACTACACAAATTACTTAAAAATTATTTCACATACAACCTTAGATTTTTTTATTTCCTGATAAAAAGATTTATACACATATCAAATAAAATCTTTCATTCTAAGAGAAAATAAACGTTTATTTAAATATTCGGTGAGGAAACTTATAGATAAACAATATTCGTCAATAAACCGATCAAAAAATATTCAATTTAATGATAAAAATATATAACCTGAGGATTGTTTTTTCCCTCCAAAAAGAACACCCGTGTCTTTGTTTATGTGGAATAAAAATAATTCTAAAATCATGTTATAATTTCGAAAACTTACATTTTTCTGAGTGCAAAAATAATATTAAGTAAGATTAATTAGACATTTATCACTTAACCCTCTGACCGCCAAGAAAAAGGGCAAAATTGTAATGTTGTTTTCTCAGTATTTTTTGTTTGCTAAAAATGATGATTTTTCCAACATGATGTAAAAAACTTAAATGCCTATATGAATATTGTCCTTGAGAATATTAATCACTGCTAGTTTTTTAAAAACTGCATCATATCTAAATTTCTATCAATTTAAATAATGTTTCTATTGCAGTGAAACCTACAGCTCGGTGAACGGATATATCAGTTCGCGGCGGTGAGAAGGTTAAGGCTGTTCAAATCAAAACTTATATTAAAGAAACCATTGTTTCTAAATCGTTTAAAAATCGTACGGAACACTTTTAAATATGAATGTATATTAATTTCGTTAAAGAAGCTTTTTTTCGACCAAAAATTTCTTGTGCGTTTTTTAGAACATGCTACATGCGTGTAAGAAGTGCTTGTTTCATGTCAGTCACATAGTTCGAAAAACTTTTCAATGAAATCAGAAAATTCATAATTTGAACATTCACCATCCCCTTAAATGAAAAACCATGAATTATTAGAAAAAGAAATCAAAATTTATTTTAAAGTAATGATTGCTTCTGAATTATTTAAAAATCGCATAAAACATTTTTTAATTTGAATGTATCTTTAAAAAAGCCCTTTTTTTACAGATTTTTTTACTTTATTTTAGAACATGTTAGGAAGTGCTTGTTTAATGGCAGCCACTGTTAATAAAACTTTTTAATGAAAACAGAAAATCCATAATTTGAACATTTTCCATCACTTTAAATAAAAATCTATGCATTGTATTAAAGAAATCAAAACCTATATGAAAGTAATCATTGTTTCTGAATCTTTTAAAAATCGCATGAAGCACTTTTAAATATGAATCCATATCATTTTCTTTAAATAAGCCCTTTTTCGCCCAGCTTTAATTTAGAACATGCTATATGCATGTATTAGAAAGTGTCACAGTTCATAAAACGTTTCAGTCACAGTTCATAAAACGTTTTAATGAAATCAGACGATCCATAATTTGAACATTCCCCACCAAACAATCGCCATTATATTAAAGAAATCAAAACTTATATTGAAGTAAATTTTTCTGAGTTATTTAAAAATCACCTGGAGCACTTTTAAATAAGAATGTATATCTTTAAAGAAACCTTTTTTCGTTGGCCAAGAAAAATATTGTACATTGAATAATAACAAGTGAATTTTTATCCTGCTTTTCAAAGCGTAAATTTCTATGCACGCTCCTTTGTACTTTTTCGACATTGATTACAAGTTTTTTTTTTTTTATTAAGATACTTTCACTTTCGAAACCGGTTTCAAAAGTAAAAGTATCCTCAAAAAAAAAAAAAAATAAAAAAAAAAATAAAAAAACTGTAACAAAAATCGAAAAAGTTCAAAAGAGATTAACCTCAGCTGTCCAATGCAAAACAAAAAAAAATCATTTAAAAATATTGAAATGCGAACGAGATATCGAAAATTATTTCCCGCGTAGGATTAACGTTAGCGAGCGGGTGTTTTGCCTGAGTAAAGTAGCTTCTTATATATGTTGGTAAGGCTGCAATCGCAGCTATTCAAAGGGTCCGTGTTCGATCCCCGTCTTGGACATTTTTCACTACGTCGGTTTACGCTTTGAAAAGCAGGATAAAAATTCATTGATGTGATCAATTCAATGATTACAGGCGTAATTCACTGCTGAAAAATGAATTAAAATTAACTATTGTTCTTTATTTTAGAACATGATAAATGCATGTAAGAAGTGCTTGTTTTATGTCACTCATAATTCATAAAACTTTTTAATGAAATCAAAAAATTCATAATTTGAACGTTCGCCATCTCCTTAAATGAAAAACCATGCATTTATTAACAACAGTCTTTTTACTTAATTGGTTTCCTTATTATTTTGTTTCGGTTATTATTTTTCTTATTAATATTTTTGATGGGAGAAACTGTATGATATACATACAGACAACCAATTAGAGACAATCTTCCCAATATCCAATAACAATCGGTCACAAAATGCTTTTAAAACTCAATTTAGCATATAATCCTCCAATGGGCTAGCTCTTCAATAAAACATTACTCTTTCGAGTGGGAGTGGCTAAGCATGGAAAGTGGAACTTTTTCAAAAACATACACGAATCAGAGGGGATAAAACAAAAAAAAAAAGAAGCTGAAAAATTCCACATCGGGGTTATTGACGGAGCTTCGAAAAAATTTCAGGCACAAATATGCTACGCTTCGATATATACAAAAAAAGTTTAAAATTTTCAAAGCTTAGGATGTACGTTCATAACGACTAATGGTCATTTGATGGTGTTATTGACAGCATCGGAGTATGCAGATAGAACAAGAGGGTGGTCGAAGGGGGTGTTTGGAACGTTCGTTGTCGAACATCTGTGGCCTCCATCTTTGACTCATCAGCGGGTCGACCTCCAATAGGAGCTAATGGAAATTTAATAGCGCTTCCATAGAGCAAACACGTGACGCCACAGCATCACTTGCTCTCGGTCTTCCCTGGGTGTGACGTCAGAGAGTGCGCGACAGCAGGCTAGGGGCGCAGTGGATGCATCGGAGGACAGAGTTCGGGCATCGGAATTTTTACTCGGGGCTTAGTTTGTTTTGCGCCAAGGCGTAAAATGTTCGAGATAATATAGTTTATTTGATTGTTATAGACGAAAGTGCTAGTTTGGGGAAGGGCCTGATTTAGCCGTAATTCTGAACAATGTATCGTTCAATATTTATTTATAGGACTATAATTACTCAGAAAAGTGTTATATAATTCTTATAATAGATAAAATGTCATTCGTCATCCAAAACTTTTTCTCTTTTAAATGCAGTTCAGATAATATAATTTATTTCATGGTTATAGATAATAGTTTGGGAACGATCATAGAACTGTACCTAATTTAGCTAAATTATATGACCGTGTACTGTAGATGTATCACCAGTATTTATTTATAATATTCATATCGGTGTTTATTTATAACGTGGCTACAATTACTCAGAAAATTTGTATACTAATTTAGAAGATTGCTATTGATAAAGAGATTTTTTTTTAATGTATTCCAGATAATATAATTTATTTGATTGTTATAGAAAGAACGTGCTATTTTAGGATAACATATGAAGCTGAACATGATTCAGCCATAATACATAAAGTACCATACAAGATTTATCTATAGGGCCTATAATTACTCGCAAAAGTGTTATATAAGAATGTCATTCATAATCGGAAAAATATATATGTATATATATATATATATATATATATATATATATATATATATATATATATATATATATATATATACAGTAAAGCACCGTTTATACGTTTTTCACTTACATGTCTTTTACATTTATACGTCGTTTCAATACGGTCCCAATTCATCCCTATGCATTTTAATGTTGTAATATTTTTTTATACGACGCATAACTTCGATTATATGTTGTTTCTTTCAAAAGGCACTTTCGTTAAACGAGAAAATCTAAATTTTTTTTGAATTTAGAATTATTGGGAAAGAAAATAGATATTCCTATTTCAACTCTGAAAATCATTATCTACGACGATTGAAGATTATTTAATTAAAATCTATCAGTACGTTCAATAATGGAATAAAAAAAGTGTAATCCAAGTTGTGCAACTGATATAAGTTTTGATCATTCTCCCTTTTATTTTGCAATTTTAGAAATGATTATTTTTTTTTTTCAATGCTTTAACTTTTTTTCAATATATAGTGTATCTTAAAAAACCGAAAAAGGTAGGAAAATCAAATTTGTATGATTTCAGCACCCTATTTCTGCGGTCAAAGATTTTACATCTTAGGAGACGACAATTTTGATTGTACGTCGTTCTAGAACGGGCAACTGAAAGACGTATAATCGGTGCTTTACTGTATACAATACATATATATGCATTTAATGTAATAATTCCGCTTATTTCATGGTTGTAGAGAAAAGTGTTAGAGAGAATTTGGAAATAAACGGGCAGCTGTACTTAGTTTAGTAATAGCATATCATAGTGTATTGTTGGTGAATCATCGGTATTTATTTATAATGAAAATATCGATAACACATGGGCTGAAAAGTTCCCGGTCTGGCACACAGATGGCGTTGCAATCGCCGAACCGATGCTTTTTTTAGTAAATACTAATCTTTAAAAGGTAGAAGAAAAAATATTATGACGATTCGCCGTGTGGATAAAACGTTAGAATGGTTTAAGTTGAACGACTTTGTTGATAAACGAAAAATGGATAAACAAGAATTTCAAGAATTGTTATTTGATGGGGAAAAAACACCGTTCAAACAAAAGCTTGGCTTGATAAGCGTTATCCGGACACTGAACTAGGTAAATCAACCATTATTGACTGGTTTGCTGAATTTAAACGTGGTCGTACGGACACCAGTGATGCACCACGCAAAAGAGGTGAATACTCCAGAAAACATAAAAAAAGTCCACAAAATCGTTTTGGGGAACCGCAAAGTGAAGTTGCAGGAGATAGCTCAGACTCTGAAGATATCGAAGGAATGTCTAGGTTTTATTTTGAATGAACATTTATGTATTAAAAAGCTGTTGTCAAAGTAGGTGCCGCGCGTGTTGACTTTTGACCAAAAACAACAACGAGTCGATGATTCTGAGCACTGTTCAGAGCTTTTTCGTTATAAAATTATGTTATTTATTATTAAATTATTATTATTACTTATTTATTAAATTATTATTATTAAATTATTATTATTATTATTATTATTATTATTATTATTATTATTATTATTATTGCTTAATTATTATTATTTATTATTAAAGTTATAAAGTTATAAAGTTATGTTAAAAAGTTAAGTTTTCTTTATTAGACCGGGAACTTATCAGCCCATGTGTTAGTTATTCATAATATGGCTATAAAGACTTGGAAAATTTGCATATCATTTTAGAAGAATATTACTTATCGCTTATTTATTTTTAAATTCGAATCATAGTTTATTTAATTGTTATTGAAAACTTGATGAATTGGTATATTGTATTGCTTATAAGTGATTCTTATACATAAAAAGGCGATAGATGGTATCTGTCAGTCCATCCTACTCAATAAATGAAGTGAAGAAATTTTAAGCTTTGAATTTGTAATTAGTTGCTTTTAACATTAAACATACCGGGAATTTTACTCAAGTTTTATAAAAGTATTATTTCATACTAGAATTTTCATTTAAAACTATTTAACTTTTTCATTTAACTTATTTCTGTGTTATGTATATTTTATTAATTTTATAAAAAAAAAATTCGGTTCGAACGGAAATATTTTCATTTGGCGCCGGTCAAATGACTGGTTGCTGGTATTTTTAGTATTAAATTAATTAAGTATTAAGTTAAACTGAAACTTTGGCAATTTAGTGAATGTTTTCGGACACAGAACACCATTTTTGAATTTTTATTATAATACATTAAGTATCTGCTGCTACTGCAAGGGATTTCTTCGCGATATTTGTAACAAATGAATATTAATAATATTAATACTCCATAGAGCGCTACGCTAAAATTCAAATATAAATACCGTGCCAAGAGACAAATTTTAGCCTCGACCCCAGGTCGCTTGAATAAAGTTACACTGAAACTTTGCCAATTTAGCGAATGTTTTCGAACGCAGAACGACATTTTGTATTTATATTAAAGTATCTGCTATAACTACAATAAATTTTTTTCGTGATATTTGTAACAAATAAACATTAACAATGCTAACTTATTACTTCATAGAAAGCTACGCTAATATTCAAATGTAAATACGGCCAACAGACAAAATTTAGCCTCGACCGCTGGTCCGCTGCTTAAAGTCATCCTTTGGAATTCTAATAACTTAAAATTTTAATAAAATTTGTAAACTGATAGTCATAGTATTATAAACACAACAAAACCTAAAGCCCTGTCAGCCAACACTAAACTGAATGAACAATTATACACTAGTTTTGTTACTAATGAATACACTCCTGCATTATACTGATTACAATGTTCATTACCAAGGCTGCAGCATTACGACAATCACAATTCCATCCTTACAATCGCGTATAAACTGCATCAAATGCAATATGTCCCACATATGAGCCTCATATTACATCTTCATCTCATATCACTCTGCATTATACGGTATATTCCATTCTCGGGGTCATAACATATAACTTCCATTATAAACTCGGCGTCGAGCTCGTATTGTATCCCAACATATATCGTCGCCGTATATTCCCGCTGCTGATTTCAAAAGCCAGTCACAAAGGTAGTAGGCCTACGCTTTCATCCGACCCCCCTCTCCCTCAATGCTTCATAAGCTATTTAATAAATCACCATAATAAACATGAAATCGTCTTCAAAGGCAAGGGACTACAATCAAGTTCCCCACTTCTGTGTATGTCCGGACAATTCTAAGTTGGTTAGATAACCAATATACGTTCGTCGACAAGCGTGGCAATCATTCCGGTATTATCCACTCCTACTGGATCATCTGTAAATCGACATGGGGAGATGAATTAGTTGGGGGATGCGTTGCATCGCATCCCTTTGTCCGGCCAGCACCATCCGGTTATCCAGATAGGGTTCCATATGGTTCCACATTTGCAAGTGAATAGCAGATATTCCTGACTAGTTATGGCTCATCTTCGCTTTTGGAATATACCTACTCTCGCTCTGAGATGTAACTGGAAAGTATAAAGATTTTACCGATATTAAGTCGTATAGTTTTTTTATTCTTAGTATGAAAAACTTATGAGATCGGTTTGATATATATTTTTTCTTCTTCGGTTAAAACTTAACGAAAGAACTATAACAAAGAAACAATAATACATCGTATTATCTTAATAAAGAAAAAAATAATACATAGTGAGAAAAAATGGAAATTTGGAAATTTGACTTGGAAAAACTGTCAGCTGAGACGCTAATAAAAAACTGTTCGTTTTACGAAAAAAAAATATTTTCTTTATAAACAGCGTTATATTGTAACTAGCAGAAACTTTGTAAAGAGAACTATTTATATAACAGATGTCTATAATTATAATCATCTTCTCTTATATATATATACTTACTCTCGCTGTGAAATGTAACTGGGAATTATATAAATTTTACCGTTTTGAAGTCGTATGTTTTTTTTCTTAGTGTGAAAAACTTATGAGATCAGTTTGATATAATTTCTTTTCTTGGGTTAAAATTTAACTCGAGAAATATTAATCTATAACAAATAAACAGTGATGCATCGTAATATCTTTAAAAAGAAAAAAATCCATAGTAGAAAAAAAATGGAAAATTGGAAATTTGACATGAAAAACTCTCCGTTGGGACGTTAATAAAAAAACTGTTCATTTTACGAAAAAAAAAGTATAATGGTATAAACAGAATTAGATTAATAAAAGCAGAAAATTCTTAAAGAGAACTATTTATATAACAGATGTCTAGTTATGGCTCATCTTCTCTTATGGAATATACTCACTCTCACTCCGAGATATAACTGGGAAGTATAAATTTTACCGTTATTAAAGTCGCATGTTTTTTTTACTTTGTGTGAAAAATTTATGAGATCATTTCGATGTATTTTATTTCCCTGTTGGGTTAAAACATAATGTATAACAAAGAAACAATAATACATCGTAATATCGTAGTAAAGAAAAAATAATACATCGTGGGGGGGGGGGAAATGGAGATTTGGAAATTTAGAAATTTGATGTGAACAACTGTCAATTGAAATATGACTAATAAAAAACTGTTTATTTTACGAAAATAAAATTATTTTCTTTATATTAGTATAAACAGCGTTAAATTATAACATGCAGAAACTTCGTAAAGAGAGTTATTTATATATAACAGATGTCTAATAATGGTTCATCTTCTCTTATGGATATACTTACTCTCGCTGTGAAATGTAGGATATATGTATAAATTTTACCGTTATTAAGTCGTATTCGTATGATTTTCTTCTCCATGTGAAAAACTTATGTGATCAGTTTGATGTATTTTTTTTTTCATTGGGTTAAAATAACCAGAGAAATATTAATCTATAACAAAGAAGCAATAATACATCGTAATATCTTAATAAAGAAAAAATAATACATCGTGGAAAAAAAATAGAAATTTGGAAATTTGACGTGACAAACTGTCAGCTGCGACAAAGGATTAAACTAGTTAAAGGATTAAACTAGTTATTTTTAATCTTAATCTGTAAAAAGAAACTGTTCCAAAATGTAAAAGATAAGTCCATAATAATAAAATTAATACTTTTTTTTTGCCTGTCTTTGAACAGCTTAGCAATGTGTCGTGGAAGTCCACATCCACAGTAGATTCTTGTGCGAGTATCCGAATCCGAAAACTCTGCATAAATTATATCCAGTGGTTGGAGTATCCTAGTTGAGATTTTTTTTTTCCAACAGAGCGAAAATATGCCGGAACCAGGACTCGAACCTGGGTACTTTGGTTTGCTGTACCATCGCTCTCCCTACTGAGCTATCCCGACGATATCTTGGCTGGCATATTTCACTCTTATTTTTTGGACAAAGCTGTGAACTGAAGCGCTAATTTCATTCATCCGAGCTATACCTATAGCATTTTACATGATGAATCTAAAATTACACGGAAACTCCTGTATACCATGTAATTAGGTCATAATGAACAGAGGAAAGTATTTTCAACTAGGTAAATTATATCCAAAGGTATATTTATATCCATTAGATTGGGTATAATTTACCTAGTTGAAAATACTTTTTTCTGTTCATCATTATTCTGCATAAAGTCAACCCGAAACCAGACCCAAACTCGACAAAAAAATATTGACCATAATCCCCAAATCAAAGAAAATTTATCCATATTTAATATCTATAATTTAATACAATTATGAAAAAAATAGTCTAGAATCATATCCCTAAAATCAATTTTATCTTTTTTGTAGCAAAATAGACATATAAAGACTCATTCATATTGAAATACAAGGGTAAGTCAAAAGTTATTTGCATTCCTTCGAAAAAAGTTTCAGTGAAAGAGTATTTTGATGAAACTTTGTGGCAGCACTTCAGACATTTATCTGTATCGTGTGACGTAACGGCTTTCAAGTGGCATTTTTGGTTTGTCTGATAATCAGTCGTAAACATGTCTCGATAGCTGCAGGTGGCATCCAAATTGGAAATGCGTGCAGTGTTTCGTTTTTTGTGGGCGAAAATGTGTAACTGCACTGAAATTTATCGGCAGTTGCATGAAGTGTATGGTGAAAAGCAATGTCACGTCAAGCTATCTTGAAGTGATGCAACATGTTTAAGAACTGGTTTAGGTGGGAAGTATAGGATCACCCTCCTTATAGCTCATATCTTTCGCCTTGTGACTTCCATGTTTTTGGTCCCATGAATCGAGGTGAAAGCTGCAACCCAAGAATTGTTATCGGATGTTGGGCGGGATTTTTTTTGCAGAAGGCATTGAAAAACTTGTGCCACGGCTTGACAAATGTGGGGGTCGGGGCAAGAGCGTGCTAAGCCACATTTTTGAACTTCTGAGATATTTCAATTTGAAAATTGGATCCAATACTCAAATCAGCATATATAGCATAAAGTTTTTTCGCCAATGTTTTAGTAACATTTGAGATATTCTGAGTAACAGTATGGCATTACGTTAATCATATTACTGTTACGTTTTTGTAAATTAGCTATCTTCATTGGGGGCATAAACATCTGGGGCAAAAATGAAACCTGTCACATAGGCTGCCACCAAGTGATATTACAAACAAATTATGTGTTGGATATTATAATTTACAATATTAAGCAACAGATTACAGTGTTAGATTTATTTCACCAAAAATGTGGCTTGGCACTTTCTTGTCCCGACCACCTCAAGTGTTTAAATAACGGGGTAATTAAGTCGAAAAGTAGATTTTGCATGGGGCTTTAGGATACAAATAAAGTTATTGTAAAATTTCGATCCTGTTTTTTCTTTCTTAAGCAGTGCATCTGACTTATTGACTTATCCTCGTATATAGTTTTTATCTAAAACAATATTCCAACCTTTCTTTTGAAAAAATCGGGTTAACCCGAACTCGACCCATAAGTATCAACACTCCAACCCTAAATCGAAACGATCAGAGTCAACATGACCCAAACCCGACTCGCAACGAAAAATATTAGCTCCAAGAAAAACGTGTTACCACTTTGAAGGCAGGAGTAAAACTCACCAAAATGATAGAACGTCTTTTTTTGTGCCTAAAGAAGAAAAACAAAGTTGTTTCTAAAGGCCTAGACCATCTGCAAATTTTATGATGTTATTAAGAAGTTCTTTGCTTTTATTGCTTCACACCAGTTTGTTCAATATTTTAATGTGATATATTTTCAACAATGTTATTCATTTTGAAATGCAGTGAATATGTTATATCTCAAGTTATTAAAGAAACAAGTTAAATAGATTTATTTTAATACTAAATTAATTAAAATATTAATATATAAGTACGCTTTAAATAGCGAAATAATAAAACATGAAAAATGAAAAACCTGTTCAGTATTCTGTCCTTGTTAAAAGCAAAGTATATATACTATTGCTACATGTGTATCTTATGCTGAATGCAATTCCTTAAACTTCCCCATATCCCTTTTTCTAAAAATGCTGCTACATATATGTTATGTTGCGTAACAGTCTCCATAGACATCCTTCCCCTAGCAGTTACATGTCCACAAAGCATTGAACATTCTAAAGTACTGCACAGTACCGGTGGCTGAAAATTTATAAATTCTCCACCCTATATATTTATGTTCTGTATATCTATATCTATCGCAGCTCCATATTTATTTTAGAAGAAAGGTAAAAGTTGTCCACTAGCTATAACATCAGAAAAACGATGTTGATGATATGTAGCTTTACAATGTAAGAAAAAAAAGCGTATAGCCTTTTAGGAGGATGGATATTATTGGCTGAAAATCGCTGTTTTGGAGATGTTTTCTAAATACAGATGTTTGAAAATGTGTGAATATTTACAGTCATGTATAGAGTGCCGGTCTTAAGGTAGGTGTAGTGGATGTATTTACAGCCAGGATCTACACTTATAGTGGATCCTAATGACACAAAAAGACATTTTTAAACTTTTCAATAAAAAAAAACTATATAGTTCCAAAGAGCTTTGGACACACACCCTCACTTGGACAATCTTCATTTAAAGGAGTCTTTAAATTATATATGTATGTATATAATCAAATATATTATATATTATTGTAACTTGTACAAGGATGAAATCGTACATTTTTGTGGAATCTGTGCCAATTTGGGCCTGACGATCTTGCCACAGTTCCACAAATATTTCATTAATTCACTGTCTTCCATTTTCATTTATCTTTTCTTGGTTACATTTTCTATAATTTTTTCTTCTTTTTCTGGATATTATTCAAACAGGTATGTGTTTATGTTTCAAATTATGATTTTTAGCGTCTTGCATCCGTGTCGTTTTAAAGAGAAGGTCAACACAGTAAAGAGGATTTTCAAAATGTGTGAATATTTCAGTCACAGGTCATGTATAGAGTGCCAGTCTTAAGGTAGGTGCGGTGAATGCATTTGCACCCAGGATCCACACTTATAGTGGATCCTGGGTGCAAATGAAATAATATATATATAATAAATATATATAAATATATATGTATTAAAACATTTTACGAATAATAACTATTAAGGGAAATCGACACTATATAAATGAACCAATAACTATAATACACTATAAAAATATATATCCAATAATAAAAAATGCACAAATTAAAAAAAAAAAAAAAAAAAAAAAAAAAGAAAAAATAATAAAAGTATGAGAAGAACAAGTTCACGAGCAGAATTTGAAAATATTACAAGAAGAAATGGAAACTTATATTGCGAACACGTTATCAAGGGCAATATTTCATAACTATAAGTAAATCACAATTGATTTTAGTTTGAGTAAAATAAATCATAAAGCATAAATTACTTTACTCAAATTGCCCGATGAACTGCGATACCACATGTGAAAGAATTTGAATTAAGAATGGATAAATTCTCAAAATCAAAACACGATATATATAGTATATAACTTTTGAAAGAAAATTTAAAACTTTAAAAGTGTCTTACATCCGTGTCGTTTTAAAGAGAAGGGTCAGCTCAGCAAAGAGAAGATTGAAAAATCTATGAATACTTCATTTATAGATCATATATACAGCGCCGGTCTTAAGGTAGGTGCAGTGAATGGAAAATACCCAGGACCCACACATATAGGGTCCCCAATGAGACTAAAAGACTTTTTTAAACTTTTCAATAAAATAATTAGTCCCAAAAAGCTCTTCAGATGCAACCACACTTGGCCCATTTGCGTTTAAAAGAGTCTCTAAAATAAAAATTAATAATAATAATTAAAGCAAATACTAATATGTATATGTTTTTTTCACTTTTGAAATGAAATTTAAAACTTTAAAAATGTAATTCATCTGTGTCGTTTTAAAGAGAAGAAAACTGGACACAATTAAGAGGACACAATTAAAGAGGTAAATAGGACACAATTTAGTTCAAAGTAAAGAGGTTTTAGTTAAAGGTAAAGAGGACACAATTTAGTTAAATTCTTTTTTTGGGGGGTGAGGGGGGAACAGGGAGGAGAGATGATATTTGTAACTTATACTACTAACAGACGATATATGCATACTATTTCCACTAAATAAAGTCTTAAAATATTTTATTGTCAATAAAAAAAATCTTGATTTTCGACAAGAAGACAATACAAACACATTTAGTAAGAAAAAGAAACTGGACAGATTATGAAAAGGACACAATTTCGTTAAATACCTAAATAATTTTAAGCATTAAATAAATGATTGACAGACATACTACAATAATCTAAAAAGTAAATTCTACATTTTCACGAGGAGCCAGTTGTCTGTTCCTATTTCATATTAAACAAATATGAAATCATTATAGAACTGCTTTTGTCCTGAGTTTGATTCCAGGTATATCTATCTAGCTTCTGTAATTTTGGGAGGATTTCTACATAAGTAATATTTATCTAAGAAACCAGGCAGTTAAAAAAATCCATTAATTAAAGACTATGCAGAGACAAAGACATCCTTGCATAAATTCAAAGTTAAACAATAAAATTCTCAGTTCTCAATCTTTCTCAATTTCATTAGAGTCCTGCATCGAGTCAGATAACCCGATTTTACACGAACCGACTCGATCCGAATTTTGGATCCGGTCGGGTTGATGCTATTTTTTTTTTTTTTTTTTTCGTTGCAGGTTGGAACGATTTCTGGATAGGTAGTGACTTTCCAGGTTCGGATTGACCCGATTTTTCAAAAGAAAGTACTGGATGTTTTTCAAATGAAAAAAACTATATATTTGAATATGAATGAGAGTGTGTATATATGTTCATTTTTATATTTGAAGGGTGTATATGCAAAATTCATACTCTCCACATAACCTAGTTTTTAGAAAAATGCAAAAAACATATTATTATTAATAAACATGATATATTGGCACAATTTTTGTTTGTGTGATATATTTGTTGCCATAACAACTAGTTGCACACAGTCCTAAACCTGTAATAATTGTGGTAAAGCTAGAATTTAAATTTAAATATGGAAAATATGAGTTTTGCAGCAAACTTTTATGGGTAATGTTAGTTATAAACCAAAATAGTTATAAATTTTAAAAAAACTGAACATTAGTTTTTATTATGTTTTTTGGAGGGTAATAAACAAAAAAAAATCGAAAAACATTTTTTAACCCTTTCACCGTTTGAAGATTTTCCTAGATTTCTATAAATATGTTTGTAAATCCCAGAATATATATAGTTTTTAATCGCAGCTTGATGCTATGATATCTTTTATATCTCCTGATTCTATATATGGCTCAAAAAAGTATTATGTTAAAAATATTTCTGTCTACAGCAATTTTAACATGACTACCAGATACGGAAAAACACGGGCCTAACGCTTAAAGGGTTTTAAAAATAATTTGTGAAAAAATTTTACTATTAGACATGGCTCAACTTCTTCACTGTCATTAAACTAAGTGCAACATTTTACACTACTTCTTACTTCTGTACCTCCCTGTCTGGTTGAATAAGAGAGTGTGAGTTTTGTAGCAAAACAGTTGTTGGATAATGTGAGTTATACATCAAAACGAGATTTTCAGCCTTTTTTTTTTTCAACTTTAAGATATTTTTTAGGGTTCAAATTACTATTACAGTCCAATTCGCCTTAAAAAGACGAACCCGGTGACATGAATAACTCAATACCTTAAAAAAGTGGATAATGTGACTTTTGCATCTGCACCATTCATTTAAAAGTAATTTTTAAGTTAGAGCTATAATGGAAGACTATTTTTTCCATAATTTTATTAAAATGTGGATTAATTTTCTTTCACTTTGGGTTCAGGTTTAATATTTCGGGTTGAAGACTTTGTGTATGTGGTGTTCGGGTCCGTTTTGCGGTTGATGAAAAAAAAAATTGTCGGGTTCGGGTTGATTTAAACAGAATTCGGGTTCTAAAATTCTCTAAATCTAATCCAGACACATGGATGCAATTTTTCATTTAAAATTTTTAATTTTCCAATGGAAACCAAAATAAAATTGGCAAGAATTTCCATCTTGGCGTCAGTAAAAATTCGCCAACTAAACGGCCTTACAACCCATGTTTCTCTCTATGACACTCTCGAGTTTTTACGACCTTTTCAGCCGTTTCTTTTCTATGTTCTACAGCTCTTCGGTTTTACGGCTTGTTGACCGGCCACTATGGCCAACTTCGACATAAACATACTGAACGAGAAATGTACCGTTACGCGTGTGTCCACTCCTCTCTTTTACACCCCTTTTTTTACAAAGAAAAAAAAATAATGTTTTTCGTCGTTTCTTTTTCAATGTACAGCAATATATTTCAAAATACCGTCGCCGCCAGGAAAAATGGTTTGAGTGTCGCAGGAATTTGGGATACTGAAATATAAAACTATCCATATATTTATAATCCAAAATATAGGGCCGATTTTAATAGGGACTATTGTATTTTTTGATTTGTATATAATTAATAATATACTATGATATTTAAAATAGTATTTTGTCTAATTTTGTTGAATTTTAATTAATTTCTTATTCATCTTAATATATTTCGACCCTGGGTTTTTTTTTTCGATATGTTATAAGGAACTTAATATTGTCATTTTTAGACCTTATGCCGACATTATTCGACAAAATAACATATATTTGCTATGAATTGTGATTATGAAGCTCTTCTGATGAATCCATAACGCATTCAAAGATTTTTATTCATGTATTTTCCCTCTCCTGTTTAATATATTTTTTACATATGTTCTTCCATTTTCATTTTAATTGATAAAATGCTATATATATAGTATATACTATATATGATATATAAATAGTATCTATATTTTGTACTATATATAATATAGAGGAAAGTGGTCAACATTGTTTAAATAAAACTTTGGCCCATTGCTAGTATGTTTCACACTATATTTTGCATTATAAACATATTTTAATACTATTTTAAACCCAAATTGAGTAATGAAAAAAATAGATTTTTTAAAAAGTGTCCAAAGGATCATTTTACCTTCACCTAAGGACAAAATGATCCTGCATTTAAAAATATTTGTAATTTTTTTTATCGGCAAAAATAAAGGCTATAAAAGTAATTATGACAATACATAAGTGTAATTCACATCTAAAAAAATACTCCATCAAGTAAACCAAGTCACATTTCTGTACATGAAAGACTGTATATCTAAATAAATATGAAAGGTAGTGCTTACCTTATAACAGATGTTATAAAACCCAATTTTTCAAAGAATTCTATTCAGACGCAACATAATACTGCGATCGCTTAATAATACGTAATACTGCGATCGCTTGAATACCGCCATTACTTTTTCTTCACTTATCACAACTAGTTTATGTGTTACCCTGTAGATAGCGTGACCTGTCTGGAAGAAAAGATATGTGGATCGTTTTGCCCGTTAGGATAATTTTAGGCCACTTTCCCCTACTATACACAATAATGATAACAGTAATAATAATAATAATAATAATAATAATAATAATAATAATAATCTAAACAAAAATAAAAATAAACTTAATAATACTCATAAAAATCAAGGAATATTTTCAGCTATCTTTATAAAGTATAAGCTAGCAAAAGTGTTTATTCAAATCACTCTCAGCTCATCTACGGACGAAGTAAAAATAAAATAAAAATAAAAATGTGTGGAGTAGTTTTGTTGTCGATAAATGGTTATAGCAATAATTTCTTAAGATTTCACAGCTACTTTGATAGTTAGTAATTTTTTTTTTTTTTAGGGAAAATTTGTTTTTCATTTTTGAACCCAATGAACTCAAAACTCAAAAAGACAGATCTTATATTCGAATTTCTGATCCTACAAATTAAATATAAATTTAAAGGAAAAAACTATCTACCCTATTAAAATCCGTGCACGTATCTATCTATATGTAACTTCAAAAACTCGGAAACCACAGGACGCAGGGCTACGAAATTTGGCACACGGGTTGCTGGTAGGTGTGACTGCACAGAAAAAAATAAAACCCAATTTGGGTCGAAAGATTCTTAGGTATGTGCCCAAACAGGGTCATGCCTGTTTTGGTTACCCCTGTGTATCCATTTTGGGCACTGTTAAATACCCATTTTCAAAAAAAAATTATTTTTATTTTTATTTTTTAAACTAACTTTATTTAGTAGCCTATTTATGTGATTTTTACAGTATTAATATTTCGATATAAATATAGTGGTTGCAAAGAACTTGATTTATTTATTAAAAGTTAAATAAAAAAATGTTGCAAATTTGATACTCTAGGCATTTAAGGGTTAATATTATTAATCAGTATGAAGTAATATTTCCCGAATTTGTTTAACCCATTCGCGACGAGCGTCCTTTACATAATTTTTAATCTTTTACCACCGATTTTTCAAAACAAACATTTTCGCCTAATTGAATCGCAGAAATGCAGTCATTAAATAAGGCAAAGCTTACAATAAAAAATAACTGATGGGAATAATCGAGGATTCTGAGCATCTTATGCGTCTCGTATACGTGTCGCTCGTTCCCAAGGGGTTAAAATGTAAGTGATTGGACTGTGATAGAACATTTAGTTTTGAGCATGCAGTCTGAACATATTACATACAGGGCATATGCTTAGATTGATTTTTGTCCAAACCATAGTAACCCACACTTCAGAACTTGACGATATTACTAACCTGGTCGAACTCTCTTTGACGAATTAGACAAGTAAACAAACATCAGCTCTTGCCAACTACGACAAGCTTTTCAAATATTTACCCAAAACAGTCTCAAGCAATAGAATTTTACTGCCCAGATGTCGCCATACACATATAAAAGGCGTCATTCTATTATAATCGCATCAAAATCACGTAACTTGCAAAATGTAATTTTCGTAATTTTCAGTTCATTTGCCATCGAAAACATGTTTTTTTTTTTTTGCTTATAATAAGTAAATTAATAAAATTGATATTATGAATCTTTTCTAAATATAGAATTAAATTAGATTTCTTTCCCCCCCCCCCCCCCAAAAAAAAAAAAAAAAAAAAGTAATATAATTTTTTTTAAAGTCAATTCCTACTTTTTAATCATAAATATATAAAATAAACCCGTGCAGCATGAATGTCCCACACTGTTAAAAATACAGGTTCAACCATTCACCAAAATATTCGTTCAAGCAAAGAACTTCGAACGATTGAACCATTATAATAGTTATAGTAAAATGCCATGGAAAAGAGAAACACCAGTTGAACGACAGTGTCGGTTCAACGTTTGTTATTTTCAGGTGGCAACACCACAGAGCAAGCGTAGCTTTTTTAATGGCGTCGTAAACACACCAGAGATCCCGCTCCCGCAAACAACATGCTGAAGTATATTGTTGCAATCCCAGAAATAATCAAGGTAAGTGTACAAGTGATTATTTTTTATTTTTCTGTTATACACATTCTAATGCATTAATGTTTCTCTCAAATATAAAATTTGTATTGAAACTTGAAAAAATTTTGGGTAGGATCTTGCATAAGCCTAAAAATGTTGTTTCCGCTTCATATACATGAGATGTATCAGAAACAAATGGCTATTTCAAAGCTATTTCTATAGATGTAATAACTTAAATATAATAACGTAGTTCATTTATAACAAACGAAATTAGATTTCGATTTTACTTATTTGTTTTTGTTGACATGTTTACTTCATTAATGAGATGCCTACACAAGTCATTCTTACTATCGCGAGATCTTGATATGAATCCGCATAACTGAATTTTTTATATTGCTTAAACATGACTAAAACATTTTATTCAGATAAATTAAATAATAATAAAAAAAAGTTTTATTGATTTTCTGAACTATTCATTTTTCAAAAGTATATTAAAGACGAAAAAAGTTTTTAAAATTATAAGATAACTTTACATTTATCAAAAGCCTCATTTTGTAAGTAAGCAACAGAAACCTCCAACTCTATTTGAAGGAACAATTTAGTTTTTAAAACTTAAGATTTCATAAAAACTAAAAATAGTGGAATATATATTTTGATTTTTGTTACTAAAGCTATATATTATCACAAAATCCTGATATACGTGTGATAATTTTATTTCTTGCACTAAAGCATGTTTTAGGCACTTTATGTAGTTAAATTTATTTTTAAATGATTATGAAGTTTTTAAACCATGAATTTATCAAAAAGAAATGAAGTTGAGACTGAATATTGAAAAAAGCTTAAGCTTTAAAAAAATCAGGGGATGCTTTACTTCTCTGTAACCATTCGCCAAGCCAGTCTCGATAACTTCTGCTGTGTGGTTTGGCGAATGTGAATGTGACAGTTCGTCTTTTTTATTATTATTATTGTAAGATTTCTTTACATTCATATATAGCTTTATTTTGAATGTAAAGTATAGGCCTCATAGTCTTAATTTGTCATATCATCAGGGACGTTTTCTGTAGTTTCTAAAAGTTTTCAGTTCCTCATACTTTTCAGCTTTACAGAATCCTGCACTAACAAAACAATTTTTATCTGTAGCAGATAATCAATTCCATTCCATGACATTACTAGAAGATTAGTTTTTTTGGCTAGTTCATTCCCGCTGTTGCTTACGTTTCATTATTGATTAAATGTTCTATACTGCATCTGCAAATTACACACAAAACAGAAGATACACACAGGGATAATTTGCTGTATTCTTTCTTACTTAGAATTCATGCTTTGGAAGGACTTTTTATCAGAATTTCGCTTTCAATTTCAAAATCTTCAGAAACTGGTCTGCTGAAAAGCGATAACATTAAATGAAATATTGATCATATGAAGCGATGTTTTTAGCGTGAAGCTGAATACAATTGGTCGGGACAGGGTGATTTTGATAACATAAACTGAATGAAAATATTAACTGGGATCACATTAAGCGGCACATACTGCATTGCTTTTAATCAAAATTCCTAAATTTTATATAAATGAGTGTTTTTTATATAAATTATTTCTTATTTTAGTTGTTGAGAGCAATCAAAACACACTTTATTTCTCAAATGTAAAAATTTAAGAAGCATTCTTAGAAAAACACTTGATTTTTCATTTGCAACATAATCGTTTACTCCCATAAATATGTAAATCCATAGTTTGTGGTTGTTTATATAAAGATTTTTGCAACTTTTATGTGTAATAAGCTAATAACAATGTTTAAAGTAAAAAAGTTGCATTTTACATAGATTAACGAGAAAAAAACAAGAAATTATTTTTATCGTTTCTGATTTTATCGATTTTCAATTTTATTTACAACTTTTAAAAAACTGTGAGTGTAGTACACACAGTATGTATCCAAAACATTGTTTTAAAACAAAATATAAATATGTTACTAAGAATTTTAATTTGTTTTGATATCAAAAAGTAAAATTTCTCAAAATATCAAAAGGTAAACACTGAAAGTTGTACTGTAATAACCAAATTTCCTAAATTTTATATACATGAGTGTCTCTTATATAAATTATTGCTTATTTTAGCTGTTGGAAGCAGTCTGGGCACACTATATTTCTCAAATGTAAAAATTGAAGAAGTATTCTTAGAAAAGCACTTGAATTTTCATTTGCAGAAGAATTATTTACTCACATAAATATGTAAATCCATAGTTTGTGGTTGTTTATATAAATGTTTCTGCAACTTTTATGTTAGTGTGTCATTTCTAGCTGTGTGTAATAAGCTAATAACAATGTTTAAAGTGAAAAAGTTGCATTTTACATACATTAACGAGAAAAAAACAAGAAATTATTTTTATCGTTTCTGATTTTATCAATTTTCAATTTTACTTACAACTTTTAACAAACTGTGAGGTACTGTGAGGTGTTTATAAGGTACGCACAGTATGTATCCAAAACATTGTTTTAAAACAAAATATAAATATGTTTCTAAGAATTTTAATTTGTTTTGATATCAAAAAGTAAAATTTCTTAAAATATCAAAAGGTAAACACTGAAAAGTTGTACTGTAATAACCAAATTTCCTAAATTTTATATAGATGAGTGTCTCTTATATAAATTATTGCTTATTTTAGCTGTTGCAAGCAGTCTGGGCACACTATATTTCTCAAATGTAAAAATTGAAGAAGTATTCTTAGAAAAACACTTGAATGTTCATTTGCAGAAGAATTATTTACTCACATAAATATGTAAATCCATAGTTTGTGGTTGTTTATATAAATGTTTCTGCAACTTTTATGTTAGTGTGTCATTTCTAGCTGTGTGTAATAAGTTAATAACAATGTTTAAAGTGAAAAAGTTGCATTTTACATACATTAACGAGTAAAAAACAAGAAATTATTTTTATCGTTTCTGATTTTATCGATTTTCAATTTTACTTACAACTTTTAACAAACTGTGAGTGTAGTATACACAGTATGTATCCAAAACATTGTTTTAAAACAAAATATAAATATGTTTCCAAGAATTTTAATTTGTTTTGATATCAAAAAGTAAAATTTCTCAAAATATCAAAAGGTAAACACTGAAAGTTGTACTGTAATAGCCAAATTTCCTAAATTTTATATAGATGAGTGTCTCTTATATAAATTATTGCTTATTTTAGCTGTTGCAAGCAGTCTGGGCACACTATATTTCTCAAATGTAAAAATTGAAGAAGTATTCTTAGAAAAACACTTGAATTTTCATTTGCAACATAATCGTTTACTCACATAAATATGTAAATCCATAGTTTGTGGTTGTTTATATAAATGTTTTTGCAACTTTTATGTGTAATAAGCTAATAACAATGTTTAAAGTGAAAAAGTTGCATTTTACATACATTAACGAGAAAAAAAAAAAGAAATTATTTTTATCGTTTCTGATTTTATCGATTTTCAATTTTACTTACAACTTTTAACAAACTGTGAGTGTAGTACACACAGTATGCATCCAAAACATTGTTTTAAAACAAAATATAAATATGTTTCTAAGAATTTTAATTTGTTTTGATATCAAAAAGTAAAATTTCTCAAAATATCAAAAGGTAAACACTGAAAGTTGTACTGTAATAGCCAAATTTCCTAAATTTTATATAGAGGAGTGTCTCTTATATAAATTATTGCTTATTTTAGCTGTTGCAAGCAGTCTGGGCACACTATATTTCTCAAATGTAAAAATTGAAGAAGTATTCTTAGAAAAACACTTGAATTTTCATTTGCAACATAATCGTTTACTCACATAAATATGTAAATCCATAGTTTGTGGTTGTTTATATAAATGTTTTTGCAACTTTTATGTGTAATAAGCTAATAACAATGTTTAAAGTGAAAAAGTTGCATTTTACATACATTAACGAGAAAAAAACAAGAAATTATTTTTATTGTTTCTGATTTCATCGATTTTCAATTTTACTTACAACTTTTAACAAACTGTGAGTGTAGTACACACAGTATGTATCCAAAACATTGTTTTAAAACAAAATATAAATATGTTTCTATAAATTTTAATTTTTTTTGATATCAAAAAGTAAAATTTCTCAAAATATCAAAAGGTAAACACTGAAAGTTGTACTGTAATAGCCAAATTTCCTAAATTTTATATAGAGGAGTGTCTCTTATATAAATTATTGCTTATTTTAGCTGTTGCAAGCAGTCTGAGCACATTATATTTCTCAAATGTAAAAATTGAAGAAGTATTCTTAGAAAAACACTTGAATTTTCATTTGCAGAAGAATTATTTACTCACATAAATATGTAAATCCATAGTTTGTGGTTGTTTATATAAATGTTTCTGCAACTTTTATGTTAGTGTGTCATTTGTAGCTGTGTGTAATAAGTTAATAACAATGTTTAAAGTGAAAAAGTTGCATTTTACATAGATTAACGAGAAAAAAAACAAGAAATTATTTTTATCGTTTCTGATTTTATCGATTTTCAATTTTATTTACAACTTTTAAAAAACTGTGAGTGTAGTACACACAGTATGTATCCAAAACATTGTTTTAAAACAAAATATAAATATGTTACTAAGAATTTTAATTTGTTTTGATATCAAAAAATAAAATTTCTCAAAATATCAAAAGGTAAACACTGAAAGTTGTACTGTAATAACCAAATTTCCTAAATTTTATATATATGAGTGTCTCTTATATAAATTATTGCTTATTTTAGCTGTTGGAAGCAGTCTGGGCACACTATATTTCTCAAATGTAAAAATTGAAGAAGTATTCTTAGAAAAGCACTTGAATTTTCATTTGCAGAAGAATTATTTACTCACATAAATATGTAAATCCATAGTTTGTGGTTGTTTATATAAATGTTTCTGCAACTTTTATGTTAGTGTGTCATTTCTAGCTGTGTGTAATAAGCTAATAACAATGTTTAAAGTGAAAAAGTTGCATTTTACATACATTAACGAGAAAAAAACAAGAAATTATTTTTATCGTTTCTGATTTTATCAATTTTCAATTTTACTTACAACTTTTAACAAACTGTGAGGTACTGTGAGGTGTTTATAAGGTACGCACAGTATGTATCCAAAACATTGTTTTAAAACAAAATATAAATATGTTTCTAAGAATTTTAATTTGTTTTGATATCAAAAAGTAAAATTTCTTAAAATATCAAAAGGTAAACACTGAAAAGTTGTACTGTAATAACCAAATTTCCTAAATTTTATATAGATGAGTGTCTCTTATATAAATTATTGCTTATTTTAGCTGTTGCAAGCAGTCTGGGCACACTATATTTCTCAAATGTAAAAATTGAAGAAGTATTCTTAGAAAAACACTTGAATTTTCATTTGCAGAAGAATTATTTACTCACATAAATATGTAAATCCATAGTTTGTGGTTGTTTATATAAATGTTTCTGCAACTTTTATGTTAGTGTGTCATTTGTAGCTGTGTGTAATAAGTTAATAACAATGTTTAAAGTGAAAAAGTTGCATTTTACATACATTAACGAGTAAAAAACAAGAAATTATTTTTATCGTTTCTGATTTTATCGATTTTCAATTTTACTTACAACTTTTAACAAACTGTGAGTGTAGTATACACAGTATGTATCCAAAACATTGTTTTAAAACAAAATATAAATATGTTTCCAAGAATTTTAATTTGTTTTGATATCAAAAAGTAAAATTTCTCAAAATATCAAAAGGTAAACACTGAAAGTTGTACTGTAATAGCCAAATTTCCTAAATTTTATATAGATGAGTGTCGCTTATATAAATTATTGCTTATTTTAGCTGTTGCAAGCAGTCTGGGCACACTATATTTCTCAAATGTAAAAATTGAAGAAGTATTCTTAGAAAAACACTTGAATTTTCATTTGCAGAAGAATTATTTACTCACATAAATATGTAAATCCATAGTTTGTGGTTGTTTACATAAATGTTTTTGCAACTTTTATGTGTAATAAGCTAATAACAATGTTTAAAGTGAAAAAGTTGCATTTTACATACATTAACGAGAAAAAAACAAGAAATTATTTTTATCGTTTCTGATTTTATCAATTTTCAATTTTACTTACAACTTTTAACAAACTGTGAGGTACTGTGAGGTGTTTATAAGGTACGCACAGTATGTATCCAAAACATTGTTTTAAAACAAAATATAAATATGTTTCTAAGAATTTTAATTTGTTTTGATATCAAAAAGTAAAATTTCTTAAAATATCAAAAGGTAAACACTGAAAAGTTGTACTGTAATAACCAAATTTCCTAAATTTTATATAGATGAGTGTCTCTTATATAAATTATTGCTTATTTTAGCTGTTGCAAGCAGTCTGGGCACACTATATTTCTCAAATGTAAAAATTGAAGAAGTATTCTTAGAAAAACACTTGAATTTTCATTTCCAGAAGAATTATTTACTCACATAAATATGTAAATCCATAGTTTGTGGTTGTTTACATAAATGTTTTTGCAACTTTTATCTGTAATAAGCTAATAACAATGTTTAAAGTGAAAAAGTTGCATTTTACATACATTAACGAGAAAGAAACAAGAAATTATTTTTATCGTTTCTGATTTTATCGATTTTCAATTTTACTTACAACTTTTAACAAACTGTGAGTGTAGTACACACAGTATGTATCCAAAACATTGTTTTAAAACAAAATATAAATATGTTTCTAAGAATTTTAATTTGTTTTGATATCAAAAAGTAAAATTTCTCAAAATATCAAAAGGTAAACACTGAAAGTTGTACTGTAATAGCCAAATTTCCTAAATTTTATATAGAGGAGTGTCTCTTATATAAATTATTGCTTATTTTAGCTGTTGCAAGCAGTCTGGGCACACTATATTTCTCAAATGTAAAAATTGAAGAAGTATTCTTAGAAAAACACTTGAATTTTCATTTGCAACATAATCGTTTACTCACATAAATATGTAAATCCATAGTTTGTGGTTGTTTATATAAATGTTTTTGCAACTTTTATGTGTAATAAGCTAATAACAATGTTTAAAGTGAAAAAGTTGCATTTTACATACATTAACGAGAAAAAAACAAGAAATTATTTTTATCGTTTCTGATTTTATCGATTTTCAATTTTACTTACAACTTTTAACAAACTGTGAGTGTAGTACACACAGTATGTATCCAAAACATTGTTTTAAAACAAAATATAAATATGTTTCTAAGAATTTTAATTTGTTTTGATATCAAAAAGTAAAATTTCTCAAAATATCAAAAGGTAAACACTGAAAGTTGTACTGTAATAGCCAAATTTCCTAAATTTTATATAGATGAGTGTCTCTTATATAAATTATTGCTTATTTTAGCTGTTGCAAGCAGTCTGGGCACACTATATTTCTCAAATGTAAAAATTGAAGAAGTATTCTTAGAAAAACACTTGAATTTTCATTTGCAACATAATCGTTTACTCACATAAATATGTAAATCCATAGTTTGTGGTTGTTTATATAAATGTTTTTGCAACTTTTATGTGTAATAAGCTAATAACAATGTTTAAAGTGAAAAAGTTGCATTTTACATACATTAACGAGAAAAAAAAAAAAAAAAGAAATTATTTTTATCGTTTCTGATTTTATCGATTTTCAATTTTACTTACAACTTTTAACAAACTGTGAGTGTAGTACACACAGTATGCATCCAAAACATTGTTTTAAAACAAAATATAAATATGTTTCTAAGAATTTTAATTTGTTTTGATATCAAAAAGTAAAATTTCTCAAAATATCAAAAGGTAAACACTGAAAGTTGTACTGTAATAGCCAAATTTCCTAAATTTTATATAGAGGAGTGTCTCTTATATAAATTATTGCTTATTTTAGCTGTTGCAAGCAGTCTGAGCACACTATATTTCTCAAATGTAAAAATTGAAGAAGTATTCTTAGAAAAACACTTGAATTTTCATTTGCAGAAGAATTATTTACTCACATAAATATGTAAATCCATAGTTTGTGGTTGTTTATATAAATGTTTCTGCAACTTTTATGTTAGTGTGTCATTTGTAGCTGTGTGTAATAAGTTAATAACAATGTTTAAAGTGAAAAAGTTGCATTTTACATACATTAACGAGTAAAAAACAAGAAATTATTTTTATCGTTTCTGATTTTATCGATTTTCAATTTTACTTACAACTTTTAACAAACTGTGAGTGTAGTATACACAGTATGTATCCAAAACATTGTTTTAAAACAAAATATAAATATGTTTCCAAGAATTTTAATTTGTTTTGATATCAAAAAGTAAAATTTCTCAAAATATCAAAAGGTAAACACTGAAAGTTGTACTGTAATAGCCAAATTTCCTAAATTTTATATAGATGAGTGTCTCTTATATAAATTATTGCTTATTTTAGCTGTTGCAAGCAGTCTGGGCACACTATATTTCTCAAATGTAAAAATTGAAGAAGTATTCTTAGAAAAACACTTGAATTTTCATTTGCAACATAATCGTTTACTCACATAAATATGTAAATCCATAGTTTGTGGTTGTTTATATAAATGTTTTTGCAACTTTTATGTGTAATAAGCTAATAACAATGTTTAAAGTGAAAAAGTTGCATTTTACATACATTAACGAGAAAAAAACAAGAAATTATTTTTATCGTTTCTGATTTTATCGATTTTCAATTTTACTTACAACTTTTAACAAACTGTGAGTGTAGTACACACAGTATGTATCCAAAACATTGTTTTAAAACAAAATATAAATATGTTTCTATAAATTTTAATTTGTTTTGATATCAAAAAGTAAAATTTCTCAAAATATCAAAAGGTAAACACTGAAAGTTGTACTGTAATAGCCAAATTTCCTAAATTTTATATAGAGGAGTGTCTCTTATATAAATTATTGCTTATTTTAGCTGTTGCAAGCAGTCTGAGCACACTATATTTCTCAAATGTAAAAATTGAAGAAGTATTCTTAGAAAAACACTTGAATTTTCATTTGCAACATAATCATTTACTCACATAAATATGTAAATCCATAGTTTGTGGTTGTTTATATAAATGTTTTTGCAACTTTTATGTGTAATAAGCTAATAACAATGTTTAAAGTGAAAAAGTTGCATTTTACATACATTAACGAGAAAAAAAAAAAGAAATTATTTTTATCGTTTCTGATTTTATCGATTTTCAATTTTACTTACAACTTTTAACAAACTGTGAGTGTAGTACACACAGTATGTATCCAAAACATTGTTTTAAAACAAAATATAAATATGTTTCTAAGAATTTTAATTTGTTTTGATATCAAAAAGTAAAATTTCTCAAAATATCAAAAGGTAAACACTGAAAGTTGTACTGTAATAGCCAAATTTCCTAAATTTTATATAGATGAGTGTCTCTTATATAAATTATTGCTTATTTTAGCTGTTGCAAGCAGTCTGGGCACACTATATTTCTCAAATGTAAAAATTGAAGAAGTATTCTTAGAAAAACACTTGAATTTTCATTTGCAACATAATCGTTTACTCACATAAATATGTAAATCCATAGTTTGTGGTTGTTTATATAAATGTTTTTGCAACTTTTATGTGTAATAAGCTAATAACAATGTTTAAAGTGAAAAAGTTGCATTTTACATACATTAACGAGAAAAAAACAAGAAATTATTTTTATCGTTTCTGATTTTATCGATTTTCAATTTTACTTACAACTTTTAACAAACTGTGAGTGTAGTACACACAGTATGTATCCAAAACATTGTTTTAAAACAAAATATAAATATGTTTCTATAAATTTTAATTTGTTTTGATATCAAAAAGTAAAATTTCTCAAAATATCAAAAGGTAAACACTGAAAGTTGTACTGTAATAGCCAAATTTCCTAAATTTTATATAGAGGAGTGTCTCTTATATAAATTATTGCTTATTTTAGCTGTTGCAAGCAGTCTGAGCACACTATATTTCTCAAATGTAAAAATTGAAGAAGTATTCTTAGAAAAACACTTGAATTTTCATTTGCAACATAATCATTTACTCACATAAATATGTAAATCCATAGTTTGTGGTTGTTTATATAAATGTTTTTGCAACTTTTATGTGTAATAAGCTTATGTGTAATAAGCTAATAACACTGTTTAAAGTGAAAAAGTTGCATTTTACATATATTAACGAGAAAAAAACAAGAAATTATTTTTATCGTTTCTGATTTTATCGATTTTCAATTTTACTTACAACTTTTAACAAACTGTGAGTGTAGTACACACAGTATGTATCCAAAACATTGTTTTAAAACAAAATATAAATATGTTTCTAAGAATTTTAATTTGTTTTGATATCAAAAAGTAAAATTTCTCAAAATATCAAAAGGTAAACACTGAAAGTTGTACTGTAATAACCAAATTTCCTAAATTTTATATAGATGAGTGTCTCTTATATAAATTATTGCTTATTTTAGCTGTTGCAAGCAGTCTGGGCACACTATATTTCTCAAATGTAAAAATTGAAGAAGTATTCTTAGAAAAACACTTGAATTTTCATTTGCAGAAGAATTATTTACTCACATAAATATGTAAATCCATAGTTTGTGGTTGTTTATATAAATGTTTTTGCAACTTTTATGTGTAATAAGCTAATAACAATGTTTAAAGTAAAAAAGTTGCATTTTACATACATTGACGAGAAAAAAACAAGAAATTATTTTTATCGTTTCTGATTTTATCGATTTTCAATTTTACTTACAACTTTTAACAAACTGTGAGTGTAGTACACACAGTATGTATTTAAAACATTGTTTTAAAACAAAATATAAATATGTTTCTAAAAATTTTAATTTGTTTTGATATCAAAAAGTAAAATTTCACAAAATATCAAAAGGTAAACACTGAAAGTTTTGCTGTAATAACCAAATTTTCTAAATTTTATATAAATGAGTGTCTCTTATATAAATTATTGCTTATTTTAGCTGTTGCAAGCAATCTGAGCACACTATATTTCTCAAATGTAAAAATTGAAGAAGTACTGTTAGAAAAACACTTGAATTTTCATTTCAGAAGAATTATTTACTCACATACATATGTAAATCCATAGTTTGTGGTTGATAAATGAGTGTCTCATATATTAATTATTGCTTATTTTAGTTGTTGCAAGCAATCTGAGCATAAGGGTGAAAATAAGCACTGGCCAGTCGGCGATTAAACTTTAAAAACTGGCGATTAAAAATATGGAAAGAATCGGCTAAATGCAGGATTTCCCGATTATCATTTTCCCCTAAATTTCGTGATTTTTCCGCATCTGTTCGAGGAAAATCATAATTTGTACGTGCCCGCTGGAAGAAATTTATGATTTTCCGTACATAATCGACAAAATCTATGATTTTTACACGTCCAATTGATAAAATTCATGATTTTTACGAATGCGATCGACAAAATTCATGATTTTTACGAATGGGATTAACAAAATTCATGATTTTTACGCACATAGTTGGTGAAAATCATGATTTTTACGCTCCCGAATGACGAAATGTAAGATTTGTATGTTGCCGATCTATGAAATTCAAGATTTTTACGTAGCCAATCGACAAAATTCAAGATTTTTCTGCACCCGATCGACGAAATTCGTAATTTTTCCGTGCCCGTTCGAGGAAATTCATGATTTTTAAGCACCCGTTCGAGGAAATTCATGAATTTTACGCGCTTTGTCGATAAAATTCATGATTTCTACGTGCCTGATCAATACAATTTATGATTTTACGCGTCCGATCGATAAAATTCATGATTTTGGACATGAAATCTGGTATAAAATATATGTTAAAAATGATAATAAATAGCAATATTCAAGATTTGTGTACCTACAAACAATATAATGGGTACTTTTCCATTATATGGACACCATGCCATAATGTAATGTAAAATGTATTCTTGGCGACAATGGTGTCCATATAACGGAAAAGTACCATATAATGTAAATATTTCTTAAATATTAAGAGTTTACTAAGAAATGAAAACATTCAGAGACGTGTTAGATGTATGCTTTCATCAAAACAATTATAATTTGTAAGTATGAGTTTAAAAAGAAATCTCCATTTTCTCACATATTATGAGTTTTATTGTAGTAATCGGAACACCGTACGAATAAATAATAAACGGACTATAAGAGTTCCAATTTTGTATTATGTGAATTATTTTCTGTACTATACAAACAAAAGGACAGAGCTCTAAAAAGGCAATTTCCATTTGGATCGATTTGGCAAACATTAAATGAGCCTAAATTCATTTTTAACGCTAAAATTAAAATCGACACCTAGGTATTTATACACAATACAACAAATAAAATAAATACCTCCAAAAAAAGGTAAAAATTAACTTTTTTACTCACTGGCCACTGGCCAGTACATGGATTTTTTTTACTCGCCAGTGTTTTTCAGTAGTGGCCAATAACAAAATGGAGGCAATCGAGCAATTTTAATTTTAAAAAAAGTAGCAAACTGGCAAGAAAGAAAAAACGCACAAATCAGTAGCAGGAATGTATTGTGAATTTTGTCAGTCGATCGGTTGCAGAAAAATACCCAAAATTCTGCCATCACCGTCAGGCATGTGAAAATATCTCAAAATTCCTCTATTGGTCACAGAAAAATATTGCTAAATGCATCAGTCAGTCGCCACAAAAAAAAATCTCAAAATATTTGTACTCGTACAAAATTGTGAATTTCGTCTATATATTGCAGCTAAATAGCAAAATTCGCTGATCGGTTGTGAAAAATATCATGAATTTTGTCGAACGGGCGCGTAAAAATCCTGAATTTTGTTGAACGCGCACGTAAAAATTTTGAATTTCGTCGAACGGGTGTGTAAAAAATTATTAATTTCATCATTTATGAGTGTAAAAAACACAAATTTCGTCGAACAGGCACGTAAAAATCATGGATTTTGTTGAATAGGCGGATAAAAATCATGAATTTCGTCATTTGGGAGCGCAAAAATCACGAATTTCATCAAACGGGTGCATAAAAATCACGAATTTCGTCATTCGCGAGTTTAAAATCATGAATTTCGTCGAACAGGAGCGTAAAAATCATGAATTCCGTTGATCGGACGCGGTAAAATCTTGACCTTGTTGACCTTAAATCTTGTCAGTCGGGTGCATAAAAATCATGACTTTCGTCATTCAGCAGTGTAAAAATCCTAAATTCCGTCGATCGGGTGCATACAAATAATGAATTTTGTCAATCGGGAGTATAATAATCATGAATTTCGTCGATAGGGTGAGTAAAAATTATGAATTTTATCGAATCAGACGCGTAAAAATCATGTTTTTTTTTTTTTTTCGAACGACCTCATAAAAATCCTGAGTTTTGTCGATCAGGGACGTAAAAATTATGAACTTCGTCGAAGAGGCACTTAAAAAATCATGAAATTCGTCGAAGAGGCACTTAAAAAATCATGAACTTCGTCGAAGAGGCACTTAAAAAATCATGAACTTCGTCGAAGAGGCACGTAAAAATCACGAGCTTCGTCGAAGAGGCGCATAAAAATCGTGAATATCGTCGAATGAGCGCAGGAAAATAATGAATTTCGTCGATCGAGAGCGTAAAAATCGTGAATTTTAGGGAAAAAAAGGAAATCTGAAAATTATGCTTTTGGCCGGTTCTTTCCATATTTTTAGTCGCCAATTTTTCAAGTTTAGTCGACGAGTGGCGACTGGCGAGTACTTATTTTCACCTTTAGTCTACAGCAGATTGTGAAAGGGGATTGAGTCTCGTGAATACAACAAAAACTGATTTGAGAAATAGACTGACAATCAAAAATTTAAGTAACTTAATTATGATTAATTTGGAAGGGGAACTTTGAAAAAAATTTCCATTTAAAAAAGCATTTGATGTGTGATGTATGGCCAAATCTCCAGAGGGTCAATCTTACAGAGTAGTGTACTGTATGTATATTGTATAATTAAAAATAATACTCATTTATATAGAAATTATGTATAAAAAAAAGTTTTTTTTTCTTGGCTAAAGCTATTTTTATTTGGCTAACAATTATTGGCGGCAATTAGCCAAAAAGCAACAAATCTCTTTTTCCTAGATTAAACTCTAAATAATTACAGCTCAAAATAAGAAAACAAATCTACTGTTCTTATTTTTTTATATATATAAAGTAAAATCAGAAAACGGTTAAATTTCTCATTGTTCAACTATAATTTGTTGCATATATTTAAGTAAAATTGTGTTTTCTGCAAAAATAACAATTTTATATCTTAATAATGTCACCCTTTTATTATTAAAACAGGTGGAGAAATTAACCAGATGCTTGGGGCTATTCCATTTAACCCAGCTGTTGGATGAGCATTTTACTCGACTTTTGGATGACCATTTTACCCGACTGTTTGATGACCATTTTACCAGACCTTTTGGTAGACAGAATGCTGCATTCTCATGAAACTGTACTGTAATTAAATTGGTTAATATTAATCTGATATTTATATATTTTTTAATAAATATATAATTTGTAATTTTCAATAAATGGAGCAGCATACTGCAACCCAACCGAATTTTTTTGCTATTTTATTGTGTCAATGACCATTTTTCTTTTAGCTATTGTAGACCTGTCATTGGTGACTATTTTTAACTGCTATTAAAAAAAAAATCTTTGTCACAGATTATTATTGTTTAAAAATACTGAATAGAAATAATATAACAAGCAAAATAATCTCCTGTGTCAGCACTGTTGTGTATTTTTTTAAAAATTCAATTTTTATTGTTGCGAGTTTATCTTGTGTAATTGAGGTGCATGCTATAGAGATATAGTTTTTTAAATAATTTTCAACCTAACAGTAAAAATGAAAATTATATATGTATATTACATGGATTTCTAGGAAATTAAACCAGCAATATCTAGAAAGTTAAGTTTTTATTTAATGCTAATTTTTAAATAAATTAATAAGTAATAATAATTTTTCAGAATTGAGGTTTTGGGCAGTACATGTGAATTTTACTGCCTAAAAGTTCTGAAAATTCTATTAAAAGTATAAAACCTAAAATAGTGAAAATATATAAAATTTCCATATGTGTAACCATTGCACCTTTATTATAAACAAATTTATAGGAATATTTTTTACTAATTATTAAATAGTGGAGTACCAAGTAATTGTGTGCAAGAAAGAATTGCTGATGTGAACATGAAGTGTGCTTAGGAGTAACACTTCTGTGTGTGTGTGTGTGTGTATGTGTATCTATATATATGTTCATAAACATGCATCTTGATCATATAATGATATTTTTTGAAATTTCATTTATTGTGCACCTTTTAAAGACAATTTTCTTAAATTCAAAAATTTTAAACAATAGCATTGTTTTAAAAAATATATATAGAAAAAGTTCAATCAATCAATATATATGAAATTAAAACATTCTTTAACCCAACATTACTCATTTGATAAGTGAAATCTGTCTATCAAAATTGGTTTTTGCATGTTGTAACAATTCCTCGAATATTCATGTTTTCTAAAAGTACCTTATTTTCTTTTGATTAAAAAATTGGGTACTTTTATGTTATAGTAACCCCCGAGGATGAATCGCTAAGCTAAGCGACCAAGATTTATCGCAGTAAATACATTTTTTTTTTTCTGAAGCTGGCCAAATTTACAATAATAAAAGGAATTCATCTCCTGAAAATGTAGAACAATGTAAGTGTTTTTGCACTATAATTTACAATATAACAAAGTTAATTATTTTTTTTAATTGCATTTATTGTATTTTCTGTTTCTACACACTGCTTCTTTATTCAAAATCATAGTATTTTCTTACAGATTTAAAAATCCCTTTAAGTACCAAGTATTGCATATATTATACATATATTCAAATCACTTTTTACAGATCAGTTAAATTTATTTGTCGACAAATATGCTTAAAAACCGAAATTCTTACAACAACTCGATATTGGCTGAGTACTGATTACTTGGTACGGCTCTATTATTAAAATATTACTTTTTTTTTTTTTTTTTTTTTTTTTTTTTTTAAAATAACCACTCACATGTGACCACATATTTACATCATTATCACTTTAAAAATTAATATCCTCGGCGCCAGTGAAGGTGGGCACCAGTTGTAGAGTGGATGTCTTTTAATCTTTCCAAATCTTACAACTATTATTCACTGATTATCGCATTTTTTAAAATTATTACTGTTTACAATTTGCTTTTATTTTTTATTTCGAATTTTTCCCCTTTTTATCTAGAACTTTGAAACAGAAAAGATACCCATTGAATGTTAGTAAAAAATAAAGAAAAAAAGTAACGAAGGAGAAAAATAAGTAAAAGGAAACATTTGAAAGGGTGCCATGAAAGTCTTCAAAGGGCGCCAAGGTGCCCGCGGGTGCCGCGTTGGACAGCCCTGCTCTACGCATTTAAGGATTAAGAGAGAATTGATAGCATCTAAAAATCAGACAATACGGTTTGTGAAAACTGATTAGTACGTTTTAAAACTTCTTGAAACGTACGGCAGAAAAAGATGCTTTAAGTTTTTTTAATTTAAAAATGGTTATTTATAAATATTTTTTTTAATCTAGAAATCTATTGGTTTCTGAGTTTTCTAAATTTAAAGAACAGTTTTTCTAATCGTCGGTAAATCGTAAGTGGTTATTGTGTTTATTTTTAAGTAAGTGGATTAAAAATAACCACTTAAATAATTGCATTTTTTTTCACCAATGATGTTATAACATCATTGGTGAAAAAAATGCAATTATTTTGTGTAATTAAATTTGAACCAGCTGTTTATATTTTCTTTTTAAAATATATTTCAAAGACGATAATTAAAAATTAAAACTCTAATAATAATAATTTTCAGTTTAATGTTAATAAGAAAATTAGTAAGCTTCTCTAGAGCAATATAATCTCACACAATCTGAATCTTAGTTCATTAACTGCATCATAAAATGATAAATTAAACACCAAAATCCTGGTTCAATCTGGTATAACCTTTCCCCATAAAATACGTTTAGAGAAAAACCTGGATCATGGTTCAACAATTCACCATAAAATGGATTAGAAAAAAATCCTGAATCATGGTTATACCTTTTACCATTAGATTAGATAAAACCCTATCATGGATCAACTTCTCACCATAAAATTGGATTCGAAAAAACCTTGAATTATGGTTCAACCTTTCACCATTAAATTGGATTTGAAAAAATCCTGAATTGTGGTTCAACCTTTCACCATTAAATTGGATTAGAAAAAACCTTGAATTATGGTTCAACCTTTCACCATTAAATTGGATTTAAAAAAATCCTGAATTGTGGTTCAACCTTTCACCATTATATTGGATTAGAAAAAACCTTGAATTATGGTTCAACCTTTCACCATTATATTGGATTTGAAAAAATCCTGAATCATGGTTCAACCTTTCACCATAAAATTAGTTCAACATTTCACCAATATAGTGGTATTTTCAAAAGCACCATAAAAAGGGTGAAACTTTTCACCAAGATCGTAGTTGCAGCTAAATTTCAGCTACTTTTCACCAGTTTTTTGGTGAAACGTCGAACTTTATTTTTAACAGTGCACGTTATCTTTATTGAACATTATTTTATAATCATCGTTGCGGTATTTTATTTCTGTGGCATCACTAATTTGAGATAAATCTTTCATTTCATTTACGAAAACAATGGGAGGAATTTTTTTCTCCCATTTAAAACTAAAATTAATTAATTTAATTTAATTAATTAATTAATATTTGAAAAAACTGTATTAACATAAAGTGTCATCCACTACAAGTTTAAAAAAATTTATTTGAACTTGAGTGGATGAATAGATTTTATTAACGATTGAAAATTTGAACAAGATATATATATAGAGAGTGTGAGCTAATAATAGGAATTTAAAAAAAAAATGATCCAATGCAAATGCAACACGTTTAATTGTGCTACGCCAGCTAGTAATTACTAAATAATAAATATTTTAGATAATTTTATTAACTAATACAAGTTAAAATCGTCGGAAAATCTAACTATCCATATTTACGAAATCTCAAAATAACAATTTTGAATAAAATGACTTTACGATGAATATGATTTGAATAGAAATGATTGTATGAAACGATTATATAAAGGATGGCTTTAGTCCCTCTATATTGCAGTAGTTGAAGTTCTTTTTATCATGAATTTGTACTAGCACAAACGAATGGGGTTTTGTTTAATATGTTACAAATTAACTAAATTTTAAAGTGAATGAATAAAAAAAAAATTTTTGTTGGTCTATTAAAGATATCTAACCCCATAAAAGAAACTCCACTGCATTAATGATCAGAAATATCTATGAGAAAAATCTAGAAATTTATTTTATTCGTCTGACTGATTTTAGTTTTCTTTAAGAACTTAGAAACAGCTGTCCCACATGTAATTCTCAATCTCCTCCCTCTCGTTCAAAAAGCGACTACTGACTTAAATGCCGACAAATATAAAGTTATAACTTTCAAAATGCGAATGGCAACGCAGGGGAAATTTCAAAATACAGTATTAAAAAAATGCCAAGGAGACAGAACCGCGTTACATAGAACGAAACGACCGGACATAATCCGAAAAATTCCTAACCTTATAAAGTCGGATTTCTTCTATTGAAGTTTATTTTTCTAAATCTTTTAAGATCATAGTTGACATTCTGTATTTTTTTTAAACTTTTTTTTTTCTTACTTAAAGAAAACTATATGTTTGCTGCCATTTGAGATATCACGTGATATGTTGGGTCAATCTGTGTCATCTTTCGTTTTTGTTATTTTTTTAGAGGAAAATAGATTTCTGAAGTAAAGCGGGCGTGTCTTTTCTTAAAAGTATCGAGTTTTTGTCAAAATATTAGATGGTTTCAATTCCACTATCGTCCTGTTAGTCTTTTGATTCTATATACACTGAGAGAAAGTTTCTTACAGTTGGTTGATTTTTAGTATTTTTTCGTTTTAATGCTTTCTGGAGTTGAGCTTTGCTTTATTATTTTTTATGTCAATATTTTAAACTTTGAGAGAGGTGTTTAAAGTTTTCAACTTATTGCCCCTTAAAGAATAGATATTGATATCTGTCCCAGCGCTTGCTTGGAGTTTTGATTCAACTCCTTTGATGCTACTTTATTTATTTTTATTTTTATTTATTTTTCATAGAGATGGATAAATTTGTTGCAATATGCAGTGAGTTTCGAAAGACTAACATTTAAGAAAGAACAAAACTAATAAAGTAAGATTGTACAATCTATAACAAAAAGAAGAAAGAAAAATCATGCGTCTAGCATAGATTATAAAACACTTTCCAATACTTCCAAAATAATTTAACTAAACTTCACTGTTCAATAAGGTACCTAAGATACCTAAGTAAACATTTAAGAAAACGCGAAACATTTTCGAAAATCAGATTTTAGCAATTACCGTCCACAGATGGAAAAGTATTCCAGTTCTTTTCGGCAGCCCTGTATTTGTTCTATCACTGTAAAAAAAAATTCCTGAAAAAAAAAACGGAAATTGTACTGGCAATCGAGACGTCAGTACCCTTTCCGTATTTTAACGGATAAAAAACTCCGTAAATTCCAGGAAATTTTCCGTGATTTCTGAAATATCCGTTTTTAACTTTCCGTTTATAACAGATATCTTCCGTGAATTTTCGAAATTTTTATGTCGTTAAAATAAAATTTATAGGACCAAAAAAAAAAAAAAAAGTTACTTCGCAAGGACAACCTTATAAGGGATAGATACATTTCTGCTTTTTGTTTTTATCATTCCTGAAATTTACAGTAAATAACCAACCCTTGCCACGAACGGAATCGAACCCGCAATCTTACCGTGTACTAAACTGATGCCCTAGACCACTGCGATATGACTTGTCAAAACACCTTCTCAAATGTTATTCCTTATTTCAGTCGCTTTTTATGATGCAAAAACTTGAGGTTTCATCGGTAGATGGATTATTTCAGAGTTACAATGTTTTTAATATTTTCTTTTCATAATTTTCAATATTTTGCTGTATTATTTGATGCCTTATAACAGATAAATTTTAATTTGTTATGTATTATATGCGTAAAACATTGTATTAAGAGTATTTTGCAATAGTACCAACATTTTCTTTTTTCGAAGCTATACCTTTTTGTTTTAATCATCTTTTTGGTAATGGAATCACATGTTTTTGTGTGCACTTTTATTTTAATAGTAAATTTTGTCTCCTTTTCAATAAAGTTTAATTCGGAATTTGTACAGCAATTTTTCGCGAATTTTTTGCGACTTTTAGAGATTTTTCAAATTTTGCGGCGATTTTTCGACATTCATAAAAAGAATACTGTTTTAATGTTTTAGTCTAATATAGTAATTTTTGTTTTCTGCGATTTTTGAAATTTTAGCTGTTTTTCATGTGATTTTTAGTGTCTTTTCTTGATTTGCTGCGATTTTTTCCCATTAGTAAGAAAAATCCGGTTTATATATTCTAGCCGAATATAGTGAATTTTTTCACTTTTCAATAAAATTTATTCGGAGTTCCTGCAGTGGTTTTTAAAACTTTCACGATTTTTAAAGTTTTTTTTAGCGTTTTGCACGATTTTTTGACGGACTCGGGCAAAGCCGGGCGGGTCAGTTAGTAAATAAATAAGACACGAATTTAATAGATATGTAACCAAACTATGCGCTTAAACGCTCAAATAATCAAAATCACAAAGATTTAATTAAATAGGGAAATGTTTCGCGATTGATCGCTTGATTCGGCTAATACGAAAGTAGCAAAATTTCTTTTTGATGGAGTTGCTGAGTAATCTAAGAAAATATACTAAATGTAAGAAATATATTATAGTTTTAAATAAAAAACAAGTTTCATTTATGGCCTGTACACTGGGAAGTATATCGGACATCTTTAACCCGGGCAATTGTATGGTTAGTTCTAAATAACTTTTTGAGAATAGAAAATGTCACTATTTCTGGTTGCTCGACATATAAAATATCTTTATCATGAATAATAAAAAACAATGTACTCTTAAAATGTTTTATTATTTGTTTTCGGCATTCTTTATGTATCTCTATATCTTGACAATTTTAAAGTGTTTCAATAGAAAGTTTAAAAATATTTACAGTAATAGAAAAACAATTGTATTAAAATATTTTGAGATAAATGCGGCCTCAAGAGAATGCTAAGGGAAGGGGGGGGGGGGTTGCTAAGATATTTTGACGATTTTAAAGTGTTTGAAATAAAAAGTTTTAAAATCTTTAGAGTAATAGCTATATACTATTGTATTAAAATTAAAAGAGCATGAGAACTAGAGAGGGCTGAAGGGAATACTAAGAGGAGAAGGGGTTGCTAAGATATTTCGACAATTTTAAAATGTTTGCAATAAAATGCTTTAAAATCTTTTCAGTAATAGCTATACTATTGTATTAAAAAAGCATGAGAACTAGAGGGGGCTCAAGAGAATGCTGAGGGGGGGGGGAGGGTTACTAAGATATTTCGGTAATTTTAAAGTGTTTGCAATAGAAAGTTTTAAAATATTTACAGTAATGGCTATACTATAGTATTAAAAGAGCAGGAGAACTAGAGGGACTCAAGAAAATACTACGGGGAATGAGGTTACTAAGATATTTTGACATTTTTAAAAGTGTTTGCAATAAAAAGTTTTGAAATCTTTAAGTAATATACTATTGTATTAAAATATTATGAGAGCTAGAGGGGCTCAAGAGAATGTTAAATAGGGAGACGGCTCAGATACTTTGACAATTTTAAAGTGTTTGTAATATATATATATATATTTTTTTTAATTTTACAGTAATAGATATACACTGCTCAAAACAATTAAAGGATATTTCAGTTTTAGGTGGATTTTGTATCTGGGAAACTTTTTAGCTGATTGATACATGGTCGACAGACATAGTAGGTTATATGAGAATAAATTACACATGTTTGGCAGAAAAAAATGCATTTTATTGCGCATTTGTGTACAAAAGGAAAAAAACACAATTTGTGCATATGAGAAAAAAAGAATAAGAAAAGGTGTTTTCTTCAAAGAAAATCATTTTCAGTAGGGAGTATGGTTTCCACGGGCGGCCAGCAACGTTGAACACCTTTGAGGCATGGACTCAATGAGGCTATTAATGACGAGTTGGGGTATTCTGCCCCACTCTTCCAGAAGAGCTCTTTCCAGTTCTTGGAGAGTTTGTGGGGGTTGTTGGCGGCCAGAAACTCGTCTTCCTAGAGCGTCCCAAACGTGCTCGATTGGATTCATGTCTGGAGAACACGCTGGCCATTCCATTCGAACGATTCCTTCCTCGAAAAGGAAATCCTCCACCAGGTTTGCACGATGTGGCCTGCAGTTATCGTCCATTAAAATGAAGTTATCTCCGATTGCTGCAGCGTAAGGGACTACAATAGGTCTGAGGATCTCATCCCTATATCGGCGACCAGTCAGAGCTCCATCTCGAATGATGTAGAGGTCAGTGCGCCCGTCAATGGAGATGCCACCATACACCAACACTCCTCCACCGCCAAATCTGACACTTTCGTGCACGAACGCAGGATTATTCCTACTGCCACGGTCCCTCCAGATGAAAATACGCCTATTATCCGGATGCACAGAAAAACGGGACTCGTCAGAAAACAGAATATTGCTCCATTCATTTCTCCTCCAGTTGACATGCTCGGTTGCCCACTCCCTGCGGTCGCGACGATGCCTTGATGTTAATCTAACACATACCATCGGTCGGCGAGCATACAGACCTACAGCATGGAGCCGGTTTCGGACAGTCTGAGTTGAAATCGTGGTGCCTGTAGCCGAGCGAAGGTGTTGTTGGAGAAGAGTAGCGTTCATGTTTCGGTGTCTCCGAGCTGTTAACGCTAAATACCGATCTTCATTGGGCGTTGTTGCCCGTCTACGACCTTGCCCTGGTCTTCGGCCTGCACATCCATTCTCCAAAAAACGGTTCCAGATCCTGGAAATGACACTTTGTGACACTCCAATGGCTTGCGCTACTTCGGCTTGAGTTTGGCCCCCTTCTAACCTACCAACAATTCTCCAAGCTTCTGAATCTGTCAAATGACTTCGCTGAGACATCGTACTCATCGAAACAAAGCAATCGCTGAATGCCGATCATCCTTGTCTTCATTCTCTTTTATCCAGTTGAAAGTCAAATTTCATTCGCTGCCGCTGAAGCGACGTTTTTGACGTCGAACTCAAAATTTGCATACTCCACAGTTTGAAAACCAGAAAAATTTGCATTTGTGATTCTCTTCTTCTATTTTCGGCAAAAAAAATTTCGTTTATATCTTTATTTTATATAAAACTTCAAATATCCTTTAATTGTTTTGAGCAGTGTACTATTGTATTAAAATATTATGAGAGCTAGAGGGGCTCAAGAGAATGTTAAGTAGGGAGATGGTTCAGATACTTTGACAATTTTAAAGTGTTTGTAATATATATATATATTTAATTTTACAGTAATAGATATACTATTGTATTAAAATATTATGAGAGTTAGAGGAGCTAATGTTAAGTAGGGAGACTGCTCAGATACTTTGACAATTTTAAAGTGTTTGCAATATTTTTTTTTTTAATTTTTGTAGTAATAGATATATTTTTGTATTAAAAGATTATGATAGATACAGGGGGCTCAAGAAAATGATAAGGGGGATCTTATACGCCCTGGTTACGCTTATGGTAATATAGGCGAGTTTAAAACAATTGGCAACAAAGGCTCATTTTTTTATCTTCATATCTAATATTTTACAAAAAGCTCACTCAACGCAATTCCCAATTTAATTCTATACATTCCAAATAAAGTTTATCCATCCAATATGACCACATGTTTCTGATCTATTTTCTAAAATAGAATAAGATGACCGATGATCGAAAAAAAACGCAATAAACGCAGCATCTTTATAAAAAGGACGAGAAGGAAATTGAACATTTAAACGTCAAAAACATTTCCCATTTTGAAAAATTCCAATTCAGTTTCATCACTTAAAAATTTCAGCTGCAATCGATAATAAAAGAACCCACATAGAAATCGTGGTCCTTTAAAAAAAAAAAAAAAAAACTTACGAGTATCCGTTTTCTTTTGACCCCTCCCTCTTTTTTAAAGACTCTCTTTAAGCTGTTTTTGAATCTGGCAATGCGCTAAAGCCATAGCATGAATTGGATTTTAAAACATCCAAATAAAAAGTTGCTATTTATTTTTCTTAAAAAAAGCTAGGGAAAGAAATAAGGATATGAGTAAAAATGCTCCAGATTGATTCGACTAATTATTATAAGTCAAACGATACTGTAATTTTTTATTATTATTATTGTATTGTTTTAAGAATTTAATATGTGGTTAGGCATTTATTTTTATGGGGCTTTTTCTCTCTTTTTTAAAACTATTTTGATGTAAAATTTAAGGGGACGGTACGCTTTAAAAACTATTTTTCTTTATGTTATTTCAACAACAAAAATTTCAAAAAAGTATTTTATACCATAATTTTAATAATAATAATAAAAAAACAAATCAGTAAACTAAAATACACCTAAACTTACTGAACCCTGTTCAAAGAAAGAATTACCTATAGATTCTGAAACAGAAGAGCATAGAAACAACAGAAAAATCCACATACAGAAATAGTTTATTGTAGCCAAAGAAAGCGAGAAGCTACGGTAATCCACCGTTTTTGGCTGCTTTTCAGCCTACACAGATCACATGTCAGTTTGACAATTTGTGGAAACCAGCCTATCTTGATCCTGTGGCCGCCAAGAGGGGTGGAAGTGGAAGTATCGCGGATTGTCTGTTTCGTTGGCTGCGAGTAGTTGCCTAAACCGACAATTCCTCTGATAAGTGCCTTAACAAAAGTGGTATTCTCTGTATTCAACGCTACGAAGTCAAAACAATTTACAAAGTTAACGAGAGTTTATATGCATGTTAAGTATGTGTTCCTATGAGAGTCGTAATTTTTACGACTGTCCATTCTTCTCCATATGTCCTGTGGTCATCAACAAAAAAAAGGTGAGTCTCAACAAAAAAAAGGTGAGTCTCAACAAAAGAAAGAGTCGACGAGTGACCTGTCATCGACGTCCTCGGCTGACCTCTCATCTTTAGACATGCTAAGAAAGTCCTAAAAGATTAAAGCGAGCGAATGACCACAACAGACGTTCCGATCAGGAGAAAAGTAGTCTGTTCGCTTCTTTAGAACTAGTTTAATAGTATGAAACTTTGCTATTGAATTAATAGCAATTAATGAAGCTTTTTTTTTTATTCAAATAAGCTTGCTATGGATTTTAAAAAAGGACAACTTATCCCTTCCGACTCGAAATCAGCCTTAGAAGCAATAAAAAAAAAATGGTGTAATTATCACAAACGTACTTCAACAACTCCATAGCGAAGGAAAAACTTGTGTCCTTCAATTGGACACCTGCGCAGGTAAACATTGAGGGCAATGAATGTAGCAGACATATTAGCAGGTTACGTACACTCCTTGGAATTTGCAAGGTGTCTACCACCGCTATTTAAGATCAGAAAATGTCTATTAACTATTTAAGTCGCAAACATTTTAGTCTATGGTCGTTTAATAATAGACCACAGACGTCTGAATACTTGGGCTATGCGGTGACAGAAAAATGGGGGTTGTTGTAGGGCTTTCTTTTTTCTTTTTTTTTCTTTTTTTTTTCAGCACAGTCCATTGAATTTGAATAACAGTAATTTCTAAAGGTATTTACCACCTTATTTTTCTGAGATTAAATAAAGCAAAGAACACTTTTAAAAATAATGGTATTCAAATGCAAAGGACCGTTCAAAAACTGAAAGCAATCAGCCTACGGAAGTCGCAAATTTTGTGTAAGCGCGTACGCCTAGTATTCAGAGCTTTGCCCAGATTTTGTAATAATTTTATTCAATTATATAAGAGCAGAAATTTTATTTAAAAATTGTGATAAAACTATGTACGCACTAAGTACTTAGCCAAAGACACGCAGAACTCAAGCTCAGCTTATCCTGCTATCACGCTATCAGGATGCAAATGCAATGGCCAAGTGCAGAATTTTCAATCAAAAAATGTCATTTACAGGAACAAGGCTTAGAAACCACTTCAAAAGCATGAACATTCACCTCGACAGCCCCGAATACTGTATCAAACACAGAAATTGTCGCGTCACCCAGTCAACTCCGAAACATGTTTTGGACTGTCCGTCTATCTCAGCAGATCTTTTTAAACATCGTTTGCTTACCTCATAAGCAGGGATGCTGCTGGCGACTATTCTTTTATTCTATTCCTGCCACAATTTCCAAACAAAAATTATTTGTCGTACACAAAAACTGTAAGAGAAATCTAGGACAAAGAATATATTCTAGAAATAGTGGTACTAATTGAATATAAAAATAGTTGCCAGTGTCCTGCATAACTGTTATTTAGTCCTGCATAATTACCTACGAGAAGATTATCTACGACTCACAAGGACCTGATATAGCAAATGCAATTGTCTAGGTTTTTGAAGCTAATTTAATTTATTTTGTTTCCTCTGCAATGTCCATATACACGACGATAACACGATCATATTTTATCTCAAAAAGAAAAGAAAAATAGTTACGGAGTTACTGACAGTAAAAACAGTTAAAACAATGATAATAAAACCAAATTTCTTTGATTTGAAATCTTTTTTTTTTAACATGAAACTAAAAGTCACAACGCTAATACTAAAGTACACATCGAGAATGCTTAGAACTTTAGATCTGGCCTTATATAAATAAGCGAGTTTTAAAGCTTGTATGTTGGTCAACCAGATCTGAAATTCGCTAATGTTAAAACTATGGGAGTGGAATGCATTCTTATTTTTAAGTTATTTCATAAGGAAATTAATATTTTTGGCTTATTTTTTCTGTGTACGGTGTCACACAAAAGAATTCCGTTATATAATGGTCTACGGGGAAAATTGTTTGCAAGTGTATTTTGATTATGTTAAACTATTTCAAATATAATGAACTTTACATACATTACTGAGGTTTACCACAAAATACTTGCTGCAGAATATGCCGTGCATAGCATTTATCGATCATTTACTCGCACGGGTGTCAAACTGTAGCCCGCCAGATACCACTAATTTTTTAAAGAAATAGTCGACTTCTTGAATTGCAGAAATTCGACAATTAGATAAGGAAAAGATTATTATAAAATTTTAGTGGTATCCGGCGGGCCACAGTTTGACACCCCTGATTTACAGGGACACGCAAACGATTTCGGATAATGTACTGTTTAGTTTTTACTGTATTATTTTAAAATTATCTCCTCAGGAAATTAATATTCTTGACTTATTTTTTCAGTGTACGGGGCCACGCAAAAGAATTCCGTTATATAATGGTCTACGAGGAAAATTGTTTACAGCGTATTTTAGTTATGCTACACTATTTCAAATATAACGAAACTGATATACATTACTGAGGTTTACCACAAAATACTTGCTGCAGAATATGATGTGCATAGTATTTATCGTACATTTACACGGACACACAAACGATTTCGGGTTGGGTTGGGTTGAATATTGACGGCCAATTATCTACACTAGGGATATAGGCCCGGGGGGGAGTGCCCTTCGTGGGGGTCTTTCTAAGGGAACCTAATCCGTATTTACGCATGGATAAATCCACGGCTCGAAGAAAACCACGAAAACTCCGAACGATTAGGCCGACGGGCGCGATTGGGATCGAACCCAGCACCTCCCGTCTACCAGTTTCGAGAGCATAACCTCTCAGCCACTGGTGGGGCCAAACGATTTCGGATACAGTACTGTATAGTACTAAACTAAATTTTAGCATACTATGCAAAAAATATATAAATCTACACTGTAAAAAATATCCGTGAAAATACATGAGATTTTCTGTAAAATTTTACAGAGAAGTTTCATTTTTCCAAAATTTCAGTACAATTTCCGTAAATTATATTAGTTATGTTAAAGAGATTCCAAATATGTAAATATACAGAAAGTTTTCCGTAAATTTAATAGATTTCTTCCGTTTTTTTTTTTTTTTTTTTTTTTTTTTTTTTTTTCAAAACAGTACAATGTCCGTATTTCTTCCAAAACAGTGCAATTTCCGTAAATGACGTTTAAAGGTTGCGTACAGAAATCGCCTTCTTTTACATGTGAATTAAGATTGTTGCATTTACCAGAGTTCTCCTAGGATACAGGCCTGGCCCGGCTCGAGCCGCTGGCCCATTCTAACCGAGACCATGTCAATTTTTTGTGAAAAGAATAGTAATATTTATATTTTTTAATGAAATATTTAGAAATTTATTTTATTTTTATAAATTATAGAAAAATATTTTTTTTTAAATCTACTTTTATATATAGTGCTTCAAAATTATAATTTGTTTTTCTCTAATTTTTTAAAAATTAATTTAAATTTTTTTTTAACGTGAGGCAATATTGGGTTATTTAAAGGTTTCATAGCATAATATCTCTGGAAGTTATCGCTATATGCAAATAGATATTAAACTGAACTGATTTGGCTTATAAATTTATGAATTACAGCAAAATTTATTATTTTATAAATTATAATTTTGGCTTATAAATTTATGAATTACACTAAAGTTTATTATTTTATAAATTATAATTTTTTCCTTATAAGTTTATATTTTTTTCCTTAAACTTATAAAATTAGTTAATATTTTTTCTTTACTTTTATAAAAATGAAGTTTTTAATTTATTTCGTTGGTTTATAGTTTTATAAATTAAACTAAATTAATTTAAATTAAATTAGATTAGTCCAGATTTAAACTCACCTATCCCAAGGTCACTAATTTCAAAATTTTCTCTGAAAATCTTTTTTTTTTTTTTTTTTTTGTATTGATAATTTTAAAACTATTCAGTTTAACAGAACCGTACGCAAAAGCTCTCAGCATAGCTGAAATATAATAATTTAAAATAAAAGTGCACACAACATGTAATTCCATTACCTAAAAGATTATTAAAACTTTAATTAGATTTTAATTCTAAAACATTAAAATCGAGCACTTTCGGTTATAAACCCAGCCTTCATCAGGATTAATAATAAAAACAGTTGTTAAAACACAAACGTCCAGATCACATTCTTTTACTCAGGGCCGGACTTAGACTATCTGTTGGCCCGGGGCAAGCATCATTCTGGGGGGGGGGGGCTTCTATCTGTCCATAGAAATTGTTTGGGAATTATGTTGAAGTGACTAGTATTAAATTTCATACCTATTGTATGTATACATAAACTTCGAACCGAGTACTATTTACATCTGTATACAGGGTATCACAAGAAAGATGGTCACAACTTTAACAGATGACAAAACATATTTTTTTGTATATGAATATATACTTATATGAGCTTTCGATGTGTAAATACAGGTCTTTCAGTCACTCTTGGTTATTTGTTATAATATAAAATTTTCTACCACATTATAAAATTTAATATTTGTATTGCATCAGCATGCATTTGGGTGATTCCATTATATGGAAAAACAAGTGAAGGCATGCACTTATACTAATAGTAACAAATTTCAACACTTTTTAGGTTGTTTCTTCATTCCTCATGCTCTTTAAAGTACTTTTGTATAAAATTTTATAACAATAGTGTTATGATGAGGTAGATTGTTCCTTTTTGGGGAGGAAGGGACATGGGGCACAGGAAGCAGAGGGTGGAAGTGGAGGACTATACACTTCCTTCCTAAATCTTTGAAAATGTAAGAATTTTGGTCACCTTTGGCCAATTTGAATCATTTTGCATCCTTTTAACAAAAATTCTGATTAAGCCAAGAGGGAGGCCCCTCTCAAATGGGGGGCCCGGGACAGCTGTCCCGCATGCCCCTGCATAAGTCGGGGCCTGCTTTTACTTTGCAATGGAACCGACCGACCGTTGGACGAATGTAAATGATTTGAAATTTCTCGTAAGCTCGCAGTACAAGAACGTGATCTGGACGTTTGTGTTTTAACAACTGTTTTTATTATTAATCCCGATGAAGGCTGGGTTCACAGCCCAAAGTGTTCGATTTTAATGTTTTAGAATTAAAATCTAATTAAAGTTTTAATCACCTTTTAGGTAATGGAATCACATGTTTTTGTGTGCACTTTTATTTTAATTTGAAAAAAAAAAAGCTGAATTTAAGCATTCCAAACTTGTTTTATATATGAAAATTTACTATATTCGGCTAAAAGTTTAAAACCGGATTTCCTTTTATTAATGTGGGAAAATCGCCGCGAGACGCAAAAACAACCAGCTAAAAATCTCATAAAAATTAAAAAATCGCAGCTGAGAAAATTTAGTATAGTGGGCTATAACATTGTAACAGGAATTCTTTCACGAGTGTTAAAAAATTGGTGTAGAAAATGAAAAAAAAAATGCTAAAAATTGCATTGAAAATCACTAAAAATTCATAATTTGCGGAAGACAAAATGTGCTATATTAAGCTAAAATTTTAAAATCGAATTCATTTTGCGAATGTCAACGAATCGCCGTGAAACGCGAAAAAAAAACCGCTAAAAAGTGCATTAAAAGTCACTAACAATTCAAAAATTTCACACAACAAAATTTTCTAAAGTGTGTTAAAATTTTAAAATCGAATTCCTTTTATGAAAAAAAAAAACCCCGCCGTTGAACATAAAAAACCCCTAAAAATCGCGTTGCAAATCGCATTAAACATCGCTAAAAATTCAAAAATCGTGGAGGTCAAATAATCATCAAATAATTGAACACTTCAGTCTTAGAAATTTCAAAAATTCATAATAATTTGCAGAATACTGTTGTTCCTATAACATTTTTATCAATAGATTTTTTGCAATTATAGAACATAATCATATAATTCTCATTACGCCATAAATATCCATTTTTCCCGTAATGAGTTTCAATTTAAAACTTTATTATCAACAATGTCAAATATTGAAATTAATTATTATCATAGGACATAAAAGTACTTTTCATTCTAAGTATCACAAAAATGTAATTTTTACTCAATAAAATCCAATATGTGTATGCATACTTCAATCTATAGAAATGTCAAAAACCCTTGATAATTTTACAGAAGACTTTTAAAACTTTTAATTAATAGAATTTTGATACAACATAATCAGGTAATTCTGATTACGCCATAAATATCCATTTTTCTCAGAATGAGTTTTAATTTAAATCTTGATTGTCAAATATTGAAAATAATTATTATCGTAAGAAATAAAAGTATTTTCCTTCTAAATATCATTGAAACGTAAGTTTTACTCAATAAAATCCGAATTATTACACTTCAACCTATAGAAGTCAAAAATCCATAATAATTTACAGAAGACTTTTAAAACTTTTAATTAATAGAATATATTAACACAACATAATCACGTAATTCTGATTACGCCATAAATATCCATTTTTCTCAGAATGAGTTTTAATTTAAACCTTCATTGTCAAACATTGAAAATAATTATTATCGTAAGAAATAAAAGTATTTTCCTTCTAAATATCATTAAAACGTAAATTTTACCCAATAAAATCCGAATTATACACTTCAATCTATAGAAGTCAAAAATCCATAATGATTTACAGAAGACTTTTAAAACTTTTAATTAATAGAATTTTAATACAACATAATCACGTAATTCTGATTACGCCATAAATCTTCATTTTTCCCGGAATGAGTTTTAATTTAAACCTTCATTATCTACGCTGTCAAAGTTTGCTGCTAAGCCGGACAAGACAACCGATTCTCGGTTCAGAGGTCGGGTATAGGCATTATTCGTCCCAAGTCCACCCCCTTGAATGCGGTCACATGCTTTTGAAAAGTTCCCGAGATGACCAAGGGAAGGAATAAACTGAAATTCGAAGGAGAGGGGTTACGCGAAGGGGGGAAGATGAAATCAGAAAACTGTCAGATACATTCAATTTTTGAAAAATCGTGTATTCTTTCCTTGCTTTTAATGTTTGTATAGAACGTTTAGGTAAGCAATGGCAATTTCTATAGCACTTAATTTTATATTCTTGGCTCTGAAATAATAGAGCTTAAATATCATAATAAAGTATATAAACTGAATGTCTGAGACTCTAAACATTCGCTGATTATTGAAATAATGTAAGCAAAATGTCTTTAGATTTCAGATGTAATATTGAAACAATTTTTTTTAACTGTCAATTATTTAAATTAAAATCTAATTAATGCTTAGAGTGATATAAACGTAACACGAAACGTTTAAAAGTACATTTTAATATAGATTACGTATGTTCCATTCGCTCTATCGGCGACATCTTCAAATCTAAATGATAAATAAAATATTCTCGCATAGTATTTTGAAAATGGTAAACACAGTACAATACTATATAGGAATGACAAAATGGAAAATTTAAAGCGAGAATAAAAGAACATGGCAGATATCAAGTATGACAGAAGAACTACTGCCTTAGCTAGACAATATAGAAAAGAGCCGTTGCAGATTGATTTCAAGAATAGTAAAATAATTTTTCAATCAAGAGCTTATTTCCCGTCCATTATCCGTGAATCAATAGAAATATATTTGCGAAAAGATAACATTTGCAACGAAGCCGCTTCTTTTGAATTACCTAAAATTTGGCACGCGATGATCGACAGATTGAAAAAGCAATGAAAATAAAAATAAATAAGAATTTTCACGTTTTCCAGTTTGACCAATTTACGCACTTGCTTGCCTTGAACATGCGATCTCGTGGTTTATGTTTACCATTTCAAAAAACTATGCGAGAATATTGTATTTATCATTTAGATCTGAAGAAGTCGCCGATAGAGGGAATGAAACATATATAATCTAGTACATTAAAAAGTATTTTTAAACCTTTCGTGTTATGTTTTTATCACTTTAAGCATTAATTAGACTTTAATGTCAACTATTTGTTAAAACATTTAGGACACTTGTTTTCGTCGTTTTAGCAGTAAGCCACGCCTATGGGTGTTACTCTTATGTCTTACATCATTTAACGATATTTTTTGAATTCGTATTTATATTACAAATGGATATATAAATAACAATAATGAGGTTTCTAATCGATGCATAGTACATTAATTGTATAAATACAAATATTGTGCACATTTTTGAGGAAAGTTGTGCATAAGAAACAATCGGTATACACAAGAATCTACAAATTTTAAAACTATCTGAAATCGCGTATGACTACGCAAAATTTTATAAGGAACACAGCAAATGTTAACTGAATGAGCTGGTTCTGAATTAAAAAAACACATCTTCACACTCATAAACTCGTTAACTTACACATTCATATGCCCATTCATCAATACATGTATGAACACCCTTACATTCATAAGTATTACTTAGAGCATAGGCAAAATTAAAAGTTGCAAGTGGAAAAATTTAGTTATGTTCAAGAGCACACCTTCTTTAAAATTTTTGAAGTATTTTTGCCACGGTGTGGTGAGAAGAAATATTGCATAAGCGTAAAAAAAGAATTTACATTAATGTAGGAAAAAACAGAGTATTGTCGAAAAGCACACCTCCTAACATAAATTAAGGAATATTTGCTGAGGGAAGGGGTGAAGAGAAAAATATTACGTAAAGTGTAAGCGAGATTTAATAATTAATAATTGAGAAAACTAAATTTGGTGCAAAAAAAAAAACTCACCTTCGTACACAGAAAAAATTCTCTCACACAAATTGAGGAATATTTGCTGAGGAGAAGGGGGGGGGGGGGAGAAAAATGGATACCAGCTTAAATTTTAAATTTAAATCTTAGATATTGTAGCAAAAGCTTCATCATTGAAAAAAACATATTGTCTGAAAGGGAAAGGAAAATTTAACATCAGAATTTTAAAAAATTCAAAAATAAGGAAAGTTGTGGAACGATATACATAAATTTTACATCAAAATTTTGTCTTCATTAGAAGAAAAGGAAGAGATAGGTTTCGCGACACTCAGCCGCATAGAAACACTTCTTTAGCCAGTCATGTGAAGAGCCGAAAATAATACGTCCTACTGCTTCGAAGTCTAAGTTGAGAGTCCTTCATAAAGGTTAAATCGAAGAGAAATAAAGCTAAGATTATGGAAAAAATAGTATTAAAATTCAAGGGACCATACATAAGTATTAAAGAATCCGCCTATTTCAGTCGCCATTTTTGAGCTAGCGCTTAGGCCTAGTGTTCTAAGTCTAAAGTAGGTGTCTAAAGTAAGGCTCAGATTATGGAAAAAATAGTATTAAAATTCAAGGGACCATACATAAGTATTAAAGAATCCACCTACGACAGTCGCCATTTTTGAGCTAGCGCTTAGGCCTAGTGTTCAGTAGGCTGTGTTTCTTCCTTCATCAAAATTCAGTTAATTTTACAAATACGGGGATGCAGTTTTAATAATGATCTTGTTGCAGCAAATGGCAAAATTTTCTAATTGAAAAATTTTGTTAACACCTGATAACTTTTTTTTTTCGACTTTATGGGGGAGACAAAGCTAAAATGATTATCCAAGGCGAATATTTATTTATAAACTGAAGTATCGAGAAAAACTAGCATTAATATTAAAATTAATTTATCGTTTTAGTTAATATTAATTAATTTTTAAATTGTGAAACTAATTTTGTTTTGAAATATTTCAGTTAATGATCGTATGATACAAATGTTTTGATCTGAAACCAAAACTATTTCCTTTATAAATTATATATATTAATTAATTAATTTTATTTATTTATTTATTTGTTTACTAGAAATAACAGTTTAACTAACTAACTGTCATGCGGAGTGACTAAAATCATATTAACCCCTTCGCAACGAGCGGCACGTATACGAGCCGTATAATCTAGCAACGAGCGGCACGTATACGAGCCGTATAAGCTGCAAGAAATCCTTGAATTTCAAGACCAATAATTTAGAAGTACTAGTAATTTTTACCACGCAAATCTTATTTTGAAACTTTTCTCTCAAAAAAAAATCTTAAAGAGTATAAGAGCTGAAAAAAAAATCATGAAGGTTTTATAAATTTATCTTTCAGTGAAATTTAGATTATCAATTTAAACATGTGACAAATCTTGAAATGATACATTCTGAGATAAATGCACTTAAAATCTTGGAATTACTGCAGACAATAACATGAAAAGTGTTATACCTTTTGATCTAATTATCGCATTTGCATATACAGTTTGCGTAATTTTTTTTTTCAAATAACGCTAGAATATTATTTTTTATGTCAAAAAGTAAAAACTAGACTTTTTTCAAGATTTTTGTGCTCTGGACTACCTTAATCAGGGTGTTCTTTTGTAAATGAAAAATCTGTAAAAATAGACTATAATTTTTATTATTTCGATTAATTAAAAAATGTTTATGAAAGTTTACGATTTAAACAACTCTTATTTATATTGTAACCAGAAAACAAAAAAAAAAAGTTTAACCTTTTTACGATTTTTCACGCTTTACCTCATGTCTAAATCCTGCTTCCCACTCCATCCCCATAAATCGCTTCCCTTTCAATGTCCAGACTATTTCGGCCGTCGCATTTCGTCCCATATACCTCGAGAAACAACCCCTATTCCATCCCATAGAGCTTTCAAGGAAAAAAACATCGCTGAATTCTAAAGTATAAGTTCTAAAGCTAAAACTTTACAGAAATAAATAAATGGAACATTGTATAAGACCTTCTCTCTTGAACAAAGGTGAAAAAACGTAAAAGTTTAGGGTAAAGTTGGATTTTATTCCATAAATTCGCTTCATTCTTGCGTTAGTAAATAAGTTGCCCAACACAGAAACGTTATGTTACAATGCATGTAGATGAAACGACTTCTTAAACTGAATTTTTGACTGATAAGCTGACATTCTAAACAAGTTGGAAATTGTACGTCAAACGTGACAAATGAGGTGCGTTCGTACTGTAGCTAGTTATATAAATAGTCAGATCTTGATGATTTTTAATTCTGTGAAATGAATTATATCGTCTGCAGATTAATTTCTGTCATAAAATAAGTATCTCGGTCTCTTGACGATTCAACCTCGGAAGCTCCTCTAACAAGAAAGCACCGATTTTGAAAAAAAAAAATTCAAATTTCTTAATAAATATTTTTATTAATATCTCCTAAAGTTTTGATTCGATTTTTAAAAAATTTGAAATGTCTCGACAAAATTCTGCAAAGATAATATATCTTAAATTCCAAACCATTCGGTTGGGTAGTTTTTGCGTTGTTATATGCGGACGGACGGACAGACAGACAGACGGACCAAGCGACGACAATAGATGCTACGTATTTATATAATTACGAACGCACCTAAAAACGTCTGAAATTACACATTAGTTTATGTTTTAATATAGGAATCACTTTCGAAATACACTCGTACCATGTAAGCAATTTCAAGATCTTTAAAACTATCGTTTGAATATAGTGCGTTTTAAGCATAAAAATTTCAAACTTGCAAACAAGAATATAGCTATACATAAATAAGTTATTATTACAATAACACCTTTTAAAGTTATATATAAACCTATGTGCAATTATTAATGAGATACAACTTAGTTAGAAATAATCTAGAATACTATAATAGATTGCAATATCTTTAAACAATTATTTGTACTATATATATATATTGAGAGAGAAAAAAAATACTTTTTACTTGAAGATAAAACACTTAACTATACACAAATAATCTATAATCATTACAAAAACTCTTTTAAAGTTATAGGGTGAAACCCCCAGTAACTGATACTTTAAGGATTCTTTCTTGTTCAAATCACTATTACAAAAATTTAAATCTATTTTATACTTACCTTTGCTTTTGAAAGGATAGTAGAGGTATATTAAAAAAATATTGTTGGGGAAATTTTGAAAAATTATGCTTTGTATTATTAAAAATTAATTTTATTCATAAATATAGTCAAAAACTCCAGTAACTGACACCATACCTATTTTGAAACACCAATAACTCACACAAAGTGAACCAGTGACTGACACTTTATTTTAAAAGATTAAAATGCTTTTTAAAAAAACTCTATTTTTTATTATAAAAACAAATTCATTAACATTTAATATAAAAAGTGGGATTTAGTAAGCTGTACTGCATTATTATTAGTGCAGAGTATACAATAAGAGTATATAGCAGTGATATTTAATACTGCATTATTAGTAATGCAGACACTAGAAAAATAACTTAAATTTTAATGGTGTTTACTGCAAGATAAATTTAATTTATTATTATGTATTTTTAAACAGTTCAAATAATACAGTTCAACTTTCTTGAATATAACCAATAACTAACACCTCTTCCAAGAGATTGGTGAAATGAAATTCCAGGAACCGATAACTGGCACCCCCTCCCCCCCATTAAGCTAAATTAAATAACTGTAACCCTAAATCATGGCTCTAACAAATGATATGAATCTTTAGTCTAATTTCTACAAGTATAACTTTAAGAAAAATGTTTAGGATGGTTGCATTACAAATAGATTAGAAAAACACTTCCTTAATTTTAGAAATAAGATGGTTGCTTCAAAATGGCACTTTTTGTATTGTCAAAAGTTTCTTCCTCATTGAATATGTTCTTGGCCCTCTAGTTCTCAATAAATTGACTCCAAAATAAAAATAAGTGTCTAATTTACAACGAGATGACATTACTTTGCAGAATTTTACAACAAAATGCTTATTTGAGTTAGATTTTTACTGAAGTGTCAGTTACTGGTTAGGTGTGAATAACTGGGGGTTTTACCCTATATAAACATTATGTGCAATTATTAATGCAAGTACATCATTTGAAGTAAGCTAGTAAGATTTATATGGATTGCAAGATCGTTAAACAATTATTTAAATAAAAGCTTTTCTTTTTTTTTTTTTCCCTTACGTGAAGACAAAAAACATGAACATACAGAAATACATTTTGCGTATTTCTGAAAAAGTATTTTGATTTATTAAAATATAAATACAACGGCAGGATTTAACCAATTCTTCTTTAGAGTGTAATCTTAAAAAATATATAAAAATAAATAAATAAAAACAAAACAAAAACAACTTTAAACTTTTCCTGCTTCCTGAACAAAACATGTCTAAATTCTGCTTCGCACTCCATCACCATAAATCGCTTCCCTTGCAATGTCCAGACGATTTCGGCCATCACATTTCATCCCATATCCCTCGAGAAACAACCTCTATTCCATCCCATAGAGCTTTCAAGGAAAAAACGTCACTAAATTCTAAAGTACAAGTTCTGAAGATAAAACTTTACAGAAATAAATAAATGGAATGCTATAGCATACACCCCCCTATCTTGAACAAAAGTGAAATAACGTAAAATCTTAAGATAAAGCCGGATTTTCTATCATAAATTCATTTCATTCATGCGTTAGTAGCAAGCTGCCCAGCACAAAAACGCGATGTTGCATTGCATATATTAGATGAAATGACTTCTTAAACTGAATTTTTGACTTGATAAGCTAACATTCTAAAATACTTTAAAAATTACACATTAGCTTATGTTTTAACATATAAGAATTACTATCATGTAGACGATTTAAAGATCTTTAAGCAGTTGTTTCAATAAAATGCTTTGCAAGCATAAAATTTTCAAGCTTGCAAACACGAACGTGAGTATAGAGAAATAAACTATTACTAAAAATAAAGTTACATATAAACATCATGTGCAATTATTAATAGGTACAACATTTGAAATAAGCTAGAATGTTTTAAGATCTTGCAAGACCTTTAAGCAATTACTTGAATAACAAGCTCTTTTTTTTTTTAAAGAAAAGCTTTTAATGTGAAGACAAAAAACATAACTATACAGAAATAAGCTATGACTATTATACTAATACTTTTAGTTATAATATAAACATCATGTGCAATTATTAATGCGGGTACGACATTTGAAATAAGCTAGAATAATTTAATAGTTGATCTTTAAACAATTATTCGTATCAAAAGCCTATTTTTATTATTATTTTGGGAGAGAGAGAGAAAAAAATTTAACGTGAAGACAAAAAACATGAATATACAAAAATACATTTTGATTATTATTCTAATACTTTTTAAAGTTATGTATAAACATCATGTTCAATTATTAATGCGGGTACGACACTTGAAATCTAGAATAATTTAATAATTGATCTTTCAAAAATTATTTGTATCAAAGGCTTATTATTATTATTATTATTATTATTATTATTATTATTATTATGGGTGAGAGAGAAAAGCTTAAAACATGAAGACAAAAAAACACGAATATACAAAAATACATTTTGATTATCACTCAAAAAGTATTTTGATTAATTAAAATATCACTAAAGCGGTATGATTTAATAAACTCTTCTTTACAGTGTAACATTAAAAAATAAAATAAAAACAACTTTAAACCTTTCCTGATTCCTGAACAAAACATGTCTAAATTCTTACTTCACGCTCCATCACCATAAATCGCTTCTCTTTCAATGTCCAAGGCGATTTCGGCCATCACATTTCGTCCCATATACCTCGTGAAACAACCTCTATTCCATCCAATAGAGCTTTTAAGGAAAAACATCACTGAATTCTAAAGTACAAGTTCTAAAGCTAAAACTTTACAGAAATAAATAAATGGAATACTATATAGTATATACACTCTCTCTCTTGAACAAAAGTGAAATAACGTAAAACTTTCAGAGTGAAGGAGCATTTTCTTCCATAACTTCATTTTATTCTAGCTTAGTAGCAAGCTGTCCAGCACAAAAACGTGATGTTACAATGGATAGGTTTGAAATAGTTTTTTAAACTGGATTTTTGACAGATAAAATAATGCGAAAATAGGCTTTCATCTAACATGCTGTAAAAAAATAAACATGCAAAAGATATACTTTGCATTCTTTTCCAATAGTGTTGAAACATTCAGTTTTACATCTATACGACACTGAAGTTCTATTTATGAAGGCGTATTCTACAGAACAAAATTGTCTTTCCTCTAGTATTCGAGGAATCAACTTGTAAATGCGTTGCCAACATTTATTTTAAATATTTTTGAAAAGAAATCTGCGAAAAAAGTAATATATTTGTTTATGAAAACTTTATAAGTCAAAGTTTCTAAATTCTAAATATTTTCTTATATTTTTCAAGATATTAATATAATTTCCAAACATATAATAATTATTGCTAAATATAGATTTTACCTTTTTAAATAACAAAACTGTTAGGTAGATGTACCAACTAAGGCTACTTTAATTTGTGTGAATATATTAATTCCTATTGTTATCGATATTTTTTGCTTAAAATTTCATGAGTAGTTTTCATGTGTATACAAATATAAAACAAACAAAATATCGTCTATGGCGCAAGTATAATAATAATGCTGTAAAATTCATATGAAATTCTTCATTGTTTGTTTTCTAATATGTTATTTTATATATAATCAAAATTACTGACAAATCGAGCAAGACCTATTGTAAATTATAATTTTTAAATATATGATTAAGTCTTTTTTTTATTACTAATTTATAAAATTATGAAATTTTAAAGCTTTTAAAACCGAAGAACAAGGTTTTACAATTAAAAAAGACAAAACCAAATTATCGCTTACAAAACGCATCTTGCACGCTAATGTTAAATCTCTTATTTTGGAATAGGTGTGCTTTACCAAATATGAGTAATATCTTTTCGCAAAACTATTGTTCAAATGTAGTTGCTTAACATTCAAAAAGCGTATAGTTTAAGCATAATATAAGCAGCATGATAAACCAAAACTGATTAAAATGTCACCATTAAAATACATGATGGAATCGTGCTTTCATATTATAGTGACGCCTTCGGAAACATACACGCATACTTGTATTTTATTAGTGTTTCTTAAAAAAAAAAAAAAAAAAAAAGAATAATAAAAGAGAATAATAAAAGAAAATAAAAGAAAGATAAAGGAAGAAGAAGAAAAAATGGAAGAAGGATTTGTTTAGTCAGCTAACGAAAATATTCAAACACATTCAGACTACAAATAAATGTCATTTATAGCAAAATCTGCGTTCTTTTTTAAACAAATATAATACCTTTCTTTATTAGAAATGTTTTTTAACCCTACACATGCGCAATGATGCATAAGTCAATCAATTAAAATTTAGCAATTAATAAATAAATTTTCAGTTCCAGAGTACCACTATATTTAAATAAAAATATGCACCTTATCTAATCACAGAAGTCTGATATTAAATAATGTGTACAATTATATTATAGTATTATTTTTTAAAAATTGGGTTGTCTAACCCTAAATATGAGTATAAAAATACATACTTCCAGAAGAAAGAAAAATCGTAAAATGTATGGTTAATTGAGCATCTTACCTTATAAAAGAAAAAAAAAATCAACCAACTAATATTAAATTTGTAGAGTTTTAACTTTTACTTATAAACTACAAAGGAAAAATATTTAACTCATTAAAATTTAAATAAAGATTTAGCTTATTTTAAACATCTTCCTTGATTTGGGGGATAAGGTCTCACTGAATAATAATTACTATTTTTTATTGACAAAAGCACTCGGATTTATGCATATTCAAAAAAATATATTTATTTATGTTATTTTATTTTACTTTCTGTCTTTATTTTATTTTATTTTATTTTTAGGGTTTCGTTCATCTCATGAAACCCTATTCGTCCCGTTACGTCGTCACAGGGTCGGTTCTGAGAAACTATATAACTTCGAGACTTGAAATTTTGTGTACTTATAACTGAATACCTACTATGAAGCTGAAAATAATAAAATTTAAAAAAATCGTATTATTTTAATATAAAGAGTTAAAAAACCAAAAATCTAACAGCCTTTTCCTATTAAATTAAAAAAATGTTCGTTATAGCAGTTGCCATCAATTAAAAATCCACAATAAAATTCTTTCTACAACAATTGATTTTCTATTGCAAGATTTCCACTTGAAAAACAAAAATGAAATAAAAAGTTTCACCAATTGAAAAAAGATTAATATGACGTAATATTGGTAATAAAACGGAAATTTTCAAACATTGCTCAATAATACAAAGAGTATGAGTATGTGTAGGTACAGAAAGCAGGTTAATATGATGTCATTAGAGAATTAAAAAGAAAATTAATCTGACGTCATATTGGAATTATAATGGACTTTTTCAAATGTTTGAGAATAATACAAAGAGAGTATCAATATGAGTAATAGAGAAAGCAAGTAGATATGACGTCAGCAAGTGATTATAACGTCCTATGAGTTTGAAGAACGTATTGAATCATGATAAAAACCCAATTATGGAAATATTGGCATATTTTAACATTTTGAAGGTTTCTATACACCATGTTTAATTTTAAAATTGATTTTTTTTAATATCGCATTTAGTTCACATGACAGATTATTATTATGACAGAGTATAATATTAATTATGACGATATGCCCGCTATCTGACCGGTTCAGATTTTCAAAAAAAAAAAAAAAAAAAAAAAAAAAAAAACGAGAAAAATAGACCGGTAAATTTTTACTTTATAAAAAACAAGATTTTTTTTTTTTTTTTTTTTTGGAAATAAAATTTATTTAGATTTATTAAAGAAAGGATAAAGTGTTTTAAAAAACGAAACCCTCTTGTGCGATCTTCGATCACACTTACCCACTTGTTTTACTTTTATGTCGTTATTTTTTAAATTATGTAAAAAGATTGATATTTTCTAAAGTTTTATCTCAATAAATTTTAAATATATTTAAAGAAGGATTTTTCTTTAAAATTCTAAATTCATTACAATCATTATCATTGCATGCATTACATTAATTCATTAAAGCATGAAAAGGGGAAAGGAGGGAGGGATAAATGTGAAAGGTAAACAATTTTCGTTGTTGTTGTTGTTGTCGTAGTTTATTTGTTTGTTTCTCAACGGTAAGCATAAAACTGACTTTTCACAGATTGGGGTATTATAATTCGACCACCATTATGAAACCGAAAAGACAAATTGATTTTTCTTTTCTATATTTTTCTAATCTTTGTAACTTTTTAAACCACGAATTCGGCAAAAATTCTGTAACAAAAATTTTTGTAACAAAGGAAAAAAATAACAAACTTTTAAAGATTTTATAATTTGACAATTAACTTACCTAATGTGTATTCAGAACTCGTTTTATACATTTTTAATAATTTCTAAAAAGAAAAAATTAAAATTTTTTATACCTAAACGAGGCAAAATATTTTATTTTTCCAAGCAACTTCAGAAGCATGGTTAGTTTTTTCTCATGTTTTATTAGATTTAAATGATATTTATATTACATATTTATGTTATTATGGAGGGAAAAGTTTGCTAAATATTTATGAAATGTACCTTCAATGTATTCACAGCATATAATTCACGCAAGAATTTGCATGCAATTTGAATTCCAGCTATAATGAATACAATGCTATGACAAAAGAAAAAATGTTTTTTTATCGCTGACATACTTTTTTATATCGTTGATAATAAATTAAGCAGTTCTTTTTAACACTTTCCAACCTAGTTGAAAAGTGTTTATGACTTCGGTTTGTCTGGCCGTCTGGCCGTCTGCCGTCTGGCCGTCTGGCCGTCTGCCGTCTGGCCGTCTGGCCGTCTGCCGTCTGCCGTCTGCCGTCTGTCCGTGCTCTAACTCCCGTAAATATGCTCGGATTGCCCTGCAAATTTTATATGTTATAATCGTTATCTATAGCATGTTCCCTATTTCAACGGAAGTGTGTAGCACTTATAGTTTTTTTACAGGGACACTCAAAAGAATTCCGTTACATTGCGGTCTATGGGGAAAAATCATTTGCGGTTTATTTAAATAATGTTTCAATACTTTAAACGCATTGAAATTTATATATATCACTAAGGTGCATTAGAAGAAGCTTAATATGGAATAGGGTGTGCATAGCACTTATACTTACTTTACAGGGACAGTCAAAAGAATTCCGTTACATTACGTCTATGGAGAAAAATCGTCTGCGGTTTATTTAAATAATGTTTCACTATTTTAAACGCATTGAAATTTATATAAGGTTCATTACAAGAGACTTACTACAGAATATTGTGTGTATAGCAGTCATCGTTCATTTACAGGGACACACAAAAGAATTCTCTACTGTATGTTAACAATAATTCCTGGAAGTGCGTTTTAAGTTACTGAATGCGATTTTAATTTTAAATCGCTTTTTGTATATTACGTGGTGTGTATAAATTCTGTAGATCCTATACAGGGAAGTACAAAAGTTCGGGAACACATTTCCGTATTATTTAACTCCAGACGGAGAATTTTAAACTGTGCTACGTGTTTCCTAACTGAACTAAAATTTAGCATCCTATGTAGTATATATACAAATCTATAGATCCTATACAGGGCTGAATAAAGTATTCGGATTACTTAGATGTTATCTTTTAGCTTATAAAAGAGTATGATTCGTAAAATTATTTTGGAAGCGTTGGAAAGTGTTACATAATCTATGCTTGACGCATGATTTTTCGTTCTTGTTTATGTTCTTAATCGTGAAATATAAAAATCGTCTGCTTAACTAAAATCTAAGATATTAGGGTCGCGTTCAGAGACCGAAACGCGTGTTACTCGTGTATTTGGGGAATGTCATCAACTGATTTTCTCGAGGTAAAGTTCGTGGTAAAGTCTCGTAGAAACATCTATCCAAAAACTGTCGGTAGATTACAGGACTGCTATAATTAAACAATGTTAGTATACAAATTCGGTTTTTAAATTCAGTCATACGGAAATAAAATGACTCCATTTTAAATAGGACGTAATCACCATGGCAACCTAGCATCATTACCTATCATCATTGAATTAATTATGTATGATAGAATTTAATAGAATGATACATCTCGGTCGCTTGACGATTAATCCTCGAAAGCTGCTATAACAAAGAAGTACCAATTTTTAAAAAAATTCAAATTACTTAATAAATATTTTTATTCATATCTTTTTAAGTTTTGATTCGATTTTCATAAAATTTGAAATGACTCGACAAAATTCTGCAAAGATTATATATATTAAATTTCAAATCATTTGGTTGGGTAGTTTTTGCGCTGTTATATGCGGACAGACAGACAGACGAACGGACCAGACGACGACAATAGATGCTACGTATTTATATAATTGCGAACGCGCCTAAAAAGATGAAAAATTCGTCATCACGATAACTTCTGAAGTACTGAACAAATTCAAACCTAATTTTGACCGTGTATTGTTCTTCCAAGTGTCTTGGATTAATTTTTTAAATCAAGTATGATGCTCTCATAGTTCGTTTTACAGGGGCACACAAAAATTTTCTATGGCATTTATTGAATGGCTTGGGTTATACTATTACAGCCTATGGATTTTTTAAACTATGATTTCAATATATATTTTATATATATATATATAATTGCCTCATATATATTTAAGACATATGAGGAGATATCATATCTATATAAAAGCGTGCAATTTGAATTCCCTCTATAATAAATATTATGTTGTGACTAAATATCACTTTTCTAATGTCAGTAATGAATTCAGCAGCTTTCTTAATTCCCTTAATCGAGAGACATAAAATATTCTGCTTAGATGGAGTCTTTTCTAAAAAAAAAACAGGAAGGAAATCCCATGAACAAAACCACCCATTTACATCGAATATTAGATACAATATTTGGGAACTGTCGAATAATACCTTAGCGTATATTTTATGCAAATGTTTGCATGCAATTTGAATTTCCTCTATAATAAATATTATGTTGTGACTAAATATCACTTTTCTAATGTCAGTAATAAATTCAGCAACTTTCTTAATTCCCTTAATCGAGAAACATAAAATATTCTGCTTAACTGGAGTCTTATTCTGAAAAATTAGGAAAAAAATCCCATGAACAAAACCCCCCATTTATATCAAAAACTAGATACAATATTTGGGAAATGTTGAATAATACCTTAGCGTATATTTTATGCAAGTGTTTGCATGCAATTTGAATTTCCTCTATAATAAATATTATGTAATGACTAAATATCCCTTTTCTAATGTCAATTAGAAATTTTACAACTTTCTTAATTTCCTTAATCCAGAAACATAAAATTGTCTGCTTAACAGAAGTATTATTCTAAAAAATAGGAAGGAAATCCCATGAAAAAAAACCACCTATACAGGGTCATTCATAATTCCCTCCGGGGTTTCGAAACGTTATAGTAAAAAAACGAAGACGAATATGAAAAAAAGAAACATATGAAATTATTCCGAAACTATTCAAGTTTTACTTACATACATTACAGGTGTTCTATGTGTGAACCCTTGGTCACACGGCATACATCCATGCGATAGTCCAGTTCCTGCCATACTCCGTTTCTTTAAATTTCCGGTACCACACATGAATTGTTTTGTCAGTTGGTCCCTGTTTTCGATATTTATTACGAAAGGCCCGTTGAACTGACACCACTGATTCAGATTTAAAGAAACGGAGTATGGCAGGAACTGGACTATCGCATGGATGTATGCCGTGTGACCAAGGGTTCACACATAGAACACCTGTAATGTAAAAAAAACGCATGCGGGTGGTTTAAAAAAAAGCGCGGCACCCATCCAAACATGGACATTGCCCCCTTTTGACTCTATGGATGCCTGAATCGGTGAGATTCGCAACCCCACACATGGGTGCGAGAGTGGCCGGACAGGCTCGGTTCATGAGCGACAGTCCGTAACATCCTCGACGCCGGGCTTGTCTGGAAAGCTCATAGGAGCAACCAGGGCCCAGCGACTAGTTAGGGGCTCCCTCTCATGATTTGCTATATCCCAATTCGAATGTAAGTAAAACTTGAATAGTTTCAGAATAGTTTCATATGTTTCTTTTTTTCATATTCGTCTTCGTTTTTTTACTATAACGTTTCGAAACCCCGGAGGGAATTATGAATGACCCTGTATTTATATCGAATATTAGATGCAGTATTTATTTCATTTTATGCACGTGTTTGTATGCAATTTGAATTCCCTCTATAATAAATATTATGCTGTGACTAAATATAACTTTTCTAATGTCAGTAATAAATTCAGCATCTTTCTTAATTCCCTTAATCGAGAAACATAAAATATTCTGCTTAACTGGAATCTTATTCTAAAAATTTAGGAAGGAAATCCCATGAACAAAACCATCCATTTATATCGAATACTAGATACAATATTTGGGAAATGTTGAATAATAGCGTAGCATTCATTTTATGCAAGTGTTTGCATGCAATTTGAATTCCCTCTGTTATAAATATTATGTTGCGTATACATATCACTTTTCTAATGTCAGTAATAAATTCAGCAGCTTTCTTAATTCCCTTAATCGAGAAACATAAAATATTCTGCTTAACTGGAATCTTATTCTAAAAATTTAGGAAGGAAATCCCATGAACAAAACCACCCATTTACATCGAATACTAGATACAATATTTGGGAAATGTTGAATAATAGCGTAGCATTCATTTTATGCAAGTGTTTGCATGCAATTTGAATTCCCTCTGTTATAAATATTATGTTGCGTATACATATCACTTTTCTAATGTCAGTAATAAATTCAGCAGCTTTCTTAATTCCCTTAATCGAGAAACATAAAATATTCTGCTTAACTGGAATCTTATTCTAAAAATTTAGGAAGGAAATCCCATGAACAAAACCACCCATTTACATCGAATACTAGATACAATATTTGGGGAATGTTGAATAATACCGTAACATTCATTTTATGCAAGTGTTTGCATGCAATTTGAATTCCCTCTATAATAATTATTATATTGTGACTAATTATCACTTTTCTAATGTCAGTAATAAATTCAGCAGTTTTCTTAATTTCCTTAATCGAGAAACATAAAATCGTCTGCTGAACCTAGAGTCTTATTCTAAAAAATAAGAAGAAAATTCCATGAACAAAAGCACACATTCATATCAAAAACTAGATAGAACGCTTGGGAAATGTTGAATACCTTAGCGTGTATTTTATGCAAGTGTTTGCATGCAATTTGAATCCCTTCTATAATAAATATTATGTTGTGACTAAATATCACTTTTCTAATATTAGTAATAAATTCAGCAGCTTTCTTAAATCGAGGAATATATAAAACGTCTACTTAAATAAAATTTTATTCTAAGCATAGACAATTCCATTGAATAAAACCACCCATTCATATGGAATATGACAGTATTCAAATTTTTTAATCATATAACTAAAGTAAACAAAAAATACTTTGTTAAAAACACCATAAAATTATAAACAATTATGGTATCTTTTTTTTTTTCACTTTAATTATCATTCGCCAATTTCTTGGTAGCTTTATAGTAAATTAATACCATAAAATATAGTGTTTTGGATGCAATTTGAATCCCACAACGAATAACTATGTCATGGTTAAATACGACTTTTCTAAAGTCAGCAATAAATTCAAAAACTTTTTTATTGCCTTAATCAAGAAACATAAAAATCGTCTGCTTAGCCAAAATCTTATTCTAAGCATAGAAAATTCTATTGAATAAAAGCTCCCATTCATCTTTCCATCAAATCCATTGGGACCAGCTCTCGAACGATTACTGGGAGCGAGAGTAACGGTCGAAAAATTGTCTGCTAACACTCTGATCTGAAATGTAATTGCTCGACAAGCACCGGAAAAGATGTCCTCTAATTCCAAGCAAATACCACACTCTATTAGGAAGAGAGGGGGTTACAATGGGACATTATTTGGATCGTCTGACAATCCCTCTCTCCATCCCTGATTTCCGAAGGAGGGTTCACAAAAAAGAGACGGCGAGTTAATCGAACGTTTAGATTGAGTTTCTGATCTATTTTTTCTTTCTTTTGGTATAAAATGAAATCCAAACGATGTTATAGGATAAAAATTCTTATAGCATTGTACAAGCAGTTGTAGGCAATAAGTCTTACTTTAGGAGACAAGAATTCTTACAAGGAAACAACAATTACATTATTTTTGTAAAAGAAATTCTTTTCAGTTAGAATCGAAGGATAAATTAACACCACGGTCAGTTAGAACTTTTATTTTCTAAGGTTTCTTGTTCTTTGCTTTTAATTTCTTTCATTCTTTTGTTTAACCTTTAAAATAACAATTGTTAAGTGCATATAAAAACAAATATAAACAAAAATTTTATTTCATTGAAATTAAAGAAAATTAAGATAATTATTTATTTTTAAAAATAGAAAAAGACTTATTATAAATTTTATCGAAAAACATTCTTTAAGATGATATTTTCAGTAATTAAAATGTTTGTCAGACATAGACAATGCTAACTAACAAATAAAAAGGTGTTTTCATCAAAATGTTTTATTGTTATTGTTTTTAACTCCCTAAATCTAAATGTAAAACTTAAAAGTCACTGCTAGTTTTACTTCACATAAACAAAATTCGGATTTTAATCACCAAACAAAAGGATTTTTTTAGAGATTTTAAATACCAAAAACTAAAAAAATAAAATAAATAAAAGATAAAAACTATATTAATTGTATATTACTTTTACGTATTATTATAGTATATATAATTAAAATAAAAACTACCTTGTTTATTTATTTATTTATTTTCAGTGATGCATATTATACGAATATTAAGTATATTCTTTATCCCTGAATGTAGAACGCCCAATTTTAATAAATTATGTATCGCAAATACTTAGATTAGTATATTTAAGGTTACTTTTCATCATTAATGAACTAGTTTATTCTTTTTTTTTTGAATCAATAGAGAAAGATATTTTAACTTCACCTTAATAAAGGATTTACCCACCACTTTTAACTTGTGTAAAGGTGGTGGTTTTAAAGTATTATCACACCTTCATACATGCTCTCTGGGGACACAATAATGTATCCCTAATTTAGAGTAAAAAGTTCTCATAACCAGACTAATTTTTGTTAAATAATATTTTGATCACTAATTGCATTTAGTAACACATTTTTTCATATTGACGATTGGCATTTTTTCTAAGCAGATTTCTTTTTTCTTTTCTTTTTTTTAAGGTAGAAAATAAAAGCTACAACTTTTGATCAAGATTTTGGGAAAATTTGCTATAGTACGATGGCTAAACAGATTTTATAAGACTAAGGGTGACCACTTTAAAAAAGTACCCGTTTTTTTTTTTTTTTTTTTTTGTATTATCCACATCTATAATATATGTAGCAAGACTTTCAACATCATTACTTATTTAATATGTCTGTCTGTATTTAATGTGCGGGTATCTTTTTTTCACTTTCTAAATGAGAGAACTCGTTTTTAACACTTTCCAACCTAGTTGAAATGTGTTTATGACTTCGGTTTGCCTGTCGTCTGCTGCTGGCCGACTGCCGTCTGGCCGTTTGGCCGCACCCTAACTCGCGTAAATATACTTGGATTGCACTGAAATTTCTGTATGTTATTGTCGTCTACTACAGCATCTTCCCTATTTCAAATGAAGGGTGCAGCACTTATAGTTTTTTTTTTTACAGGGGCAGTCAAAAGTATAACGTTACATTACAGTCAATGGGAAATAATCGTTTCAAATGCATTTTGATGACACTATACGCCATTTCAAATATGATGAATTTGATATATATTTATGAAGTGCTTTAAAGCATGTTTTTTGCAAAATATGGGTACAAAATTGTACAAAGCATGCGCGGTAGTATATTACTGCTTATTTTACAGTTTATTACTGTTAATTTTCGGTATAATCAATTTTTTTTTTTTTTTTTTTTTTTTTTTTTTGCAGTGTATAACAGCTCAAAAATTACACAACCCAATGGTTTGAAATTTAATACATATAATATATGCAAAATTTTGTCAAGTCATTGCAAATTTTATGAAAATCGAATCAAAACTTAAAAAGATATCAATAAAAGTTTTCTTCATTCTTTAAATCCTATCATACGTAATTAATTCAATGATATCCCATGATAGGTAATGATTCCAGGTTTCCATGGTGATTACGTCATATTTAAGATAGAATCATGTTATTTTCGTATTACTGATTTTAAAAACCGAATTTGTATACGAAAATTGTTTAATTACAGCAATCCTATAATCTACCGACAGTTTCTTGGATAGATGTTTCCGGAGAAATAGCTATTAAATGGAAAAAGAGTCTAAATATGGATTTCAAGTTCTGAAATTTTCAAAGCTAGGCTTAAGTTTCCTATTAGAATTTTCAGTAAATGTCAACAAAAGATAACATGTTGCCAACTTAAGATGCACTTGTTTTACTACGGAAATTAATCATATCATAATAACAAACGATGTAATTCATTTCATTGGAACTAGTTATAATACGAATGCACCTCGTTTGTCACGTTTGATGTATAATTTCCAACTTGATAACATAGTGCTCTGTGACACAAAAACAGTATTAACAATCGAATATACTCGCAAGCCTATATTTCACTCAGACTTATTTTCAGTGCAAATCGCCATAAATCTGATTTTATCATACATATTACTTAAAAAACTGTTTAACGGTAAACTAAGTCTCATGTGATCAAAATAATCTAACATTACGGTTTGTTAGAGAAACCACATACCGCAAATTTTCCATTAAGAGCTAGCATATTCATAATCGCAAATACCCCTTCCCAATCCGAAAAGCATACACGGCACATCCCGATCTCTCGCGAAATTTTCATAAATTCCCTTCAACAATAGCGCATCCTGTATAAAATCCAATCTGATAGGCATAACGTATTAACAAAACGTCACACTCTTGATTAACTGCTGATATTATCTCTGTGAACAGAGGGCAAACTTTCTGTATGTGTCAAAGCTGAAGTTTGCATTTTAGTGCAAAATTACTTTTTAATATAGCATTTCTTACTTGTAAAGCTTCTCAAATACAAACTTGTTACTTTTTGACACACTCACGAAGTCATTTTAAATTAATAAAATTAATTAAGCACTTAAAAAAATCTACCAATAAGATAGATTTTTTTAATTTCAAACTTCCTGGAATTGTCAAAATTTCCTGCCACTTTTTAGCATAGTCTTCTCTGACTTAAAAAGAGAGTTAAAAATCGAATACTCGCAAGGCTATATTTCCCTCAGACTTATTTTTAATGTAAATCGCCATAAATCTGGTTTTAGCATACACACTACTTAAAAAACTGCTTAACGGCAAAGTACTAAGTCTCATGAGATCAAAATAATCTAACATTACGGTTTGTTAGAGAAACCACATACCGTAAATTTTCTGTTAAAAGCTAGCATATTCATAATCGTAAAACACTTTCCCAATCCAAAAAGCCTACACGGCACATCCCGATCTCTCGGGCAAATTTCATAAATTTCCCTTCAACAATAGCGCATCCTTCATAAAATCCAATCTGATACGCATAACGTATTAAAAAAAAGTCACACTCTTGATTAACTGCTGCTATTGTCTCATGTATACATACATGTGAACAGTTGGCAAACTTTCTCGATATGTCGAAACTGAAGTGTTTTTTTAGTGCAAAATTACTTTTTAATATAGCATTCCTTAATTGTAAATCTTCTCAAATACAAACTCGTTAATTTTGACACACTCGCAAAATCATTTTAAATTAATAAAATTATAATTAAGCACTTAAAAAAACATCTACCAATAAGATAGATTTTTTTTCTTTCTAACTTCCTGGAATTGTCAAAACTTCCTGCCACTTTTTAGCATAGTGTTCTGTGACTTAAAAAGAGAGTTAACAATCGAATACTCACAAGCCTATATTTCCCTCAGACTTATTTTCAGTGTAAATCGCCATAAATCTGGTTTTGCCATACACACTACTTAAAAAAACTGCTTAACGGCAAACTACTAAATCTCATAAGATCAAAATAATCTAACATTACGGTTTGTTAGAGAAACCACATACCGTAAATTTTCCGTTAAGAGCTAGCATATTCATAATCGAAAATACCCCTTCCCAATCCGAAAAGCATACACGGCACATCCCGATCTCTCGCGCAAATTTCATAAATTTTCCCTTCAACAATGGCGCATCCTCCATAAAATCCAATCTGATACGCATAACGTATAAACAAAACGTCACACTCTTGATTAACTGCTGATATCATCTCATGTACATACATGTGAACAGATGGTAATATTGAATCAAAAAAACCTTCTACATACACATAGAACACAATCTCCCCTGCTTTTCAAAAAATCGTTACATGACAAATAAACTGCTGAGGAAAAAAAGAGAACCAAGCCAATGATGATCAATATAAAAAAAAACATTATCTATATAATAGTGTTAACATATTGAGTTAGAGAAACCATTAGGTATCAGTATAAACAGGATACAAGAAGAACATTTATCATTTTCGGGCTCCAAAATCCGGCAGGGGAGAGGGGGTCATGTGTAGAATGGTAAGCCCCTATTGAGGTGAGGACTTCGCGACTTTCTTTTGTAGGGGCTCCCGAAGATTGTGACGAAGGGGCGTGAGGGGTTTGTAGGATTCTGTGACTTCTTTTGCTTATGTGACCATCTGTTACGTTTTTATACCTGAGAAAGTGAATGGGCTAAAACTAACTATCCGTGCGAATGTATTTTAGGCATATGAGAACATGTATTCATTCATAAAATATATGCACGTATGGGAGATGTATGTATAAAATCGGTTTTTAATTCATAGTCTTCATCAATTTGTATAAAGTCAAACTCGATTATAACCAGAAAGAAAGGACCGCGATGTACACTGTAAAAAATGACGTATTTTTCAGAAACGTCTCCGAAGGGTTTTTATAGTGTATTAATTAGTGTCCTCAGCCTGGAATACCTGTTTTTTGAATGCTATCAGTTCTCTAGTAAACATTTTCATGCTCAAAAAATATGTTTAACAGACAAACATGCAAAATTAACAGCGTTAACAATAACATTAAAATTAAGATTATTTCTTTACTTTTTCATGTTTAAATTAACTTATGCGGCTGAAAACGTTTACTTGAGAATGGATGACATTCGAAATACAGGTATTCCAGGCTGACGACACAAATTAATACACTATAAAAACCCTTCGGAAACGTTTCTGAAAAATACGGGCAGCGAAAAATACTTTCTTTTTATAAATATTTCTTTAAATTTTGGAAATGTATTGGTTTCTGGGGCTTCAAAAGACAATGGAACATGCTATTCGGAATTTCGGATAACTCAGAAGATTATATTACATTTTCGTTCGTGGTTATAGTATATTTTCATAAAATAAGAAACATTGGTCATTTTTTACAGTGTAAGACAGTTATCTGGATAATCAAGCTTAAGGTTGATCTGGATAATCAAGCTCAAGTTTAAGGTCACTTTAAAGATAAGAAGAATAAATTCAATTATTAGAAATTAGTAAATGATTTCTGTTATAGGGGAGCTATCATCATTTTCCAACATAGTAGAAAAGTAATGGACAAAGGAAAGTATTTTCAACTAGGTAAATTATATTCATTGTTTGGAGTATCATAGTTGAGATTTATTCCAACAGAGCGAAAAATGCCAGGACCAGGACTCAAACCTGGGTACTTTGGCTTATCGTGTCAACGCTCTTCCTACTGAACTATTCCAACGATATCCTGGCTGGCAAAGAGGGAAAGAGTGAAATGTGCCAGCCAGGATATCGCTGGGATAGCTCAGTAGGAAGAGCGTTGGCACGGCAAGCCAAGGTACCCAGGTTCGAGTCCTAATCCCGGCATTTTTCGCTATGTTGAAATAAATCTCAATTATGATACTCCAACCATTGAATATAGTTGAAAAGTGTTTACGAATTTGGTTTGTCTAACCGTCTGTCTGTCAGTTTCTATTCTAACTCGCGTACTACTACTCGGATTGCCGTGTAATTGATACATGTTATTGAGGTTTACCATGGTATATTCGGTATCGAAAATGAAGTGTGTAGCATTTATAATTAGTTTACAAGGGCACTCAAAAGAATTCCGTTACATTATGTTCTATGGGGGGAAATCTTCTGCAGCGTATTTAAATGTTGTTACAGTATTTCAAACAGAAATAAACTACTATACATCACTGAAGTGCACTACAAGATGCTTATTATAGAATAAGGTGTGCATAGCATTTGTCACTCATTTACAGGATTACAGGGATACACAAAAGAATTCGGTTAGAGTACTGTCTATGCGTGATAATTGCTGGAAACACATTTTCATTTTTGGTATTCGTTTTTAAAAGTAAGTAATTTGTTGCACATTACTTGGTGTGTATAAATACATCCTATGCAGAGCTGCACAAAATAATTCGAGTACATTACCGCTTTTGACGGAAATTGTCGGAAAGGAATTTTCAACTGTGTTATGCGTTTCCTGACTGAACGAATTTTTTTCACAATATGAAGTATATATATATATATATACAAATCTATAGATCAGAAATGAATTCGGATGCACAAAAGAATTCGGATATTTTTCCGACTGTATATGAAATTGTCGGAAAATTTTCTTTCAAATGTGTTATGCATTTTCCAAATTGTTTACTTAGGCATCATCTTTTACCTTATTAAACTTCGAAGTTTTGTTGCAGTAGTCAGGAAGCGTTGGAAAGTGTTTCATAATCTATGCTTTACGCATGATTTTTCTTTCTTTTCTTAATTTTAAATTAATATCGTGAAATTAAATTACTACTTCATATGGAAAATTTAACCCATTTATGTTGCCTTTCTTAAAAGTCCAGATATTGTTACAATGTTACCGTTATTTATTTTTTTTACAGTGTAATTTAACAGGTCTGCTTGGAGCATTCCGTTGTGTATGTGTGCAAAAGTTGTTCATGATTTCACAACTCAAATACATTCATTTAAAAACAGGGAACTAGGGACAGTGTAATTCACTTTCTAGGCCTCTTAAAATAATATTTTTAAAAATCTACTTTTTTCCTTTACAGAGTTCCGAAATTATGCTTTTTTAACATTATTATATTTTCTTACATTTTAAGTTACTTTAACCCATTTGTTCCAAAATTATTTTTTGAGATTTTTTGCATGTTAAACGTGCAATTCTTTTATTTATCATCTATTAGTAATGTCTAAGAACATATTTGGCATTCATTTTTTTTTCTTGACAAGAAAACTTGCCAGTGTGAAACAGCACAGTCATATGTGTCATATGTCAGTTTGAAAGTTCAAAGATTGCGGTTTTAAAGACCATGGGCAACATTAAATTTAGTAATTAACCCATTTGTTCCTAAACCTATTTCTTGAGATTCTTTTCATATTAAACGTGGAATTCTGTTGTCACTCATCTATTATTAATATCTGAGACAAATTTGGCAATTATCACTGAATTATCGGTTTATTTTTGACTGCCAGGAAAACTTGCCAGTGTGAAACAGCACAGTCAAATGAAGTGAAAGTTCCTGGGGCGACATTAAATCTAGTAATTAACCGATTTGTTCCGAAGCTTATTTCTTGAGATTCTTTGTCTGTTAAACGTGCAGTTCTGTCGTCTGTCATCTTTTATTAATGTCTGAGAACAGATTTGGCAATTATCACTGAATTACCAGTTGTTCTTTGCCTGGCAGGAAAACTTGCCAGTGTGAAACAGCACAGTCAAATGAAGTGAAAGTTCATGGGGCAAAATCAAATCTAGTAACTAACCCATTTGTTTTTTAAATTATTTCTTGATATTCTTCCTGTGTTTAACTTGTAATTCTATCATCTGTTATCTTTTATTAATGTCTGAGAACATATTTGGCATTTATCACTGAATTATTTGTCGGTTGTTCTTTGCCTAAGCAGAAAAACTTGCCAATGTGAAACAGCACAGTCTAATGAAGTGAAAGTTCCTGGGGCGACATTAAACCTAAGTAATTAACCGATTTGTTCCGAAACTTATTTCTTGAGATTATTTGTCAGTTAAACGTGCAGTTATGTCGTCTGTCATCTTTTATTAATGTCTGAGAACATATTTGGCATTTATCACTGAATTATTTGTCGGTTGTTCTTTGCCTAAGCAGAAAAACTTGCCAATGTAAAACAGCACAGTCTAATGAAGTGAAAGTTCCTGGGGCGACATTCATCTAAGTAATTAACCGATTTGTTCCGAAACTTATTTCTTGAGATTATTTGTCAGTTAAACATGCAGTTATGTCGTCTGTCATCTTTTATTAATGTCTGAGAACATATTTGGCAATTATCACTGGATTATCGGTTGTTTTTTGCCTGGCAGGAAAACTTGCCAGTGTGAAACAGCACAGTCAAATGAAGTGAAAGTTCATGGGGCAAAATCAAATCTAGTAACTAACCCATTTGTTTTTTAAATTATTTCTTGAGAATTTTTGCATGTTAAACTTGCAATTCTATCGTTAGTCATTTATTATTAATATCTCAGAAAATATTTGGCATTTATCATTGAAATATCGGTTTGTTTTTTACTGCCAGAAAAACTTGCCAGTGTGAAACAGCACAGCCAAATGAAATGAAAGTTTATGGGGCAACATCAAATCTAGTAATTAACACTTTTGTTTCCAAAATTATTTCTTGAGAATTTTTTTATGTTAAATGTGCAATTCTACCGTATGTCGTCTATTATTAATGTCTGAGAACATATTTGGAATTTATAATTGAATTATCGGTTGTTTTTTTCCTGGCAGGAAAACTTGCCAGTGTGAAACAGCACAGTCAAATGAAGTGAAAGTTCATGGGGCAACATCAAATCTAGTAATTAACACTTTTGTTCCAAAAATTATTAATGAGAATTTTTGTTTGTTAAATATTCAATTCTATCGTCTGCCATCTGCTATCAATGTCTGAGAACATATTTGGCTTTTATCATGGAATTATCCGTTGTTTTTCGCCTGGCAAGAAAACTTACCAGTGTGAAACAGCACAGTCAAATGAAGTGAAAGCTCATGGGGCGACAGAAAATCTAGTAATTAGGTTTTAAGCAGAAAACAGAAACCGAAAAGCAAATAGAAATAGTTACAGTTAAGTGACAAAATAAATTGCTACTGCTTTTACATTCTATGTGTAATGGGGAAACAGTATCCAATGGGGAAAATATCCCAATGGGAAAAACAGTATTTTTTACGTTTGAGTATCACTATTTTAAAATAGCAATATTTACCTTTCTTAAATGTAAATTTCTGTCATTAAATAAAGCAATTTTTTTCTTTTCGAAAACAATGGTACGAATCCTGAAAATATATGTTGGCAATTCTATATGTAGGAAATTCTATAAACAGCAAGTGTAGAAAATAGGTACTACTCTAACAGCACAGACAGTCGATGTGAAGTCTTCTTGTCATCACAAATGGTCACAATTGTCACAGTCACTACAATGAACAGAAATGGGATATGTTTCATTCGTCTCATTTTTACTCTCATTTGGTCCCTCCACTGAACAGTCACCATGACTGCTGCTTTTTGACGAGTCACCAGGTGACTTTACAATGAAGTCATCTTGTGACTCTCATGTGACTGTCATTTTGACACTCCATTGTAAAGTCATTGTGATAGCTGTTCTGTGACGAGTTCTCAAGTGACAGAAAATGAAATCATCTGGTGACTTTTCACAAAGGAGTGCAATGATAACTTCAGAATAGAGTGTCGATCACCGGAAAGTCACCATGCGACTTCGCTGTGACATTATTTGGCGACTCATCACAATGCAATGCTCACAATCACGTCAAAGTTCAGTCTTCAACTGACAGTGACTTGAGAATCAACAAGGTGACTTCATTGTAATGTCACCTGGTGACCCATCACAAAGCGACAGTCACAGTGACTTTTCAGTGTTAACAATCATTTGAGAGTAATAATGAGACAGTGAAATATCCCATATTTTGATTCACCGTAGCTATTGTGACACTTCTAACCATGTGTGACGTCAAGGGGACTTCACATCGACTGGCCGTGCTGTTCGGATAGTACCTCTTTTCTACACTTGCTGTTTATAGAATTTCCTTTTGAGTACTCACGTGTTCAGAAATTAGCATTTTGTGTTTGTTGCTTAAGTTTTGCACACCAGTGTACATAAAATGAGTTAATTTTATTAATGCGTCTAAATTTAAATGTATTTATCTAAGTAATGAATAATATTGCAACTTTGCATTCCACGACTTGCGGACATATTAGCTGAAAAGTGTACTTTTTGCATAAATATGCATATGGAATATTCCTTTAAAAGAACTTTTATTCTAGGATAATGTTGGTTAAGGAATATCTATCGGCTATTGTTTTTTAGAAATTGAGTCGAGCCAGAGTTACTGTGTTCTAATTTTATTGATTTTATCGTCTTCTTAAATAATTTAACGCAATAAAATTTTATTACGTAAACAAATAAAAAACTAGTATGTTGTGATCATCACAAAACTTTCTTCGATATAAATTAAATCGTCTGCAAGCAAATTTAAATGGCAATCTATTCGTTCTTGAGCTATAGATGTCGCTGAAATCGCATCAAATAGAGCATAGCAGCGAGACCTGGTGGGCGGTATACAACCCTTATGCCAAGGTGTAACAGAATATGAAATTTGTTGAAATTCCATTCATTAGTTCTTAAGGGATAACTATCATGGAAATTGGGATAAACATGGCATAGAAATAGCACCTATATTCGGCTATTTACACCCAAACCTAATCCGCTTTGATTTATATCAAGGTCTAACAGAATATGAAGTTTGATGAAATTCCGTCCATTAGTTCAAGAGATATAGAGGAAATCGTAAAAATCGCGGAAATCATAAAAAATGCAGCATAAGCAGCGCCATCTTTTGACCGATTTACACTCATACCTAATCAACATCTATTTATGTCAAGGTCTAATAGAATATCAAGTTTGATGAAGTTCTGTGCATTAGCTCTTGAGATAGAACTCCCACAAAATTTGTGTCACATTGTGTACATACAGACAGACAAACACACAGACCCACGGACATACGTTTTCCAAAAACAGTCAAATCGTGTTCAGGATTTTCTAAAACGTATAAATCCGTCAAAAACCGGAAGTCGAAACTTTTTACGAATCCAATACTTTATTCTTGTAAAGATAGAAGAAAGCAAAACAAAAACTATCTTTTACTGCTATCAGGTAAATGCACACGATTCCAAATTATATGAAAGATTCGGGGAAAAAAGGACAGAATATATAGAATAGATGAAAAATTACATGATGGGATATAAATATTTAGTTTAATCTTCATCTTCAATGTAATAGTAATATATTCCCAACCTTTTTTACATTGTAAATATTTAAATTATGCACTATTCCAGATTAAGATTATGCGGAAGATTCGAAAAAAAAATGACATATGGTGTATAGAATAGATGAATAATTACGGAATGGTAAATGAATAATTACATGATGGAATATAGATATTTAATTTAATCTTCATCTTCATCTTCAATGTAATAGCAATATAGTCCCAACCTTTTATTGCATTGTAAATATTTAAAATATGCACAATTCCAGATTATGTGAAAGATTCGAAAAAAAAAATGACATGGTATATAGAATAGATGAATAATTACATGATGGGATATAAATATTTAATTTAATCTTCATCTTCAATGTAATAGTAATATATTCCCAACCTATTTTACATTGTAAATATTTAAAATATGCACAATTCCAGATTATGTGAAAGATTCGAAAAAAAATGACATGGTATATAGAATAGATGAATAATTACATGATGGTATATAAATATTTAATTTAATATTCATCTTCAATGTAATAGCAATATATTCCCAACCTTTTTTTACATTGTAGATATTTAAAATATGCACTATTCCAGATTATGCGGAAGATTCGAAAAAAAAAATGACATATGGTGTATAGAATAGATGAATAATTACGGAATGGTAAATGAATAATTACATGATGGAATATAGATATTTAATTTAATCTTCATCTTCATCTTCAATGTAATAGCAATATAGTCCCAACCTTTTATTGCATTGTAAATATTTAAAATATGCACAATTCCAGATTATGTGAAAGATTCGAAAAAAAAAATGACATGGTATATAGAATAGATGAATAATTACATGATGGGATATAAATATTTAATTTAATCTTCATCTTCAATGTAATAGTAATATATTCCCAACCTATTTTACATTGTAAATATTTAAAATATGCACAATTCCAGATTATGTGAAAGATTCGAAAAAAAAATGGCATGGTATATAGAATAGATGAATAATTACATGATGGTAAATAAATATTTAATTTAATATTCATCTTCAATGTAATAGCAATATATTCCCAACCTTTTTTTACATTGTAGATATTTAAAATATGCACTATTCCAGATTATGCGGAATATTCGAAAAAAAAAATGACATATGGTGTATAGAATAGATGAATAATTACAGAATGATAAATGAATAATTATATACATAATGGGATATAGATATTTAATTTAATCTTCATCTTCATCTTCAATGTAATAGCAATATAGTCCCAACCTTTTATTACATTGTAAATATTTAAAATATGCACAATTCCAGATTATGTGAAAGATTCGAAAAAAAATGACATGGTATATAGAATGATAAATGAATAATTACATGATGGGATATAGATAGTTAATTTAATCTTCATCTTCAATGTAATAGCAATATATTCCCAACCTTTTATTACATTATAAATATTTAAAATATGCACAATTCCAGATTATGTGAAAGATTCGAAAAAAAATATGACATATGGTATATAGAAGATGAATAATTACAGAAAGATAAATGAATCCACGATACATGATAGGATATAGATATTTAATTAAATTTTCATCTTCAATGTAGTAGATGAATCTCAACACCTTTCATTACATTGTAAATATATAAAATATACACAAAACAAAAATGCTATTGCATTAAGCCTGATTTGTGCCATTAAAATTATCTAACGGAATAGTTCACAATCATTTACATCTCTAATTTTTTTTTTTCTTTTACATTAAATATATCCTCGTCGATTGGACACGTGACTGAAACCTCACTCCCTCAAGCTCCCAACCATGGGTGACATTGTTAGTTTTTAAAGCCTCTAAAACGACGTTTTCCCACTCCGTATTAAATCAAAATTAGTGCTGAACCAAATCATAACAATTGGGTTGGCTTGAAATAGCTGGGCTATTGCTGCTGTTTAGCGGTTTTACAATATTATAAAGGCGCTGAAATGTTACGGATACTACTATGTAAGGAATATATTAGAGCTGCCGGAAAATGAATTTTATCAGTTTATTTGGCATATAAGGTGAAATAGTAAACTATTTGACGAATGTGACGGACTACGTGAAGAATATGTAGTAAAGACTATGTGACATACTATAGTGTAGTAGTAATATGCGATGAATATACGCACTGGGTGATTTCTGAAGGCTGTTGGTCAGTCAGATCTGAAATTTTTCTCTGTAATGTTAGTCATATGAGCTTGGAATACATTAATATTTTTTAAATTTTGGGAAAATCATTTTTCATATAAAATAGTGCAACAAGTTATAAATTCTTAATAAAGAAAGAAATCAGTCGTTCAATTTATTTTAAAACCTTTATAAAAACTACTTTTTAATTTAAAAAAAATTATAAAAGTTTCTTTTAAAAGAATGCTTGCTGAAATAAATAAATAAATCGTTCAATAGGAATATTAAAAAAAAAAAAAAAACTTTCTAAAAGCTACTTTTTAAAGTCGATAAATTTAAGAAAGGTTTTTTTTTTTTCTTTTAATGAGATAGTTTTTGCTCAATAAATAAAAAATTGAATTATTCGAACAAAATTTTAAAAAATATATATTAAAAATAATATTTTATTATTATTATTATTCATAAAATTAAGAAAGTTTATTTTTAAAAGTATGCCTTCTGAAATAAATAAATCGTTCCTTCAAAAATAAATAAATTAATTAATTTAATTTAATTTAAATTAAAAAAATTAAAGGATTTTTAATATGAATTTAAAAAAAAATAAAAATCTCTTTTTCAAACGACGCCTATACGAATAATATGACTATACAAACAATGTATATACAAATAAACCCTTTGTTCAAAATTTAAAAAAAGTCCTTTAAAAAATTGTTCTTTATTATTATTCATAAAATTATTAAAGTTTAAAACAATGCTTTCTGAAAATAAATAAATCGTTCCTTCCAAAATAAATAAATAAATAAATGAATAAAATCATTTCTAGAAATATTTTTTAATATTAATTTAAAAAAAAAAAAAAAAAAAAAAAGAAAAAAGAAAACATAAATTACTTTTTCACTTTTTAAAACTACGCCTACCAAAATAAATAAACAAATAAATCCTTTGTTCAAAATTAATTAACAAACCTAATTTTTACTTCATCGTTTGATATTTATTTTACCATATCATTTACATGCTGGCGCTAAATTCAACTTTGCACGCCACCAAAATATCGCCAGTCTTGTAACCCCATGCCCTTCCCACATCAACACCTAATAGTAATTTTAGCCTTTTGTATATCAACTATACAATGTATATCGGCACCAATAAATCGTTAATTTTACGCAGTTCAAAAACTCAGTTCTGAATGCAGCTGCCGGGACGTCTCAATTATTTTCTTTTTTGTATAATAAAGACGTCAAAATACATTTTTTATAAACACAAAAGGGCACGTGCCCCTATTTTGAACGTTTATTACCCTTGACTTTAGGTAATAAAAATCCGAAGTGGCATCAGTACAGAAGTAAGATTTTATAAGCTTAAACGTTTCTATTACTATATTAGATTTATAACAGTGACAAAAAAAAGGGGGATATTTTAAGCTTTTGTACTCGTCTAATGTTTAGTAAAGATTAAGCAGGTGATGTGATGTATAAAATATATATAATTCCCAATAAAATTAAGCAGCTTTATATGAAATAATTTTATTTAACATAAAGACACATAATTTACATCAAGAAACATGTGTATGGAAAATATGAAAATTGATTTAATGATAAGAGAAATGTTATTATATATAATAACATTTTCGATATTTTCAATAGAATTTTCGCGAATCCACAATAGTGGATTCGTGAAAATTCTAACTCAGTTAATTCAAACTTTTAGTTAATTCGAAGTAATCATGAAGTTCCGAAACTTGACATTATAACTCATAAACGGATGATCCAGTTTTCATTTTTTATTCTCTTTGCACTTTGTTTTTGCTGCAATATCTTTAGTGTGCAAATGTCGTTTAATGTGCAAATTGTCTGTCTTTTTTTTTTTTTTTTTTAGGTTTTTGTTAGCATAGATGGCATTTTTTTTCCCTTAAGGTTTTTGTTAGCATAGATTGCAAATTTTGTTGCTGCAGCAGCTGCAACCATATGATGGTGAATTCCTGTTCCAGTGTTTGGAGCCATGGTTCAACAGGAACTTCAAAAGTTGGAACAAGATGTACATTTGCAGCTACGCAGCACCAAAAGTTGGTTATCCCTATTTTATGCGTTTATTGCTATTGACTTTAGGTAATAAAAATCCAAAGTGGCATCAGGACAGAGGTAAGATTTTACAAGCTTAAACGTTTCTATATTACTATATTAGATTTATAACAGTGACAAAAAAGGGGGTATTTTAGGCTTTTGTACTCCTCTAATGTTTCGTAAAGATTAAGCAGGTGATGTGACTTAAAATAATATACATGATTCTCAATAAAATTAAGCAGCTTTACATGAAATAATTTTGTTCAACATAAAGATACATAATTTACATCAAGAAACATGTGTATATGAAAATGGATTTAATGATAAGAGAAATGTTATTACAGTGGATTCACGAAAATTCAAACTTTTCGTTAATTCAAATTTTTGGTTAATTCGAAGTAATCATGAAGTTCCGAAACTTGACATTAGAACTAATATTAAACCTAGTTTGTTAATTCAAACTTATTTTTATAACCTTGGTTCATTTGAAATAAATAAAATAATTATCTACCTTTTTATCTACCTTTCTACAGAGTTTACTGTTGTGAAAATCGCTCAGCAGGACTGTAAAGTCTTTCCGCGTTAGACTGACTTCTGTCTTACACAGAATCCGCCTTAGACAGAGTTAATTGTATTGAATGTCGTTCAGCGGGACTTTAAAATATTTCCCCGTAAGACAGATTTCCGTCTTATACAGAGTTTACTGTATATTATTTTCCTTCTCTTGGAAAATCAGGTTTCTCTAAACACGATCTGTAAAAAATAAAATCCAATCCGAAACCTAAAAGAATAGAATATACCCGGCACGACTCACGGGTTGGGTTCGGGTAGCATCGGTTTACTAGACACAATGCAGGGCTCTAATTCCAAAAAGGCTTTAAAGAAACATTAAAATCATTAATATATTCAAAAGGAAGTTTAATTTAATTCAAATGCAATACTTATACTACTTCTTCTCCCCCTTCGCACAAGACCAGTTTATCCATATGTTTAACTCCCGAACAAAACTATTTATATAGTTATAAATCCACAAGGAACTTCCCCCCCCCCCCCATATACCTTTTCTTTTATAAACTTACATGAAAAAAGTTCCACACACATAATACATTGCGCAATAAATTTTGCTTTAACGACTTGTTGATACTAAATTTTACGTTGATTTTTGAAAAGAGAGGAGTCATCAAAACTAGATGATGCAGAGTCCTGTACTCACTCAACCCCATTCAAAAATTCCATTTCAACTTAATCCGAACCAAACCTAAAAAAACTAGTCGGATGTGTCAATCCCAAAACTTTCTTCTATCTCACACAGGTTTCGCATACACTAAAAAGAATCAGCACCAATTTATCGAAAAGGTCTAACTGAAACTCAAGTTTTATTAAATTCCGTGCAATATTTCTTGAGATATAACTATCGCTAAAATCGTGTAAATCCTGCAAAATACTGCATAGCAGCGCCACCTGCTGGGCAATTTTTACCAAAAACTAATCAGCACCAGTTTATATCAGGGACTAACTGAATCTAAAGTTTTATTAAATTCCGAGCATTAGTTCTTGAGATAGAGCTATTGCGGAAATCGCGAAAAATGCTGCATAGCAGCGCCACCTGCCGGGCGATTTTTACCAAAACCTAATCAGCACCCATTTATATCAGGGACTAACTGAATCTAAAGTTTTATTAAATTCCGAGCATTAGTTCTTGAGATAGAGCTATTGCGGAAATCGCGAAAAATGCGGCATAGCAGCGCCACCTGCCGGGCGATTTTTACCAAAAAGTAATCAGCACCAATTTATATCAGGAACTAAGTGAATCTAAAGTTTTATTAAATTTCGAGCATTAGTTCTTGAGATAGAGCTACGGAAATCGCGAAAAATGCTGCATAGCAGCGCCACCTGCCGGGCGATTTTTACCAAAAACTAATCAGCACCAATTTATATCAGGGACTAACTGAATCTAAAGTTTTATTAAATTCCGAGCATTAGTTCTTGAGATAGAGCGCCCACAAAATTTTTGTCACATACAGATAGAGTCACAGACAGAGTCACAGACAGACATTTTCTAAAAATAGTCAAATCGTGTTCAGGACCTTCTAAAACGTATAAATCCGTCGAAAACCGGAAGTCGAAAATTTTCATGAATCTAATACTTTCTTCTTGTAAAGATAGAAGAAAGTAAAATATTTTTCGACGGTCAGAAAACCGACCTGTACCTGACATACTTCAACCCGAATCCAACACGAGATTCGAAATGGAAGAAAAATTTCTGCCACATTTTAATGTAATCAGGGTAAAATTAGCCTGAAATCGTGTCTGAAATATTAATTTTATTTTCTGTCATTAAAAATGAATATATAGGATCATTTATCTTTTTAAAAAATTCTTATTTTTTCACCTTAAAAAAAAAGAATAAATTCTGTCTAAAGCGGAATTGATCAGGACTAAAAAAAAATTTCTATCGTAGACAGTATTCCGCCTTAGAAACTGTTTACTATGGTGAAAATCGTTCAGCAGGACTTTAAAATCTTTCCGCGTTAGACAGATTTCTGTCTTACACAGAGTCCGCCTTAGACAGAGTTTATTGTATTGAAAATCGTTCAGCGATACTTTAAAATTTTTCCCCGTTAGTCAGATTTCCGTCTTACGCAGAGTCCGCCTTAGATAGAGTTCACTGTTTGAAAATCTTTCTGCGTCGGTCAGATTTCCGTCTGATAAAGAGTCTTAGACAGAGTTTACTATATTGAAAATCGTTCTGTGGTTATGGACCACAGAATCTCGCTCTGCGGTGCTAGACAGATTTCTGTCTTACACCGAGTTTACTCTATATTTTTTCCTTCTCTTGGAAAAATCAGGTTTACCTAAACCCAACCCACAAAAACCAAAATCAAACCCGAAACCTAAAACAATATCTACCCGGTATGACTCACGGATTGGGTTCGGGTTACATCGGATAACATAGACACGATACAGAGCTCTAATTCCAAAAATATTTAAAAAAAAATTTAAAATCATTAATATATTCAAAAGGACATTTAATTTAATTACAAAGCAATACTTAAACTACTTTTTTTTTACTCCTTTCGCACAAGACCAGTTTATCCCATATGTTGAACTCCCGAACAAAACTATTAATATAGTTATAAATCAACAAGGAACAACACTCCCCCCCCCCCTATACCTTCCGTTATAAACTTACATGAAAAGAGTTCCGCACACAATACATTGCGTAGTAATAAAATTTGCCTTAGCGACTTGTTGATAGTCAATTCTACGTTGCTTTTTGAAAAGAGCAGAATCATCAAACCTAGATGATGAATAGAGTCCTGTACTCAACCCGATCCAAAAATTCCATTTCAACTCAATCTGAACCAAACCTAAAAAAATATTTTTTGACGGCCAGAAAACCGACCTGAACCTGGCATACTTCATCCCGAAACCAACCCGAATCCAACGCGAGACTCGAAATGGAAGAAAAATTAATGCCACATTTTAATGTAATTATGGTACAATTAGCCTAAAATCGTGTCTGAAATATTAATTGCATTTTCTATCATGAAAAATGAATATATATGCTCATTTATCTTCTTAAGACATATTGGTTTTTTTTTCACCTTAAAATACAATAACATAGGCGGAATCGATCAGGACTAGGAAAAATTTTCATCGTAGACAGTATTCCACCTTAGACAGAGTTTACTGTAGTGAAAATCGTTCAGAAGGACATTAAAGTCTTTCCACGTTAGACAGATTTCTGTCTGAGACAGAGTCCGCCTTAGACAGTGTTTACTGTAGTGAAAATCCTTCAGCGGGACTTTCAAATATTTGCTCTTTAGACAGATTTCAGTCTTAACAGAGTTTACTGTTTGAAAATCTTTTTGCGTCAGACATATTTCCGTCTTACACAGAGTTTATTCGTTTTTTAGTACCTTACAATCTTTCCGCGTTAGACAGGTTTCCGTCTTACACAGAGTTTACTGTATATTTTTTTTCCTTCTCTTGGAAAAAACTCAAACCCGATCTACAAAAACCAAAATCCAACCCAAAATACAAAAGATTAGAGTCCACTCGACACGACTCGCGTATTGGGTTCGGTTTACATCGGACAACTAGACACGAATACAGGGCTCTAATTCCAAAAATATTTTAAAGAAATTTTAAAATCATTAATATATTCAAAAGGACATTTAATTTAATTCAAAAGCAATACTTATACTACTTTTTTTTACTCCCTTCGCACAAGACCAGTTTATCCCATATGTTGAACTCCTGAACAAAACTATTAATATAGTTATAAATCAACAAGGAACAACACTTCCTTCCCCCCCTCCCCTATACCTTCCGTTATAAACTTACATGAAAAAAGTTCCGCGCACAATACATTGCGTAATAAATTTTGCCTTAACGACTTGTTGATAATCAATTCTAGGTTGCTTTTTGAAAAGACGGGGATCAGTAAACCTAGGTGACGAAGGAAAAAAAATAGCAGAACATTAAACTAGAGGAACACAATAAGTTAACACTAAATCACGCCTCTGACAAAATAAAAGCTTATAAAATAAGGGAGGGATAAATAGGGGGTTACAGTGTTTTGTTGGAGGGAGGCGTCGAAGCCACAGACGCGTGCGTATATTGGGAAGGGGCAGTTTGAGAAGAACAGGTTGAAACGGAAATTTATTTTATGTTTATAAGCAAAATCAGTAAATTGATCTAAATAGTAAATTATCAAATTAGTTTCAATTCCCGTGCGAAGATTTCGCACTGTAGTCTAATATTTTTTTAGCAATATCTAATATTTTTTTATGCAGATTTACACTTAAAAAATAAATTATTTAAGGACTAAATATAACTGAAAACAACATTAGTCAAGCGAGAATATCGTCTCATTTATTCCATCAAGTTACAGTAAAAACTGACCGAAGATAGCAAACGCATATATACAGGGTGATTCATAAAAGATGGGCAGAACTTTAAGGGGTTATAGTACACTTAAAGACAAATAATATTAAATAGGAGACTAAGGGTCCCAGACGTATTCCCAAGGAGATAGGGGGCATTAAAGTTTAGGGTCCGAAATTTCAAATGATTATAAAACATGGAAAAATTGGTCGATTCGTTTGCGGTTTTTGCAAAAAATTTTCTTTATGCCAGTATTTTCTTGAAATAAAATTTTAAAGTTCAATTTCAAAAAATGCCGATAGGGGGCGCTTTAGACTTTGGAGTAACAAACAACTATTTTTTAACGTTATTTTTTGTATTTCTTTAAATGATTTCGAAAGCTTAGACTTAAACTTAAATTTTGATCTAAAAATCTGAGTCCTAACGAGTAGTTAAGTAGCGTAAACTGAAATTTGAAATTTGAAACCCTTCTCCCCCCAGAACAAAAATCAGTTATTCCCGATCTTTGTGTCGTAGATTAGGCTCTAACTACTGCCGCGTTTTGCTAAAATTATTCTTTATGTCAGTATTTTCTTGAAAATAAATTTTAAAGAAAATTTTCAAAAAATTCCGATAGAGGGCGCTTTAGACTTTGGAGTAACGAACAACTATTTTATACCGTTATTTTTTGTGTCTCATTAAATGCTTTCTAAAGCTTAGACTTAAATTTTCAGCCCAAAATCTGAATCGTTAGACGTGGTTAAGTTTCTGGGGAGAGGGGTTTGAAATTTCTACTCCTGAGCACAGTTCAGTTTACCATGTCCACACATTGTGTGCTGTGATACGAGGTAAAAAGACACAAATTAGGATTATGTTACCAAAGCATATTTATTAACATGTAATCACAATAAATGTTCAAAATTGTGACCACCAGAGGTTATGCACGCAGAACAACGGCGACGAATGGAACAGCGAACATTCGCGAAAACATCAGGCTTTTCGAGCACTTCCCCTACAGCGGCGGAAAGTCTGGCGACCAGTTCCTCGGGGGATTCAATGGGTGTCTCATACATAAGAGCCTTCAATCGCCCCCAAAAAAAGAAATCGAGGGGTGAAAGATCTGGCGAGCGAGCAGGCCAAGCAACAGGACCACCTCGACCAATCCATCTGTTCGGAAATGTGATGTCCAGATAGTTGCGGACGTCTCGTACGTAATGGGCTGGCGCTCCATCGTGCTGGAACCACATGACCCGCCGGATGCGTGGAGGAACAACGTTTAACAGGTCTGGCAGCACATGTTGCAGAAATGTGAAGTATGTTTTACCGTTGAGGCGTTCAGGAAGAAGGTACGGTCCGATTAGGTGGTCTCCGAGGATTCCTGCCCAAACATTGATGGAAAAGCGTCTCTGATGAGCATGTGGATACGTAGCATGTGGATTGACATCCGCCCATACATGTGCATTGTATGTGTTAAATGTACCTTCACGTGTGAAGGTACATTCATCGGTGAAAAGCACAGTTCGTCCAAAATGTGGATTTAGCGCGTTCTGCTGCAGAAACCAGCGGGTGAATTCAATACGATTTGGATAATCCCCTGGAGACAGTTTCTGGACTCGTTGCACATGAAACGGGAGCAAATGTTCATCCTTCAGTACCCTCCAAGTCGTGGACTGTGAGGTATCCACCTGGCTAGCCACTGTTCGTGTACTTGTACTTGGCTGCGCCGCTACTACATCCAGAATGGCTTCTGCAACAACTACTGATTCGTCCTTTTTTGCACGACCTGCATTCGACCGGGAAGCGAGAAATGATCCCGTCTCACACAACTGTCTGTGCAAGCGCTCGAAAGTTTTGCGGTTAGGCAACCGCCTGTTAGGAAATCGCTCTCCGTACATTCGTTGTGCCTCTGCACCATTTCCATCTGCCGCTCCGTAAATTAAATGCATCTCAGCCTTTTCCTTATTCGTGAAGGGCACCATCTTCCGATTCATTACTACAGCGACTTACACTTGACTCACCGTTCAGTGGTTTTTATGCCTGAATCGTGTCGAAATTTTGCATACGTGTTCTTCTTCTTCCCCATTTGACATTTGCATACTTTCTGTTTCCTTCTTCACCCGGTGACTAGCGTCAGGAATGGAGCTTTAACGTTTGCATGAGCGACGTTTCCAACTGTGCCAGTGCCTTTATGAGTGAATTCCGACTATGCAGTCCTTGACGAAAGTTGTATTTTTGCCTCGTATCACAGCACAGAATCGTTGGGCATGGTTAAGTAGTGCAAACTGAACTATGTTCAGAAGTTGAAATTTGAACCCCCTCCCCTCGCTACTGAACCACGCTCAGCGATTCAGATTTTGAGCTGAAAATTTAAGTTTAAGTCTAAGCTTTAGAAAGCATTTAATGAGACACAAAAAATAACGGTATAAAATAGTTGTTCGTTACTCCAAAGTCTAAAGCGCCCTCTATCGGAATTTTTTGAAAATTTTCTTTAAAATTTATTTTCAAGAAAATACTGACATAAAGAATAATTTTAGCAAAACGCGGCAGTAGTTAGAGCCTAATCTACGACACAAAGATCGGGAATAACTGATTTTTGTTCTGGGGGGAGAAGGGTTTCAAATTTCAAATTTCAGTTTACGCTACTTAACTACTCGTTAGGACTCAGATTTTTAGATCAAAATTTAAGTTTAAGTCTAAGCTTTCGAAATCATTTAAAGAAATACAAAAAATAACGTTAAAAAATAGTTGTTTGTTACTCCAAAGTCTAAAGCGCCCCCTATCGGCATTTTTTGAAATTGAACTTTAAAATTTTATTTCAAGAAAATACTGGCATAAAGAAAATTTTTTGCAAAAACCGCAAACGAATCGACCAATTTTTCCATGTTTTATAATCATTTGAAATTTCGGACCCTAAACTTTAATGCCCCCTATCTCCTTGGGAATACGTCTGGGACCCTTAGTCTCCTATTTAATATTATTTGTCTTTAAGTGTACTATAACCCCTTAAAGTTCTGCCCATCTTTTATGAATCACCCTGTATATAGTATATATATATATATAAGATTAATGTAGAATGATATTAGAACTTGATATGTATTTTGAAATTCATAGATATTATAATTATATATATATATATATATATATCCAATATATATTTTTAATCCAGACGGATTATGTACTTTATGACTCTATTTCATGTTTTACATGTATATTATAGGTATAGTTTATTTCCTTTTTAATATTGTATTTATTTTTTATTTTTTCACAGGTTTAATTCATTGTTTATGAGTAGGCAGTCCCAAAATCATATTCTTTAGCATTGTTATGGCTAATATGATGATGAAACCACTCATTTTATTTGTGGTATTTAAGTATTTGGGACTTGAAAATTCTGTCTAAATTCCACAAATTTCATTTCATTCATTCAATTTCATTTATTCAATTTTTAATTTAATTTCTTCTTCTTTTAAATAAGTTTTTGGTATCCATATTCAGTCTGTTGGGGAATACTTTCATTGTCAACTAATTATTACATACTTAATCATTTTTTCATAGTTTAAGTTGGTGTTATATTAATGTTTCATTTATGGTTATATATATATGTCAATCATATTTTAACTGCATTAGAGGGTGACATCATCTGTTTCGGGAAAAAAAAAATACATGCGATAAAGTAAAATAAATTGAGCATTTGAATTTCAATTTTGTTTTTTAATCATAAATATAAAATAAACCCGTGCAGCAACTATGTCCCACTTTATCTTTATTGAACATTTTTAGGGTTTCGTTCATCTCTTGAAACCCTATTCGTCCCGATACGTTGTCTGTCCGTCACAGAGCCGATTCTCAGAAACGATATAACTTACAAACCTGAAATTTTGTGTACTTATAGCTGAATACTTACTATGAAGCTGAAAATCATAAAATTAAAAAAAAATCGTATTATTTTAATAAAGAGAGACAAAAAACCAAAAATCTAATAGCATTTTCCTATTAAATTTAAACATTTCTCGTAATAGCAGTTACCAGCAATTAAAAATCTACAATAAAATTCTTTCTACAACAATTAATTTTCTATTAAAAATTTCCACGTGAAAAATGAAAATGAAATAAAAAGTTTCACCAATTGAAAAAAAGATTAATTTGATGTCATATTGGTAATAAAACGGAAATTTTCAAACGTTTCTCAATAATACAAGGAGTATGAGTATGTGTAAGTACATAAAGCAGGTTAATATGATGTCATTAGAGAATTAAAAAGAAAATTAATCTGACGTCATAACGGATTTTTCAAATGTTTGAGAATTACAAAGAGAGTAACAATATGAGTAATAGAGAAAGCAAGTAGATATGATAAAAACCCGATTATGGAAATATTGGCATATTTGAACATTTTGAAATTGTTTTTTTGTTTTTTTTTAACATCGCATTTAGTCCACATGACAGATATTTTTATGACAGAGTATGATAGCGGACTTCGCCCGTTATCGAACCGGTTCAGATTTTCGAAAAAACGACGAAAATTGACCGGTAAATTTTTACTTTATAAAAAACATGACCTTTTTTTATGAAATTTATTTGGATTTATTAAAGAAAGGATAGAAGTGTTTTGAAAGGATTATTAAACAAAACCCTTTTTGCGATCTTCCATCACACTTACCCACTTGTTTTTTATAATCTTTGTTGCGGTATTTTATTTCTGTGGCAACACTAAGTTGAGGAAAACCTTTAATTTCATTTACGAAAACAATGCGATTTAATTTTTAATCAAAATACATGTATTAACGAAATGTGAGTGTGCTATGTCAGAAGCCGCTTAAAAATCCTTTCATATGGTATCTCATTTATCGTTCTGATTTTTTTATTTGCTTAGTAAAAGGGATGTTGACAACATAAATAATATATGAGATTATTACTCTTAAAAAGAATTACAATCATATCAAGATTTAAACTTATACTATCTATCATAATCAAATTAAACAAGCCTTTTGGAACATAGAAATTTGAATTTTTTTTTTCATCATTTCGAATTTTTATGGACGGAATAAGAAACTGAATCAGAGGCGTCATTTGGGGAGGACAGGGTAGGTTATCCCCCCCCCCCTCTCCTCATTCTGAATTTCTTTAATTTCTTACTATTAGTTGGTCCTTTTCATTTGTTTCTAACAAAATATTAATAACTCATACAAATGCATTAAAAGAACATTCCTTTCAAAAATATACATATTGTAGCGTGACAAATGGATCAAAGAATAATTAACCCTAAAAATCCGTTGGATATGTCGTCGGTGTTGAATTCCGACACTTTTCTCCGGGATTGGATTTTCAAATTGCGGAAAGGGGGGTGGGGGGTATGGAGTTTCGTGGTGGAATTTTCACTTTTAGACTATTACTAAACGCGAAATATCAGATCTTCCTGTGATGGTCTGAGGGATGCTCCCCCGAGTAGAGGGGGGTAGGGACTGCTCCTTGAATTCTTCACTGAGTGTTATACACATGTGACGTAAACTTCTTGTCTGTTATTAACTATTTACTTCAAAATTGAAATAACATCCCCATACACCGCGTTTAGAGAAAATTTTCTGCTAAATACGACTTAGATTGATTTTATAATTTTTTTTACTGCAACCTGTCACATCTGAAGAGGTCATTAAATAATTTAAATTGGTTAATATAAAAAAAGTAGCACTGTAATTTTTTTTTTCTCTCTCAAACCTAAAACATTTCCTCATAACAGAATTTTAACATATTTTTCGCTCATTATAAATAAATTTTTATTACAAATAAGCTTTCCTTAGTTTTTCTCTGAGTCTCTTGATAGATTCTTCATCTAAAGATTTCTTTTAACATTCTTAGATTGTGAAAAACATTTTCTTTTTTTAATTGAAAACTATAATAGATATTTTACCTTTCATATCTTTTTTTTTTCCCTTGGATTGCCCAATAACAACATCAAACGAAAATTAATGTTCTGAAAACGAAAAAAATAGATATAAAAAGAAGCAAAATAGATATTTTAAAATTTCCAGAGAGATTATTTTTATGCAAATTAAGTGCACAACATTTTTTTTAACGGAGCTATAACTTTTCATTTTCTTTTATTCTACTGTTTTTATTATTATTATTATTATTATTATTATTATTATTTTCAAAACTAAAATCTTTTCTGTAAATTAACCATGAAATGAAATATATTAATTATGAAATATATATGAAATATATTAATTAGGCATGGAAATAAAATTTTTAAATTTATTAAAAACTATATTTTTGTATTGGCCGCGTGCTATTAGTTAAGAGCCTACATCAGTCATGCGAAAAAACGCGCAAGCTAATGTTAAGTGCATGGGAAGGTTCTTGCGTGATTTTTCGCTCGCATTTTAATATTTTTAAATGATGTTTTTTGCATAGGATAGCTGATGTCGATCTCTAACGTTGTTAGTTTTTACTTTTTCGATTTTGGTTCCAGTTTTTTTTTTAATATAAGGGTACTTTTACTTTCAGAACCGGTTCAAAAATTGAAAATGTCTGCTTATAAAAAAAAAAAAAAAAAAACTGTAACCAAAATCAAAAAAAGTAAAAACTAACAACGTTAGAGATCGACCTCAGCTATCCTATGCAAAAAAAAAATCATTTAAAAATATTAAAATGCGAGCGAGAAATCGCGCCAGAACCTTCCCATAGACTTGAGCGTTTCTTCACGTGACTAGCGTAGGCTCTTAATAGCCGAAGAAATCGCCAAAGATTTCGCTACCTACTGCAGCTTTTTTCATTGTTAATTTCGGTGTCTTAACTACCTAGTTCAATTACGTGTCTGTTAAATTTGTGTTTTATTTATATTTTATTATTTTATTTATTTGTTGATGAAGTTTTAATTTCGTTTTGGAATATAAGCCGGATACAAATGCTATTGACAAAATAGCATTATAAGTATATAGTTATTGCATAAACTATTTATATTATTTTAAGTGCAAACGGACTGATATTTCGTAATCGTCTAAACGCTATAGAGATAGATTTTTTTTTTAATTCATAATTAAAAATTATTTTAATAACTATAAAAAATTATTAAATTGTGATAGAGTTGTCAAACAAATTTTATTTGAAAGAAAAAAAAAATTCCATCCGACAATATGTAACAGATATACACAACTCTGAATATTGGATGAAAAAGTTACTCGACGTAGAAGATGTTATTTGGAAATTCACTAAACGTACTATAAAATTCAGTACATGCGATCTTAGCAAAATCCAAAGTGTGTGTGTGTGTAGATTCTTATATTTGGTGTTATGTTAATGATACGTTAATGATGGTTACAGTTGCAGTTAAAAATTTCTTTACAGTAAACTGTAGATTATTTGGGAATTGATAGCGGCAATAGTGATTATGGTAGCAGTTAAACATGTAAATTTTTTCAAACTTTTTTTTTTGAAAAAATTAAATTTTTCACTAATAATTTTTAAAAAAATTTAAGTTTTTGTGATTTTTTTTTAAAAACCTTTTATAATTTTTAAAAACTTTTTGTAATTTTTTTTTAAGTTTTTGTTAAAGTGTGAATTTGTTTTAAATATTATGATATTTTAAAACTTTTTGTAACTTTTGTAAAAACTTTTTAAGAAAACATTGAAATTTCTATAATTTTTCGTTCAAAGGGTGTAGAAATTTGAAATGTACGATGTTTAGAAGTTCTAAAATTTGCAGTAAAAGCGAAATTTTATCGTCAGGTGTTGTCAACGTCAAAATGACGTCAGTGTTACTCGCGGACGTTTGTCCTTTATAATATAGATATGAAAATGATTTTCACTGAAATGGAAAACTTTGGATGCTCTCGAAAAGAAAGACTGGCTACGCCACTGAAGAAATGTATTATTTTATTAATCTTAAATGTAGGAAAATAGTTACAATTTATAAAGAAAAATTTTATTAGTACAAAATATATATATATATATATATATATATATATATATATATATATATATTCATAATAATTTAACTGTTTTATATCCATTGATGATAATAATGCATTAATTAAAAGCATATCTTTTTAAAATTTGCATTAAAATTATTCTTTGTCTGAAAACGAAAATTAATGTTCTGAAAACGAAAAAAAGAGATATAGAAAAAAAAGCAAAATAGATATAAAAATTACAAATAAAAAATTTTAAATTTCCAGAGATATTATTTTTATGCAAATTAAGTGCACAATTTTGTTTTTTAAACTACATAAACAGAGCTATAACTTTTCATTTTCTTTTATTCTACTGCTTTTATTATTATTATTATTATTACTTTCAAAACTAAAATCTTTTCTGTAAATTAACCAGCTTGTGTAATAAATATATATATTTTTTAACAAATAATATAATATGATGTTTTCTATCGCATTTACTACTTTGATATTTTGCATTATTGCGCCATCTAGTAACATATTCTTAAGCTAAAAGCTTATAAATAAGTTAATCAAAATATACATATCTACTATTATAAATAACGAAGGAGTATTTTAAATCATTCCAATAAAAAATACATTTTGGGATTGTTCCGAAAAGCATCAGTTTAACTAATATGTTTTAATTAATATGTATTTTCTGTTTTTTTTTTTTTTCGAATATTATATATATATATTTTTTCAAATAAAACATTAATTTATTATCTTAATTATATTACATAAAAAAAGTCCACAGCTTAATTAAAAATTTGCTAATGAATATATTTAAATATCTGGATTTGATAATAATTTAAAATAATTAAATTTTTTTTTTTTTTTAAATCTTATTACATATATGTATACATTTTATCGCGGTCTAACACTTTATTCACACACTTTCTCGGTTAATATTTTTATTATTATTATTATTTTCATGCATTTAAACATACAGCTATTTATGAAAAATTCATGAAAAGGTATAGCTATGGACTTAATGTACTATCTTAAAATTCTCCTAATCTCATCATTTTTCCAGCGAATATAATTACCCAAATCTTAATGTTGGATCAATATTTTATTTATTTATATTACAAATTTTCACTATGTGTTAAAATGAAAATTAAAAACATAAATTATGCATAAATTATGCTAATAAATAAATTTAATCACTTTAGAAACATATAATCACAGCTTCTTTCCTCGCATGAAAATGCTAAAGAAAGAAACACAAAAAAATCTACTTTGAAAATATCGAATATATGAATGAATCTATCACCATTAAGTCGATAAAAAGAAAAGAGATCTTATTATTTAGAATTTTAAATAGCCACTTGTTTATTAGATAAAATTACTCGGGCTAAAGGGGGAAAAAAAAGAAAAAAGAAAAAAAAAGTGAAGGTGAAGGTGAAAATAATGGTTAACAAAGAACGGAAATTTCTCAGTCATGGTACAGTTAAAGTGGAAAAAACAGATTTACAGGCAAGTACGGAAACGAAATTTCACTTGACTTACATTATTCGTATATTATATTACATCATTTGTATTATATTACAGTATTACAATCTTACAATATTACAATTACATTATTACAATCTTACATTATTACAATTACATTATTACAATCTTACATTATTACAATTACATTACAATACTTTATTACAATGATTAGGATCTAATAATGAATTAGCACCAATTGTCATTGCAAATGTTACATTGTTATATTATATTACATTATTGTATAATGTATATTATTACAATCTTACATTATTACAATTACATTACAATGCTTTATTACAATTATTATTACAATTATATTACATTATTACAATTATTAACGATACATGAATATTAATGATATTACATTATTGGTTATAATAAAAAAAAATAATAATAATAATAATTATTATTATTATTATTATTATTATTATTATTATTATTATTATTATTATTACAATAATTATAATGATTATTAAAGATATTACATTATTAAAATGATTAATGATAATTTATTAACAGACTTCCAAAATGAAGGAGGTTATGCAATTCGTTTGTATCATTTTACAGTTCGAACGCATAGCGTAAGGAAAGTACTGTAATCTTGAAGTGTGTGTGTGTATGTGTGTGTGTGTGTGTGTGTGTGTGTGTGTGTGTGTGTGTGTGTGTGTGTGTGTGTGTGTGTGTGTGTGAGAGAGAGAGAGAGAGAGACAGAGAGAGAGAGAGAGAGTAGGATAACTCTCAAACGGTACTTTTGAATGAGGCCCCACTTAACAAATATGTTATAGTCTGTCGCAAGAACTGTACACATATTCGTAAAAATCAGCCGATGGATTGTCTTTAATCCATTTTTTAAACAAAGTTTTACCGATTCTATAGGGAAAATCGCAAAGATGACAGAATAATAAGTGATAAATATATCGGCAATGTAACCAAGCGTTAGTTCTACAAAGGTAACGTCCCCAGTTTGAAAACCGGATGTCCAACGTTCGAAGCCAGCTATTGTATCAGAAATTTACAAAATTAACGATCAGCAATCCTTATATATTATTTCTCCTGTCAACATCCCTTTTACTCAGAAAATATGAATCGCAGAACAACGAATGAGATACCATATGAAAGGTTTTAGAACAAGCTTCTGACATAGCCCACTTAACAATTCTTTAAAACATGTTTTTGATTAAAATTTGCTGAAATTAAAAAATTAAATCAGCATTGTTTTCATGAAAGAAATGAAAGGTTTTCCTGAAATTATTGTTGCCAAAAAAATAAAATACCACATTATATGATGATCATAGCAATTATTATAAAAAAAACCGCACGGGTTTATTTTATACTTATGATTAAAAAGCGAAATTGAAATTGAAATGTTTAGATTTATATTTCAAAGTCCCGTGGTTTTCCCGAAGCGGATGACGTCATCCTCTAATGCAGTCAAAATACGATTGTTAATTTTTTTTTTTTCTCGCGCGTGCCTTTAGCAATCTTGGATCAGTTTTTAGTCTAACTTTGATGGAATAAATTAGATGATATTCTGGCTTGACTAACAACTAAATGTTGTTTGCAGACATTTTTATCCTTGCTTTTTCTTTTAAAGTTTAAACCTGCATCTAATAAATATTACATATTGATAAAAAATGATACTTCTCTATTATCCCGTCGAACACTTTTCATAACAAAAAGCTATCGCCAAATAAACGGGAGAACAATGGCATTGGAATATAAGAAAAAAATTAAATATAAGAATTTAAGGACACAATTGTTATTTTAATTAATGAAATAACTAATAAACCAGTAAAACATAATGAAAAATACACTCAAATGCCGAATGTAATACCACTAGATGACGTAACAAACATGCATAATGATTCTGACATCAGGTAAATGGGACTGCATTTTTGGCGTTTAATCTTACAGTTTGGCGGTAGTTTTTTGTTATGAAAAGCGGTCGACGGGCTAATAGAGAAGTACCTAAAAAATATTAGATTTCAGTGCGAAATCTTCGCACGGGCCCTCTGGTGAACGCATATTTCTCGCTGTTAAATTAGATAAAGCGGGAAAAGAAAATTTATAGTCAAGTAGAAAACAAAAATTTCACATGACCACTGAAACTTGTTTACCTGTAATGTATAAAATAAGAGGCGAAAATAGATTTAAAAAGACCTGAATTTTAAATTATTTTTACATTTTATTATTCAGCTCCTTGAGCATTATTACTAATATATTTTAAATATTTTCTCGTTTTTTAGATAAAATAACGTGGATGATAATAATAATAATAATAATAATAATAATAATAATAATAATAATAATATATTATTTCTCCTGTCAACATCCCTTTTTCTACGAAAATATGAAACGCAGAACAACGAATGAGATACCATATGAAAGGTTTTAGAACCGGCTTCTGACATAGCCCACTTAACAACGTTAAAACATGTTTTTGATTAAAATTTGCTGAAAATTAAACTAGTCGTTGGGGGCCACCGTAATATTTACCCATCATGGATATGCATAATGTAAAATATTAAAATAAAAATGTGTAAACTACTTATAAAATGCATTGCAATTCAAATAAAATCGTGGCTTGATGACGTCATAAACTTTAAAGGCTCGATTACTGAAGTGCTTGAAAGAGGTTTTTCCTTATAACTCCAAAAATAATAATCCTATTAACTAGCGGTTTATTGCATCTGATTAAGCGTCAAATTTCCAATTAAAATATATCTTTGAAATGAAATTTGGATGAAATACAGGGTCATGAAAAATAGAAGAGTGTGGAAAATAGGATTCCAAATATCTCGGCAACTAATTATCCGATCGACTTCATGCTTTATGTAAAATTTATGTTTTTTTATTGTCTTTTATATTCATTTCTTAAAATAAACAATTTCGAAAATTTTTATATACCTTTTATCAGAACGAATATTTCGAGAATCCAAAAAAAATAGCTCCGGTTATTCGAGGTTATTGAAATGAAATAGGCTTCTTCCCATTATTACATACTAAGTACATACCAAATTGCAAGTCTCTATCTCAATTGTTTCGGGCGATAGAGCGTTTACAGACACACAGACGGACGGCAAATTTTTTTTTCTAAAAATATGTTTTTCGGAATCTCCAGTGTCTGAAACGTGTAAATCCGTCAAAAAAAATTTTTCTATTTTCAAAACGATTACAAGATTTACCCTATACTACGTATGATGGGTAAGTAAAATTAAATCGGCATTGTTTTCATAAAAGAAATGAAAGGTTTTCCTCAAATTATTGTTGCCAAAAAAATAAAATACCACATTATATGATGCTCAGCAATTATTATAGAAAACACTGCACGGGTTTATTTTATACTTATGATTAAAGAGCGAAATTCAAATTGAAATGTTTAGTTCTCATACAAGTTTGTAAATTTCCAACTGGACAAAAAATGTCCTGGCCAGGATTCGAACCTGGGATCGCTTGGCTGAAGCCACCACGCTCTACCACTGAGCTATCCCGGTCGAATCTGGAGGGCATAATTCATCCAGTTAACTTTATTGATCAAAGCATCTGGTCTGATATTTTAATCAGCTCAACAGAAAAGATCGCAGGTAATGGAACTCCAGTAAACGCTGGATACGTGAATACACTGGATTATTTTTTTTTAACACAATTATTTCAAATTGGTAAAGTAATCATACAAGTTGTAAATTTCCAACTGGACGAAAAATGTCCGGGCCAGGATTCGAACCTGGGATCGCTTGGCGTAAGTAGTGAGTGGTAGAGCGTGGCGGCTTCAGCCAAGCGACCCCAGGTTCGAATACTGGCCCAACATTTTTCGTCCAGTTGGAAATTTACAACTTGTATGATTACTTTACCAATTTGAAATAATTGTGTTAAAAAATAATCCAGTGTATTCACGTATCCAGCGTTTACTGGAGTTCCATTACCTGCGATCTTTTCTGTTGAGCTGATTAAAATATCAGACCAGATGCTTTGATCAATAAAGTTAACTGGATGAATTATGCCCTCCAGATTCGACCGGGATAGCTCAGTGGTAGAGCGTGGCGGCTTCAGCCAAGCGATCCCAGGTTCGAATCCTGGCCCGGACATTCTTCGTCCAGTTGGAAATTTACAACTTGTATGATTACTTTACCAATTTGAAATAATTGTGTTAAAAAATAATCCAGTGAAATATTTAAATTTATATTTCTAAGTCCCACGTTTTTCCCGAAACGGATGACGTCATCCTCTAATGCAGTCAAAATATGATTGTTATTTTTTTTTCTCGCGCTTGCCTTTAGCAATATTGGATCAGTTTTTAGTCTAACTTTGATGGAATAAATTAGATGATATTCTGGCTTGACTAACAACTAAGTGTTGTTTGCAGATATTTTTATCCTTGCTTTTTCTTTAGAAGTTTAAACCTGCATCTAATAAATATTACATATTGATAAAAAATGATACTTCTCTATTATCCCGTCGACCACTTTTCATAACAAAAAACTATCGCCAAATAAACGGGAGAACGTTGCCATTGGAATATCAAAATAAATAAATAAATAAAATATAAGAATTTAAGGACACAATTGTTATTTTAATTAATAAAATAACTACTAAATCAGTAAAACATAATGAAAAATACACGCAAATGTCGAATGTAAAACCACTAGATGACGTAACAAACACGTATAATGATTCTGACATCAAGTATATGGGACTGCATTTTTGGCGTTTAATCTTACAGTTTGGCGGTAGTTTTTTGTTATGAAAAGTGGTCGACGGGATAATAGAGAAGTACCTAAAAATATTAGATTTCAGTGCGAAATCTTCGCACGGGCCCTCTGGTAATAATAATAATATAATGATAATAATAATAATAATAATAATAAATTTGTTTTATAATAAGAAACTGTGTGGTGTAAAATTAATGATCAACAACGAACATATATTTCTCAGCGATGATAGAGTTAAAGCGGAAAGAGGACAGTCAAAGGCAAACAGCGAAGAAGGGAAATTTCATTCGACCCTTGATACTTGTTTCCCCATGATTGTGTAAACGAAGTAACAAAACTAGTTTTAAAGGCAACTGAATTATAGCAATATTTTTATTATTTACTATTCAACTTTACCCAACAATATTCCCAAAACATTTTAAATATATTCTCGATTATTAAATAAAAAAATGTGTGTCCAAAAAAAAGGTAAAATAAAATAAACAGAAAAAAAAACTGTAAAGGTGGAACTGATGATCAGCAATGAACACATATTTGTCAATGTTGATATAAATAAAGCGGAAAAAGTAGATTTACAGTCATGTAAAAAATCAAATTTTCACCTGACCACTGAAACGTGTTTATCCGTGAAAGTGTAAAATAAGTGACGAAAGTAGATAGAGTTACAGGGAACTAAATTTTAAATTATTTTTATTCTTTACTATTCAACATTATTACTAAAATATTTTGAATATTTTCTCGTCTTTTAAATGAATAAACTGTGATTAATTACACTAAAAATAACATGGGTAATAAATATAATATTAATAATAACGTTGATATTAATAATAGTAACAGTAACGTTGATAATAATAATAATAATAATAATAATAATAATAATAATAATAATAATAGCAACGTTGATAATAATAACTAGGACTTCCCTCAAAGGGATTAGTCTGAGTGATATTTCTCAGAATATAGGGTTAACAATTACGATATAAAGAAGATACAATGTGTGAAAAAGAGCAAATTAAATGATAGAATTACAAAATATCATATATAAATTCATATATACTGTTATGTTTTCATATATATATATATATATATATATATATATATATATATAATTTGGCAAATAATCTCATTGTCTTAAGTTGGAATAGCTCAAAAGTTTAAAAAACAAACAAACAAACAAACAACAAAAAAAAAAGTCGGATTTTTTTTAAAAACGCCAAGCTTTTTAAAGTCACGTAATCAGATTTGCAGCCGAGAGCGTATTTTAGCAAGCGTAGTTTAACGCAAATTTAATTTCATTGTTGAAACATTTTCTTTGTGACAAATTTTTACATTTGAATTTAAAAATTTTCCTCCTTGTTTATTTGTATAACTATTTATAGAAACTCTTACACTTCAAACCACATTGATAACAAGCTTTACTACAAACCTGATTACGAAACTGTAGCCTAAATTCCTACTAAAGTAATATAAAAAATCTTTCGATGACTTCTGTAAAAATCAAATTGAAAAAAATACATATATTTCAAAGATAATACTTCTTGATTATTTTCTAGGAGACTCTACCCCCTGCGCTTTTACTGCTTCAAACCTCAGACTTTTCTTCTGCCTGTCTGTCTGTCTCTCTCTACAATCTGTTTGTTTCCCTATCCATTCTTCTACCCATGTCCATACCCGATTGACTGTCTCTCTACACGTCTCGCTACATGTCGTATATTTCCCTACTGGTCTCTCTACCCATTTATCTGTTTCTCTAACCATCGCTGTCTAACTACTTTTATGTCTAGCCGTGTGTCTATACTGTATTTCTCTCCGAACCCATCTGTCGACTGCCTCTCTACTCGTCTGTATACCCGTCTCACTATCCATGTGTTTTTCCACCGCATCTTTAAGCGTCTCGCTACCCATCTGTCTATCCGTCTCTCTAACTGTCTCGCTTCCCGTTTCACTATCCGTCTCTCGACACGTCTGTCTGTCTATATACCCCCTCTCTCTACCCGTCTGTCAACTCGTCGCTGTACTCATCTCTGTATTCGTCTCTCTATTCACCACGCTACCCGTCTCGCAACCTTTCCCTCTACATGTCTGTCTACCGGCTTGGCTACTCGTGTCTGTACCCATCTCCCTACCTATCTCGCTACCCCTCTGTCAACCCTCTTTTGTCTCAGTACCCGTCTGTCTATTCGTTTCGCTACCCGTTAGCTTATCTATGTCGCTATCCGTCTCTCTACCCGTTAGTTTACACGTCTCTGTACATCTCGCCACCTTCCCAATATTTAAACAATTTAGTATACAGAAGCTGTTCATCTGTTATTAAATGCAAACAGAAGTAATTTATCTAATAAGTGTAATCAGATGCAATTTTTTTAAGTACATACATATACCAGCATAATAATTCATCAGGTTTATTTTCATTGTAGTTTATGTCATTTGGCAGTAAATCTGAACTTATTAAAATCGAACTGCGTTAAGCTTTTTAAAAAGCCCCAAGGTCCGTATAACTGGGAAGGAAAAGTACCCTAAGGGCTACAATATACATGTTATTAAGTTAAGTGAAAGTTTCGTAATCGAGTTCGCAGCAATTGCTTATGTCAGAAAGCGTGGCTTAACGCCATTTTAAATTCATTTCTGTAACTTCCTTTTACTTTTTTTTTGAGGGCGGGTGGGGGGGGAGGGTTCCAAATATTTACACTTAAATTCAAAGTATTACCCCCATGTTAATATTAGTGTTGTTTGTATTATTATGACCGAGCTTCATTCGAAACAAATGTAAAAGACTTCTTCCACAGTTTTTTTTTTTCTAGGAGAAACTTCCGTAAACGGGCCCAAAGCTAATCGGAGAATTTAATATCATTATTGTTTGTAACTCTTATAGAGTTAAAACAATATTGTTGCTAGCATTACTCTTGTTTGAGACCAACCTTGTTTGTGTATCTGAATGGGGAAAAGTTCTGTATCATGTGCTGGTTGGCACGATTGGCGAAAAAAATTAAAAATGGTGCTAAAAGGCAGTTTTAGCATCTTACCAAAATTTCTTAGAGAGAGGAAAAATATGTTTTTCAAGTATTTACAAATATACATTTATTAAACCATGTTTTTGCGTCATCTTAAAAATATAAGTACGATGCTAAAATAAAATTGTATTGCCATTTTCGATATTTTAATGAAAATACATAACAAACATATATAACAAAACTAAGAGACATTTTTGTGATAAATAATTGTTGTTGTCGGGGGGGGGGGGGGGGTGCAAATTGTAAACAGTTAATAAGCGAACTAACAGATTACCGAAAATAACTTGTGGGAATTATAAATAACTTTTAAAATCTTAAAATGGAGAAGTGGTCCGTATAAAAATTCAAAACATAATACGCCTGATATAAGTATTTTTTAATTTTTTGATATTTCCAAAAGAACAGATAAAAGGGTAAAACTCCCGGCGAAGATGTCATATACTCACCACGTTGGCGCGATTTTCCCCCTGCCAATTTGGCAAAAACTGTTTGTTGTGTTTATTTACTTTTATTTTTTATTTTAATTCTATAGATTATTTTTATATGTATGTCAATATTTATTGATATCAAACTATTATTTATTTATTTTTATTTCCTTTTTTAAAATAGTAGAAGTTACGTTTATTACGTTATTTTATTTTTATATTGAAATAAAAAATCACGTGCTATTATTGCCTGATATTTGTGACTAAAATTCAAAAACAAAGTTTTCGCCAAATTGGTGGGGGAAAAAATCGCGCCAACGTGGTGCGTATATGACATCTGTCATTTCACTTATGTATTGGTACTTTTATGTTAACTTGGCGCAGTTGATAACTCGCCAAATATTGTTCTCATAACATCTTTATATTTCATTAATTTCATTTAACGGTACTTACGTATTATCCGTGCCAGTTTTAAGCCAACTGCGCCAATGGAGCCAATATTACTAATTATATTAACCCTTATATATTTTTTTCTTGCTACATGGTACATGCCTGTGAATAATCTATAATATTATTCTTTCTTATTTACTATGCTATTTACCATTTATTAATTTTACTATAATAATGTTATTTACTATTTTTAACAATGTTAAAAATTTAATAAACATATATTACATTTTATTTATTTTATATTAATTACCATTTTTAACTATGTTATTTGATAATGTTAAATTACTGTGTTTGAAAACATGATTGGCAACGATAAACAAGATTGGTACTTGGCAGCCATTTTTGGCGATCAATCTCCTGTCACGGATAATACGTAAGTACCCATTTAACTATAAACCTTTCACTCATTTCATTTGAAATACATACATTAAAAATTCATGTTTTCCACTCATTTAATTTAAAATACATGCCTTTCACTAATTCCATTTAAAATACTAAGAAGAAAATAAAAAGGTATAATGTCGCAAATCAAAATTTTTATTTAAACATCATAGAATTGATTCCCATTTACACACACGAAATAAAAAGCTGCCAATGTTGAGATTTGCGCCAAATCTCTAATACAAAGTTATTGTGGATTTTTTTCTTTCAAACAGAAAAAAATCCAGATTAATTTTCCATTTTTAATAAATGGAAATATGTTTTATTGTACTGATATTGTATTGTATTGTGCGTGCATATTTTTTTGCTCCATGTTACTCCATGAACTTTTAAAATCTTATTATTTACGAAAATCTCCGCCGGTGAAAATGACGTATGTACTAAATTTTAGTGACGTATGTACTTTAATTGTGCTTTTTTATCTATTTTTTAAATATAATTTCCAAACGGTTTGACATTTATTCTTGGTAATAAATAGACGTCGTTGTCACCTTTATAGGTACCTACTGTAAAAATTTGAACGAAATCCGTTAAATATTTTTTGAGTTATGCTTGACGAAAGGTTTTAATATCCATCATAGCTATATATGGGGCAAAGTAATACTGCGCTGTGTATGAGTCTTCGTTGCACTCAGACAATGATGATAATAATAATAATAATAATAATAGCAACGTTGTTAATAATAATAATAATAATAATAATAATAATAATAATAATAATAATAATAATAATAAAGTGTGTAATAATAATAATAATTAATAATAAAGTGTGTAATAATAATAATAATAAAGTGTATAATAATAATAATAATATAGTAATAATAATAAAGTGTTTAATAATAATAATAATAATAATAATAATAATAATAATAATAATAATAATAATAATAATAATAATAATAATAATAATAATAATTAATAAACTATGTAATAATAATAATAATAATAATAATAATAATAATAATAATAATAACAAAATGTGTAATAATAATAATAATTAATAATTAATAGTAAAGTGTGTAATAATAATAATAATAATAATAATAATAATAATAATAATAATTAATAATAATAAAGTGTATAATAATAATAATAATAATAATAATAATAATAATAATAATAATAATAATAATAATAATTAATAAACTATGTAATAATAATAATAATAATTAATAAACTATGTAATAATAATAATAATAATAATAATAATTAATAAACTATGTAATAATAATAATAATAATAATTAATAAACTATGTAATAATAATAATAATAATAATAATAATAATAATAATAATAATAATAATAATAACAAAATGTGTAAAGCAGGATTAACAACAAACATAAGCTTTTCAGCGTGACAGAACTAAAGCGGAAAGAGTACATTTACAGGCAAACTAGGAAGCGAAATTTCATTCGACCCATTGGTACTTTGTTTCTCCGAGATTGTATAAACGAAGTAACAAAACTAGTTTTAAAGGCAACAGAATTATAGCAGTGTTATTTTATTCTTTACTATTCAGCTTTTCAAACATGTCTCCCAAAACATTTAAAGTAACTTCTCGTTTGTTAAATAAAATAAATTAAGTAAAAAAATTCTGTGAAAATGAATTAATAATTAACTACGAACGGGTAATTAAAAAAGTAATAATAATCATCATGATGATAAAGTAGTCATAAAGTTAAAGTAAGCAAATCAGATTTACAGGCATGTAATAAAACAAAATTCCACCTGACTACTAAAACTCCTCCGTGGTCATATGAATAAGGTAGCAAAAGTAGATTTACACACAGGCAACTGATCAATTTCCTGCTTACTTATATAATAAAACATGGATAAAAAGTAAAAAGAAAATACCGCATAATCTGTCGTATACCGTGTACTTTTGAAACAAGGATGTCCAAAATCACAAGACGCCCTATTAAATTTTGAAATCTAAATTTACTAGGGCGCATTATACACTGAGAATAAAAATGAAAGCTTAAAAATTAAACATAAGAACTAAAGTTTCTATATTAAGAAAAAAAAATTATCTCTGACGGCACGGCCTACATAGGCACAGGTAAGATTTCGAAGACGCAGAACGTAGGGTGCCTGTTTATTGAGAATTCCAGAAGAAATGGCCTTTTTTCCATGATGCGGCAGTTGGAACCGCCCACTTTGAAATCTACATTTGTTTATAGGCGGAGCCGGCGAGGATTTTTTATTTATTTATTTATTTATTTATTTATTGCTGTAAGGGTTATTCCTATAAGAAACTTGTCAATATAAAAGTTGTAGATAATATTAAGAGGATTTATACTAAATTTAAGCAGATTTGATATCTTGTGAATAGACGAAGTTGTGGATTTTTTTCTTCTTAAACCCCTGTCCCCCCCCCCACCTTGAGGCCATTTTTAATGATATCAAAAATCTGTCATACATAAATTTTCGGCCCTTTTCCTAGAAATAATAATAACTTTAAACGGATTCGATACGTATCATAATTAAGAAGTTATGGAGTTTTTTCTGTTTTCACAAAAAGCACCCCCCCCTCCCGCCTATTACCCTCCCCCCCCCCCCCCCCCTGCTGCGATTTTGCCCATTAATGAACTTTCAGAAATTTCAACATAGAGAAGAATGTAATAGGTAGTATTTATTACGAAATCTACCTAACAGAATGTGTGTGTGAACTTTATGGAGATTTAAGCAGATAGGCTTTAGCAGTAGCATATGTCCTCACTTCGTATTGTATTATTTTATCTATTGTTTGTACTAGTTACTGCATTTTTTAACAATCTTTATTTGCCCTCTGACAAACATTGTGCAACTTATAATCTGTAAACATTATTTGTTTGTATATTTGTTTATATAATATGTCTCTTTTATTATTATTATTTAAATGTTATTTTCCCTGGAAGAGTTAATAGGTAAAAACCTTGAAAAGATTCCCAGCTTTGTTGAGGCCGACCGGTATTTTTAGTATGCTAACATATCTCACGAAGGTTTGTTTGGCCACTTCTGATATGCTGTGAACAATGCTTTTCGTTATTTTATGAAGCATGATCAGATCAGTAATGCACATTCTTATGCAGCTGCTGTGTTAGATTTTTCAACACTAAAGTATATTAAAAAAAAAAATCTGTTTATGCATATTGTGTGAAATGACCTAAACGTTTTTTAACTAATATTTTCGGAAATGAAGATTTCTTTTTCTTTCAATTTTCCTATTTCTTTATTCATTCTTTGTAGAAAAAAAACCTTTTTTTTTTTTTTTTTTTTTTTTTTTAAGTATACTAACTACTAACTTCAAAAGCAGTAGCATCAATTTTTTCACCGGCGTAAAAAAGAAAAAAAAAAAAAGATGTAGAAAGAGTTTGAAAAACCTGTCATGTTGTTAAATCATCATAAATATTTATCAACTTATCATTTATACAAATAAAACCTTATTTACCTTAATAAATTTAAAACACGAACAATGATATAAATTATTATATTAACAGATTAAATATTAACAGATTAAATTCTCAGAGAACAAACACGATACTAAAATAAATAAATAAAAAAGAGCGAGAAAATGTAAATAATAGAAACAGGCTTAAATGATAACGATTCGAAACTTATTTTAACTAAAATTTTGGAAAATAAACCTTTCTTTTTCTATCTTCTTTTATATTTTTTTATTGATTATTTTATAGAAATTTTTTTTTCTTTATTTTTACTTTCTTCTATCTTTATAAGAAGAAAGTATTAGATTTTGAAAATTTTCGACTTCCAGTTTTCGAAGGATTTATACGTTTTAGAAGGTTCTCAATATGATTTGACTGTTTTTAGAAACTGTCTGTCTGTTTCTAAAGCAAATTTTGTGGGCGCTATATCTCAAGAACTAATGCATGAAATTTCATCAAACTGCATATCGTGTTAGATCTTGACATAAATAGACGCTAATCGGGTTTTAGAGTAAATCGCCTAACAGGTGGCGCGCTACACTTTTCCCTATTACTACATTTGGTGTGCTGCATTTTTAACGATTTTTGCGACAGCTATATCTCAAGAACTAATGTACAGAATTTTAACAAACTTTATATTCTGTTAGACTTAGACCTTGACATAAATATATTTATGACCCGTAACATTTTCATATATTTATCATACCAATACTTCTATAGATCCATATTTGTCGGAGCAAAGCTCCGGCTTCCCATGAAAAATTACACTTTTGTGTACACGATAGCGGCCAAAATATTTGCCGCATTGATACCAAAATTGGACTGGAAGTCGGTAGTGGCAAAATCTCGCCGGGGATTGAAAAACAGAAATATTCGTCAACTCTAACGCCCGGAATCGTCTGCTTTAGAATTTTCCATTTCCCCATAGAGATAACATTGCGATTGTTTGAATTAAATAAAAAGAAAATTGAAATAATTTATATTGTTGCCATTTTTTATCATGAGAAACTTTTGAATTAAATAAAAAGAAATTTGAAATAATTTATATTGCTGCCATTTTTTATCATGAGAAACTTATTTAAATAACAATATACTCGGAAACAACCCTTTAGTAAAAGCTTTTAATCTCGGTCCCATATATTTTACTTTTATATATTTTACATATATTTTACTTTTCTAAAATAAGGACCCCATACATTTTTATCTTAAAACACGTGCAATGAAGTTTAAATCGTATTAAGTACATGAATTTAGTTTTTTTTAAATCGAACTCAGCAATTGGTGTAATTAAACTTTTTGTTTCCATTTCAAAATATTTTTTTTTCTTTTGATTCAAGCTTATTGTATAAAAGAAGTATGAGAGTAAATCTGTTTATTTTGATATAGTCCAGCCAATCCAGGATAAAAAAAATATATATTAAGAAACATTTTATATATGAACGGATTATATGTTTTTATTATATAGAATTTGCAAGGATGCCAGTTAAGAGAAAGCAATCAGCTGAAATGAGAAGAATTGCGAATCGTAATTCAATGCGGAGAAGTCGCACAAGTCAGTTACCTTCAGATTTTTTGCCGAGTACCGGTATACTGACAACTCAAATGAATGAAGCAATCAGGTTTGATAGAGAGGTATCGCAAATCACCTATGTGTCCTGTAATACGTGTCACAGAGCTTTCCCTGATATCATATTAAATACTGCTGGGCTCTGCCAGACATGCAAGTATAGATACGGTGCTTTCAAGTTTTCTGCCACTAATTCGATGAACCCAGGTCCAGTTCCTATTTGTCTCAAAGATCTGAGCTACATTGAACAAATGATGATCGCTCAAATACATCCAGTGGTTTCTCTTTACCGTATACGAGGCTCACAGTATGGATACAGCGGAAATGTAATCAGCTTTAAACAAAATATTAAGAGTTTTATTTCGCGCCTGCCTGTCAATCCTTCAGATATGACTTCAACTGTGTTAGGGACAAAAGATACTTTATCAGGATGTGCAGAGTTTTCTGTTCGCTCACAACGCCTTCTAGAAGCACTCAGATGGCTTAAAGCTCACAATCCTTATTATTCAAATATCACAATTGATGAAGATTTGATCGCTACATTACCTGAGAATGGGGACGTATCTCAAATGTTACCAACAGCAACTGATATTACTGAGGATATTGATACTTTGAACGAGGAAATAAGGCGCGAGTCATTTAGACCACTACTTGAACCGGTAGATCAAAACAACTTAATAAATGACGCAATTCGTGTGCCTCACCCTTCATTAAATTCACAGCCTATCAACGAATTTCAAGAAGAGGGTTACATAGCACGTGCTTTTCCTCATCTTTTTCCACATGGTACAGCTGACTTACGACAACCTCGTTAAAAAGCAGTCTCTCCTGATGAGTATTTTAAGTTCCTAATGAAGTATGAAGATGGGCGATTTGCTAAAGACCCCCGATTTCGCTACTTTGCCATGAATTCAATTCTTCGGTGGCAGTCTTTGGCTAAAGGGCGTTTTTTCGTTCAGCGAAATAGGTTCAGCAATAAGACGGTAGAGCAGATGCGTGATATTCTGAATAGGCAACCAGAAATGGCAAAACACATTATAATTTATGCTAGCAAATTAAGCTCCACAAAAAGATACTGGCGTGCACGTTGTGGGGAACACCTTTCCATGGTAGGACAAATTGGAGCACCAACAATTTTTTTTACACTGTCTACAGCTGATTATCACTGGCCTGATCTTTTCAGACTTTTAGTGCCTAACAGAGATCCAAATGAGCTGACTGATACAGAACGCAGACAATTAATGCACGACAACCCTCTGTTGACTGGTTGGCTCTTTCAAAAACGTTGTGATATATTTTTGAGAAAAATCTTGACGCCGTTGTTTTTAATAGACGACTACTGGGTTCGTTTCGAATGACAGTGGCGTGGAAGTCCTCACATGCATGGATTGTTGTGGTTAAGAGGGGTGCCAAACATGGAAACACTAGACATGACTAACGCTGAAAATGTAGCAGCCGTAACAGCATATTTTGAAAAACTATGCAGTGCTGTTAATCCTGACAAGGACGTCCTCGTAAATAATATACACCGCTGTCGAGTTCGCTTTTCAGACATTTCCAGTGAAGATCGTGAAAAAGATCTCGCTCAGCTCTTAAATCAAGTCCAACGTCACACAAGACATGGAGATTATTGCCTAAGGAAAAAAAGAGGTACAAATAGTTATAGCTGCAGATTTGGTTTTCCAAAAGCAGAGTGCGACTCTCCAAAGTTTCAAGTAGAAAATGGCATAATTAGCTTTTTGCCAAAAAAAAACTATTCTGAAATGAATACCTACAATTGCTTCGTGTCACAAGTTTGGAGAGCTAACACGGATTTCAGTCCTTGCGGTTTTGCATTACATTGCCAAATATGCCTCAAAATCAGAAACAGCTTCTGTTCCTTACAAGGAATTGTTATCTGAGATTTTAAATAAGATGAACGAAACAAATCCAGCGGTTCAAGCAGTCCAAAAACTTATTTTGTCTTCTGTTTCTGAAAGGGATTACTCAGCCCAAGAGGTAGTACACATATTAATGGGATGACCAATGTATCACAGTAGTCGGGAAGTAGTTACAATATGGCTTCATAATAAAAACTGGGAAGAAATCAACTTTTCAAGCGACGAAAGACCATCAAAAAGCATGCTTCAGAAATATTGCGCGCGGCCGGAGAAACTTATTTCCTGCACGCTTCTTAAGTTTGCAAAATCTTTCTCAGTAAGAGGAGTCGATTATCACCAAAGAAGAAAAGATGCAGTTGTCAGAGTTTTTCCTCTTACATCACTCAACCACGACCCAACTCTAGCAGAAGAATACTATAGGCAACAAGTATTACTCAATTATCCTTGGAGAGGTAATTCTGACTCTTTATTGCAAGAAGGCCTGCCGTCTGCATATCACTCATGGGAGGAAGCATTCAATGATCTAAATATTGATGCACACGAAGAAATAAATTTTCCTGCTGTTAGCAGTACACATGAGACAGAAATCCTGCAAGAAGAATACCGCGAGATTGATCCATATATGGCAGCAGCTGCCATAGTTCCTGTGCAGACAAACGAGGATACTTTGAGGCAACGCGTGATTGATCATGCATGTGAGTGGAAAAGTGAGAGTTACAAGTACCCTGATCGCAATTTTACTTCATTTTTAAATTACTGTAAAGAACAACAACTTACAGTGCATCAAAATTACGATACGTCTGAGATCAGATTTACAGATGAGCACCAAAAAATACTTCACTTATGCACGCAACAGCTTTCGTCTTTGCAATCAAGATTTATAAATTGCCCTAAACGTACTTTTATTATTGGGAAAGCCGGAGCTGGAAAAAGTAAGGTAATAAAAGAAATTCGTAAAAGAGTTACCGAGCAGTTAGGACTGGAAGCTATTATGGTTTTGGCTCCAACAGGTGCTGCTGCAATTAATGTCGAGGGCAAAACAATTCACTCTGCACTAAAAGTACCAACATGTTTTAAATCGTTTGCTGATTTAGGAAGTGAAGCAGCAAGAAATCTACAGCTCAGCATGAATCCAGTTTCATTTCTCATTATTGACGAATTTTCAATGATCGGATGCCGTCTGATGGCTGCACTTGAGCAAAGATGTCGCGAAGGTAAACCAGACAGCATTGAACCTTTTGGAGGCTTATTTGTTTACCTGATTGGAGATATTAGGCAGCTACAGCCTGTAAAAGACACACCTCTATATAGGAGACATTCTATAGAAGACATTTTGGCTTTACGTGGACAAACAGTTCTTAAGATGTTTGAAAAATGTTTCACCTTAACAAAGTCAATGATACAAAGCGACGATCAGCAAATACAGTTTAGAGAGACTCTTGATTCGCTTTCTGTAAGCGAAATTACTGGCGACCAATACGCATCCCTTATGCAACGACGTAAAGCTATACAGCCTCCGGCTGAAATTGAAAGATTTCAAGATGCCATACGCCTTTTTCCCACAAACAAGCAAGCTGAAGAACATAATCAAGAAGTACTTCGTAAATCAAAATGGCCAGTGGCAAGAATATTAGCAGACCACAATAATCAAATAGCAAGATGGAGTGAAGATGAGCACGCGTCTGGACTTCAGGCTGAACTTTTTTTAGCAATTGGATGCAGAATTATGTTGCGTACCAATCTGTGGACAGGGGGAGGATTGGTCAACGGTGCACTTGGTACGGTAAAAGATATTGTCTACGGACCAGGATTACGGCCTCCAGGCTTGCCACAGGCAGTAATGGTTCATTTTGATGATTATCGGGGACCATTTCTCACTGAAAGCCTTTTTCCTGTCACACCTATTACAAAGTCTTAGAAAGAAAACAATGTCTCATGCTCCCGTACTCAGTTACCTTTAACAGTTTCATACGCTGTCACCATACACAAATCCCAAGGTTTAACTTTGTCAAAAATAGCTGTGGACATTGGTGAAAAGGAGATGTCACTTGGAGCAACTTATGTCGCGTTTAGCAGGGTTCGACGTTTAGAGGATGTTCTGATTGAAGTGCCTTTCGCAAAGGATAGGCTAGACCAAATTAGAAGAATGGGGGCACTTGCTGATAGATTAGCATTTGAGCAGTATCTGAGGCAACTGTTGACCGAATAAACACTTGAAGATTCAACAGCTGTTATTGTAAATTTTCTTTTATACTATTAAACAGTAAATATAAAAATAAAATATATATATTATATATTGCTAATGTTATATTTTATGTTTATCCCACTAAATGCTCCGACATTTCGGCCTGACGGATTCTAGTAGGTTTGGGTGTATATTGCCCAACAGGTGTCGCTGCTATGCTCTGTTTTCACGATTTATGTTATAGCAATATATCTCAAGAATGAACAGATTGTCATTTAATTTTGGTAGCAGACGATTTTATTTATATCGAGGAAAGTTTTGTGATGGCAACAAACATACTAGTTTTGTTCTTCTTCTTCTTTTATTTTTTACAAAAGCAGTAGCATATATATATATATATATATATATATATATATATATATATATATATATATATATATATATATATATATATATATATATTCGCAGACTTAAAAAAATAAAATCATACAGAAAGTTTTAAAGAACCTGTCACATTAAATCATACCACATAAATATTTATCAACCGATCATTTATACAAATAAAAGCTTGTTTACCTCAATAAATCTAAAACACAAACAACTGATATATAAGCTTCTAAACAGGTTAAATTCTCAGAGAACAAACACGATACAAAAAAAAGAAAAAAAACATAAATAAATGAAAAAAAGAGCGAGAAAAGGCAAATAATAGAAATAGGCTTAAATGATGAAAACGATCCCAAACCCCTTTTTAAGGTCCGATTTCCTCTTTTGTGGGGGCAACTTGCGGGCCTCGTGATGTATGCTCCCGCCAAACAGCTCAATCAATAGCGAACGTCATGGGCACTCGGGCCGAGCACACCCGCTTTCTCCCCAATTTGTCAGCAGTTAAATAAATATGGGTTAACAACACAATAGGACCCCCTGGATTTATTCCGAACAGTGGATTTGGCAACAAGGCGTAACGCCGCCTTGCGGTGCTTCGAGAGATGCGTGGAAATTTTGACATTTAAAAAAAAAACAGTAGCTGGGAATATTTATCAGAATGTGAATTATTTGTCGTAGTATTCCAAGGTGGGGGTATCAAAACTAAACGATTTTTTTAACATGAATTTAAAATGAAAAATGTTAATTATGTACTATGTATCTCGTATTTTTTCACAGAGTTGTTTGTTGCATTCAATCGCCAGAAAATCGACGTAATATTTAACGTTGTTCTCAAATCCCCACTTGTTACTTTCTGATACATTTTTTAATTCATTTCTGCTCTTAAACCAAACGTATCAAATTGGCATGTGCTCTTGCGGCCCATTAAGAAACTTTGTAATCAAACTGTTTTTTTGTTTGTTTGTTTTGTTTTGTTATTGTTTTTGTTTTAGGTAAAGGCAGAAGATTTTTCAGAAATGCTGTCAAATTGACGTTTTGAACCGAATTTCCTGAAACGACAGCTCAAAGGAAAAAACAATAGCTTATTACTCAAGATGTTAATATATTTATCAAAAAATTTAAAAAACTGCTCGATTACGAATCACTTCAATAATCATACCTGCAATTATCATGTTTGTATGTTTAAAAATAAGTCAGAAAAATTGTGTCAAAAAGTTTCGTGTTGTTAAACAGGTTTTTTTTTTTTTTTTTTTTTTTTTTTTTTTTTTTGAAAACCGCTTTAAGATAAAAGCACCCGCATCATTGAAATAAGTCATTGTTGTAGAGATTTTGGGTTGTGGATTATGATATTATGGAGGCTTTCTTATTAGTCACTATTATTTGTACATTTTATGAAACAAGTAATATAGAAAAATAAAAATAAATTAAGTCAATTCCTACTTTTTAATCATAAATATATCAAATAAACCCGTGCAGCATTAATGTCCCACGTTATCTTTATTGAACATTATTTTATAATCATCGTTGCGGTATTTTATTTTTTGTTGGCATCACTCATTTGAGATAAATCTTTCACTTCATTTATGAAAACAATGGGAGACATTTTTTTCTCCCATATAAAAATTAAAATTAATTAATTAAATTTAATGAATGAATTAATATTTGAAAAAACTGTATTAACATCAATTGTCGTCCAGTACGAGTTAAAAAAATTTTATTTGAACTTGAATGGATGAATAGAAAATATTTTATTAACGATTGAAAATTCCAAGAGCTAATAGTAGGAATTTAAAAAGGGTTGTTATAGCTATTCTAGGAATTTATACATTGTATTTCACAAATAAAACAAGTTGGAAATTGTACGTCAAACGTTACAAACGAGGTGCGTTCGTACGCACGTTTTAGAATTAAATTCATGATATCCCGTGCGTAGAACGGGTTAAACAGCTAGTTAAGTATATATTTTATGACACTGTTCATACAAATATCTTAACTAGTTATATAAATATTCAGATATATATGTATCAGCTAGTTATATAAATATTCAGATCTTGATGATTTTTAATTCTGTGAAATGAATTATATCGTCTGCAGATTAATTTCTGTAATAGAATAAGTATCTCGGTCGCTTGACGATTAAACTTCGGAAGCTCCTATAACAAAAAAGCACCGATTTAAAAAAAAAAGAAATTCAAATTTCTTAATAAATATTTTTATTAATATCTCCTAAAGCTTTGATTCGATTTTAATAAAATTTGAAATGTCTCGACAAAATTCTGCAAAGATAATATATTTTAAATTGCAAACCATTTGGTTGGGTAGTTTTTGCGTTGTTATATGCGGACAGACAGACAGACAGACGGACGGACAGACAGACAGACAGACAGACGGACGGACAGACGGACGGACCAAACGACGACTATAGGTGCTACGTATTTATATAATTACGAACGCACCTAAAAATGTGCGAATATAACACACTTCTGAAATTCCACCCTAGAATTCTTGTTTTCGAAGACATTTCATTAAATGAATAAATAATAAATAGAAGTTTTTATTCCGTTCATTGAATCAGTTACCAAATGCCTCCAAAAGACATTTATTGAAATAAGTTACAGTATCAATCTATACTAGCTGACCCACCCGGCGTCGTTGCCCGGGCAAACATTCATTGAAAAATATAACAGTGGAGTGGGCTTCATAAAAAAAAGACTGAATAAGATTTATTTATACTAAAAACTTGTAAAATTATTAAATAAAAGCTAAAATTTCAAAAGTATATATCAGTTAGTTACGTTTAAAGCAAGTAATATAAAAACTTTTTTTAAAGTCAATTCCTACTTATAGGTCAAATAGAAATTTTTTTCCAGCGATCTACACGCTTCGCCACTGACGGTATTTATTCCTAAATTTATATCCTGCTAAATATCTTACATAAGAGAAATTTTTGAAATGTATTAAAAATTAAATAAAAAATAAATAGCTAAAATACCAAAAATTAATAGCTCGGAAAGTATTTCTCACAAAATTGTTAGACAAACTGCGTTAGAAAGTTAAAAAAAATTGTATTTTTCTTGATGTAAATTTAAAATCTAATGATTATGCCGTTTTTCAAATATTGAATTTCAAAAATTACCAAACTTCACAATAAAGTGCCATAGCGATGTTACAGTTAACGATAATACAGTTTTTTTTTTCACATATTAATTAAATAATTAAATTTTATTATTTTATTTTAGTTTTATACTTCATTTCTGTTCAAAAGTATAGACTCACTCTACATTTACAGTCTCCTTCGTCCGCGAGCCGCCTGATCTTCGTCCGTGAACAGCCCCATTATCTTTTTACGTGTGAAGGTGAGACTATAAATATGGAGTGAGTCTATACTTTTGAACAGAAATGAAATATAAAATTATAATTAATTAATTAAATTTAATTAATGAATTAATATTTGGAAAAACTGTATTAACATCAATTGTCATCCAGTACAAGTTTATTAAAATTATTTGAACTTGATAGGATGAATAGAAAATATTTTATTAACGATTGAAAATTTGAACAAGATATATAAATATATAGAGAGTGTGCGCTAATAGTAGGAATTGAAAAATGAAACGGTGAGGGAAAATTATTACACTTACTTTTCCCTTTTTACTAAAAATCCCTTTTTAAAATTCAATGCTTTGTTTACATTTTTAATTTTATATTTCTAATTGTATTTTTTAAATTATAAATACTAAATGCTGACAAAAATCAATATTTCAAATGAAAATGTATAAAAATATAGCTATTTAATTGTTAATGTTGACAAATTATAATTACAAATTAAGAAATCATTGTTTGTTTCGCTTTTATTCCTGTAGATAGCAGCACCAAACAGTTTTAAATGTAAAAAGATCCTGGCCTAAATCCTGCCATTCGGGCGTTGCCATTAAACAATTAACAAATAATCGCGATTTCTGTGTCACGTACGGTAGCTTAAAATATATGTAATATTATACAGCCAAAACGTGTCCGTAAGTGATGCTGACGTCATATCGAATGTGGCAACGACCTGGACAATCAATTTTGCTTTTATCGGAAATTTAGCAACTTCTAAACATCGCGCAATTTCAAGTTTTACACCGTCGAGTAAGGAAAAAAATATATTTTCAAATGCAATTTGTTTGAAAAATGCATCTTAATTTAATGATATTTTAATGGTTTTTAAAATGATTTTCAAGCGATTGATTTGGATATTAACTGCTGGCATGTGGCTAATACGGTATTGCTGCTTTTAATAAGTTAAAAATAATAATAATACTTAATTGATATTTATCAGATAAAAAGGAGTTCTGGTGTTATTCGTGGACAATCTAATATATATATATATATATTAAATGTAAAAAACCTTTAAGTTTTCAATTAAAAATGACTTTTATCTATGTTCTGTAATCCGAGAAGTCAGGGTTGGTTATTCAGGGTTGGTTATTCAGGGTAGTCAGGGTTGGTTTCGTATTGCTTAGTTATAACAATAAATTTTCCCATTATCTCTTTGTTGTTGTTCTTTTGTCATTAAACGTAGTAAAAAGTAATAAATGAGGCATCATAGAAATTAAAATAAGCTATTAAAATCCTTAATCCACACACAAAATAAAATAAAATATTATAAAATTAGTAATATTAACATATTCTTTTTTAGAATAAACGAAACAAACACATTTAAGGGGGAAAAATGTAAAAAATTAAAACGTCAAGGAAACTTGAGTTAAAAGTGCGAGTAAATCTCTGAGATTTTTGAATATCATGTTTTTCTTTATTACCAAGCACAACATATTTTATTACAAGCACTCATAATTGGTGTTGCTTTCGAATATTATTTATAAACGTATTTCTTTAGGATTGCTTAAACTGGGATTGAAAACTTAATATATTAGGTGTGGGAGATCATAGAAATCCGCGGTGACTAAGCTGGTTAAATGCTGCTTTTAAAAAAAAATTCTTTAAACATACATTTCACGAGAGAGAAAAATGAACAATGGGTAGCCCTAATTTTACCAAAACTATCACTTTAAGTAAATTATAACCTTAATCATGAAAAGATTTTGTAAAATAAAATTTAACTTAACTTTATAGTCTTTAATTCTAATTTTCGCTCTTTGTTATATTAAAAATGGAAATACAGTCAAACATCTTAGTAGCCCAAAAAACTATTTTTTGGTTGCGAAATATACTTTTTACATCAGAATAGAGCAACCTTCTTTTATATATACATAAAGAAAAACGTTCACCATTCACATTTCAATGATATTTTTATTTTCACATCCCAAGATTGGTTATAAAAGGCTTAACAAATTTTTTATTCGTCTATACTCATTCTTTTTTCAAAACCAGAAACTTATTCCCATAATATCATCGCAGACGATAAATTTATTAAAAAGTTGAACATTCCATAAAACGTTGTACTAAAGAAAAAGAACTGATGGAAAGCAATGCATTTTTCTGGTACTTGCGATTGTAAGAATGCAATTACAATTCGGCTAAATAACAAGTATGGCCAGAAGGTATCCCGTTAGGATGAACCAAAATATCAAGAAAACATCACAAAGGAAATTTTCCTCTCTAACATTCTTAAATATCATATGGTCTTCTATATCATTAGGCACAAGATACGTATTTTGAATATTTTACCAAAGCTATCTCTTTAAATGAATTATAAAAAAAAAATCATGGCTGGCATTTCTAAAATAAAATAACTTAACATTATGTTCTTTAATTATAATTTCGCTGTCTATCATAGAAATAAATTGACATTTTTCATAACTTAAAACCTATTTTCTGGTACAAGTAATATATTTTTCACATAAAAAAGCAGTCTTAAATTATATACAGTGTCTCACAAAAGTGATGGGACACTTGTGCTTTATAAAAAGAAACTGCAATAAAATAAATAAACAAACATGTGCAAAAATTTTTTGGGTGTGTTTCATATTTAAAGTTAGTAACAATTATTACATAACATACATTTTGTCAAAATATTAAAATATTAATTTAGTAAAAATACAATTGTTCAGAACGGAGCAAAAAATGGCTCACATAAGTGATGGGACACTTACTTTTCCATCAAATATTTATCCACAAATTTTACTTTTTAAAAGGTTTTAATATTTTGTTGGATTTCCTTTTACTTTTAAAACATGATTTAATCTTTTTGGGATGGATTCGACTATTTTTTTTGTGATTTCTGGAGTGATTTTACCCCATTCTTCTTGAAGCACCGATTTTAGTTGTTGTTTTGAAGAAATGGTGTGTTTGCGAATTCTTGATTCCAATTCTTGCCAAATATTCTCTATGGGATTTAAGTCTGGAGATTGTGGTGGTGTTTTTATTATTTCAGGACAGTTATATAGCAGCCAGAGTTAACGTTCAGAGCAGTGTGCTTGGGGTCATTGTCCTGGTAGAATTTAAAATCGTTATGAAGGTTCAATTTTCGTGCTGAAGATTTCAAATTTTGCTTTAAAATATCAATATACTTCTACTGATCCATTATACTGTCAATAAAAACAAAATTACCAACTCCAGCGGACGACATACACCCCCATACCATAACTCCTCCTCCACCATGTTTTACTGTTGGTACCAAGTTCTGTTTGCGAAGTTCTTCCCTGGGTTTTCTCCACACCAAGATTCTACCGTCAGAACCAAATATATTAAATTTACTCTCATCAGCAAATATAACTTTATTCCAGTAATCAGAATTCTTATTTATGTTGGATTTTGCGAAAGCTAGTCTGAGTTTTCTATTCTTTTCACTTACGAAGAATTTTTTCCTGGCTACTCTACCGTGATATCCAGCAGATTGAATTACCCTTCTAATAGTCTCAGGATTAACAATTATTCCATATAATGCTTGTAAATCAGCAGCAACTTTTGAAGCACTAATTCTTGGATTTTTTTTAATATTTCGAACGATAATTCGCTTTATTCCATTGGATAGCTTTGATGGTCAGCCAGGTCTTCTTTTATCCTGAATCATATGATTCTTTTTATATCGTTTAATGATATTGAAAACTGTTGAACGACTCAAGTTAACTGTTTCAGCAGTTTTTCTAATAGATTTTCCACGTTCAATATGCAAATTAATAACTAATTTTCGAATTTCAGGCGAAGTTTCTTTTCGTTTAGCATTCATGACTACACAGAGCTAAAAAACACAAAAATTCCAAAACAAACTGGAGAGAAATACTGCAGACGATTTTATAAATTATTGCCAATTGCTTTTAAGTAAAAATAAAACCCCAAAAAATATTTTTATTGCTTATTTCAGGCGATTTTTGTTGCATATATAATGGTGTCCCATCACTTATGTGAGCTATTTTTTGCTCCGTTCTAAACATTTGTATTTTTATTAAATTAATATTTTAATATTTTGACAAAATGTATGTTATGTAATAATCTTTACTAAATTTAAGTATGAAACACACCCACAAAAAAAATGTGTACATGTTTTTTTAATTTATTTGATTAGTTTCCTTTTGTAAAGCACAAGTGTCCCATCACTTATGTGAGACACTGTACGTAAAGCAAAACCTCCATATATATATATATATATATATTCTAAAAACCTTAAAAATAACAAAGAAAAATCGAAAATAGCAAATGTGATAAAGACAAAGTGCATGGATACGATAAATTCATCTAACACGTGTCAATTTTTTTTTTTTTCATCTCTGCCATTTCTTGAATCCCGTGGTTTATTTTGTTATTAGTCACAACATATTTTAAATATTTTATCAAAATTATTTGTTTAAATTAATTTTAAAGCTAACCATGAACCGCGTATTTCTAGAATAAAATTTCATTCGATTATATTCTTAAATTCTAATTGTGCTAACTATACTAAAAACAAAATAAATAAATAACATAAAAATTGAAATAAATTCGGACATCTGTCCAAATAAAATATACACATTATAATTTTTTTTTTCTACAACTTCTTTCATTCCAAAAACCGTGAAATAACCTAGGGGAATAGAAAACAGCGAATGTGATAACGACAAGTGTATGCAGACGATAACTTCATAAAAAAAAAAAAAAAAAAAAAAAAGGCGAATATTCCATAAAGCGTGCTGCCAATCAGCGGTTTCTAAAAAACTGCTGGAAAGCAATGCATTTTGCCAGTACATGCTATTGTAAAAATGCGGTTATAGTCTTAAATTCTAATTTTGCTAATTATCCTTAAAAAAAAATAAATAAATAAATAACATGAAAATTGAAATAAATTCGGGCACCTTTCCAGCTCAGAAAGCTATTTTCTAGTATCCGTAATATATTTTTTACATCAAAAAACGAGAAAGCTTCATTTATATACACAAAGCAAAACCTTCATCATTGAAATTTCAATGACATTTTTATTTTCACATTTCAACCTTGGTTATAAAAGGCTTGGCAAATTCTTTATTCTACTCTCTACCCTCATTCCCTTTTCAGAACCAGGAACTATGTCCATAATATCATAATTTCACACAAAAATATACACATTATAATTTTTTTTTTCTAAAACGTCTTTCATTCCAAAAACCGTGAAATAACCAAGGGGAATAGAAAACAGCGAATGTGATAACGACAAGCGTACGCAGACGATAAATTCATCAAAAAAAAGGCGAATATTCCATAAAGCGTACTGCCAATCAGCGGTTTCTAAAAAACTGCTGGAAAGCAATGCATTTTGCCAGTACATGCGATTGTAAAAATGCGATTACAAATCGGCTGAATAACATGTATAGCCAGATGGTAGCCCTCCCCTTGTCATAATTCCATAGAGAGAAATTGTCGCGGTTAACTTAATCCCGTATGATCGCTTCTTTTATTTTTAAGTTGACATGCGTAGCTAATACCGCAAAAGTCGTGAAAAGCTACAGCAAAAATCAGAATTTTTTTTATCCCACTCTGTATCGGAAGTCTTAATACGTTTGAGCTGAGATTCGGCATGACGAATCTATTCAAAGTTGTTCTGTAAAGGGGGCTGTCGGCTTTCTCACGGATCTTTTCGAACGACCATTAAAGGAAGATTTTTGTTCAGTGGCTACGAAGGGCGTGTAGTAACTGAGATTTCTACTATATTTCATGAAATAAAGAATTCTAAGTAAATAAATGGTAACATTGCCGAGTTATTTAAAATGATAGATGTCGGTTTTTACCTGACCTGAGAATTTATTTACCAGAAAAGGCAGTGCATTGCACTACATTTTTTTGTGGCGTAAGCGAATATATAGAAGTATAAAATATACCTATAAATAAATCTTGTTTATATATTTCCTTGCGGTTCATAAATTTTTACTAAACTTTCTTCATAGTTCTACCAAAATAGTTAGAATGAACCATGATAATAATTAGTTAACAGAGAGAGTTAGTTAACTAAATAAAAAACCTTCAAAACAAATAATTTCTTTAAAAAGAAAAATGTATATTAATAATAACAAAACCGACTTCAAGTGTTTATTTCTTAAATCATGATTTGCTTACAGTTGTACAAAACATTATGATTATGCATCAAAATTTTATATGGATGAATTAAAAACTGTGACGTGTCTCTAAAAAATACTATATATGTTACCATGACTATTTTTAAAACGTAAAAAAGTAACGCTGTACATCTTAAAAACAAAGTTAAATTTTGTGGTGATAAGGCTAAAAAAACACAGGACCCAGGAAAAAAAAAAAACGAAAAATCATGCGTCAAGCATAGATTATGTAACACTTTCCAACACGTCTAAAATAATTTTACAAATCTTTAACTGTCTTTAAGCTTAATAAGGTGAAAGATGATAAAAAAGCAAAGAATTTGGAAAACGCATAACATATTTAAAATCCCAATTTTAGGAATTATCAACAATATTCGGAAAAATATCCGAATTCTTTTGTGCAGCCCTGTGTATATGATCCATAGTAATGTATATATACTACATAGTATGCTAAATTTTAGTTCAGATAGGAAAACGCGTAGCACAGTTTAAAATCCCCCTTTTGGAATTTAAATAATTTAACGTAAATGTACTCCAGAACTTTTCTGATGCCCTGTGTATGATCTATAGAATTCATACACCCCAAGTGATAGACAAAAATGAGTTAAATTTAAAAACGCGCTCAGCAACTGAAAAAGCACTTCCAGCAATTATTATTAACAGACAGTACCAAATTCTTTTGTGTGTCCCTGTAAATGAGCGATAAATGCTATACGCACAATATTCTATAGTAAGCATCTTGCAATGCACCTTAGTGACATATATAAATTTCAATACGTTTGAAATAGTTAAACATCCTTAAAGTAAACCGCAAACGATTTTTCCCCATAGACCGTAATGTAACGAAATTCTTTTGAGTGTCCCTGTAAAAAAACTATAAGTGCTCTACACACTTCATATTCAATACCGAACATGCCATAGTGAACCTCAATAATATATATCAATTGCATGAAAATACGTATATATTTACGTGAGTTAGAGCATGGACGATTATAGGTGCTATGTATTTATATAATTACGAACGTACCTAAAAAGTGAATCACAAACTCAACTCAAAACTCACAGAAAATGAGTCAAACTCACGAGTTTTAACTGAATGAGTTCGCTCCTGTACAACATTGATGGGTACACAAAGTATGTGTTATTCTTCAGAGGGTAAGCCAGGCATAAAAGCTTGAGAACTTACTGTAACACGCTATAACACGTTGGTTTGTAAAGCACAAATAAGTGAAAACAATCTGACTTAATGTAATACGAGCAGAGAAGACCAAGCTATGCTCGGTCAAAATTAGTTTTGAGTTCAAATAAAATGACCCATGACCAAAATGACCCACTAATCAAATTTTCTCGAACATGTGACAGCCCCCCAATTGTCTTCTCGTGCCCGAAACCCGTAGGATATAAAATTTAGTCCAAATAGTCTGAGCCGTTTTTTAGATACAATTAACTTGACCCGCGTTGATTCAAAAATGACCCACTCATCGAAAATTTTCGAACATGTGACCCAGCCCAATAGTCTTCTCGTGCCCTAAAATGGTAAGATACAAAATTTAGTCAAAATCGTTTGAAGCGTTTTTTAGATACAATTAGCTTGACCCTGACCCATGGTGACCCAAAATGACCCACTAATCGAATTTTCTTGAACACCTGACCTAGCCCAATGGTTTTCTGGCGCCCCAAAACGGTAGGATACAAAATTTCGTCAAAATCGTTAGAGCCGTTTTTAAGATAAAATTTGCATATATATATAACCACACACAAAATTTCCTCGTATTAGAATATATGATGATGTGGTTAAAACTGGAAAGTGTGTGTTCCATAACCTAAATGTAACGAATGATTTTTTATTTCCTGTAAATGCATCCCTCTTCCTTTTCCCACACTTATTTCAGTTCCCATAGCAGTACTATTCTCAGAGGATGGATTATTGGAGTTATGCTCATTACTGTACAACGCCCACAAGGGACAAATGAAATCGAATGGATTACAGCTCCATCTCCCAACACCCCCCTCTCTCTTTTTTTCATGAAGGAGAGAAGGGAGGCATCATAACATGCAGAGTATCTTGCCTGAATGAACCTTGAACAAAAGTATGGAATATTAAAGTACAAAGAGACTCCACTTATCCGGACTAACGTTTCCTGGACGAAATCCGTATAATTGGAGTTACCGTAAATAAAAGGTCAAGTTGGAAAATAAAAATTTCGGTACTTTCGTGTTATAGCGCTCCCCGCAATTACGCTTATGCCAAAACTGCAGTTACGATTTCGGAAAGAACATAGCAAAGCTTATACATAAGATGCGTCATAAATTCGCGCAAACTTAAAAAAATTCATAATAAAAGAAGTGCTCAGAAAAAATTTTGGTTTGCGCGAATATGATCAGAGGCACATTGGATTTTTTTTTTTCTGATTATAAAAAAAAATGATTCAGAAAGTAACCGAAAGAGGGCACTCACACGTTATACTGACACGTTTTATGCAAATCAGGCTGGCACTAAAACACCTGGCTGGAAATGGATTCGTCATTCGATCTCGGCAGCATGCTATCCTTACCAGATCGAGCGTTGGTGGTTAAACTTTTCTACAAGAATGATGAATCCACAACTATTGCATTGCGAAAGTTTTGCACGTAGAAAAGACTTAAGGCGCAAAAAAGCCCTATTTCATTGAATGGGATACTGAATTTAGTACGACGTTTTGAGGAAACGGTAAGTTTGGAGGATCTTCCACGAAGTTTTTGCCTGATTTTCATAAAACGTGTATGACGTGTGAGTGCCTTCTTTCGGTTACTTTTGGAATATTTTTTTTTAATACACCGAGAAGAAATCTAATGTCCCTCTGATCATAGTTGCGCAAACTGAAATTTTTTCAAGCATTAACTCTTTTATTATGATATTTTTAAGTTTCCACGAATTTATGACGCACCCTGAGTAGGGGATAAATGGGGCTCCAATCTTAGCAGGCGGAGCTGCGGAGCCGGATGAGGAGGGATGAGGAGGAGAAGCAGCTCCGCCTGGCGCTGAAAGTGACCACAAAAGACGAATGAATGAAGAATTTTAACGTAAATATAAAATAGAATCTACAGTAAGCAACAATAAAACAAGCAACAATAATAACAAGGACGAAAAATCATGCGTCACAGTATAGTTTATGAAACACACACAAAAGTAAAATCTGACTGTCACTTTTTCTCTAGATGGTAAAACTAAAAAATTATATTTTATTCACTTATTTCATATAACATTTCAATAATGATGGAAAGTGTTTCATAAACTATACTGCGACGCATGATTTTTCGTTCTTGTTTATTTTACTTATTTATTGTTGCTTACTGTAGATTCTATTTTATATTTACGCTAAAATTCTTTATTCATTCGTCTTCTGTGGCTACTCTGTATTTTTGAAGTGCGTATTGTTAGCCTAAATTATATCGAAGGGTCATCTGAGGAAAGAAAGTTGGGTTGGGAACTATTAAATTTAATGCAGTATAATTCATACATCTTATAGGGGAGGGGGGGTGTATTTTTAGTATAATCTCTATTTTAGCATAATGTGTATTGAATTCATTAACATATTTAATTAAAACCCATCTCTTACCCCAAAAATTTTTAAGACCGATCATATCTTAATTACTATTTTTAATTTATTTCTTAGTTATTATTTTTTATAATTAATATTTTTATTGAAAACTCAATAAAACTCTCTAAATCTATCACGTTTTAACAGTTCAAAAAAGAAATCACGTAAAATTCTTAAATCCGATCATTAATATTTTTAATTACTATTTATAATTACTATTTTTAATTACTATTTTTAATTTATTTATTATTTTTTATAATTTATTTCTTAGTTATTATTTTTAATTAATTTATTATTTTTTATAATTGATATTTTTAAATACTATTTTTCATTCACCTCTTACATGTATTTCAAACCGCATATTCTAGTTCGAAAAAAAAAATTACTTGAAAAATTTCTACAGTCTCCCAATTAAAATTAAATTTCTATTTCATTAAACAAAAAAAAAAATTTCATCGCACCTCGCGTTAGCGTACACCTATTTACGCGAAATTTTTTTTTCATTTCCAAATTTTCTAAGTCCCCCAATTAAATTTATATTTCATTAAACAAAAAAATATTTCATTCCACCTCGTGTTAGAGTACACCTAATTACATGAAAAAAAATTGCTGCGAAATTTTCTAAGCCCTCCAATTAAAATTAATCCGAAATAATTACCACGTCTTATAGTTGACGCTCCACACGCGAGCACCCTCCTCCTCCTCCAAGACGCCACAAAAGTGGAGCTGCTCCTCCTCCCTCCTCCTCCGGCTCCACATGCTGAGGTTGGAGCCTCATTTATCTCCTACTACCCTGTATATGCATCATACTGAAATAGCTGAATTTATTATATATACGCATATATATATATTTCTAATGATCATATATGTGCCATATATGTCATTATATACATATTATGCATGTCTTGTATGCCATATACTATACCTCATATACATCTTATACGCATCATATATATCCGTTATATATGTTTTATAACTGGTCAATATGCGTCACAAAATGTTATATGCACCATATATTATTATAAAATGCTTTATAATTTGTCGATAAATCTTGTTCGCTTGGCGTTTCATCCTCGCCCTCGGGAGCCGCTATAACCCAAAAGTACCAAAATTTTCACTTTTGTTTAATGAAATAGTAGGCCCAATGTATGTTGAAAATAAAATATTTTTTTACTGCAAGCAATGAAAAATAAACTAGTATATATCGTGGCCATCACAAAACTTCCATCTATATTTCGAACAAATCATCGACTTTCGGCCCCCTCTTAGATGACTACAACCAAAATTGAATAGCTATCTTTTCCTATTATGAGGATTCTAAATTTGATGCTCCGTTGAATTCTGCATACGTAAGCAGGAGATATAATGAGGCAGATTTTTTTATGTTTCCAATTTAAAATATCTCTGTATTTCATTTTCTTTCGTCTCCCTTCCATAATTGGTGTGCCTGTCTTTTTTTCCATTTTGGTGCTCTGTATGTGCATTTAAATATTGAAAATGCACGTTTTTATATTTGTTAGTTTGTGAATTATAGATTTTAAAAATGTTTCCTGATTTTTAAGATCAACCAGTATATATCGCTCACCCGCGAGAAAAGTGACAAATCCAAAAATTTATTTTGCGTATTATTCCTCCAATAGGTCTGATTTAGGTGCGTATTACTACAGGAAAAGTGTCATTAAGTGTAGTTATACGGAAGCGGAAGGCCGCTTGGATTACACTTGTATGTCACTTTGCCACCACAGTATGGGAGGGGGGGAATGCAAAGACTAGGGGAATAAAGTTACTCAATCCTCCCTATATCTTCTATGTCTTGATTCTTAAAGTTTTTACTCTTTTGTGTACGCTTTTACTGCTGCATGCTGCATGCAGAACAAAGTGCTTTAGTTTTATGTTACAGTAAAAAAATGCTAATCTTCTTTTGTATCTTTAATAAAATGTAATATTTTTGAGTTGGTTACTATGGCGCGATCTCATTTTCCAAGTAATACTATTAATCAGTGATGAATTTCGGGAGTGGACCAGGGTGACCACCCTGGAAATGTCCCCCTACCCTGAAGATTTGGGATTTTATATATCGTTTGAAAGTGCAATCCATCACCCCCCCCCCCCTCCCGGAGAAAAATGTCTGAGTTCAACACTTCTGTTAGGGCCTGATTACCGCACGGGCCTACTAGACCATGGCCTTAGACCCATTGGAGACGCCCCCCCCCCCCCCCAAAATTAGTAAAATTATTTAGAAAAAAATTCTTCTGGTATTTTTTTTTATTTCAATCTTTGATATATAAGAAACAGATACGTCTATAAATGCCTTGCCTGTACTTTTCTATTCTCTAAAAACAGCTTAAATTAGGAATGCTGTAGACAAAATATTTTTTATGAGAATTTTTGTTTTAAATATTTAAGATGAAGAGATATTTAAAGTATTATAGTATCAAACAGTAAAAGAAAATTTAGTATAACCTTGAGTTTCATGAACATTTTGATAAAATGCAGGAAAGTTTCCAAAAAACATTTCTAGCTACTATTTTGGTTTAAGGGAGGAGGGGGGGCGGCTGAAAAGCTGCTGGGCCTTGGGCCCCGGACAATCTTAATCGGGCTCCAAGGCCGTAGCCCATGGGGTTATTACCAGGGTTTGATTCCCCTCCGAATTTTTTTCAGGATAACTATAAATAAGCCACTAAGTATCAATCAAGAAAGTGAAAATTAAAAAATCAGCTACAATTAAAAATCTTAATTTTTCTTTGATTACGTCAGCATTTTGTAAAGATGAATGCAATTTTAGAAAATAGGAAATAGGTAATAAACAATAGAAAGTTTTAAAATTCTTTTTTATTTATTTATTTTTTTTTTTTTATGGAACTGTGTAAAAGCGGGATTTCTATGTTATCAAATTGGTGGAATATTCAAATAGATTATCTAACTTGTTTAACTGAAACGCTTGAAGAATATACAATGAGTGTCAAATTCCAAATATCGACAAATTGGAAAACTTAACCGTTTTGACATATGCTCCAGGCTCTAGGGAATTATTTTATGACAAAAGACATTTTAAAATATATGTAAAAAGCTTGAGAAATCTTTAATTTGGTTGACACATTGGCGAAGTAGAATCACCCTCAACACAAGTGAAATTATAAATTTCTTTGAACATGAAGAAGACTCAAGTATTCAATTTTCTTTTGTGATAAGTATCGGTTACACGAATTCACAATAGATAACTTTTAAATAATTTTACCTTTATTAAAGTATTACAAAACAAATGTAAAATACGATAATAAGAATAAAAATTTGAACCTACAAATCGCCTTGTCGGGCTCTGACTGCTGTAAATAATTTAGATTCTGTAAAAGAATACAGGAAAATGTTCTGGACGTTATACATTAATTGGTATATAAGAGAAGTCTGCAGGGAAATTTGTCAATAATTATACTAGAAATAAAATAAAACTTGTAGAAATTTCAACCAAATGATAAATTGCTCATGCATTCAAACTATTTCAAATTTCTCATTTGTCTTCTTTTCTCACAGTACAGTAGCGCCATCTTTTACGTAATACTAGAACTTTTTGTTACTCTCTCTTGTGTAAGATGGAAATCTGTCAAAAGCGGGAGGTTTTAAAGTCCGCAGATTTTCAACGTTTCTCACTCCACATAAATTCTGCCTTAGACAGAGATTACTGTGTTTGAAAAAGAGTTTATACGTAATTATAACAAAAGTGCCGCAGTGAAAGCGGTGCGTTGCACTGAGGCTCCTGAAAATAGGGGGTCCATATTTCGCAAATACTTTTAAGTAGAAAAACAACTTTTTTTAAATTTAAGGCTGTTCTCAAATCCAAACTAGCTAATTTATAACATCTTTTTTATTTCATTTTTGTTCGGAAACGCATGAAATTGGCAGCTGTTCTTATTCAGAAACAATGCAATCGAAACACATTTTCCATTCTTTTGGTAAAGGCAGAAGATCTTTCAGACAATACTGTTAAAGTCGGCGTTTTGAACTGAATTCCCGACCTGACAGCGAAAGAAAGGAGAAAAGCCGGTCATCGCGTGACGACATGAATTGCTTATTACGCGATAAATAATTTATTCATCAAAATATGGAAAATTCAATTCCAAATCGCGTTAATAGTCAGGCCTACCAATTTTATGCCTTTGCGTTTAAAACTGAGTCAGAAAGTTTCAAGTTGTTGAACAGGTAAGTTGAGAATCATCACCTTGGCGGGAAAATGCCAAGTTGTCCATAGTGCTATCTTTTGAGGGTGGAGGCAGTGGTCGGAAAAACTATTTTTTTATTGTAGCGAACTACAACTACAACTACTTTGTCGAAAATGTAGTTAACTACAACTACTTGTTTTAAAAAGTAGCAAATACAAACTACTTTTCAAAAGAAGTCACTACTTCACTACTTTCAAATTTTGTCAAAGTGTTCGATTTACACTAGAAATTGAAGTCACGGATTAAATAATAAAGTGTCCCTTAGTTATATCGCGTCTGCCGGTATACAATTAAATAAATGCGACATAACCAAGGGCATTAAAAAATTAAGAAAGATACCATACAAGGAAATGTTCTGTGTTCGTCTCGTAAACGTTAGTTTATACACACTTAACAAATTTCGTAGCAAAATTAAGAGAGATATTATAATCTAGAAAATTACAAAAAAACAACCCTAAATGCAAACAATAAATAAATCTGTAAATGGAGCAATTCCGAATAAGAAATCCGGCGTTAAAACATGAAGACAGCTTAACAAGTAAATAGACAAGTGTTGCCAACAAGAACATTTAATTCCACTGGTGGGTTAGTACTTGATTTCAACAGCAAGTGTCAATGGAAAAAATCTACGACTTCATGCGATGCGTTGCGTTGCTATACACTGCAGCTGACATTTATTTGCCACTGCGATTCGGAAATTTTTGAGCAGGTTAAATTCTGCACAAAAGAAGCGAGTTTCGACCATGTGATTTGCAGAATGGCACTCTTTTTTCTCCTGAAGTAGCGTTAAAAGTAGCGTCGGTTCTCGTTACAAACTACTGATTTTTTGTATCGCGCTACTCGCTACACTACATTGTTCAAAATGTAGCGCGGTACACTACAAACTACTGTAAAAAATAGCGACTACAGTAATTTCGCTACTTGTAGCCAGTGCCTGTTTTACGGCAGGGCATTCGGGGCATGGGCCCAAGACCCCCGATTTTCAGGGGCCGCCCAAATACTACTGAATATTTTTCAATTATTGGTCAAAATAGTTTTAACTGTTGAAAAACAAAATGAATATGGAAAATTCTGTCTGTCAAAGATTGTCTTTGATTTGTCAAAGTAACTTCATTTTTTCCTGATTGTCTTTTAACAATTTATGTGCAGGAATGTATAGAATTCCGTTTTTGGGATAGCCATATTATTTCATTTTTGTTTATTTTACCTGTAAGGCCATCAGGGTTAACATAGACAAAGCCACGTGGTTCTGCTAGTTACTTGTATAAATTTAGTTCTTACTTTTTTTTTTCAGTGAAAGCTTGTGTTTGTAAAAAAAAAAAAAAAAAAAAAAAAAAAAAAATTCTTTGATTGATAGGATATGCTAATATTTTAAATAATTATAGCTTGGTACTGCGGTAAATTTATTATTAGTTGTTGCATACTTTATCATTCCAGATATATGGACTTGCATAGAGAAAGGTAATCAGCAGCACACAATTTATTATAAAATTTAATTAAAATTTCATAATTATGAAATAATTATTTAAAAGTAAAATTAATGATTGTCAAATTTAATTTTTGTAATTTTATATTTGAAACTAATTTTTAAAGTCAATAGTGGTTATCTGAATAAGCACTGTTATCAGTAATACATATATTTTTTTACTGAAGGCCTCTGTAAGCATTGGTGCAAAGGGGTGCCCATACACATCTGTGCAAAGGGGGGGCCCCATACGTATCTGTGCCCAGGGCCCCCAAATTTGTAAATCGGTCCCTGCTTGTAGCGCGCTATTTCCGACCCCTGGGTGGAGGCATGGGGAGAATACACTACCAAAGAACGTATCTAAGGATCTAGTTGGATCTCCTTTGGCACTACTGATCAGTGTTTACAGCCAAAACTTGCTAGGTAAGTAAAAGTAAGCTCCATTTGTGGGAGTTTCAGTCCCATATCAAAGAACTTCTACTGCGTATTCTTTTCTTGTAATTTTTACACCAGAAAAAAAGAGCAAAATTAATATTACGGTTTCTCTCAACCATCACGCTCTGCATTCCTAGGCATTATGTACGTAAGAGAATCCAGCGAACAGTCTCTGATTAATATATATATATATATATATATATATATATAATTATAATATCTATGAATTTCAAAAAACATATCAAGTTCTTGTATCATTCTACTTAAATCTCCAAAGAGATAATTAATGATAATGTGTAGACAGAATACCACATAGCTAATAGATTAACAAGTGCAATCATAATATTACCATAGCTTGTGCTTCAATGGTAATTGGCCAAAAATACTGAAAACATGAAGAAAATTTAAAAAGAGAGAGAGAAGAAAAAAAAAATAATAATAATTTGGAGTTGCTATCAAGTGAATACAAATGGATTAAGAAATGAAATATGAACATATACAATGGAAAATTGGACAACAAGAGAGTTAAATCAGAATTGGATATGAAAAAACACATGTAGATATAATCATCAGCCTGGATGTACCCACATGTGTTTAAAAAAATAATTCAGTATTTCATAATTCTACTGGCATATATGCTAAGATTAGTAGAATCACCCAGGTATACTGAATTATTACCAGAAAACAATTGGAAATATTAAAATTTGAAATCTCATCAAAAACAACTCGTTGTAAATGATCCCGCCAAGCCATAAACCTAAAACGTCAGTCACAAAAAGAAGTAATATCACATAAAAAGAAGCGATATAGAAGTGCATACTCCGAGTCCCGTGTAAAAATCTATCACCACTCATAATGTTTCCAAAGGACTCGGAGTGAGGTACAGTATGTGAAAACTGCTTGGCGACCTGCAGGCTTTTATAATATATGCAGTATATCAATTTTGAAAATCGAAAAAAATAAATTTTTAATTCTTGTTACATCATTTTTTAAATATTTTTGTATGCGAAAGAACTGACAGAACGGATTTTTCCCCAGATCTATGCGATTCCGCTTACGCTAGAATTACTGCAATATATCTCAATTTAGTTAACGTTTATTATAAGGTACAATGTTATTAATATGCGTATGATCATCATCATATATATATATATATATATATATATTACAAACTCAAATTTTTTACATGTTTACTTAAAAAATCCTCTTCGTAAGAGTGGTGTTTCTAGTTTAAATAATGGTAAATAAAATCAACAAATTGATTTTTCAAGCTCATAAATAAGAAAGGACATACAAACACAGAAGTTTCAACTTTTTACAATTTTATGGGAGCAAAATAAATAAATTAAATTAAATTAAATTAAATTATATTAAATTAAATTAAAATAATATAGTCATATGTAATTGCAGGAAACGCAAACATTATAAAAGCCTGCAGGTCGCCAAGCAGTTTTCACATACTGTACCTCACTCCGAGTCCTTTGGAAACATTATGAGTGGTGATAGATTTTTACACGGGACTCGGAGTATGCACTTCTATATCGCTTCTTTTTATGTGATATCACTTCTTTTTGTGACTGACGTTTTAGGTTTATGGCTTGGCGGGATCATTTACAACGAGTTGTTTTTGATGAGATATCACTCCTTTTTGTAAGGTATTTAATTTCAATTATACGGATTCCATTTTTATTCAGAAAAGAAAAGATAAAAGGGGCGAAAAAAATAATAGTGATGCTATAAACAGAATTATACAATTTATTGAGTGACTTATTCCAATGTACATGTCGCTACCATAACAACTGGGAAACTTTTATATTCATTTCCTTACATTGTATTCATCAGATTATTTATGACATATTTATTTTCCTTTTTCTTTTGTTTATATCACTCTTCCGTTTATATACATTCAAAAACAAAAAAATACACATTTTTACAGTAGTTTACAAACTAATTAAAATACTACAGTTTCAGAAAAATGTGGAAAAATAAGAAGCACTTTTTTTCGGTCAACTACAACGATAAGTTTATGGAGCATACTTTATCGAGAATAATCAACATTTTTTTTTCCTACGAACTTATTTCTATTAGTATAAAAATTTACAGGGATTTTTATACTAACATATTAAATATATTATTTTTGAAAATTACTGAGCACCTTAGAAGTTTTTTATTTGTTTAAGTTTTTTAACTCAACGTTTCGAGAATTTGAAAAATATAAAATTCGCAACGTTTGCAAAAGTATAAAAACAATTAAAGTGATTTCTGTTCATATAGTCTGTTCATTCCAATTCGGTGATCCTAAAATATAGGTCCCCAATCTCCGTCAGTCCATGAATTAATTAGGACATATGTATGCAACTGTTAAAATGTTCTCAAAGTTGACAATAGAGGCAATAAGTATAGCTTGGCAAATATGAAACACGGCATTGCTTCATCATGGCTTTGTTCCGTGAAGAGTTCGTTCTCCGAACATAAAAATCTCACGCGAAAGTGTTCGTTAACCGATTGGTTCGTAAACCGAAGAGTTCGTTACCTATCACCTATTGTATACGAAATTTAGCATTTTAAGTTCGTCATAGCCGGAGATTCGATGAACGGCAAATATTTAAACGCAAAACTTGTAATCTTGGGGTATCAACATTTTTACATTCTATTACTCAGCGCATGAATGTAAAGTTGGAATTTTGTAATCGCTATTTCAATCAATTCCTAATACGCTAGAATTATATATTTATAAATAAACACAGTTTTTTTAATCGATGAAAATACTATATATTAATAGATTTAGAGCGACGAGATTTCAGACGGACAAAATGATCTTATATTAAATTTTAACGCAAGATAATGAAACCTTACAGAGATTGAAACAGTGTAAAATCATTAAAATACATCTCACTCAGTAAATATACATCGGTTGTAGTGTAATCAAGATCTTCTAAGAGACTCTGTAAACGAAACGTATATGCTTCAATGCCGCTTTACAATAGAAAGGATGTACTAACATATTTGAATATCTTGTGTATATAGCGAATTTGACAAAAGTTATGCAATTTACTATTGTTTTTCCTCTGTGTTAAGTGCAGGAATCATGTCCTTCAACGTAAAAATTTGCTAATTACACAACTTTTTAGTCTTATTAAAAAATCTTTTGAGTTACCCTGTAAACGAACAGTAAATTCTACAATTCTATTTTACAATAGGAAACTAACTTAGGTAGTTCGTAGTAACATATTTTAACATCATGCGCATACGTTCTTTTTGAAAAGAGTTAGACCATTTAACATTTTGTTTGCTTCATCTTAAGTATAGGAATAAATCACTTTAAAGTGGTATACATAAAAAACTAATTAATATTTTTACACGAAATATTAAACATTTGAACTACTTATAAAAACAATTCAAATAACGCAAACCGCGTAAAAATCGGATAATTACACAACTCTTTAGCCCTATATCAAAAGATCTTTTGTGAGACCCTGTAAACGAACCTTAAATGTTAAGATTTTTTATAATAGGAAGCTTACTTGGGTCGAGTGTAATAACATATCTTAATATCATGTGTATACGACCATTCCTAAAAGAGTTGGGTCATTTATTATTTTTTTGCTCTATGTTAAGTATAGGAATCAATAACTTTAAACTGATATAAATCAAAAACTAATTAATATTTTTACATGAAACTTACAAAGGTTTGAACTACTCATAAAAACGATTCAAATAACGTAAACTACGTAAAAATCCGATAATTACACATTGCTGTAGCCCTGTCAACAGTTTTTGGACGGAACAAGATTTAAAAAGGGCAAAAAACAGCACTTTTAAAATCGCATTTTCTGAAAACCTATTCGTCGGATTTTGCTTTACTTTTGAATTCTGAGTCACTGGGCACGCCCCATTCCATAGAATTAAGAATTTTGTTTCTATCATAAATAGAACGCGAGATATAGATGTGTCAAAAACCCGTTTTGTCCCGTCCGCAAAATATAAACTAGACAGAGTTTAAAAAAAAAAAAAATTGTAAAATCGTTTGTCATCCATTGGCGGAAATTCCTTTCATTTACGGTTCAATGCATTGCTGTTTCTTATGCTTGGCGAGAAACTCTGTCGAGTTTCTATGATATATATATATATATATATATATAAACTATTACTAACATTTTACCTAGGTACAGATGCCCTTGTAAATCATTCAGTAACGCAGAGTAAATGTTAATCAAAGAAAAAAAGAAAAAGATCAAACAAAGGTGAAGTGTAAATGTATTATTATTTTTTTTTATATATATTAACTTTTAATTTTGTTTATTAAGAAGCAAATTTTACTACACTTGATTATCTTCATTGCAGTGGCGACGCGTCCGGACGTCTGTAAATTCAACGATGACCATAGAAAGTAAAGATAACATAGAACAGAACGTGTTAAATCTATGCGAGCATATTTTAAAATATGTTTTACTTACCCATCATACGTAGTATAGGGTAAGTCTTGTAATCTTTTTGAAAATCGAAAAAAAAAAATTGACGGATTTAGACGTTTCAGACACTGGAGATTCCGAAAAACATATTTTTAGAAGAAATATTTTACCGTCCGTCTGTGTGTCTGTAAACGCTCTATCTCCCGAAAAAATTGAGATAGAGATTTGAAATTTGGTATGTACTTAGTATGTAATAATGGGAAGAAGCCTTCTGAATTTCAGTAACCTCGATTAACCGGAACTATTTTTTTCGGACTCTCAAAATATTCGTTCTGATAAAAGGTATATAAAAATTTTCGAAATTGTTTATTTTAAGGAGTGAATCTAAAAGACAATAAAAAACCATAAATTTTGCATAAAGCATGAAGTCGATCGGATAGTTAGTTGCCGAGATATTGGTAATCCTATTTCCACACTCTCTGATATTTCATGACCCTGTATTTCATTCAAATTTCACTTCAAAGATATATTTTAATTGGAAATGAGACGCTTAATCCGAGGCAGTAAACCATTAGTTAATATGATTATCATTTTTGGAGTTATAAGGATGTTTCTTTTATGCAATTCAGTAATCGAGCCTTTAAAGTTTATGACGTCATCAAGCCACGATTTTATTCGAATTGCAATGCATTTTATAAGTAGTTTACACATTTTTTATTTTAATATTTTACATTATGCATATCCATGATGGGTAAGTATTACGATGGCCCCCAACGACTAGTTTTAATCTTTTTTCGATAACATGATGGGATAATAGTGTAATTGTTATTTCAAATGTATCTTCTCTTAAAATGTCTAGTGCTGCTATCTATCGGCTTTTAAATAAGGTGAATAAAAAGGATTCACCCAAATGTTCGAATCTATTTTTGTATGCATGCGTAAGTTTTCAGCTTTCAGAACACCGGAAACAATCAGGCCACGCAAAAATAGTGGGCCTATAATTTGAGCAAATTCATTTCTCTAAAAAAAAAATGTTTTTTTTGTTGTTGTTTTTTTAACAATGGTTAATCCTTTTTTTCATTTTATTATAATGAAAAATTATTTAATAAATACAAAGTAGCATATTTAATTCTTAAATAAAGCTATAAAATCAAAATTAATGCTATTGTAATTAAGAAATCTGTCATAAAATCATAAAGAATGGAACGCATTTACAAATGAAAAATCAAATTATCAAAAATAATATTTATAGATTTCATTATTTGTGTTAACTTCAACGAAATAAAATGAAATTCCTTAAACTTATGTTTTCTATTTTATATGAATTACTTACAAAAAACACCTTTCAATTAACACCAGACAAGTTAATACTCTTGATATTTTGACTTTGGATGGGCAAATGGGTATGGGTGGAACAAGACGTTGCCAAGATTTTTATTTTCTGGGGCGAAGGAGAATCTTATAAATTTTAAGGTACAATGCCATTCGTTTATGTGAAAAAATATATGAAATGTATTTTTTCTAACTTATTTTTCCTGAAGGGTGGGGGGAGTCTCCATCTCAGTTACTGCTCTAGCGTGAGGTAGCTAGATTGTTGCTAACGATGACCATTGCGAAAAATTACGCCTCGCCATTGTCCTTGATTTTCATAATAGCCTGACCATAACTTCAGTTTGTGAAGGACCATCGAATTCGATATAGACTTCTATATAGCATGTTCTCTTATAAAAACTGTGGAACAGCACTATGTATATATATGCAAATTTTATCTTAAAAGCGACTCTAACGATTTTGACGAAATTTTGTATCCTACCGTTTTGGAGTACCAAAAAACCATTCGGCTAGGTCACATGTTCGAGAAAATTCGATTAGGGGGTCTTTTTGGGTCACCATGGGTCAGGGTCAAGCTAATTGAATCTAAAAAACAGTTCAAACGATTTTGACCAAATTTTGTATCCTACCATTTTCAGACACGAAAAGACTATTGGGCTGGGTCACATGTTCGAGAACTTCCGATTAGTGGGTCATTTTTGGGTCAACGCGGATCAAGTTAAATTTATCTAAAAAACGACTCTAACGATTGTTATTAAATTTTGTATCTTACGAGTTTCGGACCGAGAAAATCATTGGACTAGGTCACATGTCCGAGAAAATTCGATTAGTGGGTCATTTTTGGGTCACTGTGGATCAAGCTAATTATATCTAAAACACGGCTCAGACTATTCAGACTAAAATTTGCATCCTACGGTTTTCGGGCACGAGAAGACTGTTGGGCTAGGTTACATGTTCGAGAAAATTCGATTAGTGGGTCATTTTGGTCATGGGTCATTATGGGTCAAGCTATTTTTAACTTAAAAGCGTCTCAGACGATTTGAACTAAATTTTGCATCCTACGGTTTTGGGACACGAGAAAATCATTGGGCTAGGTCACATGCTCGAGAAAATCGGATTGGGTCATTTTTGGGTCACTGTCGTCAAGGTAATTTTATCTAAAAAACGGCTGTCTATTTTGCCAAAATTTATATCCTATGGGTTTCGGGCACGATAAGACAGTTGGGCTTGGTCACATGTTCGAGAACATTTGATTAGTGGGTCATTTTGATCATAGGTCATAATATTTGAACTCAAAGCTAATTTTATTTTGATCGAGCATAGCTCGGTCTTTCCTGTTCGTGATTTTTATATAGGATACTGCAAAAATATTCAAATATAATCCCTCTAGTAAACAATAGTTGCTTGATTGGTTGGGGGTACTACGATCGTCTTTTGCTCACGAGGGCTAAACAGACGGGGACCTCCATTTAAAGTGGAATCTGAACCTTGCACCTATAGTCCAGTTTTCAGCACCCTAACCACTGGACAAGTAGGAAGACAATAATAATTACTTGAAGAGTATTTTAATTCAGTTGGGGGCTTTGGATGTTTTCAAAGAGAAAAAAATTTTAGTATGTTGTTTGTTTTACTTGTATGAATCATCTATAGCAGTGGTACTCAATCACTATTATTTTCGAAAAGTATTCTCACACCACTATTTTCTGAAAGCAATATTCGACTTACTTAATGACAAAAATTCTTCAATTAAATAAGGAGAAGATTTCTAATTCGAAAAAATCCCTGACGGCTCGGCCTACAGGCACAGGTAGATTTCGAAGACGCAGAACGTGGGGTGGGTGCCTGTTTGTCGGGAATTGCGGAAGAAATGACCTTTTTGCGATGATGCTGCAGTTGGAACCGCCTACTTCGAAACGAAGCTTGTTTGCAGGCGGAGCCAGCAAGGATTTTTTTTTTTTTTTTGCTATAAGAGTTGATCCTATAAAAAACATGTCAATATAAAAGTTTTAGATAATATTAAGAGGATTTATAATATATTTAAGCGGATTTGAAATATTGGGAATTGACGAAGTTATGAATTTTTTTCTTCTAAAACCCCCCTTCCCTCCCCCCCTTAAGGCAATTTTTAATTATATCAAAAATCTGTCATACATAAGTTTTTGGCACTGTTCCTAGAAGTAATAATAACTTCAAACGGATTCGATACGTATAATAATAAAGAAATTATGAGGATTTTTCTGTTTTCACAAAAAGCCCCCCCATTTCTCCCCCCCCCCCGGTTCGATTTTGCCCATTAACGAACTTGACCGAGATTTTATGACCCTTGATTTTATGTATCAGTTTCGAAAAGATGCGGGAGTTGGAACCACCTACTTCGAAAAATAACTTGTTTGCAGGCGGAGCCGGCAGGGATTTGTTTTGTTTTTAATTTTTTTTTTTGCTATAACGATTGGTCCTATAAAAAACTTGTCAATATAAAAGTTTTAGATAATACTAAGAGGATTAATAATAAATTTACTCGGATTTGATATCTTGTGAATTGACGAAGCTATGATTTTTTTTCTCCTAAAACCCCCCTTTCCCCCCCCTTGGGGCCATTTTTAATTATATCAAAAATCTGTCATACATACATTTTCGGCCCTTTTCCTAGAAGTAATAATAACTTTAAACGGATTCGATACGTATAATAATAAAGAAATTATGAGGATTTTTCTGTTTTCACAAAAAGCCCCCCCCCCCCCCCCCCTTGGTTCGATTTTGCCCATTAACGAACTTGACCGAGATTTTATGACCCTTGATTTTATGTATCAGTTTCGAAAATATGCGGGAGTTGGAACCGCCTACTTCGAAAAATAATTTGTTTGCAGGCGGAGCCGGCAGGGGTTTGTTTTGGTTTTAATTTTTTTTTGCTATAACGGTTGGTCCTATAAAAAACATGTCAATATAAAAGTTTTAGATAATACTAAGAGGATTAATAATAAATTTACGCGGATTTGATATCTTGTGAATTGACGAAGCTATGATTTTTTTTCTTCTAAAACCCCCCTTTCCCCCCCCCCTTGGGGCCATTTTTAATTATATCAAAAATCTGTCATACATACATTTTCGGCCCTTTTCCTAGAAGTAATAATAACTTTAAACGGATTCGATACGTATAATAATAAAGAAATTATGAGGATTTATCTGTTTTCACAAAAAGCCCCCCCATTTCCCCCCCCCCTTGGTTCGATTTTGCCCATTAACGAACTTGACCGAGATTTTATGACCCTTGATTTTATGTATCAGTTTGGAAGAGATTTATGCAGAATTTTTCCAGTTATCGTGGTCAGAAAAAAGTGACATAGATAGATAGATAGATAGATAGATAGATAGATAGATAAACTTTTGAACTGGGGGTGGTTTTGGGTTCTGGGAGTCATGATCGGCGTAGATCTGCAAAAATTTTTCAAAATTTCCAACTTAGGTGAGAATGTAATAGGTAGTATTTCTTACGAAATCTACCTAAAAGTGGTAGCTTTCTGGCAGCGTAGTAAGTACAACTCATCTGTAGTTTTTATTGGGTAGTAGAATTCAAATAATATATGCTGCCTATAAACTGGAGCTATTTAGATTTATAGCAATTAAATTATTACAATCAATTTCAGCTAAATTTATTCTTATTTTTAAATTTTATTTTAAACTGTTTTGAAATGTTAGAAATTGCTTCCTACATTCTATGCAGCAAAACCTGCATTAAAGGAAAAAAATCTGAAGATTTTGAAATTCTTGAAAGTAATATTTATATTACAGCGATGCGTTCCTGACCTTATATGGGTCAACCTGTACAATTATATACACAAGATAACCTCGATTTTACAGTCCCAGTAATTAATTTTTCTAATAGTATTAGACAAAATATACATCAACAGTAACTCAAACTTCTTAAAAATTTTCTCCGTCATCATGTTTGAATTCAGGGACCGACTAACCCCACTTGGGGCAAAGATTCACTTGGATGTCATGACAAGGACTGAAAATATTTCCTATGGAATACCAATATTGCTCCAATATTGTTTTTATTGGCTAATTTTTTTGTCAATATTGGCAAAATGTCAACACCCTAACATTGGGGCAATATTTTCATGTCAATGAATGAAATAGCGGCTCAAGATATTACCAATATTGACAAGAATATTCGGCCATACTACCTAAATATAAAAATATTCGGTCTGCCGAATATCTAAATATTCGTTCAAACCAAATACTTAAATATTTTTAATAACCTTACACAGCTTCTACTTTTAACTGTCAATTAATAAAGATATTCAGAATAATTAAGAAATATAATCATACTTAAATAAAAAGAGAATGATTTTACATTATTTATTTGCTGTTTGAAAAAACAACACTTAAGAAAATTAACCATTAATGACGACATTCATAAGAATTAATGATGTACAAATACAAGTTCCTGAATATTGTGTGGCAAATAATCTGTTTCTTGCTTTTTCACAAACAGGGTGTTTCTAAACAAAATGGAACAAACTTTCAGTTTGATAATAAGCATCAAAACAAAGAATTTTCGTCCAGAAAACCAGGATCACAATCCACTTATTCAGCCAAAAATACATTGTATCTCAATCCAGGCTGAACTTGGAATTTCGTTTGCCATTTTAGAAATAATGAAGATATTGTAACGATATTTTCAAGAGACTTATTTTGATTACTGTGAAACATGATGACAGGGCGAGAAGTATCGGAAATTTCCACTATTCATATATAAACAAACCTAAGCTAATCATTCCATTATTCAGAATGCAGCTGACAGCACATATACTAGCAAAAATCCATTTCATATAAGCAAAATGATGAAAACCTCACTAAAATAGCTTCATAATTGTTAAAGTTGTAGACGAAAATTTGGTTTCAGCTTGTAGTGACACACCCAGTATTTTCGACATAATGTATTGTAATTTTGATAGAATAAGTAGGATTGAGATAATGGTTTCCTGTACAAAAAAATGTTTGTCTTCACCATATTATCTCCCTGAACATTTGTTCAAAGATTTTTAGGAACAACCTGTAGTTTACAATCTCTGAAAATAATTGCCCACTCTAGACATTGATCTCTGATGCATTTAAAAACTTCCTTGCTAAATCAAAAGGAGTGGAAAAGTTATTAATAACACTATTTGAAAAGACTGTATTCAGGGGTCGATCCAGGGAAAATTTGGGGCCTATTTAGGGCCCCTTCACAAAAATATATTTAATAAAATGGACCCCTTCACAAAAAGCAGTTTGATAAAATGGGGCCCTTCACAAAATTCTATTCCATAAAAACTTACTATTTATTATTTATTTATTATTTTGTGATTTTTAAAATGTGTAATTTGTAAACAAACAAGTTCACCAGAGAGGAAAACTTCAACAAAAGGATTTAAAAAACTTTTTGTATATAAATGCCTAGTTCGAATTTGATTAACTGGGTTTCAACTTTCGTTACAATATGTTATTTTTCACAAAAATAACCTTTACTTTATACAAAATGGGCCCCAAGAAAAAAAACCTGCATCGACCCCTGGTATTATTTTAGTTCCTTCCTCACAAATAAACACTATATGACTGTAAAACGTTCCTTCTAATACCTTTAAAATTTCTCTTCAATTTTAAAATAGGAGTAAATTTTATTAATTTATTTTAATTCTATGAAGAAGCCACAAAATCCACAGAAGGCGCCATTTTAAGACTATCTTCTTCTTAAATAATAACTTAAGGCATAGAATTTGTTCTTTTTTTTAGTGTAACGCTTAGTCGTATAAAAGACTTGTTCATCAAAATCGAAATATTTGTGTTAATGATTATGTAAAGTTGTTTTAAAATTTAACTTTTTTAAAAACCTTTAAATCCTGAAATATAGGAGTATTCAGTTTACCTGTGTGCCAAATATTCGTTATTCGGCCAAAATCACTATTTGGTATATCCCTAATGACTTGCTTTTAGGGATTTAATTATAAAATAAATAGGCCATTATTTATTGATTTCTTCTTGTAATTTTCAAGCATATTAATAAGCATTTGAATTGACAAAAATATTATACATAAACAAAACTAACAATCACTTATTTGATATTGTGAAATAAACAGCTCTCTCTTCACAATTAGAAAGCATTCTAGCACTTCCTTCATAATCAGAGTATTGTAAGGTGATTTGTTTTGACTAGTGGTGTTTTATCACCCTTTAATGTTTGTAAGAAAGCAATACATTCCCACTTCAGGTTATTTATCCCACTCAGGTGCTTTAAATGATGTAAAACTTATTTGTAAGTATAAACTTATTTGAAGGTAAAAAAAGATGATTTAGTGTGATTTTAAATATTTATTAGGTGCACAAATAAGTTTTACAGCATTTAAAGCACAGGAATCACATGGGTACTGGCAAGGGGCAGCAGGAGAGGGTCATTACCCATACTTGCATTTTCAGACTTAATTAAATACATTTTCTTTTTTTCCAATGATTCTGAAAACAAAAAAGAAGATCTAAGTGGCTTAAAATAATGGAACTAGGGAATTTTTATTGGGTAGTGGGTAAAAGGTAAGGTAAAAAAAGATGATTTAGTGTGATTTTAAATATTTATTAGGTGCACAAATAAGTTTAAATCTAATAAAACTAGTCATTGGGGGCCATCATAATACTTACCCATCATGGATATGCATAATGTAAAATATTAAAATAAAAATGTGTAAACTACTTATAAAATGCATTGCAATTTGAGTAAAATCGTGACTTGATGACGTCATAAACTTTAAAGGCTTGATTACTGAATTGTTTGAAAGAAACATCCTTATAACTCCAAAAACAATAATTCTATTAACTAGCGGTTTATTGCATCTAATTAAGCGTCTCATTTCCAATTAAAATATAGCTTTGAAGTGAAATTTCGATGAAATACAGGGTCATGAAAAATCAAAGAGTGCGGAAAATAGGATTCCAAATATCTCGGCAACTCATTATCCGATTGACTTCATGCTTTATGCAAAATTTGTTTTTTTTATTGTCTTTTATAATCACTTCTTATAATAAACAATTTCAAAAATTTTTATATACCTTTTATCAGTCCGAAAAAAAAAGTTCCGGTTAATCGAGGTTATTGAAATTAAATAGGCTTCCTCCCATTATTACATATTAAATGCATACCAAATTGCAAGTCTCTATCTCAATTTTTTCGGGACATAGAGCGTTTACAGACACACAGACAGACGGCAAATTTTTTTTTTCTAAAAATATGTCTTTCGGAATCTCCAGTGTCTGAAACGTGTAAATTCATCAAAAAAAATTTTTTGATTTTCAAAACGATTACAAGACTTACCCTATACTACGTATGATGGGTAAGTAAAAAATCTAAATACATAAAAAAAATTAAATATTTAAGTTTAAATCTAAATAATAATCTGCTCCCCTAACCCCTCAGTGGAAGACAATCTTTAGTTCTACTTTTCTTTGTATGCACTTTTCTTTGTATGTACTTAAAAATTATCTTAAATGGGGGATTCAGGGGAGCTTCACCCTCTGGTGAAAAAGAGAATAAAACATTTCATTTTTCCATTTTTAAAAATACAATCGAAGCTTAAATTGTGAATTTTTATTATTTCTTGTTATATTTTTGTACAGCTTTTTAGATGTGTTTAAAATTTGACTTATAAGGGTGTTCAGACAAAAAAAAAATCTTAGTTTAACTTATTTCACATTTACATTCTCCATTTAAAAAAAATCTGTCTTTGGTAGCAGATTACAAGCAGATTACTACTCTTCCAAAATCTTGTCCCTTACTGGATTTTGTTGAGCCCGTACCTAGTGTTTCTTCCAGAATAAAAACGGGGCACTTCAGCTGAACAAAATGGGCATTTTTTTATGAAAACGACATTTTAAATTTTTTTGTTTTGATTACTGTTTAACTATTCTAAGAATGCCGAAATCAAATTTTTGCATACCCAAAATGGGCAAGGTGCATTTTGCAGCTATGTAAAAATGGCCAAAGCATATTTGCAGGTATAAAGAAGGTAGCAGGGTGCTATGCCATTACAAAAACATCCATAGGCGTAACTAGAGCTATTTTGTGGGGTGGGCACAGGCCCCCAACTTCATAAGTCCTTTGTATGTGTGTATGCGTCCAGTGGCACAGCCCAAGGGGGGGTGGGGGTAAAACCCCTTCCAGAGTTAAAAAAATATTATAATTGCCGCTTATATGAATCACTAGTTAAGCAAATTAGACGCTTTTATGAATCGAAACTAAAGTTAATATTAAGTTTTTTTAGTTTATTTGAAATTCGCAGCTTTGTTGAATCAAATTATATTCAACAAAGTGATTCAATTAGATCGCGAATATTATATTTAAACTGTGGAAGCGTATATTAGATCTTAGATGCACTGGTTAAGTGAAAACTGTCATTTGTTTTGAAAAAGGGTAGCAATTACATTTTTCAGACATCTTACAGTAAAAGAATCATTATTTCGACCGTCATACGCTTTGAGTATTATACAGTGGATAGTTTTTAAATTGAATTTCTGTCTTTGCTCCATATTCAAAAGGATAATAGACATCAATTTCCAGGAGGGAAAAAAAAAACATAAAATATATGTTTATAGGTTTTTCTCAGTTTGAGACTTTCTGTTAAGGTCTGCACCGGAGAAATTTCTAGGTTCGAGCGCGACCCGACTTGTAGAAATTTTTTTGCCCCTTAGCCGGGTATAAAAGTTAAAAGTTCGATCCGGATCGTAAAAAATATATGTATGTATATTAGGCCGGCCTGGCACAAAAAAAAAAAAAAAAAAAAAAAGCTAAAAGTTAGACTCGAATCCGGTCCGGGCCATGCACATAGTTTATTGGCTCGACCCAGTATAAAAGCTAGAACCTCGGCCCGAGCCCGGCCTGGCTCATCCAAAAACGTAATTATCCCTTCCCAGCTCGCCTGAATTTCAACAAAAACATATTTTTACACTGGTATGGTTAAAAATTGTCTTCTACGAGGAGTTCTGACAAAAATATTTATTTTAGTTTTTCTTTTCATGTTGTTTGTTGCATTCTTCGTTTTTTAAAAAAACGCTTTGTGCTGAGATATTTATTTTGTTACTGGATCTCGATTTGTATGCAAATGACTCAGTTGTTATTAATAACTTTAATCCATATTACATGGCTTGGAGACTTAAAAACCTGAATATTCTTATAGTATAGTAAAAATATCTAAGACGGAATCACGTAGGAGAACAGTAATATCCGTTATAGGAAAGTTACCTTCTTAACATATACACTGTCGGTTGTAAATGTATTACATTCTTTTCTCACGTATTATTATGTTCATTTTGCATGGATAAATACATTTTTCCGTTTGAAACAGGATTCTGTCATGGGCAGGTTTTTTTTCACACGCTCTTTTGTACTTTAATTTTAATTGCCTAGAAAATGAACTATTCTGTAAAAAGAATAAATTGAAAATTTTAATATAGAACAATGACGATTTAAAAATATAGTCATTTTTTGCAAAAATTGTTGGGCCGATCGAAATTTTACTGATTTTTGCATGGGTCATGTCAGGATAGGCAGGGCCAATTATTTTCATATGGGCTTGATAAAAACAGGACCCGAAAATTTCAACTCGTCTAGACCTTTAGGAAGAATGAATTCCAGTTTCAGCCCGGCCTGGAAAAAAGGAAGCCAAGCCCGGTCCGATCGCCATGAATGAAAATAGGCCGGAGACTGACCCGTGGGTTGGTCCGGTTTCGGGCCAGGACCGAGCCCAAACAGACCTCTGCATGTGCATCTTCTTTTGTGTTTTTGCTATCAGTTATTTCTAAGACCAAGGTATGTGAGTGATGCAGGTAAAAATCTTTGACAAAGTAAGAATTAAGAAAATGCGCTATAAAGATATAAATGTAAAATGTGTTTTTGATTGAACAGATTATTGTAGTGTTTCATTCGAACAATTTGTTCCTGAGGGGTGGGGGGGGGGGCTATATATTTAAAGAGTGTAGTTCATTAGCTAGTAAGGTAGCTCGAAATGTTCTTCAGGCCACGTGTTTCTCGGAGGAAAGAAGCACTGATTGCAATTTTATTGACTTTGACTTACAGATACATGCCTATGAGCAAGGTTTTCAAAAGAAAAGCGTTAAATATGAAGCATTTTCATAGAATTTATAAAATTTACTATAATTACACACAAACTTATGCTAATTATGCTTTAACTGAAATTAATAAGTAATAAATTAGTTATACATTGATCTACACTTATTAAATCTTAAATAATGCTGCCTCTATATCATCAAAATTATGACATATTGTTTTTCATGTGGACAAAGTTACAGTCGTGTTTAAATCAGATAAGAAGTAAAAACTGGAATATATTTTAGAGTTTTAGCTATAATGTATTTCATTTAAATAAAAGTATATATAAGTAGATCCTTTCGCCCCTACTTTCAGGAAGGGGCAGAGAAAGTTAAAAAGTACCCTCTTTTTTCAAAAATGTTATTATAATGTATTTTCTTTTTTTTCCACGGCCGAAGGCAGGTACAACCTATCTTTCATTCTGCATAGGTGTTTCTAACAGAAAACTAAATATAGATAAACATTCATACACGCAAACATTATACACACATACAAACTACAAATACAATAAACCCAACAATTGTGAAAAATTAGCCAGAGCCAGGAATCGAACCTAGGACCACAGCATACAAGACTCATGCTCTAACCACTGAGCTACCCCGGCCAGTACCTGGGTCTGCAATTGATTCCTGGCTCTGGCTAATTTTTCACACTTGTTGGGTTTATTGTATTTATAGTTTGTATGTGTGTATAATATTTGTGTGTATGTTTAGACTTGAATGCAGGCGCTATTTATGTGTGTTTTAATAGATAAATATTCTCCAAAATCATGAAAAAGGTTAAAAACAAATAATATTTAGAAAGCACACATACTGAACACATAAACAATGTGTTTAAAAAAAAAGTAGGACAATCTGTAAAAGGTGGTAGAGCACACTATAATTAAAGATTTTTGTATAGGAAACCAGGTCGCGATCCATTTATTTAGTGAAAAATATAGGATATAGGAAGTCAAGTCGAATCCAAGTATTTTTAGAGAGCTTTAATAATAATGAAGATATTTTAACGAAATTTTCAGTATACTGTATACGAAATTAGATGTCAAATAAAGTGCTGGAAGTGCACAGTCAGTAATTCAGTCAACGATACCGCGTTTAATGTCAACTACATCCTAAAATATGGAATACTTAGTTTGGCATTGTTTGGACGCGGATTATAATAAATTCTACCTCTTCTCGTGTTATTTTACATCTGACGCAAAGTAAAGTCTATTGGAAATTTTGCTAAAATTGCTTTATTATTACTAAAGTTAAGAACAAGAATTCGGGATTGTCTTGGAATGAAATCCTATGTGTTTCTGATTTAAAAATAGATTCCTGATTTTCTGTACAAAAAATTGTTTGCTGTACTATTCCCTTCCATTTCTTAAGTTTGCCTCCTCATTTTTCAAACACTATATTAATCTAACAGTTTTTTGTTATTTCATTGGTGCATTGTATGTTTTCTAACTCTTATATAAGTAAACGTTGCTGAAATGAATTATGGTCAACGTAACTATTGATTCTACTCTTCGAGGGAAAAAATGATTTACTTCATTAGCTAAACTGATTCGATTAGAAGGGTGTTTCAAGTAACCAGCCACCACCATTATCAACAATTCAAACCTCTCCTCTCCTCCCCATTGAGCAGAATTCTGGCTGCGCCACTGATGCGTACAAGAATATTAAAAAAAACTGCATTGAGACCAAACTCGTTAATTTAATGAAAATTTTGACTTAAAATTAGAAACAACTTATTATCAAAGTTATTATTTAGGAATGCCATTGATCAATGGAGCCAACTTTTGAAATATATTGTATGGGCCCAAATTTTTTAAGCAAAATAGCACGGCACGTTTTATTGTTTGCTTATGTTATTCGTGAATTCTTTTGCATAATAACGTTAATATTTACTATAATATCATAAATATCAATACAAATTAAAAACACAAGAAGCAAAGCATTTCAGTCATTTATGAGCTTTATAATTATCAGGATTAGGACACTAAAATATAGATAATGTTCACTCACTGATTTATACTCACTGATCAAAAGAGGTATAGTGGAGGGCATACGAAGTTACTCGCCGTATACATTTTAGAATCTTTTTTTTTTTTTTTTTTTAAATGCTCCGTATACATTCTCTTTCTCAATAGCATAGTCATTAAAGTTCACATGATTCTAGCATTTACCTTTTGGTTTACGTACGACAACAATACTGCTGATCAAGTATACAGGAAATTGAACTGTTGAGAGAAATTTAATAATTATATGTGTACTGAAGAACATTTAGTGCTCTTGATGTCTCTGTTACGGATGTCAATGCTATTTTTCAACGTCAACAAAATGAAATTTTCATAATGAACAGAGGAAAGTATATTTAACTAAGTAAATTATATCCAAGGCACACAGGACTAACGCCCAAGACTCGAACCTGGGTACTTTGGTTTGCCGTACCAACGCTCTCCCTACTGAGCTATCCCGACGATATCCTGGGCTGGCATATTTCACTCTCATTTGTTGTCCACTAATAGAAAATGAAATTTTGTTTCAGAGATTTAAAATTTTAAATAAATACGTAGTGAAATAAAACAAGGGAAATTAGGTGGGTCAGGGGAGCAAATTATTGGGCGAGCTCGACGCTAAAGCCCCACAGGCCCATATAAGTCGGCACCACTGCTATTCATTGTGCCATTGAAATTTTTAAGATGACTAGAAGTTCCGAGAGAGACCCAATTTTAGGCATAATGTCTGGGTGTCCCAATACATCTCTTTAATGTCCCGGTTTTAAACACAGCACTTAAACTATCACTTCTCCAAAATTCATTTTTAAAAAAATGAATGTTTTGATTCTTACCGAATTCCACTTCTCCAACAGCAAAATGTTGAATTGTGTCTATTACGTGTCTATTACAGAAAACTGTCTTGAGAAAAATTTCGTGGTTCCGATAGAACGAATACCATATAGATATAATTTATACATGTCTGAAAAATGTATACAACTGAAACCTGTCTAAAATGTAGAAGTTTTCCGATCACTGTAATTTTATGCAGGTAAAGTAAACTGAATCTATTTATTAAGAATGAATAAACGGGAAAATTAGAGAAAATTTTTCTTGAAATCATTAATGTAAACTCTAAATTTGTTTAAAAATTCTAAGAAATGTAAGAATGTGAAAAAGAATATTTTGAGGAGTGGAAGGAAAAGATTAGTTTTTATTTTATTTTTTTATTAGTTTTTTTAATACATTTAAATAAGCAAAAGACAATTAATGTTTCCTTTAACTGCAGTAAAAATGATACGTCAGCCTGATATTCTGACAAGAGACTTCACTTACACGAAAACATCCAATATTTAGTATGCATTTTCATATTTTTAAAATGATTTTCTATTTTATTTTTTGCATTGGATAGTTGAGGTCAATCTCTACATAGACCGCATTTTACTTTTTCTTATGTTTTTTTTTTTTTTTTTTTTTTTTTCGAAACCGTTACTGAAAACGATGCGTT